>OV651813.1:91700106-92397606 GCA_927349885.1 Psylliodes chrysocephalus
CATATCTCTAACTCCACAGAAATACTTTTTGCAGATGATTTCAAACTTTGCAGAGTTGACAAGACACAAACCGATTGTGATTTGCTTCAGCTAGGCATCAACAATGTAAGTAAATGGTTTGCAATATATAGAATGATACTTAGAGCCGATCTTTTCACCTCTGAGTAGAGTTAAATACAGGTTTTCTTGACAGATTAACAAATAATAGCCCTATAGTTCCATCAGCAAGTAGTTACTTTCAACTTTACTCAGAAGTGAAAAGACTGACCCGTAATATAAAAAATGTACAGTTGTAGCATTTATAAGAAAACACAATCCAATCCTAAATAATTACAAGACCTGTGATGCCACACTAAATGTTAATATGAGGTAAATGATTAGGAAAGTTGTCTTTCAGTCTAATTTGATTTTTTTTAACCAGAAATACAAAAACTTTTAGGATTTCCACCAAAATCAGATTACATAATGCCTAAGTAAGGGCCCTTCTAAGTTATACTTCACAAATTTGAATATCCCTGAAAAAGAACAAAAAAGATTTGTACAATACTTATGTCATAAACAACTCATACCCTTATAAGATCTCATATAAAACTATGCTCCATAGCTTTAAGGTTAAATCTCTTTTACAAAGAAGAAAGCAACATGCTATGGTATATTTGTACTATATTTTAAAATAATGTTAAGTACAAAGATTGTGATTTGATTAAATATATAAATTTTAATGTGCCAAAGATTAATCTAAAAATCCCAAGCAACAAAAAATTATTTAGTGTAGATCCAAGTAGTATATCTCCTTTTAACAAGATGATGGCTGTTACCAATGAGTTTCTTAGGGAGTTCCAAACAGAAATCTTTAATGTTAGCCTAAGAAAATTGAGGACTGTATTAAATTAAGTTCATTAGATATTAAGGTTTGTTTTGTATTTGAATTTCTTGTAACTTAACTCTACATGTAACTACTATTAATTTTTTATAGTGTTTGTAAAGAATCCAATAAATAAATAAAGGGGCATAATCAGTCAAGTTTTATAGTGAAATATTCATAATAAAAATGTATGGCCGATATATCAGTATCGACCGATATCGGCCACAAAAAATCATATCGATCGATCTCTAAATATTTTAATCAATACTTAGCTCTATATTGAAATTTAAAAGTATTTAACTCCCTTGTAAATCAATATTTTTATTTTCCCTGTATAGATGGATTTCTAAGTAATGCAGAACTTTCTATTTTTTTTTATTGTGTGAAGCGTAAGATAAAATTTTTACACTTGTATAAAACCTTTGGGGACGCCTTGGATAATTTATACCTTTTTTTTAAGTCGTGGTTAAAAAATCTAATGGGTGGCCAAAAAATTTTCAATCTCCAATATAAACTATTTTTTTTTATATTTGTTTGTGAGGGAGGTCAAAAATAAAGTTACTGGCTGGTGTTAAATATGGTCAATAGGCGGTTAAACGCATTTCGCTTTTATAACTAAGGGCCAACTTCACATAGCTTAAGATCAATACAAAAGTATAAAATATTTTATTATGTAAAAAATGTATTCAATCATATTTTAATTTATGATGGTACGAATACATATTCTTAATATTCATAATCAAATGGATAAACACTACATTCATAATTATCTTTTGAACAATAAAAATTATTGTGCTTAAATCTATGTATTTTATAAGTAGGAACCATAACTGAAAAGCTGAGTATAACTTAGCAATAAAATTTTGATTGACATGTGTAGCAGATTGCCAACTGTTAAATAATAATCGATAATATTTTCTATATAATCTTGAAATTATCAGTAATATAATGAAATTGAAACTCCTATCCTATGATGTTTGAAAAAAACAAACTACTAAAACTGCACTAATATTATCATAGCAATCAAACAGGACAGTATTTTTAGTATTTTTTAATTCTACGATAAACTTTAAACCTAGTATTCGTCAATGTATTGTTTGGTCTGCTACTTTTCCTGGCTACAATGAATTCTACGACCTGCTGTCTCGTTAAGTTATATGGTGGCTTTCTGAGTGGAGCTTCGCGGTGAAGCAGGGAAGGGAGAATAATTGTTCAGTGACGTCTAATTATGTTTTTAAGATCTGCTACATTAATATTTTATTTTTAAGAGTAACAGAACTAGTTTAGCTACTACGAGAGCTAATATCTCAAAAGAACAAAAACTAGCCTGTGCTTGCATCACCGGTGCAATGATAACCTGTCCTATGGCCGCAATGGAGGTGATCTTAAACCTTGCCCCTCTACATTTAATGACAGAGAATATGGCAAAAAGGACATGATATAGAATGATCAGCAACGGAATAATCAGACGAAAGTCAGGACCGAAGATACTTGGGATATGCCCTAACAGAGACATAATTATTAGAACTATTTAACGAAAATTATATTGTACACAGAAAATACAGAAATCTAAAAATTTCAAACAAATCCACAGAGGAGTTCTTATAGCAGTAAGTAAAAGACACGGTTCTTCAGAAATTAATATAGACGGAATAGACACCTCATTAGAAACTTTATTTGTAAAGGTTAAAAACTATCAATTTAATGCTTAATATGAGATTGAAAATACAATACAAACTTTTTTCTACAAGCGTGCGAGAAGATGATCATCTTCTTGCACTCTTTGGAGTGCGAGAAGTTTATCTTCTCGCACGCAGAGAAATATAAATTGAAAAAAAGCAAGGTATACTTACCGCCGAGGCCCGGGTTTGAACCGTGGACCTTCGGGTTATAAGCGCGACGCTCTAACGCGCTACATTGAATATACATTTAAGCGAATGTCAAACGTTAATAACAGCGACATGAATCTAGTAGGCAATGATACCGATAATTGTCTAAACTTTAGAAATAAATGCGCTTGTAGAAAAAAATGTTGATCGTAACACATGCTAGAAGCACTTTTAGCACTTGTTGCGATAACTACTATAATGGCCTCATATAATTTCAAATCTTATATCAATTCAAACGTAGATAATAGAACATTAGATTTAGTCCTGAGTAATTTTTCTGTAAAAATTGAGGAGAATACAACATCCTTATTTAACAAAGATACACGGCACCCTGCATTGGAGTAAGAGTTTAGATTAAAGAAAGTTTCTTACAATTTTGATACTAATAATTTAGAAAACATATAATTTTAAAAAAGCGAATTTTAAATTACGAACTATTAAGGGATTTTAATTGGACCCCTTGGGACAATTTGAGAACGTTAATGATTGTGTAGGATATTTTTATATTGGCCTAAGTGTATCCAATAGAGATTATATCAGATGAGAAGCATACATTGGCTTCAAAAGACAGTAAAAGCACAAAACGTATTTAAGTTGTGTTTCATGTGGAAGTTTAATCACAAAACTTATAAACAAGATGTTAAAATATACAATAAAAATATTAAATACCTTTATTTCTCCTTGTCCCTCCTCGCAACAGCTCTGTAGGTCCTTTAACAGCAACTGATACTTGGTTATCCTTTGTACGGGTTTAATGAGGTACGCGGCGATCGGATGTTCCACCTTGTGCTTCTTCTGCAACTCTTCGAAATATCCCCCACCATGTTGGACGATCAGACTATTACTTTCCGGTTTGTTTTTACAATAAGTTACATACATGTCGAATTTCTGCGCCCAAGTGACGAAACAATGTCCAACATCCTCGGGCATCGTTTCGTATTTTTCTAATTCCTTTAAAAATATCGAATTATGAAATTCGTATATCTCCTCCATGTTGCCGAAAATTATGCTGTCTTTGGATTGAAGCGGACTGGGGACTGAAGATGAGTTTTTCATTTCGTGGAGAAAACAATTTATGCAGGTTTCCAAGTCTTTGACATAAGTACGTTCTGTTTGTAAAAGTTCAGCCATTATAAATCTGAAAAACAGTAAATTATGTTCAATATACATATTCGAAAAAAATATATCTACAATTTTTACCTTTATTAATAATTTTTATAGGGGTATTAATTGGTTAAGACTGTTATTAGTTATCTAAATTTAATTTAATATATAATTTGTTGTGGAATAATTTATATTCTTTGTTTTTCGGGTGCATATGAAATATGCCTTATCTATCTACTTTAGGGGTTAATTATATACCAATCAAATTTGGTAGGGCTTATATTAAGTCTTTTGATCAGGGTTGATTAGAATATTATGGAGGGCAAAATATTTCTTTATCTATTAAAAATATAACATTAATTTAATTTTTATCATTAAATCATTTAAAAATTTATCATATAAGTATTATTAATTTGAATTACTTTTTTATTAATTCAAATTTAACTTAAATAGCTCATATAGAGTTTAATACTGAAGATATTAAGGAAGTTTAAAACAAAAGAGAACATACTATATGACCAAAAAAAGAGAGCTCGTTGTTCATCTATCAATACTCCTACTTCAACACGAAAGCAAAACAAAAATGATAAATGATAACCGAGAACGATAAATAAATAATTAAGGCACATATTGGGAAAGAGAAATAGATGGATTATCAAAGAGGAGCTGAAATGAAACCCATATTAATACGTGTTAATGTAACAAAAATAACTGTTAATGGGGTCTATTCTGTAACAATTCCTTTATATTTAACGGCCTTTAAAAATATTTTCTCCTTTACTTCTGTCATTATTTAAACGGATCTTTAAAATACATTAGAGGACTATCTTAAAGAAATCTGTTTAAATAATGATAGAAGTAAATTAACGAATACGAAACTATTTTTAAAGGCCGTTAAATATAAAGGAATTGTTACAGAATAGACCCCAATGCCTGTTATTGTTGAGTGATTTCTTGAACCTTCTTCTTTAATTACGTAAATGTCTCCTATATTCTTGGCTTTTAGGTATCAATGTGAAACTAAATGAGACATCCAAGTAATTAACATATTAATACGATGTAAACATAGAATATAGATCCAATCAAGAGTTGTAAAAAGAGTTACGGAAGAGAGAAGTTTTAAAAAGAGAAAAAGGAATGGTTTCGGAGTATATTTAAGATAGGCATTTTTTTTTAACTTACTCTTTTCGCCTAGCAGATCTTCTCTTCTCCTCGTTAAGTTCTTTCAGTTCTTTGGCGGCGGCTTCTTTGACTTTAGCCTCCAAATTTGGATCAGAATTTCTGTCGATTGAGAGTTCTTTCTTTTCGCTTTCCTCTTCTTGTATGCCCAAAGTTTCTTCCAATTGCTGTCTATAATTTTCCATTCGAGAACTAAAATCCTTATACCTATAACAAGAACGATAAGTTATAGTAATTACCAGATTCATATTAATGTTCTCAAAACTTTCTACAAATTATTGATTTCAGGATAATATTAAATTAGTGTAATCTTTAACTTTAGGTATGTGTATGTTGGACAGTAAACCCAGTATATCACTTAGATGAAACATTTTTTTTTTAAATATTTAAATGCACCGTTTTTTGATAAAAAAATTAAAATATAAAATTTAATTAAATGATAGGTAAATAAACTATGGGTCAACGACGCTACTTTTAGAATATCAATTTTTTTCAAGTTCAAATTTGATTACAGTGAATAATCAAATATTGAAATATTATTGACCTACTTAAGGTTTGTCAAATACTTTAAAATATAAATATGTTAACAATTAATTTTAGGAAGTCGTGATTTGATTGAATTAGATCTTGATAATTTTATATGGTGTTTGTTTTTGACTTATTTTGTAAAATAAGTAGAATATTGGGTTATTGGAATTTTAAAAAATATTGTAAGACGTAAAATAAAATAGAAATCAAACTCAAAGCCAATGTTACAAAAATACGATCGACCTGTTTCCCTCAGGAAAACAACTACTCCTTTAGTTAATACTACAACAAGTATTAAATTAAATCCAAAGGAACACAGCAAAGATGGAAAATAATTTTCTCCACCCTACCCTTGATTTTACTTACTAAGGAGAACGTCAAGCGGTTGAAATTGAATTTCTATCCTGCTATCTTTCCTTTGTGTATAATTCAATGCCTGTTGGGGTATTAACCAAAAAAGTAGTTGTTAATTGATGCTTGTATTTTGTGTGACATATGGTTTTGTGTTGTTTACAAAAATCGAATTACAAACATTCACAGTGTTATCCATGTAGTTGCCAAATTATTATGAGTAATAGGGACCGTGCGTCATGACTTTAACGCTAACTGGTGACAAAAATGTGAACTTTTTGGGGGGTAGGTATTTATTAATGTCTTATACGGCATTTATTGTTTAATAATTATTAATAAAATGAAGTCGAATTATTTTTGTAATATCAATATCGAAAAAACTTGTTGTATCCGTGGATGTACAAACACATCACTTTAGAAACCTGGATTTCATTCGATAGTAAAGAAATTTTATAAATTTCCACAGAGCACAATTATGCCTCACACCCAATGATATACCTAATTACAAAGATTGCTTATCCATATGTAAATCAGACGACGAAAAGCGTATTTCACTGGGCAAAGTTTTCTTTTTATATAGCTTGTATCAATTTTGAGCACTTAGTTGTAAAGAAATCATTTACAGAAAAAATAGAATCTTTAGTGTTTTCTTGTCATTAAGATTTTTACATATTTAAATGACCATTTTATATAAATATAATTTTACAGATAATGGTTTATTCTGTTGATTAAAACTAATGTAGAATGTTATGAAATAAGAATATCCAATTTGACAAAAATATCACGGCCCTCTTTACAATTTATTAACTATTTCTCATTTATTATTAAAATAAACAAATCATAAATAATACATTGCAATTACTGTCAAAAGAGATTGTAACAAACTTTAAAATATTAAAAATCCAGTGATTTTTTGTAATTTTTTTTAGTGACATTACCATTAAACATTATTCAGAATAATAGATAAGTGTCCAATTACAACTCTTACCAAAGTTGTTCATACCTCATATCAAAATTGTTTACATTACCTTTTCAAAATTTTATTACATATTGCAATTATGTATTTTATGTAGAATTGTTTCTGAAATAGTAGTCTAAAATTATTTATATCCATCTGTTATAAAAATATTATTTAACTACATGAAAACTCAACTTTCCAAATACATAATGACATGTCTTGAAGTAAAACTTTAATTATTATCTTTTTCTAAAGATTAAAATGCTGAAATTTTATTTTATCACATTTGGGCTAGAACGGCTCTATTTAGTGAGCACTAGGAAAGGCACATTGCAACCAGCTTTTCATAATTTTTTTTATAGTTGGGTGAGCAATCTATAATATATGTATCATTGAACATCTCATAAACGCCAGTGGATGAATGACATTTCGATTAACATAAAGCTAAAAAGATTTATAATTATTATTATCAATCTTTTTTATTAATTTACATTTTTTAAATGTTATTGTAATACTTTTAAATTCAGTGTTACTAAATACCTATATTTTAACATTGGATACACTTGTTTAAGGTACAACTTTACAATTTATTGTCACTTAGCCATTTAAATCTTTTTGCTTAAAATGTATATGCATGTCCAGATTTTAATAATGTTTCACATTTTACGTCATTTTGACCATGTACACGATTGTTTGGTACGGGCCGGTATCTATTTTTAACTATATTTAATATTTAAAAAAAATACCCTTCATTATTTACTTGCAATGTTTACCCCATTTAATTCTAAAATTAAACACTAGAGAGGGCTAAGTTCGGCAGTAGTGCTGCCTCTATATTTCACGCACGGTCCCTATAAAAAGTAACAAAGGCTAACACTTAAGTATTTTAAAGTTATAACTTCACTTGATGTGAATAAAAGGCAGCTATACCTGGCTCTCAAGTTACAACTAAAGTTTTTCCGGTTTTGTAGTTATAACTACATTTTTACTGTGAATAAAGCGCAAACATTACTAATTTATTGCAGTTGCAACTTGACAATTTGTAAGTCTAAACGAGACAACACTTAGATTTTTGTTATTCGTAAATATCCTTACCATGGCGATGTTTATGCAAGTACGAGAAAGAAAAGTTTATGGTGAAAGAAGATTAGTGACAAGATGTAAGGAACTGATGCGTTTTAAGAATAAAAGTATTAACTTTTTAACAACAGAATTCTTGCCAGACAGTAATGAAACTCGAGGAAAAGCTCTGACTCCAAGAAATCGCGTGGAAATATTTTTACGCTACGTTGCTGACCCTGGTTTTCAGAGTGGAGTATCAGAAGATTTTCGAGCGGAACGCTCATCAGTGAGTAAAACTATAAACTGTGTTATGGATCATATTCTGGAAAAAGCACATAATTGGATCCATTTCCCTAACACAGTTCAAGAGATAAACAATGCAAAATTTTTATGGCAGACACGATTTGATTTACCAAACGTTGTGGGAGCGTTAGATTGTACACAGATAAAAAAGCCTTTTGCTTTTGGTGATGAGTACATTAATCGAAAAGGTTACCCCAGTATTAATGTTCAAGCAACGTGTGATGCACAAGAAAGGGTTACAAGCATTTGCGCGGATTGGTCAGGATCAGTACATGATTCGATAATATGGCGGCGCAGTGAAATTCGTGACATCATTTCTCAGTATGACGGTAGAGCTCGTTTGCTTGGTGATTCCGGCTACGGTATAGCTCCATGGCTTATTACGCCTTTCAAGCCAGCTCAAACTGCTATTGAAACAAGATTCAATCGTAAACACGCTTCAGAAAGAGTCATAATAGAAAGAGTATTTGGTCAGCTAAAAAAAAGGTTCTCCATCTTAGGCAACTGTGTGCGAGTATCACTGGAGGGAGTACCTAAGCTTGTAGCAAGCTGTGCAGTGCTCCACAATGTCGCGAAACATCTCAAGGACCAATTTGACTTTGAGGAACTGGTAGATGAAGAAGATCACGATGGATTAGAAGAGGGAGTTGACGGTTATATACATGAGAACAATGCAACAAAGCGCCGTGGTGAACAGAAGCGAGATGAGATGCTAATTTGTATTTAAATTCTAAATTATTATACACTAAAACTCAAAAAAATGTAACAATTTATTATAATTAACTATAAATGTAAACACATAAGTATTTTCATGAGATATAGGGAAGAGCGGCTCCCAAGGCCTCTGGTTTGATCTACCGCCGCAACGCATCGAATATTTTATTCAACTAATTCAAGAACAATAACTGCATCTGTCTGTACTTCACTGTATTTGGTGTTCTTTTTTTCAAGTAACTCAAGTTCTTTTTGTTCTTTTTTCATTTGAATTTTCTGCAGCTGAAATTATTGTAAGAGAACGACTCTCTGCAACTGAGATGTTGACAGATCTCTTGTTTCTTCAGTTTCAAATGTAGTCATAATTTTAATGCCTGGTTTTACATAGCTAGGTTTATCTGCTTTTACATTACTATTTTCAGATATTTGAGATGAAGAACTTGAAGTATTGGCATCCCCACTAATGTTATGCTTGAAACCGTCATCTTTTTTTGATGATTTTCCTAACGTCACTGCTCCTGGAATTTTAGTGAAAACAGGATTCTTTTCTTCTGCACCCAATAATGCCAAAAATTGTTTCTCCCAATCTTTCAATTTTATTTTCGTGTTTCCTGTGGCTTTAGTATCAGTTTTCTTTTTAATTACAACTTTCATGTTTTGTAACATTTTATTTAATTGTGATGGGGTAACATCGATTTCGTTCACTTGAGAATATTCTTTACAAACTATTTCCCATGATTCCTTTTTATGTTGAACAAATTTTGGAATTCTAGATTTTTCCAGTAGCACTGGATGTTCGCTAATTAATTTCACAAACAAATCTCGGTCCACATTCTTCTTTTCAAACTCATCTTCACTCTCAGAAGACGACATGTTTGTCAGAATAAAAACAACAACCAACTAACTGAAAGAATATAAGACAAAACAAGTCTGACCACGTGCTGCGGGAGTAAACAACTCTGACAGCGCCGAAGGAGAGGATAAGTTTAACAAGTAACGTAAATTTCAGTTACTGCTACTCCTTAGTTATAACTAGAGTATAGTTGTAACTACTACCTAGTGTTAGCATCTATTTAATCACGTCGATTTTTGTTGACGCTATCACTGGATCCTAGATTCTACCACATAGATGCTACGTTTTATTCACATCACTGAGTATGGGAGAGTCTTATTACAAGGATCGTTTATTGTTATAATGCGGTATTGAATTAACATAAGACTCTAAAACGCACAAAAGGCTTTCAAAATTACAATAAGAAAGTATACTTGGTATCATAGTTGAAGGTGATTTCCAGGAAAGTATGCAATTACTTTTAAAGTGTGACAGCATTGTACAGTAAAAGTTGTAGATGTAAGTACTGATTTATTCATAAAACGCATTACTCGCTCCTCAAATAAACAAACTCCCACAAAGCACCCCCACTCGAATTAGCAGCAGTCGCTTTATTTTTAATGCGTCAGCTCTGTCTGCATAATATAAAACACAATCTGAATGATTGCAATAAATAAGGGCTCACTTGTTATGAATGAATGGATTAGTCTAGTACATAGTTTTTCGTCGTTGGTGTCGATTTATTTTATTTTTACGTCTTAGACTCATTTGAAATGAAATTATTTTTCTTTTTAAAAATTTGCTGCCTGGATTTAGTTACACCTAGTTTTAAAACTGGGTAATACAAGCGACCTTTGATTTTGCTTATTAGGTGCAGATGGTGTTACCATTTTGACTATTAATTCTCGTAACCACCGTTATTGTATACTAGTAAATTTGGCGCATTTGCTGATGAATCCTAATAAGGACGAAACTGGCCCAAGAATGGCGTTTTCCTTGGTAAGCAAACTCAAAGGTAGTGTTGAAATTAAATTTCTATCTCTGCTGCCTTTCCTTTGGATATAATTTAATACCTGTTGCGATATTAGCCAAAAATAGTAGTTGTTGTCCGAAGGCAAAGAGTCGTATTTTGTGTGACACATGGCTTTGTGTTTATTTATTTTATTTTATGTCTTAGTCACATTTGACTTGGTAAATTAAATACCTACTATTATATTTAAGATTTATTAAGAACTATATAAATCGCACCAAAACAAAATCAAAAACTATCAATTAATTTATAACATGTTTATGTGCCTATCTTTCACTATTTTAACTGTCAAAAGTCATATTATGGTTTGTAATGCCTAATTCACGAAAAAAAAAAACTAAATATTGAAACGTATTTTGAAAAATGTAGGTTCGTAACATTGACAGATGATGTAACTAACATGTGTCACACTCCATGGATGCGCAGTGGTAGCCAAACTCTGAACCACAAAATCAAAATGGTGTTTCTTTTGAATGACCTATCATTTTTTGGAAAAAATATACATAATATAGAATATTTATAATTTACACTATTATAATTATTTTTTTCTTTGTAGTTCTTGGGTTTTTAGGTGCTAGTGAGAAATGAAACTCGTGTATGTGTTGGTAAAGCTTTCGGCACTGGTCAGTGCCTTCTTCAGTAGTTTTTTTTTAATATTGGTAAATTATTATTTTTTTTGGCATTAAAGCCTTGTTTTTTTAAATACCAAAAACATTTCTTTAGTACAAAGTTTGGGGTGTGTCGTTACAATTATTAAAATAAGTTTAAAATCCTTTTTTTTTTATTATTATATATTTATTTCCACTATCCTTGTCATGTCAGTTGATATGGTGCTTTAATGTCGTTCAAGTGTATGGGTATTAATTAGCACTCTCTTTTTTCCTCTTACGGGCCCTCATAGAGGTCCGGATTAAAAATATTTTATTTGTTTTTTTTTAAGTTTTCTTTTCTAGCACCTAAAAACCCAAGAACTACAAAGAAAAAAAATATAAATTAAGGTGTAAGAAAAAAAAACTTATTATAATTATATAATTATTTTACTATTGCTTACTATTCATTTAAACTAATTATTCAAATATGGTTAGAGTATGTAAATAAAACGATATGGCATTTTGGAAATATTTTCATACTTGACACATGCGCAATATACTAAAACTGGTTATCATCGTGCTTTTAGCTATGTTAAATAGAATTTGACAAATTCCACATACTTCAAAACATATATTTGAATTCAGTCATAATACTCACAAAGAAAGTGTTTGAAATATAGAAAAATGATTTCGAAATAAGAATTTCATAGACTTTTTTGACATTTTGTTCCTCACTTATTCTACAACTAGTAGGTTAGGCTTAAAATTAATAAAACATTTGTAGCCGTGTAAACTAGATTATCAATTTTTCAAACTTTATTATAAAACTATCTAATAGGAAGCATAAATATAAAAAAATTGTAATTACTATATCTTCTAACAATTAAAACTTACAAACAACGTTAATAATGGAATGCTTATCAATAATAGAATAAATTGAGTGCGTCATTGTACAACTAATTTAAATCTAGCCAAAAAACAGACTACAGTAAAATCAAAAGATTGCGCAAATAAGTAAATCTGCATACCTAAAGTGTGAATAAGCATTGCATTTGATTGCGGGAGAATGTATCTGATGCTTTTTACCGGAATGGTTCAATCCAAAATTTCCCATTCTTCCAAAACATCCTTTAATAATTTTGAATAATAATTAAAAGAACCAAATATAATAACTACACGTTTACACATAACCACGATGATAAAATAGCACTGGAATCTTAAAACATTACCAATTCCTCGCGTTACCAATTTTAGAAAAAAAAAAAAAAATAGAAGTGATAATTCTTTTAGTCTTGCTCATTGTTTAAATATTGATATCGAAAACATATTTCACTGTGGATCTTAATGATTCGTTTTATATTTAATTTGTTTCGACAATCTTAATAGTAAAAGTTTATAAGGATGACATGTCAAATTATGTGGCTGGAGGAACACACCAAAAGTAAGAAGATTAACAGTTGCAAAAAACTATCCTGTCGAGATAAGAAAACTCGTAGCAGAAAAACAAAAAACCAAGAAAGAGTGAGAAGAGAAATCCTAAATCACAAAGAAGAATCCTTTCTTCTGATTTATAAACAAATCTTAAAACCAATCTGAATTTATGACATACTGCTATGGGGATGTGCCAGCAAGAGTGATATCAACATGATACAAGTTATCCAAAATAAAGTCCTAAGATGCATCGTTGATGCACCTTGGTTCTATCGAAACGATTATCTTCATAGAGACCTGAAGATGCCAACATTCCAAGAAGAAATAAAGAGGTTTGCTGTGAAATATGAGGGTCGAGTCCACTCCCACGTCAACGAAGAAGCGCTGTAATAACTGGACAACTCTACACTCAATAGAAAGCTCAAAAGGAAGAAGCCATTTGAGCTAGTGCAGTGAACGTTAATATTAGGGGTAGTGTAAAACAGTGTAATAAATCGACACGCCAACTTGTGATACTTTCCTATAGAAACAATTAAAATTGTAGGTTAGTCAATAATGCCTAGTAACATACTCTAATAAAAAAAAAACAACAGCGAAAAACACAGTAAGTAATAATGATTTTTAAACGCTAGTAAAAGAGTTACTGGGTTTTGACATAGATCAGGAAAATTCGGTAAATCTCTCAGGACTTAGAGGACGTGCATACAAATGACATTTTACCATAAAACGTCTAGAGTTGATCGAACAATTAGAATTCATTTTTTACTATCTTTGCGTTGAAAGAAGCTCAAAATTTTATAACTATAAAGGTCTGCGACTATGTAATGAATGTTTGATTAAATTTAATTTTAAAAGTTTTTTTATGACATTACCCCAAAAAGAAATAGGCACAGCTTGCAATCAAAATGTTATAAAATTTTATACCGTGGTAACCAACCCCTGTTTCGAGCCAGACCCAGGTTCAGGTTTCTTTTCAAATCTTCAAATACCTCTATACCGTTTCGGTATATATGAGAAATGCATTGATGCATACTAAGCCCATATCTTTGTCTACGATGTCTGGATTCGAATCTCCAAGTACTTGTTTTCACCTTTGGGGTTCGTGGATGGTCTTAATAATTCGTAGGGGGATTTTTGAAATTTGTTTACGAATTTTAAAAATTATTCTACTCTTAATAATGTTACATTTACCATTGCTAATCAATATTCTTACACATATGGAACATACTTAAGTTACGTTACTTTATATTAAATAAATAAAATTAATTTTGGTTTATGTCATTTAATGTAGGATTATTATTTAGTTTACTTTTACATACATACATAATTTATGAAATTGTAAAAACATTAGATTTTATAAGAAATAAAGATTGAATTGAATAAAGCTCTAAAAAAGGGCTTGTGTCGACTAAATATTATCTGCCGCGGTGCTTTATGTCGAATTACGAATGACTGATGATGCCATTTGATTAAAGGCGAGGAAAATCCCAACCAGCATCGTTAAAACTATTTATTTTGCTTAAACACTTTTGTTCATGACAGTTTTAAAATGTACTAATTTTTTGTCACTTAAAATGCAATATATTATGCACTATCAAAGGTGAATAATCATTATTCACTAATTTTAATCCCAACTCTTCCAATAATATGTTATGCATTGATGTAACGATTGCAATTTTTACCCATTTTATTAGTAGGTCACAGCTTTCATCTAAAAATCGAATTATTTACTCAAATAAAAAACGTCAAATTTATGAAACATTTTACTAAAAAGTAAGAAAAACTGGATTTAGAAAAAGGAAATAAAATGTTTTTAACCCCACCAGAAGTAAAAGAATCTGCTGAAATTTCATTACTGAATTTATTATCAGAACTATCCACAAAATATAAATCCTCAACACTATATAGGCCCATTATTCATTGTTTATTTAGAGTACTATCATTATACATCAAGGAATAAATATAGAAAACTATATGAAACCACTTGCATTAAATCGAAAAAGTGAAGGTTTTCAACCCAAAAAAGGTAGTACTTTCTCCAGAGAAAAGGATCCGGTGAAGAATCCAGAATTTCGCAAAAACATTTTTAAAATTAAAAAGTAACTAGTTTCTATAGTAAATTAAAAAATCGGTAAAATATTTTACCCAGAACTCCCTTGATATAGATATTGTAAAAATAGGGCACTCTTAAGCACTTAAATTTTAACAATTTAAAATTAAAACCATCAAATCAAAAACCCTTTTTAACATTCCTCTCTCCATCGATCTTCCACTCGATCCCACCCAAACTCTCACTTCGCGTCCGCTCGGTGTTCTTCGTCACGTTTACCGTTATTGAACAATAATGATTAGGTGCTTTTAATATGGTCCAGTACACAAACCAAAAGGACGCTTTCTATTATTTTCATTCAAGGAGGACCTTTTTTAATTAAATAAGATTCCTTTCAACGCCATTTTGAATTTTTAAAAACTTATTTAAGATCTATTATCTTTGACTGCTAAAATTTTCAGATACCAATTTTAGTCGATATCTGCAGACTTTTAAAAATATATTTTTTTTTAACTGCTCACTCTGTATATAAGTGATCGGAAGAAGCTATCCCGCCAACAAAGAGGGAAGTAAAAAGAAATTTACGGAAAACCACCATTTTTCGAGAAAATTGTAAATAAAAATCTCGATTTTATAGGTTATATTGGTAGCAACAACGTTACAAAATTGCAAATATCAAAGAAACCTGAAACTAATTAACCTAATCTATATATAAAAGAAAATAGAAATAATTTTCTAGTATTTTAATTAAAATAAAAAAAACTAATTTACACCTAGCCTGTGCGACCTGGAGATAACGCGGATTGCTTTGTAGAATAAATATACATAAAATTAGAAAACTTTAAAAATATAACTGCTACAACCTGTGCGGCCTGGAGCCATTTATATTTTTCTAAACTAACAAATGTAAATCACAGAGGAATAAAATATTAAAAAAACAATAATGTATAGAATGTTCTTGCGATTTTTAATCAAGCGCACATTCGTGCAAATGTGCTTTGAATGAAATTATATTTAGTGCAAATATTCTTTCGTGAGAATGTATTTTTGTAAAAATTGTTCGTGCAAATATTTTTCGAGTCAATATTTTTCGAGAAAAAAATTTCAAGCACTATTTCGTAATCCATTTTCTTTTTCGCCCAATTCTTCAAAATACCGATTTGGACATAACAAAATTGACGATGACTTGGCAACGTTGCAAACTAATGGCCCGCTTAAGTCAACGAAGACAATTCTATGAGTTTACGTTTTGTTGCAGAAAATTATACTAAAAGAAAGAAACCAGTTGCGAAATGCTTTATTTTCTGTAACGAGTGAATATTTGCGGGATGAGCAGAACGAGGTCCCACAACATGAACGAGTTACATAAAACGACATTTCGTAACATGTAACATACAATATTTTTTCTTAATTTTACTAGATTATTTATAAAATTGTGTTTTGGTAAAAAATTACTGACATCTAGGCAACCAATATTACTACTTTATTGTATTATTAGTTGCATATGATTAATTTCATTCTTTTATTGGCAAATAGAAAATAATAATTTATTCTCAACGACTTGTAGTTTGTTTATATTATTTTTTAAAGTTATTTAGATTTTAAGAAAGTGGTGTATTGTATCCTTGAGAAAATGGGATTGGAAGGGTCGCTATAGGCATTGAGACATTTCTTTAGTGCAGTGGCGACAGAAGGGGGCACAATAGATCTTTTAGGTCGCAGTGTATTAACACCCCATTCTCAACATAACATCATGTACTGTATTGTATTTTAATTATTTTGTACTGATTTAGAATGGAAAATAAGGACAAAAATAACATTATTACTAAGTAGTAAGTTTAACCAAATTCTATTTTTATAAGTCAATCTGCCCTTCTTTGATATAAACTTACAATAATAATGTATATTATTGATTTTAAAACCATAGATTAGATTGGGAGTTGGACGTTGCTTGTCCTTGTCCACCGCGACCTTTTCAGATCTATTGTGAAACTCCGTTTGTTTTAGAGTATGTCGTCTAGCTTGGTATTTTTTATTAGACTTAGTAGCTTTGACAGTGGCTCCCGCATGTAGTTGCATGCGTTTGGCTTTTCTTCGCCCAATGTTAGAAAACTCATTCCAACCAGGCCTTCACATTGGCACAGGACGTGGAATGATGTTTCCTCTTCTTCTTCATAGACCCTGCACAAAGTTGCTTCTTCTGCTGGATTGATGACACTCGTGTGTCTTTTGAGGAGACAGTGTCCAGTAAGAAGGCCTACTGTTATCCTAACGATTTGACGCTTTTGATCTAGTAGGTCTTTCGTGAACTTGGCCGATGGTTTCTTGATGAACTGTTTGGTCTGCCTCAGTCTTGGATAGTTGTTCCACAATTTCTGAGACTCTTTTTCCATCCATTGTTTAATGGATACCTTGCACAATGCCTTAGCAACTCCACAGAATGGTTCGGGGCCTGTCATGGCCTTATCTGAGCCTTCTCGGGCTAATTTGTCGGCCTTTTCGTTGCCCTGATATCCCTCATAGCCTGGCACCCAGGCTAGGGTCACCTTGTTTTGACTACTTAGCTCTGCCAGGTCTTCTAGACAGTCTTTAACCAGTCGTGATTTGATTTCTGGTGAGAGAATTGCCTTTAGAGCTACTTGGCTATCAGAGTATATGGCAATAGTTTTGCCTGATACTTGCTGATTTAATATTTCTCTTGCACAGTGTTGTATGGCTATTAGTTCAGCCTGGAACACTATTGCATATTCTCCTAGACAGCCTGTACGGGAGGTCCCTGTTTCCAGGATTCCCGGGCTGGTATTTGAATTTGAAATTTTCTTTCAAATTTGTGTGGTTATTAGGGTGGAGCGAAAAAAAAATTTTTTTTTCTTAGCCTAGGGGTGTAATTTGTAGCCTATAAAAAAAGAAAATTTTTGAAAAAAAATAATTTTTTTACTCAACGTCTTGAGGTGGCCCACTGATTTTTTAAATTAAATTTAAATTAAAATTCTTTTGAATGAAAAACAAATTTTTTTTGGCTTGTAATCATCAAATTTATCTGCTAATTAACAGTTATGAACTTAAAAAATTTTTTGTGGTAATTATTGTTGTTTTTAAAAAAATTCCAAACTAGTAACATGCTTTTCTGAGGAAATAGAGCGAATTTCGAGTTGAACACGATCAAATTTGTTTATTTTTAGATAAATTTGAAGATTACAAGCCAAAAAAAATGTTTTTTTCATTCAAAAGAATTTTAATTTAAATTTAATTTAAAAATCAGTGGGCCACCTCAAGACGTTTTTTTTTTTTCAAAAATTTTCTTTTTTTATAGGCTACAAATTACACCCCCAGCCTAAGGAAAAAAAAAATTTTTTTTCGCTCCACCCTAGTGGTTATGGCTCTATCAGTAGGCATAGCTAGAATATTATCCCTTTTTACTTGCTGATATAGCCTTGTGTGGTCGGCGCTATGTAGTTGGCTCATTGGGTTTTGTCCCTGCATTAGCCTGTGAATAGCTGACCTGGTTTCTCCTTGTATGAAGATGTGCAGTGGCGTGAGATGTAATAATACCTCCATTGCTGTTTTAAAACCATAAGGGCTTTATTTTTATTTGTTTTCTTTTCGCAACTGGTGACATAATGAATTTTTTTACATTACGCAACTGTTTGCGTAAAGAAGATCATTTTGACTGGCTGTGATTACAAAAAATATCACTTTATATGTCATCACTTCAATAAAAAACTTCGAAATTCGTACATCTGGATTCTTCAATGGAAAGGAATAAAATATTAATGATTTTCTTACTAAAGCATCAGATGACAAATAACTTGAAACAAAGGTAAAATATTGATTAAGATCTTTCTTCATTTATTACAATTAAGTATTTTTTTTTAAAGTTGCACTAATGGGAATAATGGTGCTTGTCGGGTTAATGAGATGTATTGTATGAAAATTACTGATTTAAAAGTAATTTTATCAGATTTTTCAGTAAATGTGCCCAAAACCAAGACAAAAATAACTCAAAAAGTAGTTGTCCAACTCACGTTACAAGATTTTTGCTATTTTTAAAATATTACGGTAAATGCACTGCTTAAAGAATTGGTATTAATAAATTTACTAAAATAGAAACATATAGTCGCCTTTTGAAAAATATTCTGGACATAGTTTTCGCAGATCTTCTGCTACTTGTAGATGCAGGAGGTGATATAACGGCTTTGAAACGCCATGGCGGAAGGAAATCATTAGCAGTGGCTGAGGGCTACATAAACGACTCCGTAACAAAACAAA
Organism: Psylliodes chrysocephalus; assembly: GCA_927349885.1. NCBI lineage: Eukaryota > Metazoa > Arthropoda > Insecta > Coleoptera > Chrysomelidae > Psylliodes > Psylliodes chrysocephalus. Next base: position 91,719,262 of record OV651813.1, read on the forward strand.
TGCAGCTAAACTAATATCAAGCTCCATACAAATAAATAATTATAATTATTATGCCAGCAATCAAAAAATTTCTACAAAATCCGAATATTAATTAAGGTGTTAGACTATTAATATAAATAATGTTGAATTGTAATTAATAAGTTAATGTTAATATTGTTTTTCATATTATACATAATAAAAGTTATATTTCCTAAATATTTGCCATAACAAAAGTATTTTCATAAATACCTAACACTAGTAGACAAAGTATAGTATTCTACTAGCATATAATGGGTATTATGTGCTCGTTGAATAATATACTATTATTTTCAGATTCTAATGGGTATTTTATTTGACTGTTCTTAAATTTTTCAAGAAACTTGTCAAGCGATTCGTGTTGTAAAATTTCACATGTTTAGATGACCTTTTCCAACAGTAATTTAAGTATTTTCATTCAGTTACTAATCCAATTATTTCTGAATTCATTCGTATTTTTTTTAATTCATTACAGATGCACTATTTAAAATAAATAAACTCACCTATTATCAACTGCTGCAACCCATTGTTTGATGGAAGAAGCATGAGCATGACCCTTTTCGACGAGACTGTCGGCCAGTTGAATGAGCAGTTTCACTCTTTCCCGGGTCTCCTTGGCAGTACCTTTAAATTCGTTGTGTTCGCGTAGCAGACTTTCCGTTTCTTCGATATTGTTGCCTAGATTCGTTGCATGAGTTGTTAGGTAACATTCCCCTGAAAAAAAAAAATAAAAAAAGTGATGTTTGAAATATTCTAAATATTATTAAAGCAGTTGGACAAAACCAAATTAATGGTATTTAGTAGCATGCTCAGCTACAAAAGATCGGTAAGTCATAAGGGCTCCAAACTTGTCGGGTACAAATTATACGATTCTAAATATATCAAATTTCAATTGAGAAATACTATAAAATGTAGAAACCTCTCATATCTGTACAATACAATAATGTAATCAAACATAATAAAAATAAAGGGCAGGAACATTGCAGGTAAAAGATGGGGATGTAACCAGAACACACTGTGATGTATACAGCAATCGTGAGACCAATCATCACTTACGAGGCTATAGCCTGGATTAACAGAACTAGTTTAGCTACTACGAGAGCTAATATCTCAAAAGTAGAAAGACTATAGCTTGCGTTTGCATCACCAGTGCATTGAGAAACTGTTCTAACGGCTGCAATGGAGGTGATCTTAAACCTCCCCCTTTACATTTAATGATAGAGAATGTGGCAAAATGGACACGATATAGAATGATCAGGAATGGAGTATTAGCTTCAGGACCGAACATACTTGGGATATGCCCCAGGATGAAATGAAAAAAAAGTACAGTTTTGTGTAGAACTTTAAAACCACAGAGCTGGTCTGCAAGAAAGAATTGAGCCAAGAATCCATCGTGCTTGCAACCGAAAGATTTAGGCAGATTTATTTGAACATAATAATTTGATACGAGTGTTTTACTCTCTTATGAAATAGACAGATGTATGTTACTTTTAATGAATTTGAAAGAGATAGACCAAATGTTAATGTTCGGTTAATTTTGTGTGTGTTAAATTTCAATTACGCATGTGTATTGAAGAGGAAGGTATACATAGGCAAATACAGCATTTGTTGTATCTTTTTCATCCTTCATTATTAATAATTGTTTTGTAATCTATATTAAATTTTTATTATGTTTTGTTACTGAACAAATTCTTTTTGTTAATTTTATTTAATGCCAGTTTTTAAATAAAGAAAACAGCAGTGTTACTTAAAAACTCGAAAATCTGTGTTGTTAAGAAAACAAAAGATATCAAACTATACATTTTTAAAAAGTAGATGAATCTCTCTTTTGAATGCCATCAAAATATACAGAGTGTTCCATTTAAAATAAATCATATTTTTTCCATTCAAGTTGCCAACATTAGTGGATCACCCTGTATTGATGTGATAAAATGTGAACAAACTTTAAACAAAAACTTTTGGATAAACGAAAGCAATTAGTCAAAACCCCATCTCTTTAGAGCAATTAATAAGCTGTGCATTTACATTTAAAATTTATTTGGGACACCCTGTATTAGATGCAATTTATAATTGTGGAGTGTAAACAAGATTTCTACTAGAAAAATATCTGAGAATGGACCGAAATAAAAGTGTAGAACATGCCTAAAATCGGGATGAACTTGCCACTGTAACATCCAACATAAAAAGAGCTTGACAGAGGGCATCTCAAGAAGAAAGAAGACTAGCTTAATAATTCATTAAACCATTTAGGGTGTATGGTATGGGTGTGGTTTAAACCTGGTTAAAAATGAACTGGATTCAATGTTTAAAATAGTTCGAGTTGTACAGTATATTTTTTCTACGACTCACTAATGAAAATCTACAAATTCAAAAAAAAATTAGGTTATTAAGACAAAATAACTAATTTTAAAATAATTTATGAATTTAACTAAAAAAAAATTAGCGCCAGCCGATAATTGATCCCCGGCTTTTCGCGTGGAAGGCAAGTCCATGCGTCTACGGCCACTTTTACGTTTTTGGTTTTAATACTCATAATTAAAATAGTTTCATGTAGTTTGATTAAAATTTTTTTTTTTTTAAATATGGTTCAAATAAAAAAAATGCTATTATTTACAATTATTAATCGATTCTACACAAATAATAACTTATTTTAATGTATATTTAATCTCAATAACAATTTTAGATTGATCAAAGTATACAGGATAACCATAAAACCCTTTTTTAAGACACTGATAAAACTTTTGAATCCACGAGATAGCCTTAGGGCTGCTATAAATCTGCTTTAAGAGTAAAAGGGAGAATCCTATAACGGTTTTTAGAATATTTTTATAACAATATTAATTTTAAACTGTTTTACATTTATTCTGTTTTATCATACTCTGTCAGAATGATTTTGCAAACATGTTGGGAAGACTGCCATATTAGAAATTTATTATTATATAGTGAATGTTTAATTTGTTTGGTTACACTTGTTATTTCATCAATTTTCTCCAAAGTACTGTTAAAAGAAGGCAAGGTGGGTCGTAATAAATGATGGGCCTTACAATATATGAAATAAAAGGATTAATATACGGATTCTAATCTATTTACCGAAAGTTATTTAATAGAAAATAACATTGTAAATATCGTATACACTGTGTCCCAGATTGGTGCTGCATGTATTGCTATCTCAGTTATTATAAGAGCTACAAAATCGCTTAAATGGGCAATGTTTCTCAGGATTCTATTACCATTTCAGAACCGCTATTACATTTTGTCAGTTATTATTGGTTTTTGAATAAATCGCGAAAAACCAAAATGGTGGGTTTTTGACAGTCCTTTGTATCTCGATTATTTAGGGACATACGGTATTTTGGTCTAAATATTCTATGGGCACTTTTTTAAGGTCTTTACAATAAAAAATAAAACAAAAGAATTTCTTCTTCCGTTTTCGAGATATTGACTATAACTTTGTTTTTCTTATGGACGCCATATTGATTTTTTATTGCATTTAATAGAATTATTAATTCCCTTTTTAAAAATGTATCACAACATGGTACTTTCTTTTAAATGAATGCTAAAATAAACAAATCTAAAAATTTCCTAATTAATTTTGCTGCTCTGCTCAATTTGGTCTAGTAGGCGAGCCAAAAATATGTTTTATAACTGTCAAATTATAGTTGGTTTAACATTATCTAAGGTTTAACATTAGATTTTATTCGTTCATTTTCAATTCGTTGCTTTTTTTGTGTTAAATTTAAACGTTATTATTTTCAAATATGGCTCTTAAGTATACCAATGATGAAAAATTAGACATGTTAGAAACTTACTTCGTAGCCCACAGAAACTTATGAAAATAAATTTCCTGAACGGCATCAACCAAACGCAAGACGTTTTAGGCATCTGGTATTAAATTTTCTAAATTATGGAAGTTTTGAAAAACCCAGAAATCATAAATATGATATTGAAAAAGAGGAGAGAATTGATGCTGTATTACAATACACTAATAATAATCCAACAGCATCGTTTAGAAAAATTGGAAACGGATATCCCTAAGTCATCCCATCATCGAATACTGGACGTTAATAAATATCATCCATACAAACCTAGGATTGTACAAGGTTTATCGGCAAATGATTTTCCCCGAAGAGTAAGATTTTGTGAATGGTACATTCAACATATGCGAGAAAATGCCAATTTTTTCATGAACATAATATGGACTGACGAAACTCCAATTGCGGAGTTTTCAACAGGCATAATACCCATCACTGGGCTATAGAAGACCCAAAACTCACCTCACAAAGAAGATTCCAAACAAAGTTTGGATTTAATGTTTGATGCGGCATAATAGGCAAGTATAAAATAAGATTTACGTTTAAATATGAAATTATTGAAATTCTTACTTTCAGGAAATCAATTAATTGGACCAATAATTTTTAATTTCAATTTAAATGCAGCACGATATCTTCAGCTCTTACAAGAACAAATAATGCCCGCTGTGAGGACATCTGTGGGGAACTTAGATTAAAATTGGTATATGCGCGACGGTTGTCCAGCTCATAATGCCGCCGTCGTAAAATATTATTTGGAAGAAAACTTTCCCAATAGATTAATTGCAAATAATGGAGACATTTTGTGGCCTGCTAGATCCCCTGATATAAATCCCCTTAACTTCTTCTTATGGGGACACATTAAAAACGAAACTTACTCATTTGAAGCTCCAGAAAATATTGCAGTTTTAGAAGATAGAGTCCAAAACGCTATGGGTGCAGTGAATAGAAACACATTATTAAGGGCAATAAACTCTCTGCAAAATCGTTTACAAATGTATTGTGATCAAATTGGTGGCCACATAGAACAATTTCTTTAAATTAAACAGTTTATATCTGCAGCTTGTATTGTAAATTATCCCAAAAATTATCGCAAAATCCTTGTTGTTATATGGTTTTTATAAAGTTCAAATTAAACAGAGTATAATTTTCAGATTTGTTTATTTCAGTATTCAGTTGAAAGAAAGTACCACGTTGTGATACATTTTTGAAAAGGAAATTAACAATTCTATTTAATGCAATAAAAATCCAATATGGCGTCCATAAGAAAAACAAAGTTATAGTCAATATCTCGAAAACGGAAGAAGAAATTCTTTTGTTTTATTTTTTATTGTAAAGACCTTAAAAAAATGCCCCTAGAATGTTTAGACCAAAATACCGTATGTTCTCAAATAATCGTGATACAGAGGACTGTCAAAAACCCACCATTTTGGTTTTTCGCGATTTATTCAAAAACCAAAAATAACTGAAAAAATGTAATAGCAGTTCTGAAACATTGCCCATTTAAGCGATTTTGTAGCTCTTATAATAACCGAGATAGCAATACATGCAGCACCAATTTGGGACATAGTGTATATGGCACTAAAAAATGATTACATTTGTCTTCGGTATGTTTTTGATATAAAATATCACATTTTGTATTTTTCAAATTATTTCATGGAAGTGACTATTTAACCGCCAATATAAATCCTATTGTAGATTTGTCTTTGCAGTATGTCTTTGAAAGTATGTCATCATCAGAAAATCATTTTCAATTGCGCAAACTACCTACTGAACTACCAGAAACAAACTTTGTGATTAATCATAAATTACATTAGGCGAGGCAAGAGTTGTATAACATTATAATATAGCATGTTCCAATATAAATTTTATTTATATACCCCTAAAAGGTATTAGCTGTAGATATATTTGACAAATTTGACATTATGTTGTTAAACGTAGTAAACGCAATAACAAACCTACTATCATTGGCACACTATTGCCATTGACACACTATCACTGTCTTTTGTACACAAAATACGTCATTACTAAAATCGAAAGATTTTAGAATGATTTGAACTCAGACCATAATTTATTTTAAGATTCAAAAGTAAGTTATTTGAATATCCATCAGGTACAGGTCTAGTAGACAGATACTATTTTATATGATATGCGGTTAAACAGCCACTGCCATATTTAAGATGGAGGTTTTCTTCATTGTGTTCTATCTGTACCTAAAAACAGACATCAGCTTATAAAACCAATAAAGCAAAAAAATACTTTTTAGGACTTTCCAGTTTTAAAAAGTTTCTGCTATTCTTTTTAAAGCGTTTCATAAAACAATAGCAAACACGAAAATATTAATAAAACATTCATAAGTTCAATCAGACGGGCATAACCCAACATCACTATTGAGCTTCTTATTTACTCTACGAACAAGTCATTAAAAATATAAAAATTAGTAATAATATATTAACCATTTTTCTCTTTCACTCATTTCTAGAATATTAGGAGCCTCGGAATATTTCTTCTCATAATTTTTTTTATTATCTATGGAAATTAACAGTTTTCTTTATTTTGAGCAATTTATCTTTCAACGTCAACATAATGTGAAAAGCTAGGTTATGCTCTAAAACAAACTTTAGTTCTTAGTAATACTATGTAGTTTTAAAAGAGCCCTATCGTTTACTAGATTAAATAAATTATAAGATTTATGTTGTAAAATTGTAGAAAATGTTCTGGGATCAATTGAATTTAAAGTATAAACCTAAAACTAAGTTTTAAAATCTACTTAAGATAACTGCTAAAAATTATGCCTTTTTAACACCGAACACACCTTAGGAGTATCTTCAAACTAAATAGTTCTAAAATTACTTATTAACTAACCACAGGACAGCGATAAAGCATAATTTACTTTAGGATAAACTAGTTTTAAAATAAAATAAATAAAACTAAAAACCAATATCACATAATTACGAGCGACCGTTTCCCTTCAGAAAACAACTACTCCTTTGGCTACTACCGCACAGGTATTGAATTATATCCAAAGGAAAGACAGCAGAGATAGAACTTAAATGTCAACACTCTACTTTTGATTTTGCTCACTAAGGAGAACGTCATTCTTGGATCGGTTTCGTCCTTATTAGGACTTTTCACCAAGAAATAGATAGGTTCTCAATTCCAGTCTCTAATGGAATTAACAAATGCTACACATTTCACTAATGTACAATAATGTTAGTTACGAAGAGAATAAGAATTCAAGTAGTGAAATGGGGTCACCATCTGTTCCTAGTAAGCAAAATCAAAGGCCGCTAGTAGTACCCAGTTAGAAAACTAGGTAGAACCAAAAAACCAGGCTGGCAATTTGTAAAAAGGAAAATAATTCCAACTCAAATGTGATCAAGACGTAAAATATTATTTATTTTATTTTACACTTGTTCACATTTGAGTTGGAATTATTTTTCTTCTTAAACTAGTTTTCTTAAACAGATTTAAAAGAATCTAAAAGCCAAGTAATAAGATCAATTTATCCTGCAGTCCTATTAGCAAAAAAATAACTGTAATAAAATAATTATTAATTTTTATAAAATCCAAATAAAACATAAATAAAACTTGTTTCTCCTAAAAATATTACTTGGGATATGAAATATATTCGTTCAGTTGAACGCAATGACATACTTTTTCGTTTTGTAGTCTGTGCGTAGATAAGCTAATAACCATGTGGGTGTAGAAAAACATGTTTTTCTTTTCCATTATCAAAATCGAAGTACTTAAAAAAAATTATTTCAAATTTGCCATTAATTTTTTTTCTTTCTTAAATTACTCCTGTTTAATTTTATCCCAAGAAAAAAATTAACAAACTAACTATTAAATATTCCAATAAGCTGTTAAAATTACTGCCTATGGGCTTTAACAGGGTTAATGATATTGGTTGTTTAAAGCGAATCGCATTGCGCGCGGTCATATTGACTCGTAAGTGTTTTAAAACCAATTTCAGCCTTTAAATGTGATAAAAAAAATAAATACCTAAATTTTCACTTCAAGCCATAAGCCTATGTTTATTTTGAAAAACATGGATGATCAATCTATATAACTATCTATATCAGTGACCGTGTTAAATCCACCAGGCCCACAGAGTTGCCATATCAATGTACACAGGAAACCGTTTTGTTTAGAATGCCTAATTCTTGTTAAATTAAGATAATTTGACATTTGACAAGCAACACTGTAGGTAAAATATTAATATGTTAATTTTTTTAATTTGATATTATCTAAGCAATAGAACCTTTTTGCTTGAACATAAGTAATCCTGAATACTTTAATTCCAACAATATATAACAAACTAATAATTTCTGGTGGACCAAGAATTTAAAACACTGTATATGATACTAGCGTAGCTTTGTCGATTCACAAATCAAATTTAAATTGATTTCAAAGGAGCAAACAAAATAATTATATTTTCAGTACCTTTGACACATAACTAAATATTTAAGGAAATACAGGTCTGATGCCATCTATCCAATAAAAAAAAAGAAATACGTCATTATAAAAATTAACAAACTAACCATTTTTGTTCAATTTAGATTGTAATAACATTGCACACAAAATTGACCATGTCTTTACAAAGGTTTAGACAAAAATAAAACTTTAAAACCGATTTCACAAAACTCAAGAGCGACGTAATATAAATAGACCATTTCAACAACGCCTTCAAATCAAAACTAAATAACTGTTCAAGAATAATATGTTTTCGGTTATTCAAATTAGTAAATTAATATCTAATGATTCAGTTAATGAGCGTATAAGATTGTTAACCACGGTTGAAATAAAACTGGTTGTAATGTTTTCAAATACAGATTTAGTCAATAAAAGAAACGCGCATAAATAAATAGTGATAAACGGCGATAAAAGGTAACGATAGTGTCGAATTATCCGATGATAACCAACGGTTCTCGGCTTTTCAAGGATGTAAATATTATGAAATTTAAATTTGTAGACAGTGTCAACAATTTGTTAGGGTGGAAATGTTTTATCTTATGTACACGTATTTTTGGGTAAAAGATATTGTAGCCATGAAATAAGAAAATTTGCTAAGTCTCCCGAACCGATATTAAGAGGGTAAAATTTTATTTTTTGATTGACAATATGCGTATAGAGTAATATTGTTGTATCTCGTCAAAGTATCATTCAGTTGATTAATTAGACATGTAATATATTTTCCTAAAAAGGGAAACAGTCAAACAAAGGCAATAAAATATTTGCAGAAAAAAGACATGGCGTCTACTGCAATCCATCCAGAAATTATATTAATATTAGGTGAGTCTACTTTTTAATTTGATAAAGTAAAATGATGATACCGTGAATTTAAGAGTGAAAGAGCTTCATGCCAAAGGAGCACTAATCGCGGTGCCTAAAGGTGAAAACATTAATAAGCTCAATGATTTAGTGTTTGAAGATCGACGTGTGGGTGTCAAATAAATTGTCAAGGACACATGTTTATATCATATAAACTCCACAACATTCACAAAAAAACTCGATATGAAAAAGTTAAGTACAAGATAGATCTCACGAATATTAACTGATCATTATAAGTGAAATAATGAAGTCATTTGTGAGCGTGTTTTGAAAACGTATCTGCGTAATATAGAACATTTTCCTGACAGGTTGTGTTTGTTGGTATGAACACTTCATATTCAAGTATGGCAACACTGTTAAGCATCAAGGTTAAGTTTAGTAGTCAAGTAGCGTCCATGTTGTAACGTTGTTAAGTCGAGTTTGTATTTCGTTCATTAAATAAAGTTTGTCAACCAGTTTCATATTCATTTATTGAGCTATTTAATTAGTATCTACAAAAGGTTATGGGCCCAGGTCTCAATTAAATGAATAAGTGGGTTGCGGTAACTATTTGGAAGGTGAAAAATACAAAAGCCGGAAGAACGAAAACGTGGTGTATTTGGTAACAGGAGGAAGCGAAGATGGCGTCCACTCAACAAAACATTTTGTTGAACATAAAACCATTCGACGGAACCAACTATTCTAACTGGGAATTTAGAATAAAGATGTTACTGGAACAGCAAGGAGTGCTGGAAACAATATCGTTAGACCCGCCAATAGTAGAAGCCGAACTGGCAACTTTCAGGAAAAATGATGTCAAAGCAAGGAATATTATAGTCGCATGCTTATCAGATAATATGCTGGAAATGATTAAAGAAAAAGAAACGGCCAAGGAAATTATAAATGCACTTAGCGGAACCTACATAAAAAAGGGAATTGCAAATCAAGTACAATTGCAAAGAAAGCTAAGAAACCTAAAATTTAAAGGTGGAAGTGAATCATTAAACGCGTTTCTAACCGAATTTGAACAAATCGTGTGTGAATTAAAACATTCCGGTGGAAATATTAGTAACAGTGAAATTGTTTCTCAACTTTTGTCTGTTATGCCGGATTCGTTTAATTCCGTAACAACGGCGATCGATGTGATGTTCTGTCAAGATGAAACGAAAGTGACCCTAGACTTTGTTAAAAACAAACTTTTAATGGAAGAGTCGAGACAGATGAAAACAACTCTAGAAACCGAAGGTGATACCGGTTCGGAACATGCTTTTGCAGCACATTGGAAGAAACCCTGGCAGAATAAAAAGTATGTGAGTACATGTAAAACTTGTAAACCTGACAACACTGTGAAGTTCAGATACAATTGCTACAACTGTGGTCTTCGAGGCCACAAACGCTCAGAATGTCCGAATGCTCAACGAAAAAAGGCCAGTAGTTCAAATTGTAATGTGGCTGTAACCGAAGAAAACGAAGAAGAAGAATTTTCGTTCATAACCTCTAATTGCAATTAGGCATTCCAAACTGAATGGCTACCAGTGGGTTTTGACGGGTTATGATATAGCAAAATTATGGCAACCCTGTAGGCCTGGTGATTTGACAAGGTAAATGAAATAGCTAGTTACATAGATTGATCATCCATATTTTTCAAAATAAACATAAGCTTATGCCTTGAAGTAAAAATGTAAGCAATTATTTTTTTTTAATGTCTAAAGGCTAAAAATTAGTTTTAAAACACATTTTTTCTAAACCGATTTAAAATAATAAATATTTGCCAGGCAATATGGCCGCTCGTAAACGACCAGCTTTGAGCAATCTATATAACTATGTATGTATCATTGACCCTGTTAATGACAACATGACAACAGGGTTGCCATATCTACACTGTCATTACCCACTGGTAGCCATTTGGACAGGTCGTTGGAATGCCTAATGATGAAATTAGATCCAATATAAACAGAATCCGATTTGTTGTAGACAGTGGGGCCACTAATCACCTAGTAACCCCGGAAATTGGTCAGTTTTTAGTAGAAATGACCAGTATTGATCGTAAAATAAACGTTGCAAAAATGGGAGAATATGTAACTGCCAGAAAACAAGGTAACGGAAAAATTTGAGTATATACAAAACTCACCGATTTTTACAAAAATTTGAGAAAATGTTGTATAGACTGTTTATAATTCGCTACCATACTTTTTTTTTAGCGGAACTACTATTGCACCTTATTTTTTTCGTTTTTTATTTTGAATTTTTACACCATTTTTTTGAGTGAAAAGTCATAAACCACTAATAATCCGATGACACGATGACAGAATTCTATTGTATATAATCGATATATTCTATAAATCGATATTTTTGTTTTGATGTATCTACTGTAAAATTATTAAAAAAATACAGAAATAATCATTAAAAAGCCATTTTAACTGTAAACTAAAATCAGCTGATGAACTAACGCAGTTAATATCATGTTTTAATTTGTTAATTTGTATTATGACATACTTTAGATTTTCTGAATGAAAATCGATTTTTTCTTTAAATTACAGTGTTGCCGGTTTTTATTCAGAGTTGACCCGAGTAAAATAAAAAATACCTAATAATTACTTTGACATTTAAATTTTGTGCTCTTTTTAAAAAAGTCAAAATTATATCTTTTAAAATGTTAAATTTGGTAAAATTATTTAAAATTTGTGAAAATAAAGTAGCAATGATAGAATATGAAGACAGGAAAGAAGATGAAGAAGATTTGGAAATGTAAAAATTATTATGTTTGTATTTGGTTTAATTTTATATTTTTTGTTTGTTCCTTTTATGTTCTTTTGAGCTTTTTATTTAATAAAGTTTGTTTATTTCTTTTGTATAAAACTTTGGCTGAAATTGTTGTTTCATATACCAAAATCACTAGTTTTTTCTAAATATATTTAACTTTATATAACTTTAACTGTCCCAATGGACCAAAAAATTAAAAACGGCGTCTTAATTGATGCAAAAGAAGTTTAAGGAAGGAGGCTTTTTATGGAGCAAAATTCTAGTACAATCTACAAAATATATTATTAGTTAAAACTAGAGCTACCATGCGAAACTTATTGCTAAAAATACCTTTCATATAGGGTTGATTGTTCTAACAGACAATCTATAAAAGCCATATTAACAGCGAGCCGACGTTTCGAAATTCGCGCGAATTTTTACACCTACATCATAATAGCAAGGCACGTTCGTCCCATCCATCTCCTAACCTCTATAGAAGAGAGCGAGCGAAGCGAACGCGCCCGGCCGACGTTTCGAAATTCGAGCGAATTTCGAAACGTCGGCCGGGCGCGCATTTTTTACACCTACATCATAATAGCAAGGTACGTTTGTCCCTTATACCTCCAAACCTCTACAGAAGAGAGCGAGCGAAGCGAGCGCGCCCGGCCGACGTTTCGAAATTCGCGCGAATTTCGAAACGTCGGCCGGGCGCGCTTTTTTTACCTCTACATCATAATAGCAAGGTACGTTCGTCCCATCCATCTCCTAACCTCTACAGAAGAGAGCAAGCGAAGCGAGCGCGCCCGGCCGACGTTTCGAAATTCGCGCGAATTTTTACACCTACATCATAATAGCAAGGCACGTTCGTCCCATCCATCCCCTAACCTCTATAGAAGAGAGCGAGCGAAGCGAGCGCGCCCGGCCGACGTTTCGAAATTCGCGCGAATTTCGAAACGTCGGCCGGGCGCGCATTTTTTACACCTACATCATAATAGCAAGGTACGTTTGTCCCTTATACCTCCAAACCTCTACAGAAGAGAGCGAGCGAAGCGAGCGCGCCCGGCCGACGTTTCGAAATTCGCGCGAATTTCGAAACGTCGGCCGGGCGCGCTTTTTTTACACCTACATCATAATATCAAGGTACGTTCGTCCCATCCATCTCCTAACCTCTACAGAAGAGAGCGAGCGAAGCGAGCGCGCCTGGCCGACGTTTCGAAATTCGCGCGAATTTTTACACCTACATCATAATAGCAAGGTACGTTCGTCCCATCCATCTCCTAACCTCTACAGAAAAGAGCGAGCGAAGCGAGCGCGCCCGGCCGACGTTTCGAAATTCGCGCGAATTTCGAAACGTCGGCCGGGCGCGCCTTTATTACATCTACACCATAAGAGCAAGGTACGTTCGTCCCATCAACCTCCTAACCTCTACAGAAGAGAGCGAGCGAAGCGCAACGTCAGCAGGGAGCGCTCGCTTACTTCTGTAGTGATTAGGAGGTGGGTGAGAAGAGCGAAGTGTTTAATTATCTCTCTCTGGTTCAAAATGATTTTTTGAATATTTGAAATATTTTTATTTTAAAAATAAAGAAAAAAATGTTGAACGCCGTAAAAAGTATCCACCGAGTAACGTCACGGTTCACATAGCAGAAATTGAAATAATTCAGCTATCCTCTTTAGTTGATAGAGTGTTCTTTAAATTTGGCTTTAAATTTTTTTCAATCAAATAAATTCCCTTGTTTCAAAAAGTTTAAAAACTTTTGGATAACACAAAGTAATTATGTTTAAAAGTTTTCGAAAAGTACATTGTTTATTACTTTATAGATGATGTAATTAATATTTAATTATCGTTTACTACAATTCAATCAAAATGAATAAATAAATCGTCGGATATGACTGGAAATAAATTAATAAAAGTTAATAAAAGTGTTTGGAAATGTTATGTTAAGAATAAGGTAGTTTTTATATTTATTTTTCGTTGATTTTAATTGGCCACTTAGTACTTAGTAACACTGCGATTTGTAATGACAGATATAATTCATATGAACAAGTTAACATAAATAATCCTTTTAAATAATTAATATGTAAATTAAAAAAATTAATTCATTTATGGGGTTACCGGTGGTATATTTAAAAAGTACTCTCCTTCCTAAAGCCAAAAATTTAATTTTTGTAAAAACAAATTGAACTTTTAGGAAATACCGTTTTCCCAATAGGTATTTACCCAGAATTGTTATGTGTATAATGTCTCAAAGTGTTTAAACTTTTAGTAAAATTGTAAAATTTCAATAGTAATATCCGCCGTTCGGATGTCGGCGTATATAAGCAAGGCTTAGGTATTGATAATTTTATTGAAATTCCAACTTATATTTAATTTGAATATATCCAAAACATAGTCCTTTTATTTAAGAAATAATACACAACTTGGCGACCATGTGCTTCTTATATTGCATCCTTCAATGTCAAATGACAACCAAAATAAATTTATTGAATTAATAAAATAGCCTAAAATATCATTATTAAAATTTAAAAAAGTAGGATTTCTTTAGGTTTCCGCCAACAAATTTCGATAAGTATATGTTATTCTTGGTGTCTAAAAGTGTAAAAATACATTTTTGTGAAAATATAAAAGTTTTGTGTATATTCAAATTTTACCCAAGGTAACTTATGTGTAATGACAACAGAAGGAAAATCAGTAACTATTGAAGGAGTTATGGAATGTGAAAATTTATCACAAAATCTTCTGTCAGTCAAAAAGCTTCAAGAAAAAGGATTAGGTGTGAAATTTGAGGGACAGCAAGTAATAATTTACAAGGGTAAAAACAATATTGCCCAAGGAAATTTATTTGGAAACCTGTATGTGTTGGAAGTGCTTTTACAACAGGACTCAATAAACCTAGGAACTTTGTCTGAAAAAGAACTGTGGCATAGACGAATGGGACACTCTTCACACTATCCATCCCCAAGTTTATGTGAAGTATGTGTTAAAGCAAAACAAACGAAAAAGGTATTCAAACAACTCCCTGATGAAAGAAAACCAAAAAGAGTTTTAGAAGTAATATCAAGTGACATATGTGGGCCAATAGGTCCATGCACATATGATAATAAAAAATATGTTGCTACATTTATTGATCATTTCTCACATTTTTCTGCATGCTATTTAATGGAAACAAAAAGTGAATTATTAGAAAAGTTCAAAAGTTATGTTAAATTAGTGGAAGCAAAATTTGAAAGAAAAATTGAGAGATTGAGATGTGACAATGGAGCTGAATATACATCCAAAGAATTTAAAAAGTTTTGTAGTGAAAGAGGAATTAACGTGGAATACACAGTGCCATATAACCCTCAGCAAAATGGTGTTGCTGAAAGGCTTAACCGTACAATTTTAGAAAAAGCCAGATGTCTACTCTTTGATGGAAATTTAGAAAAGAAGTTTTGGGGAGAAGCTGTCAGAACAGCTGTTTACTTACTAAATCGAACAAGAACCTCAGTCCTACCAAATAATAAAACTCCTGCTGAAATATGGTTCAATACAAAACCAAACTTAGAAAAAATAAGAGTTTTTGGTTGTGTCGCTTATTGTCATGTTCCAAAAGAAAAGCGAATAGGAAAATTAGAATCCCGCAGTGAAAAAATGTTAATGATGGGATATGATAATAACGGTTATAGATTATGGAATTTCACAAGTGGAAAAATAGTTATTGGACATGATGTAATTTTTGAAGAGAATCAAAAGCCAACCGACAGTACAATTATAATAGATGCAATTGAAGATAGTTTTCAGCAAGAGAAAATAGATAAAAATGAAATACAAGAAGAAAATGAAGATATAAATAATATTCAAGAAAACGAAGTTACCAAGAAAAGATCAAGAAATAGGAAATTACCAAGCTATCTCAATGATTATGAACTTGATAATGATATGAACATGTTTGCAGCTCTTTCTGCAGAGAAAATGCTTTCAGATGTTCCTACAACATATACCGAGGCAATTTCTCTGGATACTAATTGGAAAAGGGCAGTACAAGAGGAACTGTCTTCATTAGAAGAAAATGAAACCTGGGAACTCGTAAAACCACCTGAAAATGCAGAAATAATAGATTCTAAGTGGGTGTTTCGTGAAAAAGAAGTGAACGGTAGTGCGCTAAAGAAAGCTCGTTTAGTGGCACGCGGTTTTCAGCAGTGGTCACTCGTAGAAGATGTGTATGCACCAGTAGCACGTATGGCTACGATAAGAGTGCTTTTATCTTTGTATATTTCTAGAGACATGTATGTACAACAACTTGATGTAAAATCAGCATTCCTAAATGGAACATTGAAAGACCCTGTTTACATGAAACAACCAGAAGGCCTTGAATCCTCAAATAAAAAACTTGTATGTAAACTTAAAAAGGCACTGTATGGCCTAAAACAGTCTCCAAAATGTTGGAATTCATTATTTAATAACACCTTATTACAATTAGGATTTCAACGTTCCAAAAAGGACCCATGTTTATACTTTACAAGTATAACTTTTTTGTTAATTTATGTTGATGATATTATTATTTTTTCTAAAAGTATTGAGGCATTAAATGATGTGAAATTGTTGTTATCTAAAACTTTTAAAATGACAGAATTTAAAAATAAAAATATAACTTTTTTAGGTTTAGAGATACATAAGTTGAATGATAAATTGTTTATTTCTCAAAGTATTTTGATTAGAAAGGTTTTACAACGATTTAATATGCTAAATTGTAAACCCACTTCAATTCCGATGCAACCTAAATTACAGTTAAATAAAAATAATGAAATTGTGGAGAACTTACCTTACAGGGAACTAATTGGATGTCTAATGTATATTATGTTAGGCACAAGACCTGATCTGAGTTTTTCAGTTGCTTTCTATAGTCAATTTCAAAATTGTTTTGGTATTAAACACTGGAATCATTTAAAAGGTGTTTTGCGTTATTTAAAAGAAACTGAAAAACATGGTCTAGTATTTTCTAAAAATAGTTTACCATCTAACATTCAATTAGAGACCTATGTTGACTCAGATTTTGCCAATAATATTCATGATCGAAAAAGCATATCTGGTTTTGTGTTAAAAATGAATAATAATAGTATATATTGGAAAAGTAAAAAACAAAATAGAGTGGCTCTATCTAGTACAGAGTCCGAATATGTAGCTTTGTCTATATGCATGAGTGAATGTTTATTCTTTGAACAACTTTTAGTTGAAATCTTAAGTTTAAATATTTCTCCTATAACTGTTTATGAAGATAATCAATCTTGTATCAAAATGGCTTCAACTCTCGAAAATAAGAGAACTAAGCATATAGATGTAAAGCATCACTTTGTAAGAGATTATGTAAATGAAGGAAAGTTTATTTTGAAATATGTATCAACTGAAAATCAGCAAGCTGATATATTCACCAAGGCGTTGCCTAGTTCAAAATTTAAACAGTTTAGACATTGTCTCGGTGTTGCCACTTTCACAGAATTGTAGGAGGGTGTTGGTATGAACACTTCATATTCAAGTATGGCAACACTGTTAAGCATCAAGGTTAAGTTTAGTAGTCAAGTAGCGTCCATGTTGTAACGTTGTTAAGTCGAGTTTGTATTTCGTTCATTAAATAAAGTTTGTCAACCAGTTTCATATTCATTTATTGAGCTATTTAATTAGTATCTACAAAAGTGTTACTAAGGATGATTCATGTGTGTCCACCATTAGGATTCTGATACAGGTGCAGAGTAAAGAGTAGAAACATAGGGAGTCTCCTCCAACTCGAAAACAAAGTGTTTCCTTTATCAGATGCTGAAGGGATAATTTTGGTTGAGTATTTAAAGAATGGAGCTACTGTTGGAATTCGCTCTTGGGAATAGGACAGTTTGGGTAGATATTAAGGCCAAACTTGGTATATAAATGTACTTTCTCATAAACATCAAAATTAGATAAACAAAAAATCTTAGTTCCAGGTTCCTCTGGCGGGAGATGGAGGAAGTGACATGTTAAAAAAATGAAGTTAAAACTTTTTAAATAAAACCGTAGGAATATGCATCCATTGTTTGATGGATGTCTTGCACAATGCTTTAGCAACTCCACAGAAGAGTTCGGGGTCCGCCATGGCCTTATCTGAACCTTCTCGGGCTAGTTCGTCAGTCTTTTCGTTGCCCTGATATCCTTCGTAGGCTGGTACCCAGGCCATGGTCACTTTGTATTGACTACATAGCTCTGATTTACGTACTTTATAAAAATATTACCCACACCATTCCCTAGGGATAGATGGAGGGTGACATGCTCAAAAAATTAACTTAGAACTTTTTACTACGATTTTTTCTACATCCAAGTCAAGTAAGAAGTTATCATTATGAATGTGTGAAGGCTATAGAATAAAGTGTTCATAAAAAGTAATTATAAACAAAATAAGCTCAAAAAACTAGAAACCGTGTTAAACTTATTAAAGAAAAAAACCGGTTGTATATATAGAAATCTAATTTTGTCAGTCATCAACGGCCGAAAATGCTATGTCTTGATGTTCTTATCCGATAATTGGTAGACTATGCAACCACAAATACACATAAATGTATTTCAGTCAGCCTAACAATTTCTTTAAAGGGGGGGATTATGGTGAAGACGTAAGGGACGTGGATTTCGAGGTTATGTATGAAATTGACTGAGCTGATGGATATAGAACCCTCTTAAATAAGCAGAGGTGAATGACCTACAACGTTTTTTCCAATCATAATATTAAAAAAAATCCCATATGAATACAACTTTATGGCACACACTGTATAAAAATTTGTATCTTATTGGTAGAGTTGTATTTAGTATAAGTAGAATGTATTACAAATTAAAGAATTTTGTAGAATACTTTAATAATGCCAAAAATGAATGTTCCTTATTAGAAACAACCGTAATTTCTATAATTTTGTTCTGTTCCTGTTCAGAAACATTCGGCAAGTATAGTAAATGGGGTTTTTCTGATTATATTTCTTTTATATTGCCTTTTGTTAAGAGTGAATATGAACATGTCAGTGATAGTGATGAGGTCCCAGAGTTTATAATAGAGACTGGCAGCAGTGGCGAAGGATATGAAGAATCACATGAATACGATCAAGACAAGGACTTTATTCCCGTTCTTTCAAGTAAAAAAAGATCAAAAATTGAATACGAGTGGAATTAAGTAGATGATAAAACTGATGGTAATCAAGCTTCAATGAATAAGTAGTGGAAGTGGAAGAAAAACCAGCTGAAATAGGTAGAGTATACTTCAATTATACTTTACTTATAAAATTTAGGATAAAATTGTTTTGAAAGTAAGGTATGTTTTAAAAAAAATAACAAAGGACTTTAGTTGGACGCAAATAAACTGGACATTTTTTTTTTGTACAATCTACAAATATATTTAAATTCCCACCATCAAATTAACAATCTAGCACTAACTATGACGACACTTGCACCTTGTACTTTTTACTAATAAAACGGAACCTACCTGTGTCATGGATCCATTCAATAGCTTGTTTGGCAGATCTCTCGAACAACACAAACTGCTGGCACTGATCCAACTTCTTCTTTCTTTGAGTCCAATGTTCCAGCACCTTGTTTTCTTGGTTCAACAACTTCTCTAGAATACCTTTAACTCTCGACTCATGGTTTCCAGTCGTGTTCGTATAGTTGTAAAACTGCAAGCTCCTAGTGGTGTATTTCAAAAATGTTTCGGCCGTCCGTCGCGCTAACGTGCAAGCCTTTAAAAAGGCTTCTTTCTGCTCTTGGTGTTTGTTGATTAGTTGAGATATTGCGGTAGCCTTGTCGACGTTGGCTTGACCTGTCGCGCACCAATCTTCATCTCGTCTGTATTCTCTCTCCAAGCTGTCTAAGACGGAGCAAACCTATAAGAATTATAAATGATGAATACAAGTATGTAAAAATATTTGAATTTTTTTTATTCCATTGAAAAAATAAATATGTATAAAATGGACCGTAATGAAGCTAATAAATCGGTAAAATACAGCATAGAAACGGTTTTGTCAGCAGGCAAGGTTATGGCAACTGTGTTTTGGATTTCTCATGGAACTATCTTGATTGGCTACTTAGAAAAGGGCAAAACAAATGGGGAGTCACCAATACGCCAGTTTAGTGTGATGCACGATGAAAGACAATAGGTGTTTCAACTTCCCTAAAATCCCATATAAAAACAAAAAACGATATGTATCTTTGGAGTGTGTTTATTAATTATCTAAAATGTGGCAGTTATAATTTTTTAATACCTACTCTTCTATAAACATAACATCAAAATGGCACTTAACACTTATTTTTTCAAAATCCATTTCAACAATAATTACATTTTGTAGGAAAGAATACACACTATTTTCCTTATTTAATTATTGTTGTCTTATATACTAAAAATGATGAAAAATAGTTTTCTAACTTTGTTTTGATGAAATACCTATATGGGTGGTTATTCCCAGGCAGCACACATTAGTATAACAAACGTATTTTATACGTGATACTCGTTTAAATTTGGTATTGGTTGATTCCGTATACGTTTACAGTTATTATACATGCCGTATTTTAAAAGATATATTATACGTTTTTTGTATACATCCTATGGTATATAATTGTAAATTTTTCTACGTTTAAATGTAGTTAACAATATACGACTATTTTAAGTTTGCGATGAACTATTTATATACAGTGGGCCTAAATATACGTTTAGGTTTATTTAAATCAAAAGTTTATAGATATATTTATTTACATTACACCATATTTTTTTAATTATATTACCTGTAATATTTATAACAAATTCCCCATTGTACCGATTTCAAACACCCGAACATTTAAATAACCCGCCAATAACCATGGTGGGGTGGACTAGTCCCTGTCGTTTCAGTGAGTGAGATTCGGGGTGTGCTTTAAACTAAGTCGGGCTGGTCCAAAGTGCGCGTAGTGCAGAGAATCGAGAGGGGAGTAAGGTACCGGCAGACGATCGGGAATCAGCTGACTGATGGTGGCTGGTGGCTGTGAAGCGCCTGTTATCAATCAGACAATTCACGCTATTATAAGTTATATTTCTGTTAACTAGTTGCTAATCACGATAATTATTTTTTATGTAATAAAAAGTTCTTGTAAAATTGTTGGTATTGTTGTTGTGCCCAGTTGCATTGCATGTTGCTTTGGCGTCCTGGCTTTTACGATATTGGTTAAAAGCATAGGTAAGTTTCTATTAATGTTTTAATTTAGCTACTCGTTTAATAATTGTTGCATTTTACAACAACTACTGTTTTATTACAGTGTGTAAAATGCTTATAGAAACTCCGAAATATAACCTTACTTTTGTTTCTCTTATTTTTATACGTATTTCTATACGTATTTTTTAGGCTACCTAGTTATTCCAAGCATACTTATTTTCCTTTGTTTTGGTCAGTTGTTTTTTATTTAATAAAATGTCTAAAATAACCCTGTCTCGGCGTCATCTACTAAGAAAAATAGCCCAAAATGTTCAAGATGCTTTAAAGTCAAATAAATTTTTTTTCCCAATGAAGATAACATTAATAAGGCTTCGGACATTAATATATCATCTGATTCTATTATTTATAATAATTTCCTAGAAAATAATACAAATTTAACTTTAGAGCTTTTAGAAAATATTTCACCTAAAATGCAGTTACATTTTGGTTATAGGAATGGGGATGAACCAAGAGACTTAACCGACCGAACGATTAGAAGTGCTATGCAAGATTGGCTTAAGTTAGCTAAGGCCTATCTAGGACACAACACATCCAAAGTGTTAAGCTAAGATTTTAATTTTCATATATATTTTTTGTTAATTAAAGAAAAGTTTCGTTTAGTTTGTTATTCAGTATTTTAGTGTTTATTTTTTAGTACTTATTTATTTTTTAGTATTTTATTTATTTATTTTTTAATAAAATATTGTTCTGTACATATAACAAGTGATCAAAAAAATTTCCTAAATATTTACGCCAATTACAACCAAAATAGAAACACGAGTAATACCTATTTCTAGTGTATACACACCTGCTACGGATGAAATCCAAACTGTCATTTAAGAAATATTAACATTTTTTCATGGCCTCTTTTAGAAATTTTGTTTTGATCAGTTTATTTAATTTGTGTTTGAAATACATTTAAAACAATATCAGGTAGACGCATTTTACACATTAATAAAATAAGATAAATCTAATATAGACGTATAGTAAAACAGAATAATAAAAGGTAGATAAAGTAGTAATGTTAGACGTATAAAAAATAAAAGTTTATAGGGCGGACATTTTCACGTATATATTGGATAGCATATCAACGGTATCCATACGTATATTGTAGTACATAAAAAAACGTCTTTTATATCAAAGTGGATTCGTATAAATATACTACAACTATAAATCTAATATAGACGTATAGTAAAAACGTTTAATTATAGGTGGATAAATTCTTAGTAATCCACGTTTAAGAGGCGGACATTTTTACGAATATATTTGGTAGTACATCAACCGTATTCATACGTATGGTAGTACCTAAAAGAAAAACGTAATTTATACCAAAGTGTGCTGCCTGGGTTATTATAAGTATGTGGTATAGTATTTTTCTTCTCGTTTTCACTTTCCATTTCATTTGTTCCTAAGAGTACGATTAGTAGACATTAATAAATTACCATTATTTAAAAAAAAATTGATACAGACGTATTTTTTACTGAATAAAGATAAAATTAACTGAATTTTTCTGAGAGTTCGCAGTCATTATTTGTTTTCATTTGAGGTACTTCACCTTTTACAGACATCTGATGGATTTTTATATAATATGCAGTTTTTGGTGCCATATTTTAAAAAGAGTTCAAACACCTGTAAAGTATCATTTACCGGGGTGTGATGTCATTTTGGTTCCACTGACAATTAATTCTAACCAAAATTTTAATAAAAACATCAATAAATTTGACATATACGTTATTACTGTTTTAAGTTTTTTCTAAATATTGTTTGCAGGTCATAAAAAATAGTTTAAAGGTATGTAATTGGCAGGGGGAGATATCGCGCATGGTGTCATGGCGGCGCTGACGTCATGCGTAGAGTTAGTAGAATTGGCGCGAAGTAAATGTCATAGACAGATACACGTTGCAGTAGTTTGTAAGTCGTTTATAATAATTTATAACATTTTAGGCTGATATTTGTATTATATTATGTTGTTAACTTAATTATATGTAAGTAATATTAGTAAAACACAATCAAAAAATGTGGTACGCAATTTACGGATCTAACAGTAATAATAAACGCAAACGACTTAAAGAGGACGATGTTGGACAGTAAGAGGTTAGTCAGAAGTGACCCAAAGGCGACTCTCGTGGGGGTCCCAGGGGACCACGTCCGTTTTGTATTGAAATTGTTATATTCCAGGAACCTTTTTTTGAAAAAATATGCTAAAAAGGGAATTGTCTTAGGCAATGCTACCCCTCCTCGAAAATTCGACCTGGAGCCACCTTTTCAGTGACCTGTGGACGTGCAGATAAATTTAAATAATAATATTGTCATGTGTGTTCCAAGCATGTTTAACCTTCCAATTATAAGAGGGACCTCAAAGCAGAACTTCACGTTGGTTCATTCGCAACTTGGGACTTTTTAGCTAGAGACTCTTCCCTTGTCTGACAATTTCGCAATGTACAACAAAGGTGAAATTGTATATGTCGCAAAAAAGGAAAACTTTCACATGTTATACTTGATTGAAGAATTAAAAACCTGTCAATGACTATGTCCAGGAAAAATACAGCGACATTTTATTTTACTTTTTTATAAACACTCACCATGTAGCAGTTAATTGTATTTTTATGTTCTGCGTTATATATATAAAAAACCATTTTTGGTATCGTACTTATACATAAATCCCATATTTTCCATAAAATAAGTAGTTAAGTATATTCAATTGGGAAATATAATGCAGGTTAATAAGTCAACTGTTGCAAATCCCAATCAGTTAAATATTTCCGGCGTCTCCAGATTCAAAATTTTTACCCAGGTTCCCAAGTTAACAAGTTCCGAATTGTGAATATACCCTTCTCATTATCCTGAATATAAAAACTATTCCAAAGAAAAAAAAAACTGTTCCTTATAATAAATATTTCTTTTATGTATTTGCATTTATTTTCCTTTATAGCTCTTTCACATAATAATATCCTTAGATATTTCAACTAATTATTAAAATACTAGCCTTTAATATTCATCAAATTTCTGTAAATAACATATATTTTCCTCACACTTCGTCGGTATTTTTAAATTCGCGCCTATACAAACTCTACGCGTGACGTCATGCGCGTAGCCGTTCTATTTTAAATAAAGTTGATATCCTACCTTTTACTTTTTATACCATGTGTAATTGGTAACTAAACAATTGTATATTTGATGCATGTTATCTACTTACTTTAGGAATATATTTATAAAAGTGAAAAAACGATATAATTTAGGTAAACAAAACGAACAAAACTCACTCAAAAAATCTACTGTCACTTTAATTGTCAGTGGAACCATAATTACATCATCACTAAAATTGCGTATTTATTGCAACAACCTAGAGACAAAATTAAAGTGAAACAACCACATTTCATAAAGGCGATAGTGCCTTTCCATCAGGATAACGCACCTGTCTGGCGATTGCATTGGCCAAAATTCATGAATTGTGATTTGATTTAGTGCCTTATTCGCCTGATTCCCACATATGGCTCCCAGCGATTATCATGTTTCCAAACCTGAAAAAATGGCTTAACGGTACGAGATTTTCATCTAATTTCTGTAAATAACTATTTCGAGGACTTGGATTCATCAACCTACAATAACGATATTGCTGATTTAGAATATTATTGAAATAAGTGTGTTGACTGAGCAAGAGACTATATTGAAAAATATAAAGTTTTTTGTTAGGCCAAGTCACTGATCTGACAGATCAGTGGGCCAAGTAGTTATCGAACAATCTTCGTATATCATGAAAATATTAGTTATGAGGTACGGTACAGAATCGCTGGCACACTACAAGCTGTAGCCTTAACAGATCGGCTGAATACCAGCAGATGAACTTCCAAAAATATTATAAGGACCAAGGAAACACGTAGATAATTGAAAATATATAAAAAATATTATCAGTAAGAAGGTTTTCTATTAACCAAAATAGTGTTGATAAATATCCGATATTATTTCACATATTCATGATTTAATATAATATTTTATGAACAAGTCTTTGGTTTTACAAAAATGAAACATACCTGTTCTGCAGTTTTGTAAAAATTCAAACTTGCTGTAACTAATTTGTGCCTTTCCTCAGCACAAGTCACCAACTGCTGCCACCTTTTGGTTACTTCTTCGGAAATGTCTTTGATGCTTTGTGGGTCATAATGGTTACCATTTATTAGGGTATCGGCACGGTGCTTTGCTTGTACAGCTAGAATTACAAACAATTGAATAGTTAGGATTAGTTGGTAAAAAATGACATTATTATTAAGAATAGACGAAAACCCTCGAATTAAAACAGAACATTCTATAAATAGTGAAAAAAAATTCGAGTAAAAGCATTGCATTTTAAAATAAAAATTGACCTATACAAAGGTTTTGAAAAAGGCATGTATTTTCAACGAATGCCCTGTTTGTTAAAATGAAACCGTATCAATATCGTATTTACCTGATGTATGCGTTTTTTCTATTGCAACTTGAAACTGTTCGTGTTCTTTTTTGAGAAGCTCGGCATCCGCCAAACTATTGGGTATAGTGAAACTAGCCATCAGCATTGATTCGCCGTTTCTGATCCAACTTATCACTTGGTTTGCGTTGTTTTGGAACTGACCCAGTTGGATACATTGTTCGAGTTTAACACGTTTCAGTTCTGCCAGTTCTTCCAGATCCATTTCTCTGTCGTGAAGGAATTCAAGTAATACTTGAACCTATAAAAAAACAAAGTATCCTTAAACCAGTCAAGAATGTACATATTCCATTCATCCACCTGGGGATCATTAAGTCTCGCCATGTACAATCATGGATATGAGATGTACTTTGTAGGTTTAAAATTGGATATGGGGTTTAGTAGTTCCTGTGATGGGTTGAAGTGGAAGGTGACATAATTCTCCCACTCATATTAAATTTAACTTTGATCTAATATATACGATGTTCAATTGTTTTTTTTTGCTTCAACCTAGAGATGAGCTTAAGAAGGGTCAATATCAAAATAAAATAAATCAATTTTAGGTTATATGTACACTGACCCTAAATATCATAAATGTACTACAATGATGTATTTCCAAAAGCTCCTTAAAAAGTACAGATAACAATTTAAGACAGTAGGTATGAAAACAAAACGCAGGTGTGTGCTATGAAAATAACGCACATCATAGTAAAAGATAGCAAATAACATTTTGTTTTTTAATAACAAGCTTTTGACCTAATTTGTAACAAAAATTCATATTAATACTCTCAGAAATCCGATGTATTGTTAATTTGGTTATTGTAGCTCCGGTGACCCAATTGGTAATGCAGTGAGGATTAAATTCGTGCCTCCGGGTTCGATTCCTGACAAGGGTACATTTTTCCAATTCATCTTTTTGAATTTTTCTTTTGTTTTTACCTTGGGGTTGTGAGAATGAATACCTAAGATTCGTAGGCGAAATTAGTGTGATCATTTTTAGATTTCCAAATTGTCATACCTTCGTTTTCGGATCGTAACTGATTTTCTCTCCCTTCTTCCTTAATTGTTGTTAATAATTGTAACAACCGTTAGTAATATTTCAATTATCACGGAAACATTATGCCAACACTGAGGACTCGTGCTTGAAACATCACACTTGTATGATATATGGGGCTTTTATGATCGTCATGTATCCATTTTGATATTGACCCATTTCAAACTTATTCATATAACGAGGGCCACAACGCAGGACTTTGTAACTAACATTTCCACTGAAAATTATATTTTATGATAATCTCGTTTAAAAAATTTCGCTCCATCTACTGTAAAGGGAGAGTATTAAAATTAATGAACAAATATTTGTTTTATTGTAGAGTAAAATGGATTGTTAAATGCACTTGTGAATCGTTTTGTTTCAGCTCCTGGAAATTTTTGAATTTAAGACTTACGAGGTCCTGCCTTGTGGACAAGGCCGCCGAGAGCCAGACCGGGCCCCAGGACAATTCTCAAGATCGGGCCCCTTTACTTGAATTTCTCTAAAAAAAAAAGTCTTGAGGCAAAAATTTCTCCTCCTCTACTTGAAGGAAAAATTTAAAGATTTCTCCTCATCTACTTGAATTTCTCTAAAAAAAGTCTTCAACTAAGAACTTCCCCCCTCGTGCGTCGAACTTCTGAAAGTAACAAAAAAATTCTCTCCACCGCTGCCGGGTCCCCCTTATACCGCTGCCGGGTCCCCCTTATACCGCTGCCGGGCCCCCCTTATACCGCTGCCGGGTCCCCATTTGAGCCCGAGTCCCGGGAATTAGTCCCGGCTGCCCCCCCCCCCTCTAGTCGGCCCTGCTTGTGGACCTTGAGAAGTTTTCAAAAAATAATTAATTATATTGTTTATTCACGGTTTAAGTTACCTTCGTCTTGAAATAACCATAATGGACAACAAAGCCGCTTAGTAGTTTCCAATTATTCATAACAACACATCTCTGTTATTATTATTATTTAGTCAATGATTTAACAAACTAATCACTAACTGTTCAAAACTGTAATTAATAAGAGTACATTTACTTTATACTTTCTCTTTATAATCAGATGTAATCATGGACAGACAATGCACTGTTATAATAAGAGTTGAAAGAGCACTAAAGTAAGCAACATACTTAAAAATCACTGTTAATAAATGATTATTAATAACTTCCAATAATTAACTGAAATAAAATGTTTTGTTTATTAATTATTATTAACATCATAAATTTCAAAAAAATTATTCAGTGTTATTGTATTTTTAAGTAGAATAGATAAAAAGTATTTTTTGAGAACATGATATGGGCAAAATGTTTAAAAAAGTGACTTCATGGTAAAAACATTTTTATTAGTATCTTACCTCTCTTATGTAGATTAGACACATTCCACAGTAAAATGATAATTTAAATGATTTGGATTAAAAATAATTAATAACGAGATTGAGTCACCAATTAATAGACGACTTTTTATAAAAATAAAATAAGAATTGTCTCTTACCCTTGTCTGAGCATTGTATTGAGCATCAGCCATAACGCAAATCCCCGAATTTTCGAACACCTGCACCAAATCCTGTCCCTGCTGCAAGACCTGATACGTAGTATTCTGCATCTGACTGACGCTTTCGTTGTGCAACCTCAAAAATTGTTCGGCCTTAGGTATGTCTCCAGTCAGTTCGCTGTGCTGTAGCTCTTCGGACCACATTTCTAGCTGCGAGGAAACCTCCAAAGCGTCCCTTTCGAAGAGTCTTAACCTGAGGCAGAGGTCGAGACGAAGTTTTCTAGCTGCCCAGAGTTCTTCCAAATCGTTTCTTTGTTTGGCTAAGCGATCCAGGGCTGATTCAATGGCTGCTACTGAACCAGTTGTGTCCATATCCGCAATAGACCTGAATTACAATAGAAAAGAATACAAATAAAATAAAAAAGTTTATATAAAGATGTATAGAAGACTTATCAAATGTAGAACTAAGAAAAGGACAATGTAGGACAAATTATAAATATAAATTAGCAGGAAGAAGTAAAAGTGGATATGAAATATCGATGGCTAAGAGGATAAATATTTTGTGTCTATTTTTGTCGATTCTATGTCTCGAGGTGAAATTTTATTTTTATTTATTTATGTAGCACTTACAGAATTTAAAATTCCAACCTAACACAAACAATTGTAGGAGTTAAAAACAATACAAAAAAATAAAAAAAAAATACATAAAATATAAAAAAAAAAGGAAGAATAACACAACACCGCGGGACGATACAAGTAAAACTTAAGACATTCAGGAGTTGCAAGTCCCTTTTCAGCGCCAAAATATTACAATTAAATATATCACAGTACGAGTAAAATTTGTTATAGTTCTTGCATAAGGATTAATAAATGCACTTTGTCCGTAATTGGTTGTCTTTTTATATTCAAATGTTTTGTTTTGTGGAATTAAGTGATCGGAGTTCGAAAAAAACATTAAGTAACACCAGTTAGTTCGAAATTTTACATCTAAAATATTGTCAGTCCACTTGAAAATATTTACAGCTCATCAATGTCACCTTTAAATCGAGTTTACATACATTTGTCAATATATCTAATGATGACTGTGAAAAGTAAATAGCTCCACTTGGCAAATATCTAAGGAATATTAAGGAAGGAACAGAGCTCAATTTGAGCACATATAGTTTTGTATCTTAGACATAATTTAAGGGTAGTAGATTGGTAAGTGATGTTCATAGCATGAGACCAGTTAAGTACAAAAGGTTTCAAGTTGTGAGTTGTTATCTCTGTTGTTTGGACAATTTTGTCATTTTTCTTTCGATAATTTCTCAAATTCTCTGTGACTTGATGGATAATAGCAAAACCATTATAAGTATAGGACTAGCGATAACAGAACACATGGTAAACTTACCTCAGTTCTTGGAGAAGCGCTTCTCCTTGGGCTATAGTCGACGCACAAGCATCAAGACTTTGCTCGCGATGTTGACTAGTTTGTTCCAGAAGCCTTTCCGTTGCTTCTAAGCCTTCTGCAACACTTTCATCATTCTGAAAATAAATTAAAATATGTCGTAAAGAATATAACTCAATTGTTTATTCACTGTTAAATAAATAAGCCGGTGTTTCTGATGATTCTCATAAATCATCACTGGAAAGCCTTATAATTTATGTAAAAATCTTGTAGACTAATAAGACATTTTAAAAATCAAAACACCATAAAAAGACAATAACCCTATCAAGGGTATAGAAAGCAAACAGCCACGTGTTTAAATATCAAAGTTTCATTTCTCAAAACATCATTTGACGGTTTTAGCAGCAAGCCCCAGATATTAATAGTGGCGTAAGAAAAAATTTAGGAGTACTTAATATGAAAATAAATATTTTATGTTAATTGGTGAAGATGGTCAGAATAGGTATTAAAAAAATTAAATTATGGGACATTTAATGCAATTTTCTTAGTATCTACTTATTAATATTTTAACTATGTGTTCCTAAATGCTGACATTTTTATTGCTAATTAAATGAAATAGTAAATAGTACAGTTTTTAAACAGTAAATTAAATTAATAATAAACTAAAAGTTCAATGTCACAAAAGACATTAGAAACTTAGTTTTGTATTCAAATGGGTTACCGCTATATTAAGAAACTTTTATTAAGCAGAAATGTTTTGTTTACATAATTCTAGCGATAACTGTAAATATCGTTACCGAATATGGTTTTCAGAAAGGAAATGCATATTGGTAATATTAAAATTATTATTTTTTTAACGACCGTAGTATCAATTTTGAATATACTCATAATACACAGCCAAACATTCAGTTTAGTTAAATTCATGAAAATTCATTAAACTATTCGAAAACATTTGTTGTCAAATATATCGACAACCGTTTAAACTGGGAATAAACGGTTTGCGGCGTTGAATTTTTCTTTTAAAGTTTTACAAAACGGTTTTTACAAAATCACAGCTGAGTTGAGGATTTTCAGATTGAATTTGGAGGAATTTTAACAGAAAAATTAGGATTTTTGTTAAATATCTCGAAAGCCGTTTAAACTAGGAAGCAGCGGTTTGCATCGTTGAATTTCTCTTTAAGCTCTACAAAACGGTTTTTAACAAATCACCGCTGAGTTGTTCATAGGGCCAGAGAATAGGATATTCAGATCGAATTTGGGAGAATTTTAACAGAAACATAGGGGTTTTAGTTAAATATCTCGTCAACCGTTTAAATTAGAAAGATGCGGTTTGTGACGTTGAATTTCTCTTTAAGAGCTCTACAAAATGGTAAAAGTTGGTTTTTATACAGGGCGATTAATAAATAATGAGTATGTTTTAACTGCAGATTCTACAGAGAAAACTATTAATTTTTTACTTAATAACTAGGGGTTAAATACTATGACAAATTATCTTAAACCATGATAACTTAGATATCACCATCTATGCGATAATGTAGGGATGGATTTTATCAGAAAAATAATTATTTTGACATTTCCGACGGACATGTCCGGATAGCTAGTAAATAGTAGTCGATCTTGAAAAAAACTTGTTGGTAGTCAGGGCTATCTTATAAAGCCAGTAGGGCCGTCTTTATATTTTGTTATTTTGTTTTTGTTTGTATCTATCGTATTACAACGTTTTATTGAGTCCCTATTTATTTTCCTATATTATCGACTAGTTTATGGCATAATTGAAAATAGGTATATTAAATACTATTTAATAAAAAAAATCTTTTACATTGTAGAGCTATGTCAGCTATGTGCGAAAACGTTATATATGTGATACTTTAAATCTGTACACTAATACATAAAATTAAAAAAAAATGCTTTTGAGACCATTTTAATTATAAAAATAAAAATGAAACACAAAAAACATGAAAAAACTTTTTTAACAAAATATATATTGTTACCTTGCACCCTGCAGTAGCCTGCGGCTGTTATAGAAAACTTACGAATAAAAATAGAAGTGTAATGTCGCCCATCACCATACAGTGCGGTCGTCAAGTAAAAGTACGAGTAAAAGAAGAGAGAATAGTCTAGAAATGCCATTCAGTGGCAAGAAACATCTGGACGGTTCGAGACGGTTCTAGAAGGTTCAAGCGAGCTATATAAATAACTCGATGATCCTGACGTCAGAGTTCAGTTTTATGATAGACCTTGAACGTTCATGTTATTAGTATGGTTGAATTTTAAAAGTTGTTGAAATAAATTGAGTTACCAAAAACGCGCGCAACGTATAGTATAGAGTATAGTTTGGGCACAGTTTATAGCTAAAGAATAAGTTAGCTCACTCGGATCAATTGGATGTTCCAAAATAACATCCACTCCAGGGATACAAATTCAGGATGCGTAGAAAACTGCTGTTTGAATATAGGCGGTTGTCATATATTGTATTAAGCATTCCAAACAAACGAACTGCCAGTGGGAAGATTTGATATATCCAAGGGTTGCGACAAACGATGTATTCTGTTTACAATACGTAAAATCATGAATAATGGATTACATTTAAATATTTAATGTCAAACACAATAAAAATAATAATAAAAATAATATACATTTTTCATAAATTGACATGCTTGGTGACTATTATTTCGAATAAAAAAAAAGCGTTCAAGATGCAAGACTATGTCTCTACCCCCTTAGATATACCAGACTTTCTTACTGACAGCTATTGTTTGACAGGTCGATGCAATGCCTAGTTGGTTAAAGTAAGAAAGCCCACTGCAAATTACGACCGCCATCTGATAACAAAATGAAATATGCTCCAAAGACATGTAACAACATTGTACTTTACCAAATTGCACCTGTGCCAATCTCTAATCCTGAGCAAAATGGTTAAAAAAAATTATTTTATATTCAAAAAAATCACATAAGACATGACAGCGATAATTGTGTTTTCCCTGAAAATTACAATCCTAATTCATTGTGAATCTAGCTTTTAAACCTGAATTATTAATATTTTTACCTACCTTTTGCAGAGATAGTCAATAATAAATATAAACTCTTGTTAGACAATTCTTTTAAACCATGATCATAGTAGTTTTTGTCTATGGAAACCTGTAAAATTTAATCACAACAATAGACATACAAATAAATTTTTAAATCAGGAAAAATCGATTCATATTTTTAATGATTTTTACCTACTAATCGTGTGTAGATGATTTTGTGCGATGTTAAGAGGAAGAAAATGTTTCCCGTTAACGATACATATCAAGATATATTTGAATATGTTATTATCTGGAAAACTCTAAGGGTAAACAAAATTAGCGCCGTCATGCCTTGTGTGATTTTTTTAATATAATTTTTTTTTTAACGACTTTGCTCAGAATTGGGATTGGCACAGGTGCCATTCGGTAAAGTACAATGTTTTTACAAGCTTTTGAGGTATATTTTATTTCATTATCAGATGGCGGTAAAAATTTGCAGTGGGCTCTTGGGCTATTATGATTTGATACTGTTTGCGCCAGGGATACAAATCCGAGTTGCGCAATGTATCAACTGGAACATTGAGATCAAAAGTGCCGACGCAGAGTGAGCGAACTGATTCTTTAGCTATAAACTGTGGTTTGGGTCTATGAGAGCAACGACAACATAACTGATGATGATGAGGATGATGACTCGAATGGACAATATGACTGGCTCAATGATGAAAATTGTAATGATTATTTTGATGATGATCACGATGATTAAGGACAATCAAATACTTTCACTTACTAACCATAGTTAATTTTTTTTTTATTAAAATTATTTTTTCTTAAAAATGTCAAAACTGCTATCTTTGGCAAAAAAAGATAAAAATAAGTTTTTATAAAACACAATTACTTCGAAAAAAAAATTAATTTACCGAATATATGCAATAAATTAATTTACCTTAATAATTATTCATTATTACCTTAATGTTGAAATTCATCTTATTTAAATAGAGATGCAAAAATATTTAACCGAAAGCAGTAAGTACTTTTTTAAATATTTAAATTATTTGCTCTGAAATGCATGCCCATAGTGCTCTCGCGCTCGTACTCGTACAATTTTTGTGTTTAGGGGATTTTTGGTCATTACAATTTGTCTGACTGATTAAATATAATTTTGTAATAGTTATCTTGATAACATATTTAAAAATAAGACATTTAAAAGTCAGTTAAAGTTCATTTATTTTTTTGTGGAGCTTTAAAGCGCCTGACAAAAGTTTTGGTCCATGGAAAGTGTCTGGCACTTACGATACTACTTGAGAATAATATTCTATAAAAATATATCTAAAAATCAGCCATACAAATTTAAGTTAAGTAACTCTTATTTTTGGTTACCTTTCACATTTGGTACCTGCCCAGGTGTCACAGGGCAAGCTTCACAAGCACGCAGGTATTCAAAGCACATGAGACGCTACTGAGAACTTAAGGTTTCATCTTTGAGAAAATAAGTTATGTCTTATCGCTCTGGGATCTTACTCTATAATATTAAATTTGTTCCTTTGGAGCCTATTTCTCAAACACTAATAGAAAAATCCTTAAAACATATAAAAATTATTAGTCATTTGTTGTTTCTTCTTTTTTAAACTAAATTTTGTATTTGTTTACAAGAAATTCAGTCTACTTATGTAATAAAATTTCGCGCATATGCACATTTTTTTAGACATGTCTACTTTTCAGACATAACTGTGGACATTTTGGAACCAGCCAGGGCCGCCGAGAGCCAGGTCGGGCCTCAGGACAATTTTCCACGTCGGGCCCGGGACAATTTTATAAAAAAAAATAAGCCCTTTCAATATCACATTTCAAAAAAAAAGGTTTTCAAGCAAACACTTCTTCTCTTTAGTAAAATCTCTAAAAAAAGTCCTCTTTCTTGTGCTCTAGTGGCGAACTTCTAAAACAAAAATATAAGACAAAAGACGTCATGCTGTCGGGCCCCCCTTATGCCGCTGCTGGGCCCCCACTTCAGTCCGGACCCCGGGAATTTGTCGCGGCTACCCCCACTCTCGCCGGCCCTGGAACCAGCACTACTATGCGATACACCAAAAAATTATAGATTATTCGATTTTATCACGTTAAAAACCTAATTGTAGCGACTTTTATGTTTATGTGTAAACAAATATCAGAAATATAACAACATTACTGATTATGTGTATTTTTCTCTTTCACGTTGCCCTATTATGCGCCATTTCCATTTCAGTTAGTCTTTGTTTCATATTAAGATTGATTGTGTTCCACTATATGTATCTGTAAGGTGAGGAGGGTGGATTTCTCCACAGCACTTAGGTCTCATAAGACCCATTGTGCATTTTCCAGGGGCATACAGAACCTGCCTTTCAACTTGTCAAAACTTACTGGTTGCCGCTGAAAGGTGTCTAGAGACAGCCATCTTCCTAGCTCATCAAAGTCCTACAGGTTAACAACTTGCCAAAAACCTGCTGGTTGACGCTGAGTGGTGTCTACAGACAGCCATCTTCTCAGCTTGTCAAAGTCCTGCAGGTTATCAACTCATCAAAAACCTGCGGGTTGTAACTCGGGAGTGGGATAGCCAGACTTCCAGGTCAAAGCCCTGCAGGTTAATAACGTAGCCGAGAGGTGTCTCTAGATGTCCCATTTTTGGGAAGTGGCCATTTAGTGGGTTTCTACCACCCCGATGGTAAATGCCTGGGTGAAATCATTCTAACCGTCCCATTTACAGGGCAATTGTGTTCCACCATATCTTCCCTAGCCTGATTTACTAGTTGAATGTTTTATCAATGAACATGTCTCAACTTACTAGTTTTCTATCATTTTTCCAATTGCTAAAATGTTCCTAATACGTTAATTTCTGATTATGTCCCGTTCTAAAAATATAATTTGATTCGTGAACCAAACTTGGGTAAACAAAATCTATCATGTTAAGAAATTAGTTTTACTTTTAAGACAATCTAACCAAAGCGTTGTATTTTATATTATTCATTTTCTCTTCAAACCTCAAACGATAAAATCAAAACATTTTTTACATTGTCGATTTCACTTTAAATTACAATTCATAAATTTTGGAAAGATATATGAATATATCAAACACTTTTCTGTATGCGAAATTAGATTTGATGTGGACTCTTTCCAAAGAGATTAGTAAGGGAATAACGCAAAATAATGTTTACTGAATTCAAAACCGGTGTTTCAATCCTTAATCAGAAGAGAAGTCGGCGTTAATCAAAAAATAATGGTCCTGCGAGTTTAAATAATAGTTTCCAAAAACCTTTGTGACACACAGTTCACAAATTCTTCATGGTTTAACTCTTCTCTGTTTTTGAGAACTTCAAGAGTTATTTCTAAATTATTTGGTTGACTATGGTAAACTTGGTTCTTCAAGTATCACTACAAAAAAGTCAACGAGATCAAATATGGACACCTCGTGGTCATTCGATCGATCATCGCCTCTATATTCACCTCCTTAGGAAAATGGTATTTAAGTAGGATCGTACATCAAGGGCGCCTAATTCTAGTGGAACCACAATTCATTTTTATTTAGAAATAGCTGATTCAGATTTGGAAACAGATGACCTTGAAGAAATTCTAGATACCGAGAACTAGTTAAATTTTCTCAAGAAAGTATGACCCTATAATCTCTTTGTTTAAAATTTCGGCCCAAACTTGAACATTTTCTGGATATTGCGTTCTATACGCCTTCATCCAATGTGATTTTTGACTTGGCCGGTATCGACACGTTGAGCATAAAATAGTTTCATCTGAAAAAAGTACCTATTTTATGAAACTCCCGCTTTCTGTTGCTTCGTTCTATAGTGGCTTCGCAAAATTCGATTATTTTATAAAAATATTATTTTAATAGCTTTTGGACCAGATGTACCTTGTACGGATACCTCTTTTCCTTTTTTAGAACTCTGGTATAATTATTATCCAGTGCGACTTGTTTCGAGTTGGTATAGGGATTTTCTTGAAACGCACAAGTACCATGTCAAATTTTTTGGCTTGGGGAATTGATTTTCTACCACTCTACTTTATTTCCACGGCCAATAATGTTAAAATTTCGATTAGTTTCAATTTCGGTTTCTGTAGGCTTCATTGATAGATTATACGGATTTAAATATTTTTTATGAAAATAATTTCACAGGCACGATTACTACCTTGTCAATTAATTTTAAATTAGAATATAGTCAATGTATTATTTTTTTCTGAACAACTAAAAATAGTAAAAACAGTAGTAAACACTATGTTTTATTCACAGTGGCGGTCCTTGACATAATTTATTTCTATGAATGAGCATTTATTGTAATTTTATTCTGTTTAAGTAAATACATAATTTTGGTAGACCCTGTACAAATAAATATTCGAATAATTATAACGTTGGATAGAAAATTAAGACACCTTTCAAATTAGGTGTCTCATGAACGCTGATTGTATTCATAAAATCACTGATGGTGGCGTATTTTAGGATTTTTGAAATAATGAATGAATTCCATTATTTTGCATCATGCTGTATACATCTAATTTCTACATTTCTCCTTACCTGCAATTCCTGCCTGAGATCGTCCACCCAATTGCTCAGATCCTTTTCGTGGGTATAAAACAGTACGGCCAAATCGAGTCGACGCCTCCTCTGTTCCACCCGAGCTGCGAAAGAAGTCACGTGAGCCTCCAGCTCGTGAGCTACCGAATAAATCTCATCTGGATCGCATTCGCCCGTATGGGCGAGTTCTTCAGCTGCCGCAAGAAGTTTATCCGCGTTGGTGTATGTGTTCTGCAACAAAAATCGAATGTAAATTCTCAATGTGTCGACAACAGGTGGTGGAATTTGATGTAGGTAGGTGCGAAATATGCACTTTGATAAAATGAAGGAGGCATTTGTTGAATTATTTAAATACGTGATTTATATTTTCCGGTATTAACTAATGCCGGTTTTTGCAAAATTGTATTGAAAGATAAAAAAACTTTTTTCCTACGACCACATAGGAAAGTGACACATATTGAACTGTCTTAGTCTTATGGAAAGTTAACTATATCACACGCGTGTGGATAAGAATCTACTATCCGCATCAGCTGTCAAATATGTCAGATACATCATTTCTATTTTGATTTTTATAATGTCTATATTAATAGTAAAATCGATTTGCTGATTAAATTATTTAACCCTTTGAGCCACAGTGGTTACACCATGTAACCACCTATTTTAATCAATTTTAAATAGATTTGATATTAATATATCGAATTTAGGTTTAATATTTACGTTAGCAATAGTTTTGGTGTTTTGTATTCAGCTTCCTAACTAACCGTTCATTTATAAATCTGTCAACAAAGAAAGACGCCACGTGATAAATTTTGAAAATTTTTGACGTTTATTGATTAAAATAAATATTCTGTACGCTCTCTATTGTTTGCAGTTATTCATAAAGGCATTTATATGCCTACTGTAATAGTATACTCAAATATTTTTCTCAATCCTCACTTAATAATTAAAAAATATCGATGGTTTCACTATGAAACCACTATGGCAATAGTACCTAATTGTATTTTTGTCAACTTATGAAAAGCAGTTGAAAATAGTAGAAGAATTATGGGAAGAATTTGATGAAATTCCCTTTGGAACGGAATCTTAAGATAATAAGTAAAACCTGGATGTCCAAGTAACGGTGATCCAACTATTTCACCGAATACAGACCATCACGACCATAATAACTATATAGAAAATGGAGAGGCAGTTATTGCTGGCACTGAAGATAAAGAGGATAATTTACCTATAACTGCTTGAATACTTTCCTATTCACTCACTCATTCACCGTCATTCATTTCCCTTTATCAATAATAGTTAAACGAAAGTCGACTAAGTCTCATGTTCACTCATTCATGACGTGACCAGAGGCCCCACTGCTTAACTGTTGCAAGAACGTGGATGCACACTAATCTCGCGGCTAGCCTCTTCGATTTTTAACGAATTTATATAATATTCTCCTATAACTGTGCTAAATTAGGCAGAAATCCAATAACGATAAAACAATTCAGGTTAGGAAAAAGAAGTCCACTTTTCAAAAAATTGTTTTTTAACTTAATGAATATAAAAATTGTTTTATTCTGTTTAAAGATATACATAGGAATGTTGGACATACCGTCATAGTGGTTGCTATGTCTAAAAATAAAAAAAAATCAAAAAAGTTAAAGTACCTTTTTGGTAACATTTTATGCTGAAGCATTTTACAGTGGTTTTTCTTAATTCGTGATACAAAGGGTTAAATTGTTTTTCTGGTTTAATACACTTATTTTATTGAACAATTAGTTTGATATTAAGCCTTCATGGCTCAGTTAGTAAGCTTTCAAATTTTGATTACGATACTGCGGTTCAATTCCCGATAAAAGCAATCTTCATTTTGATCATTCTTTTCTTGTATAAATATGCCATAAATCAAAATTAATTCGTCACTGTGACATCGATAAAAAGGGTGCATCGTTTTTCTACAGAGATAAAACTGGCTTTTCTTTATACGTCACTTAGTTGTGGATCAGTCGTTTCTATGACAACCGCAAACAATTTTGCAAAGTCAATAAAATAGACGCTTTCGACCGTTATTATTACCATAAAAATGAATCGATTTGGTAATGTTATGAAGGCAGTTTAGGTCATTTTGTTCGGTACGTTACTATTTATTGTTAAAAGAGACTGCAATATCTGAAATTGCCAACATTCTGCAAGATTGGGGCTTCAATATGTACAAAATAAACGGCGATGATTACAAAGAATATGCTGTAAACACTATTTGGAATTCTACAACAAAAATGGTCCAAGAAAAATATAATGCATTTCAAATAATATTTGATCCGTTGACTGATACAGTTTTTAAAGAAGCTTACGATTCGAGAAATTCAATACACAGACAACTTCAATGCATTCCAGAAAAAGAAAAATGATGTGAGAATGGCTAATCTATGGAAGGAAAATTAACCGAAGTTGCAAAAAAGAAGAGAAGTGAAGGATCTAGCACCAACATACCTGAATATAATTCCATTTTAACAAAAACTTGAGTGGAAGAAATGTGCGGATACTAAGTGGACGACAAGAAATTAATCAAACGAATACATTTGACCGGTAAGATTGTTTAAAAAAAGAACAAGTCATATTACTTCTGATAAGTTTTGTTCTCAATTCAAATCCTTTTTGGTAAACATACTAATTCTAAAGGCTGGTACCATAGATATACAGGGTGGCTCACGCTCAACGGGACGGAGCTATATGGGAAAACGACCAAAGATATAAAAAATTCGTTTGGGAGGAATACGTAGGTTACAGACGGCTACAATTTAAAATTTGTTAGATGTATACAGGATGTCCCACATAAGAAAAAAAAAATTAGTTCATTAAAAATTATTCAAACAAGAGTAAACAATTAATTTCTGGGAGACTTTTTTTCCTTAAAAATTCAAATAAATCGAAAACTAATAATAATAGTAATAGGGAACCTTTAGTTAACTGACATTATTTTTGATGTAGTTTTTAATTCTAAAATAAAAAACAGGGTGTTCCATTAAAAATAATATAACTTTGTATATTTTCTCTTATGTGGGACATCCTGTATACATATAACAAATTTTAAATTGTAGCCGTCTGTAACCTACGTATTCCTCCCAAACGAATTTTTTATATCTTTGGTCGTTTTCCCATAAAGCTCCGTCCCGTTGAGCGTGAGCCACCCTGTATAACCAAGAAAGTTAGGATTGTTTACAAAATTTCTGAATTCACAATTTAAGTGTCCTTGGCAGAAATGCAATATTCTCATTGAACAGTGCAGCCAAGTTTACTGAGTTCTTAACAGTAGTAATGCATCATACAAAATGTGAAATCTAACCACCGGGCAGTAAGAAACCTGGCAGTAGTAAATCTGGTTTTTCATTCATTATTTTGGAGATTTAAGTCGGAGACATGTTCATCGCATAGGTGTACACCCCTTTCTAACCTCTTTGGTGTACACACATTTAAACATTAAAAACGTGGGTATTTACAGTAAATTATTTGTAGATTTATATTTAATGATTTACTATAAAACTGTTAGATTAATTGTAAATAAGCTGGCGTACTAATCGGAAAAGGCCTTTTCAATGAGATTTTTCTTAAATGTATATGGAAAATATATCTTTGTTCTTTTATACAGGGTGTCCCATTAATGCGTAATTTAAAAATATTTTTGAATATACAGGGTGTTACGTTGTTGGATGGCAAATAAAAATGTATATATTTTTTTAAATTGAACATCCTGTATTTTATTTGAGTTTTAAAATGGTTTCGAAATGCTGTATTCAACAGGTCTGCCAAGCAATTAATTTATTTTAATTAAATTAGAACGATGCAGACCCCAAAATAAATTACCATAATTTAGGTAGGTTAACATTGATTTTAAAATTGTTTAGACTGGATAAGATACTGAGCTAGAATAGTGGTGATAGAACTGGTTCATTTTATATAGAGTGTTTTGAAACATGTTTTAAATATGGATAATTTCAAGTTCAATTTAGTAAATTTTTTGAAATGCAATACCCTGTATATAATTTTAGCAAAAAATTAAAGAAAATTAAAATGGTAAAAAAAGATCTTTCGAACAAAAAATTAAGTGGGGTTAGGTTTCACCCATTAAAAGCGGTGAAATTTTTTTTTGTAATATAAATGGAAATCCCACAAAAAAAATACCTGTTTTTGCGTTTTATCCAAATATTTTATCCTACGGCTTAGCGAATGAGTTCCAGTTAAAGTGCTCACCCTGTATACAAAAAATAAATAACAGTTGCTTTTATATTTTTTTCATACAATTGAATGATGCAATCAGTTTTTTATTTTATTTTTTTTTTTTAATTGAAACAAATTATATAAATAATTAAGGAATAATTCATTGTTGCCAATGTCATTTTTTGTTTTTACCCATTTTTGAGCATGTTTTTTAATCGTGACCATATTTTTTTTAATTTTATGAAAAATTAAATGTCAAAACGAAAAAAATGAGTACCTGAAGAACTTTGTACGATAATTTTTCACCGTAGAATTTTTTTATAAAAAATTTGTGTTTTTGACCGAAAAAAATTAATATCTAGAAACTTTTAGGATTTTTTATTTAATTTTTTTTTTAACTTATTTAAGACACACAAAGGTATAATTTCACAAAATTTAATCAAAATTCAATTAATTTTGAAAAAAGGAAAAATAAAAAAACAAAAATCCGAACGAACTTTTTCATTTTTATCGAAAATTTTGAGGTTATGTTAAAAAGTGACCTCTACAAAAGTTGTAGATTTTTGTTTGATTTACAACTTTTGCATTATAAATTTTCGCGATAATACCATTCACATAAAATTTTATTTATTTATTTATTATAAGCCCCTCTATCATTTACACTTATCAAAGACCTGTTAATTTTTTTTTATTTAACGAGTTAATTCGACTGGTCTATCTTTGACGTTTTACATATGAATTGGTCGCAAAATTATCTTTCAAAATTACACTTTTTTTTTTAAGTTTGAAGAAATTTCGATTTTCTTAACTCGAACTTTGTGTCTGAAAGCAATTTGACTCGAAAAACTGTCACCACCAAATCGGCCCACCTACGGAGTAGTGATTTTGAAAGGCGGCAGTGCTTTTCGTTAGTAAATTCACCGGATAAAAAAATTCTTGTGTAATTATGATCAAAAAACATACAGGGTGGCGCATCCTATACGCGTCGGTCTCTGTAGGGAAAATGACTTAAAATTTGAATTTTTTTTAAAAGGAATATACAGGGCCATCAATACTACAAATTAAAAATAATTTGGATTATACAGGGTGACCCAAAAATAGGAATGTATATCAAAGTTATGTTTTTTTTTTAAAGGGAACACCCTATATTTGATGGTGTCTTCTGATTCCCCGGAAAAAATAAAGTAAAGATTCTGTAATGTTTCCTATACCTATCTTTTTTCGTTTTTGAAACAATTAAAGGATTCTTAATTTGTAAGCTTGAACAACATAATCTAGTATGTCGCGGTTATTTAAAACACATCAACAGTCACCTGCGATATGCGTAGCCAAGCAGCTATTAGATTATCGAATAAAATGCAAATTTTTCTATTACATCATCTAATCTAATTGAATTCAACTTATATATGGAGTTGAATAATATTCTTATTTTAAATTTCACACCCTGTATTTAATAACTTAAAGTGATTGACATTTAAATTATATTTCATTGCATATAAGATTTCCCTATACCTAAATTCAACCCCTATACTTAAATTCAACGGTTTTTTAGTAAATCTCTTTTTATGTTTAACATAGCTAATTTTTGTAAATACTCTTTCCCGTCAACGTGACCATTGAATTTAAATGTCAAATGCGAGTTTGACATTTCTATTTAGTAAGTTAGATATCAAATGTACGAAAAATCGAATTTGAAACATGAAAACTTATTCTAAAGCAGAGAGAATTGATATGGTGCTTGTTCTTGGTGAGTGTCATGAAAACTATTTATTGGCTTCTAGAGTTTACGGCCAAAAATACCCAGATCGAGAGAAACCTCACAGACGTGCTTTTGAAAGATTACTACAAGAGTTTAAAGTTAGCGGATACGTAGATTATAAAAAAATTATTCAGCCTCAACCTATTGTAGGAGATCATGATAATGAATTTTGGGTTATTTCATCCTTATAAGATACACTGCACCAAGAACTGTATCAAAGGGACTTTCAACAAAGAATCGATTTTTGTTTATGGATTATGGATAAAGTAGAATCAGATGCGGATTTTTTTGATAATGTTCTGTTTTCGGACGAGTGCACGTTTCATAATAATGGACTCGTTAATCGCATTAATTTTCATTATTATATTGATGAAAATCCTCACGTCTTTCGTACTCTCGATCATCAGCATAGGTGGTCCTTGAATGTGTGGGGAGGAATATTAGGTTTACATGTTATTGGTCCTTATTTTTTTACCGGTCATCTTAATGACAGAAAATTTCTAAAATTTTTGCGGAGAAAATTATCTGGGCTCCTTCATAATGTACCTTTAAATACTAGGCTGAAAATGTGAATGCAGTTGGATGGAGCCCCCGCACATTTTCAACTTCGAGTACGGCGATACTTAAACCGGCGTTTTGTTAATAAATGGATCGGAAGAGGTGGTCCACATAATTGGCCTCCAAGATCTCCAGACTTGACGTCGTTGGATTTTTTTTATGGGGACACATACAAAGTATTGTTAATAACACCCCACCAACTACTCCGGAAGATATAAAAGCTAGAATAAGAGCTGCTTTTCAGACAGTAACTGGAGAAATTCTTCTCAAAGTGAAAAACGAGTTCAGTTGTGTTTAGAACATTTTTTGTTTTGTTTTCAATTTGTTTCTTACTCTTTTTCATTTGTGTGTAGTTTTCAAATAATTCAAATTTTAACACTGAAAAGTGATAAAAATGTTTATTTCGTTCAATACCATATTTTGAGTGATATTTGCTCTAGGTTACTATGATTAAAA
The DNA here is from genome assembly GCA_927349885.1 of Psylliodes chrysocephalus. Lineage (NCBI taxonomy): Eukaryota > Metazoa > Arthropoda > Insecta > Coleoptera > Chrysomelidae > Psylliodes > Psylliodes chrysocephalus. Next base: position 91,763,211 of record OV651813.1, read on the forward strand.
AATAATATGATAAAATCCGTATGTTAAAAATAAAAAACAGCTATTTATTAAAGATCCATCGAATTTAGGTATAGGGAAATCTTATATGGAATGAAAGATAATTTAAATGTCTATCAGTTTATGTTATTAAATACAGGGTGTGCCATTTAAAATAGGAATATTATTCAACTCCATATGTAAGTCGAATTCAATTAGACTAAATGCGCACACTGTATGATGTAATGGAAAAATTTGCATTTAATTCGATAGTCTAATATCTTGGCTACGCATATCGCAACTGTTGATGTGTTTTAAATAACCGCGACATACTAGGTTATGTTGTTCAAGCTTACAAATTAAGAATCCTTTAAATGTTTCAAAAACGAAAAGAGATAGGTATAGGAAACATTACAGGAACTTTACTTTTTTTCCGGGGAATCAAAAGACACCATCAAATATAGGGTGTTCCACTTTGATATAAATTCCTATTTTTGGGTCACCCTGTTTATCCCTATTAAGAAAAAAAATTAAATTTTAAGTCGTTTTCCCTACAGAGACCGACGCGTATAGGATGCGCCACCCTGTATATAAAAACTGAAAAAAATACGTACCATTATTATTTATTTTTAATACATTTTATTTATCATGTTATAACCCCAAGCCACTTCATTACGTTTTTGATATTTATTTGGTACTATTTTGATACCTAAAACCAACTACATCTTTAATGAACCTTCATAGCCAGATTTCTGATTTTACATTTTGTAATTTAATTATTTTATGGTCGTAGGGAAAATATCACTTGCGTAAAACTGATTTTTCGCACTCGTAATGTACCTAATAGAAAAATGTTTCTAAAATAGACAGTAAGCGACTAAGACAGAAATACGAGTCATGTCCGTAATAACCACGTATGGCTCTGAATTAAATCTAAACTGACACTTGAAAAGAGTAAGCTCCGACATGCTTGAATTTTTCCAAGGTCTACTTTAGAATCTGGATCATTTCATACTATACAACTACTTCCATTTAATTTTTATACTTTTCCGTTTGTTGTAGTCGCCGTCTTTATTTATTCAGTTACGGTATCTAGTCACAATATCCAAAGAACAAGTTAAAGCTTCCTATTATCCTCGAGATGCAGATATTTCTCGAGAATTTGTAGGCTGAATAAATAAACTCACTCATCCTGACCCATTTTCCTCTAGCTATATAACAATTTCGTGCAGAAGAGATATTGCGAAACAAAGACATTATTTAAATCTATTCTTATATTTATTTATATAGTCTAAATTACAGAAGAAAAAAATTAAAACATAATGATAACGAAAAAAGAATTAAATAAAGTGGCCAATTTTTTTATTAAAATTTTTTGAATCCAAAATATCAGACAATAGTTATTTATGTACCAAGTCAGCAAAGCAATTCTTTATCAAACCAGTCTGAGATTATAAGCCAGCGAGGCGAGTAACAGGCATGTTCGATAAAGATACTTTGCTGACGTGGTTCATACAAACTTTTAACCCCAAGAGTAAATAATTATAATTAATTAAAAAGGAGATATTATAACGACAAATTTTAGAATGACAAAGTAAACAAAGAGAAAAATAACAGCAACTACAAAACAAATCAGTTACATACTGTAACGTTTGTTTAATTTATTTATAGTTTATTTATTTAAAACACTTTATTTATAAGGTACTAAATAATTTATATAAGACTTAGGCACTATTACAACTCAATTCTAATTTATTTATTACAATTTGTCTTTACTATCCAACACTTAATTTGAAACTTCCCGTCCGTCGACAAACTCGCGCTACTTATATAAAGCCAGCTCTGTACCAGAACTCTCGTCGGTCCAGAATCCTCAGGAATTCCCTCTCTATGACTTCGGCACACATACTTCGATTTTCTCTTACTATACGGAGCTTTCTGAGTGCCTTTTAAAAGAAAATAGAAAACTCCGCCATTTTGAACACTTATTACGTGTTGCTTACATCTTGGCGCAATAGTTTTAGTGGTTATAATATTTACCCAAAGTCAGTCCCCAAAGATATTATTTACGAACCTACACTTTACAAAACCACTAACAAATAATGAATATCTTGAAAACCTTGCTTTACTTGGTGATTTTATGTTAAATCTTTCCATTTGAAGGTAACAGTAACTACTTTAATCATGTTCCTATTGTTGTATTATAAATGCTTTTTATTTTTCAGGTCTCCTAGGAATTTCGAGCACTTAACTTGAACAGTGTTTAAATACAATTAATCAAATTGTTTAGAAATTATTTTTAGCTAAACTCTGTTATGTCTGTTCCCAGCATTTTAAGGAAAATGCTTATTGCTCTTATGTAAAAAGGTATGTGATCAATCATGAAACAATTCTTTGTAGAAGGCAAATACCAAGAAAATTGAAGCATTTACTTAAATAGATAGGAGCATTATTAAAATTAAACGAAATAATATAAATAAACATGTAAGTAATATTGTTTACTTTTTGGAACATTTATATTATAATAATTGTTTTTATTTATTTCAGGTTTACAACCGCTGGCTCATCTACACATCTGAAAGTAGAGGTAGCCCACAGCCTCACTAAGAAAATAGCCGCCTCTGCTAAATAGTTTATCTGGAACAGTTAGAAAATGACCTGTAATATTTAATATTTTTATTTGGTACAGTAAACTGTGTAACAATTTCGGATAAATGGAAATTTCTGAGAAGAAAAAGTACCACTGATCCAGGTACATTGATTTTGTATGTTAGACATACACAGAAATCATAAAAGTAACAAAAACGTATTTTAGAGCCACCATATATTTCGACATCCTTTTTACAATATTAAGTCGACGGACTAAGAAAAGCATAGCTAGACCATCGATTGCTATAGAAGCAGAAAGTAGGGACATATGCAAGAGTTTTGAAAATGTACACTGGCAATCTAATGTTAATATAATTAACAAACTTGTGTATTCTTTGAAAACGAGAATATTGGTGGCAGTAATACCCATAGGGGTATTTTCTTGAATAGAAAATATTCAGCAATTTCTTACTATGTAACAACTGAAAGAAGACTCATTTGTAGATGAACAATACATCTATTTTAGTTAAAAATTTAACAACATATAACTAATTTAAAAAAAAATATTAATGGTTATGCAAATTCAACGTGTCTGTCTCAGATAAATTATAAGATAAAAACCAACTATCTTTTGCAGCTTGCCTGCAAGAGCCAAGAGTATATTCCGCTGGTAATATCTTTTAGAGCTTCTTTGTTCTTACATTTCTTTGTTTTTATTTTATAGTTTCGTACCATATTTACAGCTGAAAAAATGCAAACTATAATATTAGATTGTTCAGCCTCAAAGATCCTTATTACATTACAAAAATAAAATGTTTGTTCATGGGCATGGTACTGGCGAAAAATATCATATTAAGGTAAAATCATATGCACAGCTTTAGAAATAATTTAAAACCACTCACCTCTATTTCAAGATGCACTTGCAATTATAACTTTACTTCAAAAAGTTTCTTGTATATTATTGAAAATAAATAAACATTTTTTCTACATTTGTTGCCTTCATTTAAAATCTCAAAATACCAAGATGTAGGCTACCAGTTTAACATTTTGGAAAAATGTGTTGCCTAACCTAGTAGTAATTGTATCAAAATGGCTGCGGCCTATGTTGGGCGTGTCGGACGTCTTTCTTGCACCGTATAGTAATCAAAGTATGTGCTCCAGCAGCTTCTCGAAGCGGTGCGTTTGTCTCTATATGGCCAGTGCTAGACTTCATACCGTGGGCAAGGAGTAAACAAAGAACAGAGACGGCTTCGCGCCACAATACTATTTCTGTTAGACGGCCATAGCTATATCGATAAATATTAACGGCATATAAAATAATTAATTTTACAGTGAAATAAAGTGTTTGTTTACTTCTGCAAATCAGTATGGTAATATATGGCTCTATTGACGATTGGCGATAAAAATTATTTATTCCAAAAGAGCAAACACGAACAAGCAAGAGCTATTGAGCATTCTTCATTTATAATAGAGGTACTTACTCACACCACAATTATGATTAAAGAACGCTCGGTTGATCTTGCATTTAGTGATGAGCAAAACAAGACCAAGACCGGCTTGGTCTTGGTCTCGCACACTCAGTCTTGGTCTTGCACAGCTAGGTCTTGGTCTTGCTGCAAGATCTTGCATTTTTTGGTAAATCTTAAATACTGCTACTTTGTACACAAAAAACGTGTTGTTGTTCTGTGAATTGTAACGATAGTCTAATTTATTTATAGTTTATTTATTTAAAACAAACTATTTACAATTTATTTATGACGTACTATTTGATTTATATAATACTTAGACACTAACTAACAATTGTAATTTATTTATTACACTTTAACTTTTCAATACAATGCTCTATACTAAACTAAACTGTGCGCTGATGAGTAGGGCTATTTATACCAAGTCTAACTCTGCTACGAGAAGTCTTTAGACGCTCCCGAAAATTCCATCTCTGATTCAACGGCACGCATCGCCCGTTCTTGTATATTCGAGACGCGGTCCGACTGTCTTCACACGTCAGTGTTGCTTCGATCATGAATCGAGTGGCAGACTTTCAAGGTCGCGCTTACACAGGGTTGGCTCCGCGTCACAGAATTATAGTATTTTGCATTTTCCAGCACCGAAAAGAGTTTTTATGATATCACCTAAGTGTTCTCTATTTGTAGTTAATAATGAAACACCCTGTATAAATTATTGCCATTAGAAGCTTAATGCACATTATAAAATCAGGAACTACTACGCAAACAGTAAATATAGTTATCTTCTAAAGTAATTGTAAATAAACCTTTTTTATTAAACGTTTCCAAAAATATTATTTTTTGTTTTTAAGTATGAACTTAATGTACAGCATGTAAAAAGCTGTAAACAGTTTTAAAAATTAAAATTATAAATGTGTCAATTATTAATTTTTATATGCTGTGCGAAAAAAGAATAAAAGCTTAATTTTTTCGAAACGTAGTATATAAAAAAAAAACGGTAAATAAAATATGTGGCTTAATTCCCAACAATTGGGTATTTATTTATATTTAACATATTTTGTGTATTCTTTTATTTGAAGTATTTTTTTTGCATATCCAACAATCCAATAAAAAACAAAAATTGTATCCTTAAATCAACAAAAACTGCGACCGATAATTGAACCTGGATCTTCCAGATGTATGGGATTAAAATAAAAAGTATAGATGCATAGCATACTGGCATAAAATACTGGGTCAAAACAATTTAAACATACGGACATTAAAAAAAAACAGCAAGTTGTCTATATTAAACAGAAACTTTGTAATACCAAATGTATTTTCGTAACACAAAAATTAAAAATAGGCTAAATTATGTAGTGAACAAGTGATAGATTATTTTATTGCTGTTGTCAAGAATTAATGCAAAGAAGCCAACGGGCAGATTCATTGTTTAGTCTATTACGATAGCTTCATGCAATCCACGGCTGGCGAATATCTCGCATTGAACAAACAAACGGCTTTAAATGAATATTTATTAATTTACACATTTCTAAAGACACACCCTATATATCGAAAACCAAGGTTTTTCGAGACGAATGTTTATATACTTACCTTTTATTTTCAGACAACAATTAAAGAACGCATTACCGCAAGAGTCTTGGTCTTGCGTAAGTCTTGCACCACTTGGTCTTGCACACTCGGTCTTGGTCTTGCAAGCTTTCAGCTGGTCTTGGTCTTGCTTTTTTGCAAGACCAAGACCGCAAGAACAAGACCAGTCTCGCTCATCACTACTTGCATTTATTTATGTTAATATCTGTAACATTTTACGAATTTTAGGCAGTGATCTGTTATATGCACTAGATAGTAGATAAGACCAGAAGTCGAACAAAATATGTAAATTTGAGAATTATGGTGGGCAAATTTGAAAAAGCGAAAGTACATATTTTTAAGTACTAAAATTATTTAAAATTTGTAATAAATGTTTTCTATATTAATAAATTTAAATGGGAACAAAAATACCTAAATTTAATTAATTTCTAACTTATAAGTCGTAGTTTTAAAACCTAACCTAACTTTTTTATGTAAGATAATATAAATAATGTAACATGAAAAACTTTTTTTTTTTCAATTTTTGAAAGTAAGCCCACTGTAGTGGAATAAATACATTTTGTATTTCAAAACGTCCAAGCATTGGATCAGAAAAATACATTTTTTTCCATTTAACCACCAATGGCAATTTTAATTTTAAAGTGGCCATCTTGTATAATGCTTTAAACAGTTATAAACAAATAAGACATGTGAAGTTTAAAGGCAATTAAATTTTTGAGACGTAGGCGGTATCATATAGTCCCCCCTCTCCTAAAAAAAATTCAACTCGATTGTGTATGCCGCTTCCTTTTTGTGCCTTCTATTTATAACACGTAATAATTATACATGGACCCTCGAATAATTTCTCTTTACACTCATCTTCTATAAGTGTAGGGAAGTGTAGAACGATCAAGGAAGAAAATTATTCAACATTTTTATCGTTGAATAAAATAGAGATTTATTACATTAAATTAATTTGTAATATTTATTTTCCTACATTGTTTTTAGAAATATTTTATTACGACAAAAACAAGGCTGTTGTCCCCTTAAACCGTTCCACCACAAAATTGAAAAGAAAATCCCACTTAGCAACGTATCCCTATTAAAAATAAAATTGCTGCCGTCATTCTCATCTTGCAGGTTTTGTCAAGAGGGACGATGAACCAACTTAGCAATCTGGATCGATGGGACTCTCAGGTATTACATGAAAAACAAAACATCTCATTACCTTCGAAAGCACTCATTCTTCAAGTATATTTTGTTTATTTTTTAAGGCTCGCTTATCTTTCAAACAGGACTGGATCAAGGTATACAGACAGTTTATCGCGGTGTAACTATGTATCTTTTGATTGAAAAAAAAAAATGGCAATTTATTCAAAAAATCAATAATCTAATTATTTATTTAAGGATTTCCAGTACATTTTAAGAAAAAACTACAAAATTAATTAAATTAACACAATTAATTATTTATATATACAGTTAAAATTGACAATCCTAGACAGATAATTAATAATATACACAAGTGTAGAAAAGCAATTTAATGATAAGCATAAAAAATATAAATCGGGTAAACAGCGGGTAGATAGGAAGTTTTTAAAATAACCTAACTTACATTAAATTAAATAATAAACACACAACGACGACACTAACTCCTTACTACTTTCTATCTCTAGCTGAACACCCTTTGAATTATTTGCCGTTGATGCGATAGTCCAATTCGTCTATATCGGTCCATTTCATGAATTGGATTACTCTTTTTGGTCTCTGTGAAGCTATTCATTTAATAATTTAAATTGTGCATTTGATAGTAAAAAGCATCTTATCTGTTTCCTACATAAACTCTTCCTAATTCCTTTCTTTATATTTTTACCTTTTTCCTTGTAGCCTGGCTGTATATAGATGGTTTCAGTAGAAGTTCAATAGAAACTATATAGATGGTTCGATAGAAACTATATAGATGGTTCAATATAAGCTGTATCTAGATGAATTTTAGAAGAACGTACAAGCTGCATGTTTAGAAATTTGGAAGAACGTACAAGCTGCCTGTTTAGAATACATCAAGAAGTTTAGTTCAACCACCGAAAGAAGTTAACGAGATTTCACTTTACCTTTGAAAATTTAACAAGAAGGCCTCTACAGTCACTCCTTAAATGTTACCTCTGATTCAACAGATAAGTTATTAATAAATCATTTAAATTTGAATAATTAAGTCTCTGTGAATTAGAATTTGTCGCTACCTTATTTAATTATAATATCATTATGGTTAGTGATTTTCTATATTTTCATCACTAATCGCTTGTCAAGTTTAGAAAGTTTAAATATAGTGGCGTCCAACATTCTTTTTCAAAGTAATACGAGTTGTTTAATAACCTGACCCACTCCCCAAAATCATAGAGCTTAAAACACTATAAAAATAGATACAATAATAAGATCATATTACAATAGTTGTAAGAGCCGATCATGCGCTGCGACATAAAGTTGATTATTTGAATTCGTCAAATTTTAAAATTCTTATTAGGCATTCCAAACAAAATGGCTGCCCATTGGAAATGACAGGCACATGACAGGATAAGATATGGCAACACTGTGGGCCTGGTGATTTGACAGGGTCAATGATATACATAGTTATATAGATTGATCAACCAGGTTTGTTTTCATGGTTTTTCCAAATAAAGACTTTTCGTGGAAACTAAAAATTTTATCGATAAAATTTGGAGGACTCGGGGTATTACCTTTGATAAAAAAAGAAACAATCCGAATGAATCGAATAATTAATTCCGTAGTTAGCATCAGTGCAAGAAGAATATTAGACGACCTAGAATTATTGTTCTTGTTTATCGTGCAATAGTTAGAAATATATTTCACTGTCTACACTTACTGCAATCATAGAACCACGGAAGATATATCTTCCATGACAGAACACCCACTTTACTGTAACAGGACACGGATTCTCATGTGCAAACTCAACACGTAACGAATCAAATAGAGAGAGAGAGAGAGAGAGAGAGACATTACATAAGAATCGCATTTTGTGGAACGAAGATAGTCGTCTCAGTACGTGCCGAATTGAAACATGAGAATTTATTTCACCACAATCCACCGACTACTGTATAGGGTGGAAATGGTTGACAGTTGATAAAACACAACAATAAAACAACAAACATTTAAGAACTCCACCACTGGTGGAATGCAGAATTAAAAAACTTTTTGGTAAAAACGGTGAGTTCAGCGGTAAATTTACACTCTGTATCTACTAATTCCACATTTTCTATATTGTATTTATTAACCGACTTCAAAAAAAGAGGAGGTTCTCAATTCGTCGCGATATTTTTTTAATTCAGTGTTTGGAATCCGCCATTTAACTTTAACAAAATTATACTATGTTACGCGTTTAAGTTTTATACTTAACCGCATGCATTTTTTAAAACGTTTCTCATAAAATAAATTGGTGTAGGTCGGCCCTGTGTACAAACAAACAGACTCCCTGGGTCGTGTTTGCTTCCTACAGGTGCCCTTCTGGAGCAGGAAACAATTTAGCAGACTGGGATAAGATGGGATTTGAAACTGTAGTCCTCGAGTGTCGAGTGCAAAATCGATTCGTCAAAGACGAGAAAAATAAACACACCGCTCTCGACATTAAATACAGTTTGATAGATACAATTAAATAATATGTCCAATAAGCATTAAATAGTGCCAATAACAATTGCAGACAAAATTAATTTTTTTTTCGAGTTCATTTTTAGTTTTCTCGAAAATTGGCATTCTTGAGAGAAAGTAGGTATGCATGATAACAGAAGGTATCATTCATTCCTAATAAAAAAGATCTAAACTACTTTTTAAATGATTTAATTCACGATCAAGTATTTTCACTTACAATAATGGTTGGTGTGGTCAGAGACAACCCAGCGAGACGTGTAACTCAAAGTATTTTTTTTGTTCGGTAAAAGTTGTTTGGGCGATTGTAACCACAACCAGTCTATGATGGCGCCACTAGTAAACAGCCGGGAAATTCAAACATGGATTCATAAATAAATAGTTTTTCTATACAAATTTACAGGAGAAACAAAAACTATTGCTTCCCTGTATATTAAAAAATGTAAAAGCTTTTTTATCATATAAATAATCAGTAGTAATACTATAAGTACTTCAAAATAATCAGGTTATACATCGATAACTTGTTACATAATTATAAACAGTGTCAGTTTGACAGTTTAAATAATCCGACCGCGAAGCGGGAGGATTATTCTGTCAAACTGACACGATTTGTAATTATGCAGGAAGTTTGAGATGTATAACCGTATTTATTTTGAAGTACGTATTGTATTTGATACGATTATTTTTTGAGTAAATTAAGTAAATATCAACAATTTGCATTTAATGATACATCTCCGAATGGACTCATTTTAAAATAATTATTGATAAACGTCAAAATTTGACGGTCCTGTTAGTTAGTGTATTGTTGTCGATGTGGTTACTACGGAAATGAAATTATTGTAAATATTTTTGATTGGTGGAGCTACTCTATGTATAATCAGGTATTATCGAAATTATACGAGGTAACTTAACTAAATTGAACGTTCTAATTGGTTAAAAGTTATACGAAAAAAATAATCATTTTAATAAAGAAAGTTTTAATTAGTTTAATACCTATAAGCAGTTAACATAGTTTTTATTACTCTTGTAAATTTTGCTAAAAAAACTTGAAAATTCTATTGATTATTAAATATTAAAACTTGGAAAAAAATACATCAAACTCTTTTTCTATAAATTATATTTTTGTAAGGTTCAGAAAAACAAACTACAATTGCTACGTTTAGAAAGTACGTCGTACCATTTTGTGACAAATTACAAAGAAAGTCACAGTTGTTATATATTCATAATATATTAAAAAATAATGTAACAACGTATAGAGTATATTGATACCTTTTCGCCAGACTATCATAAGTGCCATTTGAACAAAAATGTCGCTTACGTTGTTAATCAGGCAAAAAGGTATCGATATGTTATGACTGTTTATTTTAATAGAAACCATGGAAACGAAATAAACACACATACACTCACACAAATGTATAAGGCCCGAGTCGAGTAAGTTCCCATCCTGTAAACTGGATCGAAACCTGCTAGACCCATTCTGTACACCACCTGCTAACTCCTCTTAGGGTCATCAAGATCAATAGATTTATATGCCATGCATTCTAAAAGGGAATGAAGGATGACATACTATATCATCATTTTAACAGGACGTTGCTGAAGGCTTACCCCTGTCACAGTTTATGGCTTAAAAGAATCAGTTCGCTCACTCGGACCAATTGGATGTTCCAAAATAACATCCACTTCAGGGATACAAATTCAGGATGCGCAGAATACTGCTGTTTGAATATAGGCGGTTGTCATATATTGTATTAGGCATTCCAAACAAATGAACTACCAATGGGGAGATTTGATAGATCCAAGGGTTGCGACATACGATGTGTCTGTTTACAATTCGTAAAATCATGAATTAAATATTTTATGTCAAACAGAATAAAAATAAGATACATTATTTCATAAATTGGCAGGCTTTGTGACTATTATTTCGAATAAAAAAAAAGTTCAAGATGCAAGACTATGTCTCTACCCCCTTAGATATACCAGACCTTCTCACTGACAGCTATTGTTTGACAGGTCGTTGGAATGCTTAATTGGTAATAGTAAGAGAGCCCACTGCAAATTATGACCGCCATCTGATAACAAAATGAAATATGCTTCAAAGACATGTAACAACATTGTACTTTACCAAATTGCACCTGTGCCAATCTGTAATCCAGAGCAAAGTGGTTAAAAAAAAAATTATATTCAAAAAATTACATAAGACATGACAGCGATAATTGTGTTTTCTCTGAAAATTACAATCCTAATTCATTGTGAACCTAGCTTTTAAACCTGAATTATTAATATTTTTACCTAACTTTGGCAGAGATAGTCAATAATATTTATAAACTCTTGTTAGACAATTCTTTTAAACCATAATCATAGTAGTTTTTTTATCGTTTCTACAACAACCTGTAAAAATGAATCACAACAATAGGCATACAAATAAATTCTTAAATCAGCAAAAATAATTGATTCATATTTTTAATGATTTTTACCTACTAATCGTATGTAGATGTTTTTGTGCGATGTTAAGAGGAAGAAAATGTTTCGCGTTAACGATATATATCAAGATATATTTGAATATTTCTTAATTACAAAACTAAACTTAAAAACTGGATTTTAGAGACGGATCGATATTTATTCCATCAGATTATAAATGAATGCTTAACATTCTAATTATACGTGTTACAGATACACATAATAAATAAAACAAATATAATAGTAATAATAAGGAAAAAAAAACTTAAGATTGTTAAAAATTAACTATTTGAGACCTCACTTCACGGATTAGACTTTTATTTTTGATTGTAACCCTATTTTTAATTTATATATTAACTGATTTCGTTCTGTATTTGTAGGTAAGTAATGTATATAAATAAGTAAATAAATAGTTGTTTTATGGTTAAGATAGTAATTGTAAATTTAATTATTTAATTTTATATAAGTATTTTTTAACCTGTTATATTTACCCGCGTACAAACTGATTGTATTCAGTTTCTGCGGTGTTTCATGTTTATTCGTATGATTATGTATTTAGGTTTGTACTTTTAAAATATTTGAATAAACATATTATTATTATTATATAATATGTTATTACCTGGAAAACTTCAAGGGCAAACAAAATTAGCGCTGTCATGCCTTATGTGATTTTTTTATTATAAAATATATATTTTTTAAACACTTTGCTCAGGATTGGGATTGTCACAGGTGCCATTAGGTAAAGTACAATGTTTTTCAAGCTTTTGGGGTATATTTTATTTCATTATCAGATGGCGGTAAAAATTTACAGTGGGCTCTTAGGCGCATATTTACACATCCTCCTATATGACGGCACCGGAGTGCTGAAATCTGTTCGCCTTTGTAACCTACAAGTACGCTACAAAAGCTCATTGATTTAGGCACCAATGCATGAGGCCTCTCTTATTGCTGGAATCAGTATAAGCAGGCTTATCTGCATTCTATGAAACAATGGCTGCACTTAAATTGCCGTTAAACGGTCGTGAACTAAAATGCCGTTAATAGACATGATGTCATTCAAATGACGCATTTGAAGTGTTTTGGGATTAAAAAAAAAGAAAATATACAAGAAGAAAACGAAGCAACGACTTGTCGTAGGGTGGCGGCTTCGCCGCCACCAAAAAATTTTAACCCATACCTGGCTACGTCTACCGGCATAGACGCCAATGGCTTGGACACAGCTAAAATGGAAAAGTAAAGTCTCACATAACATAAAATTTGTATGGGTGTCTAAATCAATGAGCTTTTGTAGCGTACTTGTAGGCTACAAAGGCGAACAGGTTTCAGCACTCCGGTGCCGTCATATATGAGGATGTGTAAATATGCCTCTTGGGCTATTATGATTTGATTCTGTATGCGCCAGGGATACAAATCCGAGTTGCGCAATGTATAAACTGGAACATTGAGATCAAAAGTGCCGACGCAGAGTGAGCGAACTGATTCTTTAGCTATAAACTGTGCCCCTGTTATCTGTTTGTGTATCTTGTGCGTGTGCATTCCTCTTGTGTCCCCAGTTATATAAAAGTTTTCCTAGTCTCCTAATTTGGTGACTAGGAGGACCTTCTCCAACTAGTCGTCTAATTTATTCGATCTGCTCTGCAGCAGGATATACTTTTTAAACATACTAAAAATAATAATATTAATAATAAACAATATTTAAAGATGAATACATTTTTGTATTTTTTTGTCGTTGTACCTTACCAGGGTATACCTATTTTCCATACTCCCTTAATTATAGATTACCTTACGATGTTTGAATGAATATAACATTTTACCCATGAAAAATCTAATTTCGAATTTAACTCTTTTTCAATTTAATTTGAAACAATTGGTATATTACAATTTATTATCAAGGAAATCTTCTATTAAAGTTATAGCAGATCCTACTTAAACTACTAGTTGTTCTGCAGGATAAATTAAGTTTTCTTGAGATGATCTCTCTCTAAAATCCAAAACCGACAAATTTATTTTCCAATGCACCCTGATTTAAAATTCTGCCCTTTTATGATTCAATTTTTTTTTCTTCGTTTAAATGACTCTACAATCTTCTAATAGCCACTAGAGTGGCTATTAGAGGTAGGTGTATGTAAGAAATGGCCAATCTCTAAACATTTCAAAAGTCCTTTGTCAATACTACATGTGCAGAGATTTTTTACTTAGCACACATTTTACTTCTTTTCTATTAGGTGGGAACTTTGTGCTGCCATTAATGTTGTCGAGGCATTCATCTACCTACTTAATGAACAAAAGTAGATATACCGACCCACAAAATGGCCTATTATTATTAATTTGGTGCAATTTTTGACAATACATCGTGCATTTCCAACTCAATGGAAAAGGGCAGTTGTACGAGTACCAAGTTTACGGCAACAGGTGAGTGCGGCCTTATCTTTTAATGTCTGTTTGCAAATCAATCAAAGTATGTGGTACCTGAGGTACCCGAGTCACCATAATAATTTAGAAATTGTGAGTAATTCGGAAGTTATTTTTTTAAATTCCTTATCAATTGGCATTTCCCGATGATTCTTATAAATTGGTAATTGTCCCATTACATCTCTTTAAATACGTGCGTGGCTAAAAATTATAGTTTGAAAACAACTTATACTATAATTAAGAATTAAATAGATAATAATTGAGTGAAAAAGTGGAAAGAAAATCACTCTCTTCATTGTCCCTAATTTATGAAGTTTTCTCTTCGATCCAACATAATGCTTGCATAGATCCGGTTTAACAACAAAAATTGCAAACTTTATTATAAACTACTGTCTATCTACATACTGGTTGAGAATCTACCAGTGCGTAATTAGACTAGCGATTAAAACGAGATGGGAATATATATATAAAAATAATTAACGTTGATCAGGATAATTAGGATACGAGATATATCTTCTTATGGAATATTATTACTTATTAGTGAGAAAATATTTTACAAGAACGGCGATGATTTTGTTTTCGATGAAAACAAAAACAAAACGAAACTAAAGATGTAATCATTTTATCATGATTATTATACTGAATCTTTCTAACAAGCTCTTATTAGGTGTTGTTTTTTATTGTAAGATATTTTGTTATTCATGTTATACAATAATTAATAATAGGTAATTATTTAGGAAATGTGTCTATTGTATTGTGTTATGATGAAACTCACTACAATTATTTTAACAGTAATATTTGAATTAACATTTTTGTTCTTTTAGAGTTAATCGACGATTATATTTAATACAGAAAGAACATAAAATCATAAACTAATGGATAACTTAAAAAAAATACATGAAAGAAAAGAATAAAATAAAAAATAGCGAGTTCAAAATGTTCCCATAAGTAGATTATGTATTTTTTTTTCTAAAACAATGTACGATTTGACGTCTCATTCAATCACCGCTTACCAGCTCAGCTGGGTACAACGTATCTAATAATCTTCACTCAAGTAGTAAATATTTCCAAAAAATAAATATCACTCTAGCTATTAGAACATCTCTGTGCCTCAACCACTTCATACTCATCCATAATATATCCATAACAAGCAACAACACGAATCCTAGGCAAGGAAAATTCAAAATTGCGCTGTCATCATTAACAATGGCTTGCAACCAACCCTAAAGTTACAGATTTAATGGTTATTGATCATATGGTCATCAACTAGAATGTTCGGGGTCATTTATTAGAGGATGATAGTGGGTTAAAATTATTATGACCGATAATAATAAGTTCTCTACTTAGATTTATAGGAGACAATTAATAAATAAATACTGCACTACAAAATTTAACAGCAGCAAGATTAGTTCAAATAAAATTGTGAGGCTCGCTAAAATGACAAACAAATAAAAGAGATAAGTGCAAGGCAAATTCATACAAGTACCAACTTTATGAAGGCATTAGTATTAATAAATTTTTAATTTCCATCGACTTAAGCAATAGTTTTATGTATTTTTTTACACTAAAATAAATTAAAAATTACTAATGGCCCCAAGCTACATCTATTTTTTATCTATTCATTTGCCCGAGGTATTATTTTTTTTAAATTTATGACGTCACTGGGAATAGACCAATAGGAACTAGCCACACAACTTTGCCAGTTAGACGGTATACGAAAAGTAATATACGTTCGTTTGTGTGCACCGTCTTACTTTTAGACTTCTAAAATATCGTTAAACAAATATCTTTTAAATATAAAATATCAAATGTTTTTAAAAGTATTATTTATGTTTAAACTTTCACCATATTTATGGTTTCATTGTTTTAAAAAACGACAACTAATAAACAAGAAAATGGCAATGCGACAGCACTGCATGTGTCATCTGTAAATCAAGAAATTGTGTGTTGTGTCAATCGATAATTATTTAATTTTGATGTTTTTATAAATATTGTGACGAAAGTCTAATTTATTTTTGGTTTATTTATTTAAAAACACACTATTTACAATTTATTTCAGACGTACTATTTAATTTATATAATACTAACAATTCTAATTTATTTCTTACACTTTAACTTTTCATTACAATGTTCTATATTCAACTAACTGGGCGCTGATACGTCGGCTATTTATATTAGTCCAACTCAGCTACTGGAAGACGCTAGAGGCACTCGAACATTCCAATTCTATGACTAAACGGCACTCCCCGCCGTTCCAGCTGTTTCTAGTGCATCAGCGGCAGGCATTCCGTCGTTTCTTGTATATTCGAAACGCGGTCCGATTGTTTTCACACCTCAGCGTTGCTTCGATCACGAGTCGGTTGTCATGTGAAGGTTGCGCGCGTACACAGGTCGGATAAGGAATTTCATGAGAATATTATGAGTGCGAAAAAAATGTTTCCTCCCAAGACGTGAAAATGATTTACATTTTACATTAATTACTAAAAATATTTATTAGTGTTGATAGAAATATGAAATGAAGAAAATTATTATTACACAGAAACGCTTCAAGCAACAGCTAAATTATTTTGAGGTTTGTATCTATACTCTTTATTAAAATGAAAATGTTTTATTGTAATTTATTAGACTTCAATTATCTACCATTATAGTAACGATGTTTTTCTCTTTTTTTAGATACCAGATGATTTTGAAAATTGTTAATTTTTTAAATGATGGATAAACCTTTACATATAAGAAGTGGGTAGTACCACACAAATGTCTCCACAGTTCTTGTTATTCACCACACAAGAACCATCTCACTGATTCTACCAAAAAAGAAAAACAGAAAACAAAAAAAAATGTCTTCTAAAAAGTTGACTGGAAAAACCTTCTAAAAAGTCTATTAAATAAAAATACACCTGATCTTCAAGATGCAGCAGCAATTTTTGACACTGTCCCCTTCCCCCTTCTTGAAATTTAAAATAAGCCTACTATAAGTTCGAACCTCCTGAAAGTTTTAAAGATAGTGAAGTATTGTCTGAATTAGAAGAAATATCTTTAATATCTGATTCAGAGCAGAATCTTCAAAACCAATAAACTCTCAAAATTGAAAATAAACCGAAGGTATATTTAGGATTACCCAACACGGTTTTTAAAATCCTCAATGATATTTATGAGAAGGAAAGTGTAGCTTACATAAACCTTTTACGTTTCTGTGTGAATTAGTTAACTTAAAAGACTCATTTTGTAAGACTAAATAATTTAATAAACTGTTTAATTTTTTTTTATTAATTTATCACATTTTAGAGATAATAATTGCATATAAACAAAAATGTAAAATCTGTGAAAATTTTATTTATTAACCTATTATTAAAAAAATAAAAGTACCTGAATAAGATAAACGAAGTAAAAACACTTTATTTACAAATAATAAAATAAACATTTTAGAGATAATAATTGCATATAAACAAAAATGTAAAATATGTGAAAATTGTATTTATTAACCTATTATTAAAAAAATAAAAGTACCTGAATAAGATAAACGAACTAAAAACACTTTATTTACAAATAATAAAATAAAGCCCTAACAATAATGGAAATGCACAAATTAAAATTTCCTCTAAATATTCATTATCAAATTCAACTTGTTATCGACCTCATTATTTACTTCAAATTGTGGGAGAAACAATGCAACATACTTTATGTTTATGTGTAATTATTCCGTTTATTGTGCAAATATCTCCTTTTCTCAAATTATTCATGGAAAATCGCATTATCTCCATATACTTGCTTGGCAGATCTAAAAATAATAAAATATTTAATACAGTAATGATTTTTTTAGTATTTTCAAGAGTACATTTTTAAGGATTCCTATTTTTCAATTTTTATATTTTTCTGTTCCAAATTATTTCATAAAATATAAACATATATGTGTTTTTTTTTTATTTCAATTTAGAAATATTATCGTAGATTTATTCATATAAATAACTAGACATGTGTATAATAATTGTAATAGGAGTTTTATTTACTAAAAGTAGTCATTCATACACAAAAATGTACTTAAATTACAATTATTTACAATGACATGTAGCAAGTAGGTAATCCTCGACCAAATAAAAATAGTATTACAGTAAATACATGTACACTACCCTTCTAAATAGTTTTAGATGTTATATAGTTTTAATTTTTAAGGAAGGCAAATTGTATAAACTCGTTTTATACAATAACAAATTTGATATTTCTCAGGTAATACATAATTATTATACTTTTACTTCTAATTATAGAAATATTACCAACAGCACAGCTTTAAACGTCACTCTCTTGCTAAAATTAGGGATTTGCCCTTGTTGCTTCAAGGTACAGATATATCGTCCCAATTTCCAATGTTATATTTGTGGATATCAGTGTACGCTAATATAAGAAAAATATATTTTTCTTATACATATAAATGAGGTAAAGGGTAAAATATTTATTTTTGAAAAACTGTTACTGTTCGACACCTCTAATGACCTGAGATAAATACGTTTTTACTATAAAGTGTATTGCTCCATATAAAATGTAACTACTATTAAAACAAATTATAAATAAAGTGTTACATACCTTTCTGTCTTAACATGCTTAACTTTAGCACTTATAAACTGAGTATTGTAAAAAAATGCAGTAATCATAATATTTTGGTTTAAAATGGGTAAAACACTTGAATCAGCTTTTATAAATCCATCTGACAAACTAATATTGATAATAAAATTAAATCAATTAGCAAAGACAAAATAAATAAATCGAGAACTGAGAAACAAAGTATACAAAACAACAATGAATGTTAGGTTAGGTGGTCTAGAAGTGTCACTAAGATGTACGTTCACTTCGACATTCTATGTGTCGGTTTGTTCGTTGGCTTGGTTCTGTATAACAAAAAAAACTTCGACACAAGCTGATTGGTATATTCCCGATGACGTACACATTTCAAATTTAAATTGGTTTTAATTTAAAAACTTTTGGTTTTTTTAACAAACTAATTATTTGGAATAACTTGTATATAGCGACTATTACAATATAATTTATAAAACAGCATATTTCACATGTGAACATGGCTCATTTTGGTACTAAATAGGTATCTATCTAGTTACCGCAAAAATGGTAAATACCTAAAAAGAAAACTTTTATATAAATAAAAAAAGTTCTTGGTGTAATCGGTCATAAATTTTATTTTATATTGTTAGCACCGCACTACATATGTTTCGGAAAACTTTATTTCCATCTTCGGGTCAGTCAAGATTCAAAAAAATTAAAAAACACATGGGGACGATTACAAACAGTTTAAAATTTTTAAAATATTAGAAACCCCATCTTTTTGTTTCAGCGTGTGAAGGTGTATTCGAAATAATATTGATTTAGTTTAACACAATTTATATAAAATTCTGCTACGGTCTGGAAATTATCTTTATTTAAAAAGAAAACGTATCCAGTTTATAAACTGTTAAAATAAAAACACAAACTTTTAAATCACTTTGTACATACAATACAAACCAATACATAACATTGGGAAGGTAATTTCTACCTTAAGAATGGATGAAAGGTGAAAGAGGGGAAAGCATTTGGACAAGATGGAGTTAAACTTGAAATGTTAAAATATGTGGGTGATAAAGATAATGAAGTACTTCATTCAATAATAAATAAAGGAAGGAAAACAAAGCAGTCTAAACCGTACTAGTATAATACGAAATTTAATAAGAACAGGAGTTGAAAATGCCGACAAATTTATTACCTCGAAAAGAGGCGAGATAATGAAGAATATATAGCTCCATTTTAATAACAATGACGGATGATATCTAGAGGTGTAATACCATTTTTTATATACAGTTGGCTTAAAAATAATGACAATACTACAAAAAAAATATAAGAAAACATGTTTTTATTTTTTATTGTTTTATCACATACCTTGGATATTCTTAAATGCCCTTGTAGTGTAGTGTCAAAATAATGTTTTTAGGCTTATGTTTTAGATTACATTCATCCCTGATTTATACGTGAGTAAACCTCCATGAATATGTAAAAACTATAAAATAAAGCAAAATTGCAGCTTTATTGAAATCAAATGTGATTTTAAATCATTAATGACTGACTTGTGAAAAGATAATTATAATCCTCTATTCCCTCTACGAAATTAAGGAATATATCCTCACATCCCCAAAGCGAAAACAAACCAAAGAAAAATTTAAAAAGCTGAGAAATATAGAAAAGAAAACAAAAAAATGTTTCTGTCGCTCCGGTGGTCTAATTGGTAAAAGCGCAGAGGGTATACACGGAAAATCCAGGTTCGATCTCTTGACAATACCTCCGTTTTCTCATTTCTTTTTCACTTTGGAGATGTGGGGATATATTTTTTTAATTTCGTAATGATATATTCACATTTCCAAAAATTTTCTGAAATTTTCAATGAAATACACCATGGAGGTCATGCAACTCATAAGTATGTAATTGATCTTATGTATAAATTTACATCAACCGAGTCAGTTGGCAATAAAAAACATAACAGACCGGGACTCGTAAATAACGAAGCAAATCGAAGTCATAGTTTTAGAACAAGTAAAGGCTAATTCTCACTATAGGTCAAGCCACGATCAAGTCACGGTCCAGTCACGGTCCGATCAAAAATGATTTGTCATAATTTTAATGCTTTTAAATGAAATTTCTTTTAAACCGTTCATACATGCTGGTCATCGAACTAGCAAGCCACGGTCAAGTCACGGGCGGGTCATTCCCAACAATATTTGACCGGATCGTGACTGTCCGTCGACGTCTAGTGTAAAGGCTCAACGACCAACCAGTCAGACAAAAAAGTGGGCTCTCGGCTGTCGGTAGTATCGAAAAGAACAGAGTGATTACTGTATATAATATTTAGATTTTCTTTTAAATGGTGTTGTAAAAAAATGTTCATCTGAAAACGATCTTACACATAAGTTTTTGAGCTGGGGAAATCGATTCCCTAAATGTGGTGCTATTTTTTTGAAGTTCATCTTTAATTGTTAGAAATACGTTTCGAAATTCTTCAATTTTCATTCTATAATAAACAAAAAATTCATCCATAAGTTTAAAAAATTATTCTTCGATTTTGTTAATGTTATTGTCTTGTTAATGATTTTTTAAAATTCGTGAAAATTAGTGGCTAAAACGCCTCGTTAAGTGCTATCTTCTGTTGTAAACTGTAAACAGTCGCGTTACAACAGAAGGCAGCATTTAACGAGGCATTTTAGCCACCAATTTTGGCGAATTTTAAAAAAGCATTAACAAGACATTAAGAGCTCAAATTTCGGGATTATATTAAGAATAGTGCTGTTGAGGAATGCATTTATTTTCATTATGATATCGCACCCCTGTTTCAATAGTGCCATAACCTTATAAATGTTAATTTTACAGGAGAAGCGAAACAAAAACGATTGTGGATGTAATATTTTTTTGAGCAGCATTTTCAGTACTTGTGCTTACCAAATTCGGTATACATATTGATTAAAGATGTCTCTACTGATTAATGATACACGTAATGTAATGTGAAATCTACACAGATAAGCCTAAAACAAAAAAATGTTATGTGATATGGCAGTACTGTTGATGGCGCCTCGCGCGGAATTTATTAGAATTATTGATACGGCACTCTTATCCATTGTAGGCATGTTCATAATGTATACGTTGGGTAAAAAAAGTCAATTTATTAAATTTTTTTAGGGATATGGCACTATTGAAAAAAGGGTGCGATATTTCAAAAATTTAAAGCCCTTTGATTTTTTTCTCGGAAACTGGAAGGAATTAAAGCTTTAAAATATATGCATATTCTAGATATTATTGCCTAATAAATTTTGCCAAAATTTAAATTTTTAAAAAAAATTACTTTTTGAGTCCGAAAATTATAAGGGGGTGCTGTAATCACCTTAAGTTAGATACTTTTATCTGAAAAGCACTGTATAATAAATAATATACTGTTAGGTACATGGACTTGAAAACCATGGAATGCAAATTAATGAATGAAACACAGAATTTTTGATATTGTAAGGGGAAATAATCTCTAATAGGTGATACTGTATAAATTATTGAAACAAAATAATTACATATTGTTAATTATTTTGAATACTAACTTCATTAGTGGGAGGTGTATGTATACGAGCCTAACCACTATATGTTCGGCCTTCTCATAATTTAATTTCAGATATGTATTAGGGAACTTATGTTTATGTTTATATTTGTTTATATCAAATCCCTATTTTTTTTGGAGTTGCTTTACCCCGACCCATTTTCAATAACGAATAAAAAAAATACGTTAGAAACTGTCACAAAGATACCGTCACACTTTCAACAACTTAAAACGTCAAACCACAAAATAAGTTAGTGTTTCATTATGTGCGTCAAACACGTAAAAAAATGCTAAACGTCAAAAAATCCAAAGCCAACAAAATAAGTTAGTGTTTATTATGTGTGTTAAAGTAAAAAATTCTAAACGTCAAAAATTCCAAAGCCTCCCAAACATTAAATTGCGGAGGATATTATTGGAACATTTAAATGGCCATTTATCTTTCGATTAGATACTGTTTTTTAAAAAATAAATGTTCTTCAATCTTAAGTTTCCTAATATATAACGGAAATAAAATTATAAAAAGGCCGAACATATAGTGGTTAGGGCTCGTATAAGGCCCCTGAAAATAGGCAATCCCATCCTACAGTACGAGTCTTACAGAATGCGACGCGTGTTTTTTTATGGACTTTATGTTCTCGTAAACCAACTCACTCAAACACGGACGCATATGCGTGGGGGGGGGGGGGGCAGGGATTTTTAAACCTAATTTTTTATAAATACTAAAAATGTATTATTAGAAATAATTTAAATATTACCACTACTCCCTAGAATTAAACTCCGGATGCACCACTGCACTGGAATATGAAGGAATGAAAGAATTATCAATGTTATATATTTAATTTAATATTATGTTCCTAATTTGTTTGATATATTGGCAAATCTGTTTTCTTAATAAAGTATATGTATCTATTTAGTGACTTAAGTTGGCGAATTTTTTCCACAGAATTGCGAAGTGTAATACAGAACAGACAAAAATTTCTCTTGCGATGAATAGGAATTGCCACAATTCACAATATTACTTGCAGCAAGGAAAATTGCGAACTGTAAAGTGGCTCTAATGTAATCTAATATAACTATTTCTGCTTTCCTTTTTTGTATTTCTATCTTTCTGTCGCGCAGCTAACTTTAAATATTCGACGTTTCCAGATCAACCGGAAAATTAAATTGTCTAGCTTAATTTGACGACGATTTTAGTTTCATACTCGACAGTCTCATCAGTAATATGAGCGAGCTTCAAACCAACGCCTACTCTTTTTCGAGACTAAGATGGAATATTGGAAACTATCACACAGTCATTAGTAGTTTATGTGAATTTTTTTTAGCTATTTTGAATAGAAAATATACTAGGATTGGTACTAAATTCGAATTTATTAGTAATATCTACGATTTCACAGAAAATGACAGATTAAGTGAAAAATGTTGTGTGATATTCATAAGATTAGAACAAACGAACTTTGTTATAGGTGATATATATTATAGATCTCATGATTTTGATAAAAACACATCTTTAAACGTTTTAGAAAAAAACATTAGCAAATATCAATAACCATAAAAAAGCTTTTACCTTGGGAGGCTTTAATATTAAGTGTTTGGATGTAAATGATGTACAAAAGAAATCTTGATTATCTCTCATTGATTCAGAAAACTGTATTAACTTAAATCATAGCATTACAACTAGAGTTCAAAGTAATTCAAAATTTTAATTGATTATGTTTTGTCGAATGATGGATAGTCCATTAAAGTGGCTCTTATTGATCACAAAATACAGATAATGCAAAAAAAACAATGCATTTCAGTTAACAATGAAAAATATTATAAATAAGTTGAATAAATTAGCGTGTAAAAGAGATCTTCAAGATATAATAAACTCTGTGTAGCATGATCCAAATATTTTGTGTGATCAAATAGTGAGAATAGTCCAAAACAATACCCACCTGTAGATAAAGAATAAAGAACGTTTTAGATTTAAAAGTTGTCCATGGTTTAATGTTGCATAATCTAATCAAGCACAGAGATACATATTATGAACGGTATAAGCTTTTTCCGAGTAGCGTTTTTCTTCACAGTGAATACAAGAACAGTCAAACTATCTGAAGCAAAAAAGCAATATATTAAAATCAGCTAGCACGTGCCCTTGGTCAGTGTTCAATTCATAATAAAATGTCAAAGAAACAAACCTCAGTGAATAAACTGCAAGTGAAAGATGACTTGTAAGAGAATTGCAGACATATCTATAATACCCATTTTACAGAAATAGATAATGCCTTAGCAGAAAATATTCCAGTGTCTATTTACACGAAACCTACAGCAAGAAACGATCAATGGTAGTTAACTACCCCTGAAGTAATTAACAAAATAATTTTAGAACTAAAACCAAGAAAAGTCTGCGATGCTGATGATATTTCTGGGCACATGATCAAATATTTTAAAAACGAGATATCGGTTATTTTAAGCAACTTGATAAATATATATTTCATTCATGGTTCAATTCCGACTAAAAGTAGCTAAAAATTTTATCAATATTTAAAGGAGGGCCAATAACTTCCACTAATAATTACCGAGCGATATCGCTTTTAAGTTCTATCTCAAAAAAGCAATTTTATAGCAAAAGTGACATAACGTCAGCAGTTACAGATATGATTACCAACATCAGATATCATGTTGATAAAGGCAATGCATGTATCATTTTTTCACTTGATTTAAAGAAGGCGTTCGGTACTATTAACTACTCACTACTGTTATCTATTTTGGAAGACCATGGAATTGCAGGAAATGCATTGTCTCTTTTCAGAGATTATTTTAATGGTCGCACACAGTTTGAAAGTAATGGATACATTTCAAGTAAAATGGCTGATCTCCAATATGGTGTACCACATGGGTCAATTCTTGAACCAACGTTATTCCTGATTTATATAAACTCCATAACTCTGTTACCATTAGCTATTTATCAGAAACTATACGCATGATTAATCTATTTTGGAAAAGATCCAGAGAAAATAAAGAATATTATAGAGGAAGATCTAAATCAAATTCTTGAATGGTTAAAGTTTCATAAATTAACATTGAATACTGAAAAGTCACATTTTTTAGTGATATCAAAAAGCCTGAATGGAACCAATTTCAAACAAATATAGACAATGAACAGTTAGTTAACTAGGACATAATCAGTGGCGGCTTTTGCATAAGTGCAGTAGAGATGCAGAACTGCCAAAACAAAGGCAAGTATTTCATTAACATTTCACAGAAAATATTTAAGACATTTTAAAATATACATAAAATAGATTTTATGGATAATCTCATAATTTTAATCATGAAATAGTAAATGGTGTGGGTGCAGTGCACCGCTTGGGCCGCCCGCGCTATTCGTCTCCTTTAGTTGTTCTAGTACTCTTGATAGGTATAAGCAGGGGCTGGTAACTCAAATGGAAAAACATGAGGTTGGTAATTTAGTACCACTCCAATTAACGGGATGGCGCTCGTATCGAAATGTCATGTCAGTTGTCAGCTCGTCAAAACTTCAAACTTGGTGAAATTAAAATGGCTATTGTATTTGAAGGTGTACAAAGGTGTATTGAATTTTGATTTATCTAGAATCTAGATTTATTTTTCGACACTTTCCAATTTTAAGCATGTTTTCAAACGATGGGAAGATGGATGTCAGCAACAAACAATAAAGCACTCCCAGAGGATCGATTCTCGAGATCATTGGAAAATTTTCCCATGAGAAAATATTCCACTACTTATATTCCCATGGTAATAGGTTATGCAATTCTCGAACGTGTCGGAATAGACATTCCCATGGAAATAGTAGTTTCACGTATGTCTGATATTAAGTTCACGAATATTTCGAAAGAACCAGTAACATTAAAGATATTTTAAAATTTACTGTTGGCAATATTTGTATTTGTTGTGGTTTTTGGGTACCCGATTACCTGCCGTGCCTCCGCGCTGGAGCAGATGCCGTGCCGAGCAATCGCTATCATGATCGAGAATAAGTGAAAATATTCGATTACGTATAATAATTAAAACTTGTCGAGTTATTCTTAGTTTTTCTTTTCTCATGTTGAAAAAAGAAAAGGTAGCTGTTGTATGGAAGAGCAACGAAAGTTTTGAGAAACTAAGAAATTCTTTCATTAACGAAAATAATAAAATTTTCGAAAAGGTCTTATTAAATTTACTACACTCAATTTGTGTTATTTGCCAGTCCCTTAGCAGCTCCCACAATTTCTAAATGATTTAGGAAAATCAGTTTATACAGTTTCTTAGTGAAAGAGAATTAAAAATAATACATAAATAAAATAATATCAATCTATAAATGCGCCAAAAAAATGTTTTAACTACAATTTCACTAAAAATCCAAGATATCCAATATCCAATAATCTTTGGTTATGTCTTAGACTTTCGCGTGGTCTTTCGTCAAATTTTCGACTTTAATGCGCAAACTCTAGGACAATTCCCATTGGAAAATACAATTTCCAATGCTCGTAAGCAGGGGAATATTTTCCCATACTTCTCATTGGAAAATATTCCACCGCTTATGTCGAGAATACGGAAACTGAATTCCCATGGGAAAATTTTATTTACCCATGGGAATAAAAGTCGAGAATTCACCCCCAGATATTGGTAGTGATGCAATTTATACCACATTAAATATGCAGTCGTCATATTAAGGATAAGCAAATAATTTGTAATGTCTTAAAGAAAAATGCACCATCACTGTTTGGTACTAACGGTAAGTAACATTTACAAATTTGTTTTTGATTCAGTGTTAAAATAATTGGTTTGTTATTTAAATTTCTTTTGTTTTCAGTTTTTAAATGATCATTGTAAAGAAAATGTTGGCCCTCCAAAATAGCCTGTCAATCGATGAAATATTTGAGCCTCAGCCATCAATATCAAAAATTGATTCAATGCAATTGACATCAAACAAGAAAAGACCCTAAAATTTTCAACGGTTCAAACGTGTGTAAGTTTAATTTATGCTCAAAAGTTAAATTCATTTATCACAGTGCCCACATGATAAATAAAAATTTGATAACTACAAGTGCTGTATAAATGAATCAAGAAAACAATTATCGGATGAAGAAATGCTCCTCAACCTAACTAGTCGACTCAATAACCGTATGGCAAATTTTATCCACACTCAAATTTTCCTGGATAGTAAAAAAGGATGATGCTTCAACTTCAATTTTTTTAAACTTATTTGCCACTTCAAGTCGCAAAACTTTTATAAAGGTCTTGAGCACTTATATATGCTGATTTTGTTACAGAAAACATTTTTGATGGGTTTGTTTTATAAATATTTAATTATTTAAATGGTGTAAATGCATATTTGTTTGAGTATTTCCATGTTTAAATAGACAAATTATATGATGCGGCGTTAATTTACTGTAATAAAAAAAAAATAAAATAATTTGCATTTTATTTCAAGTTTGAAATTAATGCAAAAATATAATGAAGTAAAATCAAATAAAGATATAAATTGGCAAAATATTTGACTAATTTCAAATCACAAAACAGCCATTATGGTTGTTTTATGATTTGAAACTAGTCAAATATTTTTCCAATTTTTTGCTTTATTTGATTTTCTTCATTACATTTTTGCGCTACTACAAAGTTAAATTTCAAAAAGCCCGCTCGTGGCGGCCATATTGAATTTTAGTACCACTCCAATTTGATAGATGGCAGCACATCGACTCAAAATTTTACCATTGAGTTTCCCATCTATTCACATTAGTAATCTATGAATATAAGCTTGTCAAAAAAGATTAATTAACAAGTTTGCGAACAGCGAAAGTTTCTTGGCAACAGTATTTTGATCAAAAATTAAAAAAAAGGTGTATTGACCAATTCTACTTTAAAATGTTTAAAACACTTTTTTTTTATTTTTGATCAAAATACTGTTGACAAGAAAGTTATTCTTTTCGCAAACTTGTTAATTAATCTTTTTCGACATGCATATGCCTATCAAGACTACTAGAACAAGAAAAGGAGACGAAGAGCGCGAGCGGCCCAAGTGGTGCAGTGCACACACAACATTTACTATTTAATGATTAAAATTAAATTAAAATTATGAGATTATCCATAAAATCTATTTTATGTATATTTTAGAGTGTCTTAAATAATTTCTGTGAAGCCACTGGACATAATGCATTAAATATCTTGGCTTGTATAAAGATTCCAAGCTCAACTGGGAACATCATTTTACTCAATTGTTTAAAAAAATTAGTACTACCATTGGAGTTTTGGGACCAGTTGCCTATTACCTTTCAGCTGACTTAATCCACTCACATCTATCATATTTAACTCTCATTTGGAGCGAAACTTCCCGAAACAGACTAAAACTCTTGCAAATTCTATAAAATAGGGCTATCAGAAAAAAAATTTAACTTCCATTTTGTCAACCTACTGATCTTTTGTATCGTCCAAATAATATTGCATTAAAGTAGTTTCACAATACATTTCCTTATTTTATTTTTCCGCCAAATTGCTAATAAAAAGTAACAAAAAATGCGTAATTGTATTTTGAATTAAAAAAGCTTTATAATAAAAAAATATGAATCAACCTTCCGTTCCATTAGAAAAAAAGTGGGTTGCTGCAACGCACCAGATAATTAAAAAAAAATAAACAAACCTCTTTGTAATATAATAATCCACTGAAAATAAAAATTGACATGTTCCTCGAATTTTGCGACAAATCTTTATTCATTGAGTTACAAAAAGTAATTTTCCCGGCTAGCGTATGTCACTTCCTTAACAACAAATTATGTCACTTACTGGATGCTGGTGGGTTTGGTCCCCTTAGCATGAGCTTACTGATTCCGTGGCCTCTTATCTGTTGCCAGTGAATTTGGTGTTTTGTGGTTATTCACCTGTTCACTGCCTGTCGAGCAGAGGTTTTGTTTATCCCAAATACAGGTTCGGGTCCTGTGAATGGTAGATCTGATCCCTCTTTGTCGAGTTCATTAGCCTTTTTATTTCCTTGGATACCTTTGTGCCCTGGTACCCACGTTAGTTTTACCTTGTTGTGGGTTGCCAGATCATTTAGTATTCCAAGGCAGTTCCAGACAAGCTTTGACTTGATTTTGTTTGAATCAAGAGCCCTTAAGGCTGTTTGGCTATCTGAGAGAATTAGGATGGTTTCTTTTTTGTACTTCCTTTTTAAATTCTCTCATACACACAATTCGATTTTATGTATTTCAGTTTGAAATACTGTGGTATATTTTGTTTCCAGGTATTTGGTACATGTTTATACACCAAACTTGCCCTGTAGAGCCTACAAATATGCGGGGCCAGCGTTTCTATTGCCTGTTGCAAAAGCACAGGCAGTACGCATGGCTGCTGAGGCACTACAACTCGCAAGGCATCAGATATCCACCATTGTGCGTTGCACTGCTTGCTGAAACACCTCCATGTGATGGAATTACACACTGATCCTAATACGTGTAGACTCTGCATGGAAGAGGAAGAAACCTCATACCATGTGATCTTCGAATGCAAAGCTCTTTCTAGGCGACGTTTCACCCTTTTTAGCCTAAAACCGGAAGGAACGCCCAGGAACACTTGGTAGGGAACTTATTAAAACTAACCAATGACATAGAACTATTCCAAAGATAGTAACTAAATACGGGGAAAGCAGGGGAATACAATAGACCCAAGAAGCCGCAGTGTTCTGGGCCAAATCTAACCCTACCTGCTTATAACCGACAAAGATAAAGGTATGCTTCGTGTTTTTGTATATCCCTGATTTATTCCGGAATCATGCCTTAAGAAGCATTTTCTGCAGCTACTCGTAGTTCTGGTGGGGTTCTTTGATAATTCAATTTAACTGTCGGACATATTTTTAAGTATATAAAGACAATTTTATTATTAAAAATGTTATTCAATATGTAACTTGCACAATAAGTATCTGTCAGATTCAATTAACTTTTTATTTTGCCTAGCAACCGTCTCACAAGTATTTTCGATAATTTTTATAGAAATTAATACAAATATTATTTTAAACTTATATAAGTATTAAAAGTAATTTTAAAAAACCGACTTCAAAATCTTGACCAAATATATATGGCGCCCCTAACTAACAAAAAAAAAAATAATTACAGAAATCGGACAAAGTGGTAAAGAATTATCGATAAATAAACATAAAAAGTGAAGAGTTTGAGGATTTTATCATGGACCCACCCAATTATTAGATTTTCACCAAATGCATATTCCACCACCCCTGAAGCACCCCCTTTTTAACAAAAAAAAAAAAAAAAAAGAATCATTGAAATCGGTCACTGTGTTGAAGAATTATTGCTGAACATATATAATAAAAAAAATATATTCGTTGAATTGAAAACCTCCTCCTTTTTTGAAGTCGGTTAATAAAATAGGATATTGTGAGTAAAATTCTATACATACCTCGGGAAACTCATTTTAGCCTCGCGACTGTACTTACCAAGCTAATCTACTTTGACGTTCGGCTCTAATAGAATACTTCCCCGCTCGGTACGTAATATTTACTTCATCTGATCTATGTATTTATAAAAATATTAAACTAAACATGTTTGCCAATCTTCTAAACCACAACCGTCTTTAATCAGAAGATTAAAGAAGGTCGTGTCTAAACACTAATATTGTAGGAAATATACCCAAAACGTTATTACGAGATCCGTCAAATTTCCTTGTAAATCCCTTGGATCCAATTCGGGTTCGTAAATTAAACCCATTTCCAATCAGCAGGTATTAAATTTCATAATTTCACAATCCGCAACCCTTTGATTATGAGTGTCACATACACTGGAAACCAGATAGATCTTTAATCCACAATCATGTGTAATGGAAAACCAATATGTACCATTTACAAAACCAATATGTGCTATTGAAGGACTCTGATTAAAATCAACAACTCGTTAAATATTGAAATTTAATATCTATCCGACATATTATATTTGGCTGTTCATCCATTTTACTGAATCACCACAATTCAATTCAAGTAGTATTGTGTACTTATATTGTAGTACAGATTAAAATGAAAATGGATTGTTGATGGAAATAGGAGCTTGACTGAAGTGGGCTTGACTGGAGTGGGCTTGTTAACGATTTACAGGCAGTTACAAAATGCTAAAAACGATTTATTATTAAAATTAAAAACTATTTCTATCATTCTATCATGTGAATATTTAAAGACGCAACGTTAAATAAATTAAAAGGTCAAAGATAAACTAGTGTTGATACACTAATATATCGTCGCCCTTATCACGAAGTGACCTAACCAACAAAAATTAAAAAAATGTTTTTTGTGCGGATTAACTAGTCTTGGCCTACTTTATCATCTCACGAAGTGGCACATCTACAATTTTAATAGTGCATGCAATACAGCATATTATTTCTGTGTCCTATCTGCAATAACGCATAACAATATGAGAATTACGTATTTTCGTTTTATTGCTGTAAAATTTACTATTTGTCACTTATGCCACTTCGTGATGAGGGCGACGATATGTTCTCAATAAATAATAGTAATTACAGTATTTGGAAGAGTCTACCAAATGTGCTAAAAGCAAACTGAATATTTCCCATGTGCATCATGATTTTTGTACATTGGACAATGGTTGGATCCATATTGTAGGTATCGATCAGTGCATGTGTGTTCTTTCTGTATACTTTGTTTTCTAGTTTATTGGCTTCTCTAGTCACAACTAGGCTAAGCGGGCTGCCCATAGCGACTCCGTCAATTTGTCCATAGAATGTTTTATTCCACTGTAAATATGATGCTATGAGCTCGGGAAAAAAACTCTCCTATGTAGCTGACTACTTCTTCGAGAGGCACATTTGTGAATAAAGAGATGATGTCCAAACTTAACTATGATGTCGTTAGGCTATAAAGTGTTCGATGAAGTGCGTATAGTCTCGCACGTAGGTTTTTCTCTTATCTACGTGTGTTTGCAGAATTTTCGCCAGATGTTTGTCTAGGTTATAAGCTGGTAATCTATGGCCCTTGATATTGGTCTTAGAGGTATATCACCTTTGTAAATTTTTGGTAATCCATATAGTCTTGGTGGGAGAGCTTCAGTAGTGCAGATTTTTTCTTTGTCTCCTGTGGTAGTGATGACTGTCTTATTTTGGTGGTTTTTCTTAAAATCTACTGTGTTGGATTTTTCGATAATTTCCTGTATGTCTTGATTGATCAGATCATTCAGCTTGTTCCTGTAGTCCGATGTGTTCATGACGACTGTTGCATTTCCTTTGTCGGCGGGTAGAATTATAATGTTTTTATCCTCATTGAGACTTCTTATAGCTGCTTTCTCGCCTCTTAAAATATTATTTTGGTGGTTTGACTTTCCGTAGAATTCTTGCAGATTTACTGCGTACCTCTTCTTTGATATCAGGTGATCGTTTTTCAATATCGGCTTCTATATTGGCAATGATTTCTTCTGTAGGTATTGTCTGCGGGGTTAAGCTTGTTTCGTCATCAGTGAGTGGCCGATTTGAGAGATTGATTACAGTCCGTTTCAAATTTGTCATCGGAGTTGTTTTATTTGGATTCCGTTGAATTTGTCTTTTGTCTCTCATTGGATAACTGTAGGGTCGATTCCATTCTACTGTTATTCTGTCGATCTTTTTCCAATCTTCCTATTCTAGTACATAACTCAGCTTTAAATGTAGATTAAACAGTTGTTCATCATTTCTTGATAACTCCTTTCGTGTTTGGTGGATTATCTCCCTTAGTAGTGCTTTTTCCAACTTGTCAGAAATTCGTTGGGCGTGTGGTGTCTTGATATTCCTTTTCGAACGTAGATATTTTGGTGTGGTTTCTTTGTCTCGGCAACGTAGTAAAAATGTTAAAAAATTTAACATTGAGCTTTCTTGGGCAAGCCAAAAATTCAACGAACACTTAAAGATTATCACCTTAGAGCCTAACGACACCCTAGTCAGCTTTGACATCTCTTTATTCATGTTCCAATCGAAGAAGAAGTAGTAAGCTACATAGGGGAGTTTTTTCCAGAGCTAATCTTTTCCGACACTCGCTCACAACATCACATTTCCAATGGAATCACACATTCTATGAACAAATTGATGGAGTCGCCATGGGCAGGCCACTTAGCCCAGAGAGAGAGAGAGAGCTATCCGCACTGCTAAAAAACAAACCAAAGCATTGGCTGAGTTACGTAAATAACACATTTGTAATCTGGAGCTACGGGAGAAAATACCCCCAGAATTTCCTAAATCATCTGAACAATTTTCATCCTAAAGTCCAGTTCACCATGGAAATAGAAGAAAACCGACTAATTCCTTTCTTAGATGTGTTAATCAGCCGAGGAGACAATAAACCAGGTCACAAAGTATACAGAAAGAAGACACAAACTGATTGATACCTAAAATATGGATCCAACCATCATCCAAAACAGAATCACACAGTTACCAACACCATAGTAAACAGAGCGTTAAGGATATGTGAACTAAGACACATCAACGATGAAAAGAAACACCTGACAACAGTGTTACAAGCAAACGGATACAGCAAAAAATACATAATCCGTGCTACGCGCCCAATGGAGAATAAGACCAAGTCTAGTGAATAACAAAAACAAGGAACTTTCTATCTACCGTACGTAAAAGGTGTCACTGAACGAATTGGGAAAATCCTAAAATCAGCACTGCCTACAAGCCAACTAAGAAAATAGGGAATATCTTAAAACAGAGAAAAATTGCAGATACCCCCTCACATCAGCAGGAGTCTACAGCATTCCATGCACTTGTGGAAAAGTATACATAGGAAAAATAAATACAAGCCTTGGTACACCAATAACAGAACACAAACGAGGTTTTCGTTTAGAACTAACCGAAAAGTCTGCAGTCGCCGAACGCACATTATCCGACGTAGAACACAAGATCCTTTTCGAAAATACCGATCTGCTAGCAATATCAAGTTTACAAAGCAAAGAAATTAATATTAAATTAGGTACTATATTTTTTCTGAAACATTACGTAAACTTCGTAAATGTACTAATAATTCATTGGTGTAATGTGTAAACGCACGCACCACCCATGAGAAAATTAATTGTGTAAATGCACACACCGTCGGCGGAAGCGCGTCTTGAAAAAGTCGGCTCATCTTCCAATTGATTTCGCTTTTGTGTTATTGACCCTGCTATGCCGCGACAGAGTCAGTCTGTTTGAACACGTGAAATACGGTCGAGAGGCAGCGATTTTTACATCGCCTTACGCATATATCGCCGTGTAAGGAAAATCGTAGACTTCAGATAGATTTCGGTTTGTTTTTCGTAGTTGTTTTTCTTTTTGTAAAATGGAGGAACTATAAACTGTGCCTGTGAACAATATTAATGTGGTAAATTGTGTCTGTATTGTGTGCTCTTTTTTAAAAAAAGGATTTTCAAGTAGACATTTTAAAGAGAAAACGGACATTATTAATTCTAGTAGACTAAAGGATCCTATCAATTTAGAGACGAAAGTAGGAAAGTCAGCAAAGAAATGTATCAGGCATTTTCACGTAGGGTCCTATGAAAAGTATGAATGGTTAACCGGTTGCAACACTTTGAAGAAATTGTTTTGCTGGCCTTGCCTACTTTTTAATATAGCCGAAAAAACACATTGGAATTCAGTCGATATTACAGACTTGAATAATTTTCACAAAAGTATAAAACGACAAGCAAATCTCATATAAGTGCTACAATTAAAGAAAAAACATTCGAGACCTATCGCATTGAACATAGTTTGGACCATCATTTAAAAATAAGCAACAAAATTCACAATAAAAGGATAAAAAAATAGGGACGTCTTACAACGATTAATAGATGTAACTTGTTTCGTGGGAGAGCATGAACTAAGTTTTAGGGGTCACAATGAAGCAAGTGGATCCGCCAATCGAGGAAATTACATGGACCTTTTAAGTTTTTTAGCAAAATACGATGATACCCTAAAAAATCATTTTATTGATTCGACGACTTTTCGAGGTACCTCAAAAAGAATCCAAAATGATTTAATTAAATGCACTGCCGGCGTTGTGATGGATCACATTAAAAGTGAAATAAAAAAATCACCTTTCGTATCAATTGCGCTTGATGAAACCACAGATGTAGCAAACTTAAATCAATTATCCATTGTTGTGCGATATGTATTGGATGGCATTCCTCAACAGCAATTCTTAGGATTTTTGGACGTCATTAGCCAACGAACTGCAGATGTATTGTTTAAAATTGTTTGTGACATTATTTCAAGTTTAGAATGTGGTTCTAAGCTTGTTGCCCAGAGCTACGATGGCAGACCTTCAAGCTAAAGTGAAAGAGAAGTTTAAACATGTAATTTTCGTTCACTGTATAGCACATAGACTTAATTTGGTTTTATCGCGAAACATGGATAATATTAAAGATTACAAAGTTTTCTTTTCGACGCTTAATGGTTTGGCTTACTTCTTTTCAAAGTCATCGAAAAGAACTCGCGTTTTGGACATTCACGTTTAAAAAAGGTTTCCAAAAGTTACTCCGACGCGATGGAACTACAATGGACGTTTAGTGCAAACAGTGTTTCAATACCGTGATTCTTTAATACACTTTTTTCAAGACGTTTGGGATAATAAAGAAACATGGGATGCTGAAACTATTACTGCCGCTAAAGGGTATTTGCATTGGCTCAAACAAAACTTTTATTTCAATTTTTTGCCTCAACATTTTTGCAGAATTTTTCCCTTTTACTGACATTTTATTCGACATTTTACAGACAAAGTCAAATGATATTGGCTTTTGCATTAAACAAATTGATGATTTTAAAAATAAAATGAATAAAAACCGAGATTAGTATGAACACTTTTGGAATACGACTCAAAAAATTGGCTTAAAACTTTAACGAATTAAAATTTGTTGAATTGTGCAATTTTAATATTAGTAACTACGATTCATCAAAATTTCAATCGGAAGCTTTTAATTCACTAAAATTAAATTATGGAAATTTTTTCGATATTCCAGCATTAAAGTCCCAGTTAAGTATTGTTTATGAAACAACTGAAATTAGTGATAAAAAGACAACTAGTTTAAATAAGTCCCTTTGTGAAGTCGTCAAGTTGTGTGAATTAGTACTAACCATCCCAACCACAAGTGCGTCAGTTGAGCGAAATTTTTCAGGTTTAAAGCGCATTAAAAGTTTTATACGAAATTCAACAAGTGAAGAAAGACTCTCTAATTTAGCCCTAATATCCATTGAAAAACAGCTTGTTAAACAGTTATCAGAAAATCCAAAATTTTACGACGATAGTTTTTTTATAGCTTTTAGTACTAAACTAGGTAATAAAGTAATAGTAACACTTCAAAAATCTCAATCTCGAATATCCGTAGTACTGAGGAAAAAAGCAAGATTTTGACAAAATGGTGAATGCGCCACGAAAAATTTTTGTCTGCGGCGCTGTGCTTACTGGCCTGCTGATTTAAACACACTACAAGTCGTCGAGAATAAATTAATATTATTTCCTATTTGTGAATAAAAGAATGAAGTTAATCATATGCAACTAACTATACCAGAAAGTAGTAATATTGGTTGCCTATATGTCGGTAATTTTTTACCAAAACAATTTTATAAATAATTTATTTAAAATTAGAAAAAATTGTGTGACTCGTGCAAATATTCACTCTTTACATAAAATAAGGCATTTCGCAACTGGTTTTATAGATAGCTATTATAGATAATAGGAAGTAATATTTAAATTTTTATTTTGGACGGTAATAATTTTCTAAAAGACGGATGTCTATTGTTTACACTGACAGGTGAAATGTTATTCCTGAAGATTTATTCTTATTTATACCTGATATACTGGAACAACCGAGTTTTGCGCAACGCACCATTATTTTAATTATTATATTATTAGTATTTTATAGATAAATTATTATAATATAAATAAAAACACAATTTAATGACAACTACATAAACAAATGTGAAAAAGTTTATACTCTATAGTGAAATTAGTGTCAAATATTTCATACTGTGTCACATATTCTCCCCTTCCTACCTCCCTGTTCCTGAATGAATATTATTTTTGATCTAAATTGACGTAAGTTCTCTTTTCAGAACGAAAAGCATCCGGTATTTCGAGAGGAAACACCAGCCTAAGCATAATTACAATCGTCTCAATTACAGATATATTGATTGTTCCGCTTTCGGAAAAAGGGGGTGAGGGTGAGCCGAATTGCTCCCCAAAGGAAACTGAGGGATCGTTGTATAAACGCTTGAACAAGGTCATCGTTTTCCGGCACCAACAAAGATCTCGCTGATTATTTCTCAGATAAATTAATGTTTTAATTGATGCATGGCATTCCTCGTAATTTCAAAATTATACGGAGAGAGCACGGCCGCGGCTTTAGAGAATTTCACAAATTGAAAACGATTAACTAATTGGATTTAAAGTTCTTGACATTCCTGTGGATTTATTATTTTACAAAGATGATTTTAATGTACATATATTTATTTTACTGCATTTTTATTACTTTAAAACAAAGAAGTATAGAAATTATGATATACTGATCTGTAGCTATGAAGGGTGTTTTTGTTTAAACAGTCTAAACCGTTTAGTTTTAGTTAGTAGTCTAGTAATAGTTAATTTTGTTGTGAAAATATCCAATGTAAATATTAGGAATATTCCCCATTTTTCGATCATTATTATGTTTCCAATGGTGGTTTATAAGGCCATTTGAAATCAAAAGAAAACACTGCTAAAACTGATCAGGATTGAGAGTAAAAATCCGCTATGGTATTCACTCCGTGCGCGACAGCAGCGCCAATTTGTTTTGGTATTAAAGGACTATTTCTGC
Organism: Psylliodes chrysocephalus; assembly: GCA_927349885.1. Lineage (NCBI taxonomy): Eukaryota > Metazoa > Arthropoda > Insecta > Coleoptera > Chrysomelidae > Psylliodes > Psylliodes chrysocephalus. The sequence continues at coordinate 91,801,235 of OV651813.1, forward strand.
CTATACTGACAAATACAATTTTTAATAGAATTCGTAAATAAAAATAATATATATTAGTTTTAATAAAAGTATATGGATTTGTAAAACAAGTAAAACATTAATTTATTGTTATTATATATTTTTCCCGCTTAAATTAAAGAAAATTATGTATAATCAATAAAAATCAATAATAAAATATAGGCAGTATTTACTGGAAAATGTATGAGAAGTTGTCTAAGTCTAATAAGTTGTCATTGAAGAATTAGCCTATTCTGTCAAAATTAAAAATTCCATTAAATAATGGCGTGAAGTTAAAATGTATAAAAAAGGATCGTTATTTATATTTTCATTTTTGTTTGAAAGAAAACATACAATGAATGATTAAAACTGGTTTCCCATCAGTAAGTTACAAAATTGTATTCCAGCCACATATTATAATCAAAGGCAGAAATCTTGAAATCTAGTCCTTGCTGAATGAACATTTAAGAATAAAGGGATATTAAAGAACATCGTAAAATGATAATTTATTGTTTATTTAAAACCTTTCAAGTTTCTGATGTCTACTATTTCCAGCATTACCGTTATTATCACAAAAAATAAAGGTAATTTTTCTTCTTATTGTACACCTATCCATTTATTTCTTTGATTTAATTTCCACTTTGATAGTGAAATTTTTTATATAAGTTTCACTGTTTTTTTGCTAGTATTTGTACAATTTTCAACACAGCAACTCCGGTTGCTTATTGTGTTGTTTTTACCTACTTTTTTAAAAAAAAAGTAAAATGTATACGTGTATTTGATATGCCAAAATTACAAAATATCGCCCTAAAATGCACGAATTATCCGCAGCTAGCGCTAGTATCGCTTTTGCTTCCCTTTCCATGACTTCGCACGGAGCGAATAGATTATAAAATATTATCAAAATTCAAATTTCAGATACAAAGAAAAAGAATGACACACTCCCTTATTGTTTATGTCACAATAACGCAGAATCAAGTTTTCCAGTTGATATCATTGCAACTTTTGAATACTTTTTTGAAAGTATATACAAAGTGATTCAATAAGGGTGGCGATCGAATATCTCGAAGTAGAATTTTTTTAAAGAAACGCAAAAACAAGTCGATTTTTATTTCAAGGGGGACACCTTTCTACAATATCCTCAACTGTCATATGTCATTCCTCTTCGCTACGTAAATCTAACCAATACCATTTAAATAGGGAAAGTACCAAGTATGACACATCGTCAGAAAGATAATTTCATAGGGAATTCAGCAATATGACTGTTCATTGCGTTCCTTTTAATTTTAGCGCCCTCTAGCGGGATAAAAAAATATTACCTATGGTAAAGTGTTACATTTCATTTGAAAGCTAATTTTATTAGTAATTTAATACACTACATTTCACAAAAATCGGAGTAAAAATAAAGGCTCAGAAGGAACTATAAATTTTCGAGGTGTTCGGTTTGCTTTTAAGTAAAAACCATCCATGTTGTAAGGTATTTAAAAAAAAACATGGACCTGTGTTACTATGCAACTTTGGTAACTATTTGAAATGGTCATTGCTCAAATCTTGTCTAACCATATGGTGATCCCCAAATTATAGAATATCACCATGATTTTATCACAGGCAGATCTACCATTATCAATCTGGTTAGTGTTACTCAATATATTGCAGAGGACTGGACTGTTCAAGCCAGGTTGATGGCATGTCATTTACAGCTATTTTTTAAAAGCTTTCGATAGACTTTACACCCAATTTCGTTTCCTTTATAAGTTTAAATTGCATTATCACTCTAAATACATACATTCAATCATACACACTTTTGTCCTAAGCCAGAAAAGAAGAAAATATATAAAAGAAGATAAGGCAAGCAAGGAATAAACAAGGGAAAACATTTTTTCTTGTCTGGGGGCCCGTCAAGGCATTTTTTGTTTTTGACACACAAAACTAGGCCACGGTAAGGTATATAACAATTGAGTAGAACCTTAGATTATACAAACCTTAGATGGAACATAAGACACTGCGGATAATCCCATTTCGAAATTATTCACACCCACCAATCACAGTAGAGAACATCACATGTCAAATTTAATGTGTCAACGAGAATTAATTTGCTATTTTAGTGACTTAAATTTTGGAAATTAAAGTTAAAAATGCCAAGATGTGTTGTAAAAAGAAACTTACATTTATTTCGGTGAGATATTTAATTTTTAAAGATTCTGTCGATGTCCATATTTGTTGATTTGAAAATAAACAGAATCGGACTTGGTCATTGGTACATGTCAAAACTATTTAGTATTTCTCTATAACAGTGTTACTCAAAGTGTGCTCCGCAAAGCCTTTGTGAGGGCTCCGCGAAGAAAATAATCATAATAAAAAAAAAACAACTATCGCCACAAAATGGAGGGACCTGGCTTGACGACTTTTTTTTGAGAAGTAATTTTTTTAGGTCACTAAGAGGAAGGAGGATATGATTTTGCTTGAGGACTTTTGTTTATTTTATTTTTTATGGGTGAAATGGATTTGGGATAATTCTTGCAAGGAATCTTTGGAATTCATCAAAAATAAATTAACAGCAAATGATGTTCTTGTGCATTTTCAGCCTGAGTTGTCAATTAAATTAATTGTAGATGCATCAAATATGGGAATAAGGGCCATATGTTTTATTTTAAAAAAAATATTAAGAAACCTATAGCTTCTGCTTCGCGAACCTTATCAAAGTCCGAAGAAAAATATTCCCAAATTGAAAGAGAGGGCCTTGCAATAATTTTTGGCTTAAATAAATTTAATAAATATTTATATGGACATTTCTTTATCCTAGTTACAGATCACTTACCTGTGGTAACTATTTTTAATCCATCTAAAGGTTTACCCCAATTTTCAGCCAACAGACTACGCAGATGGACAGTAATATTGTCAAATTACAATTATAAAATTGAATATGTGAAATCGGAGCATAATATAAAGCCGATTTTGTATCACATTTACCTATTGAAAATCAAAATGAGAGTCAAAATGAAGAAAAACTTGAAAAATATTTTTATAAATGTTTTATGTGTTTAGGGCTCCTTCAAATATTTCGCTTTTCAAAAAGGTTCTGTCGCCAAAAAAGTTTGAAAAACACTGCTCTATAATAATATGGGATCTATCCATTTAATTTACATTTTGTTATTTTCTCTAATTTTGACATATAAAGTAATATATTTTGTAATCGCAGCAAGTGTCAAAACGATCTATTTTATGCAACCAGTTGCATAAAGTAAAACATTATGCAACTGGTTACGAAAAGTTGATTATGTCACAAGTTATGAAATGAAAATAAATAAAACTGCCTCTTTTTTGGTTTTTAAGTCTAAAAATCGAGAAATAGAAAAATCGAGAAATCGAAAAATCAAAAAATGGAAAAATCGAAAAATAAAAAATTCAAAATCCAAAAAACGAAAAATCGAACAAACCAAAAATCGAAAAAAAGGCAATGAATAGTGACATTTCACATTTGAAAATATGACATTACGTTTAACAACAAAAAAGAAAAGCTGTAAATTGCGTTTTATTTTTTAAATAATTGAACACGGTATCGTTATTGAAAACTGCCCAGAAATGTTGGGAGTAAAATTTAGACGTACTTTTTTTTTCTGAAATATTTGATTGGAAGTAGCTACAAAAGAATGATGGTGAATCATTTTTCAACACAATTTTATAAATAATCAAGTCAAAATTAGAAAAAATCTTGTATGTAAATACGTTACATAAATAGCTATTAACTGACTTCCTAATATTTTAAATCATTGAACAGTATTTTTCGTAAATAATTACCGGCATATAAGTACCAAAACATTTTTTTCTCTTCGAAGAGTAAGCATGTCAAATAAACTTAAAATATTATAACATACGAAAAGGTAACCCATTTCTAATAAAATTTAATTATTTATTTTATTTTTATGTGTAATTCGAGCAAAAAGTACTTTGGCTGTTTCGATAACTTTTTGTCTCAACAGCTATTTTGTTACAATAATTTTATAAACTTTTACTTAGGGTCGGTTTCACCGTTTTGTTAAACGACATTTTTATATTAACAAAAACGAAGTTTAAATTACTAAATGGAGATTAAAATGACATTTTTACATTAACAATGTCATTTTAATCTTCGTTAAGTAATTTAAACTTCGTTTGACACAACGGTGGAATCATAATAAATGAATCGTGCTAACAAATAAAGTCAAAAAAACGTCTCATAATTTTTCATCTTTTAGTTACCTACCAAAATTAGGTACTACAATTCAAATATTTAAGTCCGGCCCAGAACATCTCCCTACTCCTTCCACCCAGTTTTTCGGTTTTGGCAAAATTCGCGCAGCGACAAATGCTTCCTATGTTACCTCTACCCTTTCTAACCTCTTTGGTTACAACCACGGCGTACTATAAAGGTGTTTCAACTCCCTGAAAAAACATACCAATAAACATTTAGTTTTATACCTACTATAATCAAATCCATACATAGTGAAATAGCATTATACCAGAATAATGAAGTCTCACTGGACTGGAGTATATATGTTTCCAAAGATCAGTAAGTACCTATATCAATTATTATTATTTTTATTAATAAGTATCAGTAGTAAATACATCTCAAAGAATAACAAGGTTGTAACTGTACTTTTTGGAAAAAATGAGATTGGTAGAATATATTATTTAATTTGTTTTTGTAACCAATATGTTCATCTGTTAATTATCAATGTTGTGTTATCGAAGCACTAAAGTTATTCACATGGTTCTATCTGCATGCACATAGAACTTATACAGTTTTTAGCAATTGTCATTATAGTAGTCAGATCTTCGTTATTCCCTAATCCCTAGCAAATGTAGTCTCCATCCTCCACAATTATATTAAGATTAAAGGCCAGGTTTTTACCTCTGAATAAAGTTGAAAGTAACTACTTGCTGATTAGGCTATAGATTATACTTACACCTAACTTTACTCAGAGGTTAAAAAATCTGCCATTAAAAGAACAGTGAGTTTTAGAGCATAAACCTTATTAAATATAATGGGTGTTTTTTTATTAAACTTTTTGTTTTTAAACAGTTTTGGTTGAAAATTATAAAAAAAATGATATAGGATACCTGGAAAGATTTATAATATAAAACAACATTTAAAAATTCTGAATTAACAAAAGTATGTATTTTCTGTTCCAAGCGTTGTCTCTGTTACCTAAACTAAATACTAGAAATAAAGTTTTAACTGGCAGTTACTACTATGCTCTCTCAAATATTCTAAAAAATGCTGCAATGCTAGATGAAATCTTTAATTAGGCATAAAATTTGTAAAATGTTAGAGATAGTATGTAGGTATATAGGGAAACTAAAAAATATAATTATAATGAAGAGTAAGAACTTTTAAATTTTAATATAACTAGAACAAAATATTCAGTAATTAAAAATTTTGATAGGAATTAAAAATTATGCTCGAGTATAAATGTTGTGCTCGTTTTTAAGTGGTTTCGATTTACTTTAGGTTTGTTCCAACAATGCTCAGAAATGAGTTACTAACATCAGGATTCTGCACAGTAGTTTTATTGATACTGCAAACTTGTGTACTACCCAGTGGTTTGTTTCTGATCATTGCTGGAACAGACCTTTTATTCAATACATAATTGAACAAGTTAAATGTGTATTTGGAATTTTTTTAATTTTACAAATCTGAAGCTTGAATATGGATTTTCAAATTATGCACTTTTTGTAGTTTTTAATAATGCTTATTTTTTTTTTTTTTTTTTTTTTTAGTTTCTTGTTCATTTAATAAAGATGCTTTTTTGTATATGGGGTGATAATTTTTAAGCAGAGGCGTGCAGCACCCACAAGATCACCGCCAGAATTAAAGCAAATGGGTAATCTAGAAATATGGAGTAGGTTCCCTGCACAAGATTTTCAAGAACTTGTAAATACAATGTTTTAATGAATTATTGCCGTTATCAAAGTTAAAGGTGATGAAACACTCATGAAAATTTGTAAATATTTAACCCTTTCAGTGTATTTGTCCCTCCAGAGGGACACTGTCTTAATTAACTCTGAAGTATACATCTGTTAATTTTGGTAGAAATTTTTTTTTTTTTTGTTTATTTACTTTATTTGCATTACTTTTAAGGATTAATATTATAAAAAAATTATTTTCATAGTAAATTTTTGTTTTTGTAATGTCCCTGAACAGGGACGTTATGTCTTGGAGTAATAAAAAATACTATGAAAAAATTTTAATTTACTTAAAATAAACAAAGAAAACATACAATCTACTACAGTGGTATTTTTTTAATGAAAGTGGAAGTGAAAGGGTTAAAAAAATAAAAGTAATTTATCAGATTTATGTATGATTTGTTCTTGTAGTGACAGTCACTATAAATTTGAGAAGTGTGCTAATTGAAACGGGACAGGGCTCATATAGTTTTATTTAAAAAGTAAACCTTGTCATTAATTAAATATAAATGATTATTATATTACATTATTGAAATATATAATGTAAAACAAATTGTTGTAATGTTTTTCTGAAATCGGAAGTGTTGTCAGGTTTGTTACTGTCTGCTGCTAACTGTGATGTGTACAAGCGAACATAATAAACCTACTTATTGAGTACATTAATATGAAAAACTCATAATAAATCTGGAAACTATACATTTGAAATTTTCCTACTTATTTTTTCATTACTGCTATTATCTAATAGAACAATTCCTATGCTTTTATTTAATATTTAATTTTCCACAAATAAATATAAAAAAATAATTAGTAAAATTATAAAATGAGTTCCAATTAAATAATGAACTATATTATTAATTTAAATTGTTAATATAAGAAATGAATAAATTAAGTAAGTAAAAGTGTAATAATGGGCAATGTGTAAATTGTATTTATTTCTAATTTTAAATAATTTTGTGTGTATTGTTAATTTTCTTTCTAATGTAAAATTAATAAATTAATAATTTTAACAAAAATTTAATGAGATGTTTTATTTGTGTTAGAATTCGAATACAATAAGAAGAACACTGCTGTCATAATGATTACTTCGAATTTCAAATACATAGTATCTATAACTTATCAATAAATAAATATTAAGTTGTTAGGTATAAAAAAATATTTCCTATATTCCTAAAAGATTAACACTTCACCCCCAGTGGATAACTTCGGTAACTGTATCAGCAATACTTTCCACATTCTTGTCTCCTTTGAGAAGTAGTCCCATCATAAGTAATAAAAGCAGGAACAGCATTTTTTAGGTAGTTTTTTTTTATATTTGCGCTGCACATTAAATAATGGTAATCTTATAATTGAAGGGTCTGGAAATGCACCATTCTTGTTCTGGCTAGTTCTGATAGTTGGAATCGTAACATATAGTTGCAAAGTTATATTTAATTATTTGAAATAACTTTTACTTTTTATCATGTATTTACCAATTTTTACATCGATTAAAAATTTAAAAAAAAATCTGTAGATTTTCAAGTAATACGATCGTTATTTTTAACTTCAAATTTGTGTCAAATTCTAGACTTCAGAGTGGTGTGAATATGCGGATTTCTAGACTCCTCAACTACAAGATAACCTTAAATAATTATTAGATACATCAGAAAAAACATTGTTTAAATTATTAACTAGTGTATGTACAAATTATTCAATACACAAATTACCAACATCTACGACCCCGAACTACATTTATTTACTTAAAGGGATTATTAACTCCTATAAAAATACGAAAAATACAGAATTGAAAAATCTTAAATATTTCTTACAGCTCAAATTTTTATTAATTTAAAATCAGTACTTTTATAAAAACCTAGTAAATACATTTAAAGAACTGGAACAAAACACATTTGGGGATGATTATTATTAAACAAATGTATATTTGAACACTTAAAAATAAAAAGGCTACAAGTAAAATAAATTTATCATAGTATCTATTTGATTCTTATAACCAGATACAACTTTCTAGCATTATAATCAGGCTAAAAGGAATAAGTCAAAGATTTTATTTATTCGCAGGGTCAGAAAAATATCAAAAGAAATAGGTACCTTGTGTATATGAAATTTATATCATAAACACATTATAATAGGGTCCAAGTCATAACATTATTAGTACCAAGGAGACAGGATAAATAACACGAAATATTTATATAGTAAAACTTTATACTAATAATTATTTTTATTACAGAAAAGACAAAGTTGAATAACCTATTTACATAACCTACAATCATTTAAAACGTAGACATTAAACATATTTACTTGAAAAATAACGTTTCCTAGTAGATTTCTTAGCACTTTTTCACGGATAACATAATTTGCACTAAAATGTTTTTCACAAATGGAACTTTTGGGTTTAATGTTTATTTTCATACCACCAATAATTTGCACCATATTCTGTATAACTGTTTTTTGGCATTATAAAACTGCTATTAATATTTTGAAGACTCTCTCCCATAATCACAATTAAAAACAGCACAACGATCCACCATGATTTATATATTTTAAGATTTTAAAAAAATATTTATCTGTCAACACTTTTTAAATTGCAGCTCCTACTTTTATCTTTTATTTACTTTCTCGCCGGATAGATACTAGCGAACCTAGCGGATTTTGGCTAGGAAGTACGATCGGTTTTATCGCCGTTTTCATTTGTTTTTAAATAGGAGTTGATGCACCTTATAGTTCACCGTGGTTAGAACATAGGTTGCAAGACTAATATTAATTACAAACATACTTTACTTTCATACACAAATTTTATCAAGAGGTCGAAATTTTTTTTTTTGACTAAGTGAGAGGAAATGGCAAATGTTAAATGGAGGAAATATATTATTTTAAATTGGATCTTATATCCGATCTTGAGATTGTTGGGTATAGTTCGCACAACTAAAGAAAATATGATTTAGATCGCCTTTCTCTTGACACATTGTACATATCTCCGAATCTATAACATGGATTTTGAATAAATGTGCATGTCCAAATTTCAATCTTATGATAGTTGTGATATACTTTCGAGGAAGTGAATAGTTTTTCAACCAATGCACATTCGGAATATTGAGTTGTAGTTGTTTTGCAAAAGTAAGTCCAAGATTTTCTCCACTTTTCCATTGGACGTTGCTTCTCAATTGCAAAAGCATCCAAATTGCACAGCTGATAACTTGTCGGTGAGCCATTAGTCGTTGCGTTTTTAGCCAAAAAATCTACATACTCATTATAATTGAGCCCTATATGTGCTTTAACCCATATTAATGGAACCGTTTTCGATGTATTATGGATTTCGAATAGTATCTTTTTAATGAGCAAAACGTAAGCATTTGATGAATTGGAAGGAAGCTTTGGGCTTTGAATAGCAAGTAATACAGATATGGAATCAGATAAAATAACTGCAGTATTATTATTAGATATTTTAAAGTAGTTTATAGCTTCATATATATAGCAATTGCTTCTGCATTAAATATTGAAAAATTTGATGGTAATTTAAAAACGTTCTCTGTAGATGTAGAAGGGACGAAAAAGGCACATCCTGTACCAGTTGAAGATTTAGAAGCGTCTGTGTATATCTTTGTAGAATCAGGCCAGTTTTCTAGTTGTGAGTTCAAAATATTTGAACTTATTTTATGATTTTCATGATAAATTGGTTGTATAACATTAACATTGTTAAAAAAGGCAAAAAATCTAAGCACTGATCTATACTGATGAGATCCTCATAATTGCCAATATTTCTAAAAGCTTCACAAAGTGGAGGAGATTGTTTATGTATCCAATATTTTTGTGTTAAATCCAAATGATTTAATTTATAAATACTAGCATACAAGGTAGGGTTTGTACATCGGACTTTTATTAGACATTTGTTGCTGAGATATTCTCTTCTATAGCATAATGGAGGTTCTAATGCTTCGACATACAGTGGATCGATAGGGGTTGATTTCATAGCACCTATACAAATACGAAGTACCGTATTTTGAAAGACATCAATTCTTTTTAAAATGTGATTACTTGCTGAGCCATAAACCATAATCTAACCAACCATAATCTAAAATGGATCTAACGTACGATCGATAAAATAACAAAGAAGTTTCGACATCCGCTCCCCACCAGGTTTTCGATATTGATTTCAAGAAATTTAAACCCCTATTGCATATATTTAGCATATGATCAATATGTAGTTTCCAGGTCAATTTCTTATCAAGAACCATTCCTAAATATTTAATCGATTTGCAGAAAGGGAAATCGTTACCGTTTTTTTTAGTTTTTCGATATTTGGGACATTGTGTCGAGAAAAAATGCAGACATTAGATTTACTGGGTGACATTAGGAAACCGTTACTTATAAACCAATTAGAAGAGTATTTATGAAGTTTTTCCAAAGATTGTAAACAAAATCATATTTTTTTAGATTCGGTATATATACAAAAATCATCAGCATAATATATTGTTTTGAAAGATGGATTTTTGATACAGATTTCGTGAAAATCGGCAGTATACATATTAAACAGCAAGGGGCTCAATACTGAACCCTGTGGAATGCCAGAACTATTATATCTCGGTCCTATAATTTTATTATTATGTGTTCTTATATACAACTTTCTTTGTGTATAAAAATCAACAATTGTTTCCGCAAGTTGGGGAGGTATATCGTCGCCCTTATCACGAAGTAACCTAACCAAAAATTAAAAAAATGTTTTTTTTTTGGTGCGGATTAACTAGTCTTGACCTACTTTATCATCTCACGAACTGGCACATCTACAATTTTAATAGTGCATGCAATACAGCATATTATTTCTGTGTCCTATCTGCATTAACGCATAACGATATGAGAATTACGTATTTTCGTTTTATTGCTGTAAAATTTACTATTTGTCACTTATGCCACTTCGTGATGAGGGCGACGATATGGAATAAGTTAATGATCTTATTTTTTAATATTGTTAAGCAGACGCTATCAAATATTTGTTATTGGAAAGAGTGTGCTAAACATCAATGACAAGAGTGGTAAGTAAGTGCATCTAATGTGCCGTATCCTTTCCTAAAACCAAATTCGAGACTTTGGTAAAAGGTTTTTCCTAGAGAGCCATCATTCTAATCGGTGTTTTATCATTCGTTCTAAGGTTTTAAGAATGCAGGACATAAGAGAGATTGGCCGATAGGATTGTGCGAGGTTTGAATCTTTTCCTGGTTTAAGAATTGGGACGACAACAGCTTCCTTAAATTGATTTATTTTTAGTGTTGCAAAAATACCCTTAAAAATGTCCAGTAACATGTCTTTGGCAATACTGGGAAGATGTTGGATCATAGGATAATTGATTTCATCATAACCAGGACTGGTATTCATTCTATTATTAAGTGCATAGTCTAGTTCTGCATGAGTTAAAGGTTCTAGTAAAAAATGTTTTTGATTATTTACGGTTGTTTTACTCTCCGGAGTGGGTTCAGCGGATGGGCGGAGCAATTTTGTCAAAAAATTCCTCTACCCATTTGTCTTCAAAAGGTTTAATATTGGCCACTAATTTTCTAGATTGATTTCAGAGGGGGTTTAAGTCTATCGAAATGTATGCTAATTTTGGGGTACCCCAAGAATTTGTCCTTAACCCAATGTTTTTATCATATTAATATTGGCAATATATGTCTGACGTGCAGCGTGCTTCTATATGCTAATGATCTTACAACTATATTCAAGAGCAGACTGTTTTCATGACTGTAAGAAAATGCAGAGTAACTTTAGTAAATTACATATATGGTGCGAGTCAAAACTTATGTCTCCCTCTTAACATCGATAAATGTTAAGTTTGTTTCTTTCACAAATTTAACTACTATTAATTACAATTGCATTAATGGTAATAGTTTGGAAAAATGCTGTAGCTTTAAAAATTTAGGAGTTACATTTTTTTATTCATCATATGACACTATTAATGCATCGTATAAATCTTTAGGATTCATTATTAGGAATTCCAAATGATTGGATGGAAACAATACACACACTACTGTTGAAAGCCTTTGTAAGGTCGAAGATAGAGTATGCATCAGTGGTTTGGTGTCTGAGATATAATATACACGTAATAATGAAAAGTTCTAAAAAAACTTATGATTTACGGCCATATGCACCATTCTTCTGTTAATAGTGATCAGAGAGTTAACTACATAACTAACTGTTAAATTAACAATTTTGTATTCACCATTACAAAATACGACTAACAATCTGTTAAAGGCGTTGTTAATGTAACAAACCAAATTTGGCCTGTTAATTTTACTTATCAGACTGTTTTAATTTTGCTTGTTTGTTTTGAAGGGCTAGATAAGGTTTTATAAGATATAGACAGTAATATATACGTAACGAGTCTAATTTCTAACTGAAAATGATAATTAGATGATGCATAGCAAATTCTGTTAACACACTGTTATTTTTTATACTACTGTTAGATAACAGAGGACTTAACTGGACAATGGTGCATATGGCCGTTACAGACCAACTTTATCCTCATAGAAGGTATTCCACAAGATGTTCTACTTTGTATGTTGCAATCTCAATCTATCGGACCTTCTCGGGCATAAAATTCTTATTTGATAGATGTCACTCATTAAACCTAAAACTAATTTGCTCTGTCTTTCTTTTGTTTACAAAATTTGTACTGACGACTATGTGGAATTTCTAAATTATGTGAATATTTTTAATTGCAATACCAGATATGTAAAATGAGCAGTACTTTTTTTTCTCTCCATTATTTATTTGTTATAATTTTTTTATAACATAATTTATTTCTCGCTATAATAAGTAGTGTAGCATGTGTACTTTATTTTTCTCTTTTAAAGTTTTTTTCAATTCACACACTAGACAACTAGATTAGTAAGTTTAATATTAATTGACATCTTTCTTAGTAAGTTGTAATTGACGTTTTCTTTTGTCAAGATAAATCTGACAGTATCTGTTGAAATACAAAAAATATTGATTGTTTGGAGTCTAATAGAGTAAAAAATTCCCATTTGGCAATGAGTTTTAAGTATTAACTATGGATGAATTCAATAAATCAGTATTATTATTATTAAAATAAAAAATAACTGATAAATATTTATAACACGTTATAATTATTCATTGAATAAATAATATTATTTTTTAAGTAAAATGCATAAACCAAGCCACCTAACCGCACATCTGGATAAATAAATTTAAGAGCATTAGTTTAACAAAGTGAACAAAGAAAGGACATAGAAAAATATATTACTTAAATTAAATTTTTTGTGGCCCATTATTTGCAAAGCCACCAGCTAATTAAAGTTTTAATAATAGCACGATGCAGACCGTCCAGTCGTCGTTCTTGGTTTTATGGGTAGTTCTTGAGTGGTTAACTATTATTTTTAACTTGGAAAAATTACTTTCGGCCACAAAAACTGAAATAGTTTCGCAATGCGACGCTAATATTTCAATACAACTTCTTGCTAAAGTTCAACTCAGTCTCGCATATTCGGTTCTTTACCTTCTTCAGAAAAGCTCGTAAACTTTGACACTTGAATAAAAACTTGAAACTATATGCATGAGCCTAATAAATATTAAATTATCTAACATACTAATTTACTTCGAGCTATTTCCTAAAACGAAATACAATCCTTTGTATTTCGGATAGGAAATAGTTTTATTGAAATTTAGCTTAGCAGAACGCTTTCGGCTTTTGACATCTTTAGACAAGAAACTTTGTGGTGTGGAACATGTTCACGAAATGTTTACTTATCATTAAGTAGACATATCAAAATAATCACATTTATGGACCGATACAGGGAGGGGGACCAAAGGGTAATTAGCTCCACCTTTCGAAAACTTGTACTTCTAAATTTCTGAACGAAAACGTCCATGAGAGCAGTAGGCTATTGATTATGTCATATAGAAAGGCACGATCACCTTCCTGGGTTTTTATCCAATGAATCGTTCAAATTGTCATTAAAAATAATAAAATAGCTGAATAAGAAGGTAGAAATTGGAGATAGGGATAATAAATAAATAAATAAAAAAAAAAATAAATATAAAATGTTAAAATATATGAAAATAAATAAAAATAATGAATATTTTTTATTTACTTTCTTTTATATTTATCTTTTTTTTATTTATTTTTATTTATTTTCATTTATTTTCATTTATTTTTATTTATATTTATTTATTTTTATTTATTTTTATTTATTTTTGTATATTTTTGTTAATTTTTATTTATTTTAATATTGTTTATTTTTTTCATTTATTTTTGTTTATTTTTATTTATTTTTGTTTATTTAAATTTTTTGTTTATTTTTTAATTATTTTTTATATTTCCTTATTTATTTTTAATTATTTTTATTTATATTTATTTATTTTTAATTTTTTTATTTATTTTTATTTATTTTTTTTACTTTTATCTTTTTATTTATTTATGTTTAATTTTATTTATATAATTATTTTTATTTACTTATTTTTATATATTTTTTTTAATTTAGTTATTTTTATTTAGTTATTTTTATTTATTTCATGGAATTTCAAGTGGGGACCAAACTGTCGGAATGTCGTTTTTATTAGATCACTCCTTATATTTTTCATGTCAGTTAAGCTAGTAAGTTTACTTCAAAATTTATTTTATTCGTATATTATATTGAAACTAAATTAAAATTGTTATAACTTTATAATTTTCTGAGTAAATAATAAAAAGAAACTACAAAATCATTGAATTTTCAGCTCGCTATGTTTTTTCCAAGTCATATATATCTCCTCATAAATTCTAACCACCCTAACTCTGTCAGTTTTAATAATAGCAAAAAATGTCAAATATCATTTTTATGTAAAACTTAATGCTTTACAATTTTTATTAAGAACTTTTTTTATAGCACCTACCGTTTTTAAATAACCTTAAAAATACACTTTAAAAAATACAGAATACAGGAATACAGCAGATACCTACTAGGCATAATTATAATTATCCACCTTGTAACGGGTCAACAATGAGCCACCAGACACTTTTTAACACCTATTTTAATTAAATAAATATCGGGTAAAAAACACTTTGGGAAGATATCCAAGGGGAGAACTACAGGTGTAACAACAAAAAACACTTTATTCCGGTAACCATCGTCTCTATGTTAATACACACTTTTAACACCTTATTAAAGAAAAAACTCTTTTAATTTCACTTATTGTAAAAGTTTTTCGAAAAAATCGCCGGGCCAGATTTATCTTGCTAGGCTATAAAGTAGAGTCGATAATGGTACAACCCCATATCATTCAAAGACTAATTATGTAGGCTTCCGACATTAAGCAAAACTACTGAGTATTCCATTTGAAGCAGTATATTTACTGGATATTTATTGGATTACTGAAAACATTCTGTTTATTATGGTTTAAAAAATTGAAGATGTTTACGTCATAGATCTTGGTTGCATGTTTCATGAGAAATTTCAGAAAATTTAACTTCAATTTAATATTTGAAGCAGTTTTTATGAACTAATGGTTTTTCAGAAAACAATTACATTTTCGATTACCCAACATGGGTGCATCCGGTTTCAAAAAAAAAAAAAATTGTACCGTTTATAACTGTTATATCTCTTACACCTCATAAACCCCGCATGTCATTTAGTTTGTAATGAAAATATAAATTTTAGTTTACATTTTTTTTTTGTATAAATATTATCCATATTGTTCTAAAACGTCCAGTCACCACTGTACCACCTTTTCTTAAATGTTTTTGTCCAATAATGGAAATCATAAAATTTGGTTGTTATTCATATTCTTTGAAAAATATGGCAAGGGTGTTCATGAAATTAACATAAATTCGCAAGAAGTTTTTTGTGTTTAGTAATATAGCTTAAAATATAAAAAAGGGTGAAATGTATTATTTGCCATAAATAAAAAAATAAGGCATATACATTATTTAAATCATTGTCATCAAAAGTAATCTGTAGAAAACAACCAATAACATATTTAGAACATAGCTGTTCACTTTTCAGTCCAACTTCATAATTTAATATTTTATAGTTACCTACCTCATTGTTATCATCATCCTTTATAAAATAAATGTTAAGAACTAAACGAAACATTTTTATCTTTATTTACACATTGTAGAATTTAATTTCTTCCAAGAACAACATTTATTCATATTTCATTTGATAAAAACAACTATACTCATCAAAAATTCTGTTCACACGTTAGTTTTTCCAAATAAATTAACTACTAATTAGTAAGTTGAACAAGGTATTATTCACCGAAAAAAAATGACATTTGAGAAAGAATAACAACTTTTTAGAAAATAATGACGAAACTAGGTTGAAGTTATTAACACTTTTAATGTCTTAAACATTTTGAAATATTAGATAATATGCAACTTTGTTTCTTTTGTTAAATGGACATTTTAACTTTTGCAGTTAACATTAGAATTAATAATTATTATTAACATTACATTTTGTGAATTATGAAATTCAATTCTAATACAAAATGTTCATATACAGTGGGGACTTCTAAATGGAAGAAGATAGAGACATGAAACAAAAAGGAGGTGAAATAACGAGATGCACTTTACTTAAGACCTAAGATACAGGGCGCTACTATCTTTAAATTTTCTAATGGAAAGTAGGATCACGCGATACCTCATTTGAAAGATATGTTCGTTATCTTTACGTCCATGCAAACAGTTTTAGATTTTTAATATTTTTACGGATATTACATTAAATAAATTGATGAAGTACGTTACAATCTTGAAAACCCTCGTATTTAATAATATAATACTCTTCACGCACTAGTCTATGAAGAGTATTATACATTTGGTTGGTTCCGTCCGATGTCACGTTTTTTGTCCATAGGATAAGTCAAAAACGAAAAACCAAATCAATTAAAAAATTTCAGGAACAATCAAGCTCTATAAAGGGACGAAACTTATTGATTTTGAAAAAGTACCCACTGAATAAAAATGGTGGTCAAGGGGGGGCGGGTTCGAATATTAAGAACAACATAACTCAAAAACGAAAAATTATATCACCTTGACATTTTTAGCATTACTCAAGCTCTATAAGGGACAAAGCCTATTGACTTTCAAAAAGATCTAATTAAAAATGGAGGTGTTAAAATGGGATGATAAAAAAAACAAAAACGAAAAACGATATCAACATTAAATTTTTAGTAAAAAATCAATCTCTATCTATGAGAAGATGAAGCCAATTGATTCTAGAAAAAAAAAAGATTGATTTGGGGGATAAAGGGGTGTTAAAACAAAAAAAAATCCTAGCTCAAAAACGAAAAATTTAGTAAAAATCACGGGCATAACAGCCCGGAAACAAACAATTACATACTTGAACTGACTTTAGAAAGTTTACCAACTGTTAAGATTTGGTTTTCATAGTGTATGCGTAAAGTATAGTATTTTAGCGTCATTCTAAGGCTTAGTGCTTTATTTGTTTATGGATAAAATTCAAGTAGGCATAACATTCGCCATTCATTACGAGAAAGCAAAAAATCCTTAATTAAATAGACAAGGTTAAAGCACGTTGTAAACTAAATTTTTTATCTGTCCATTAAATTGCTATTTTAACGGCTACGGTGAGCAAAGATGCCGTTTAGATAATAAAATTAAACGTTGTATACTCGAAGACATAATAATATTGCAACTATAATACGAGTTATACGATACGTGAGCTTATTCAGTTGAGATTATGGTTACAACTTAGTCGAGAGCTTGATTTACTAACTTAACATTGTCGTTTTGAGTCGACTGTGTAATTTGTCATTTTTGCCATTGCCATTATCGTTCCTAGAATCATGTTCGGATGTAAGTGGAACACCAGCGAGCGTTTGTATACAAAAATATTAAATAAATGAATAATATGATATGCACCTCACCTATTGAGTTCTCTGGGTGTTCTCTCAGACGTGATTTCAAAAGAGGACAACCATTGTCTTCCAAAATCTAATCAGATAAACTTAAGCGCTTAAGGCTTCCTTTCTTTATAAAAAAATAGTCATCTAGTTTATTTAATGCAGGGTAATCCAATGATTTCCGCTCGGAGCACAACAGTTAAAATAGATTTAGAAAAGACTCAATTTAATATTAGCTAATTTATTCATTAGGTAATAATTAGGACACTGTATATTATACAGTGTGTCTACTTAAGTTGGAACCATATATGTAAATTTGATATCTGATGACTGTATTTTAAGTTTTGGGTCATGCAGGAACTTTTTATCAAGAATAACTTTTTTTCCTAAAATCAATAATAAAAATGTTTTCCATATGGTTCCAACTTAAGTAGACACACTGTATATTAAATAATTTGTATCGTTGGTTGGGTAGAATAAATAAATAGATTAATAAATAAAGCTCTAAAGAAGCCCCATAGGTAGGGGTGGCTCAGTAATAAAACCTCAAAAAACTACTATAGTCTAGAGAAGAAGTGCAGTAATTTAATTTGTAGTACAGGTTCAAGAAGTAGACATTTTATTTATACCTCATCCTTTAATGCTTATTTGAAGTTAAAATGAAAATTGATACATCTTATCGGATCGGCCTAATAAATTTTCGTTTAGATTTAATCATGTTTCCATGGTTTTTACCGTAATAAACCTTTTCTTTTGACAGATAAGTCAGACTTAATTTATTCATAGTATGTATTTTAATTGATTCGGAATTTTGTATTAGTACCTAAATATTATAGATATTAAGTATAGAAGTTAAGTGGAGTATTCTAAAATTTAAGTATATTAATTTAATTAAGAAAATCTTCGTATACCACATTTCTAGTACGATTCTCATCTGCTAACATCACGTGATTGCATGCGAAACTCGCTCTCACATAAAACTGTCCGTGAGAAAAGCAGTCTTCCCTTAAGCTGTCGGGGTGTCGGCACATATATAATTTTTATCAATTTACTCATCATATTTTTTTATACTAGGGCGTAAGAAAATCCACTTAGTTGTTTTTAATTATTTTTATTATTTATATTTATTTTTATTTATTTTTATTTATTTTTATTTATTTTTATTTATTTTTATTTATTTTTATTTATTTTTATTTATTTTTATTTATTTTTATTTATTTTTATTTATTTTTATTTATTTTTATTTATTTTTATTTATTTTTATTTATTTTTATTTATTTTTATTTATTTTTATTTATTTTTATTTATTTTTATTTATTTTTATTTATTTTTATTTATTTTTATTTATTTTTATTTATTTTTATTTATTTTTATTTATTTTTATTTATTTTTATTTATTTTTATTTATTTTTATTTATTTTTATTTATTTTTATTTATTTTTATTTATTTTTATTTATTTTTATTTATTTTTATTTATTTTTATTTATTTTTATTTATTTTTATTTATTTTTATTTATTTTTATTTATTTTTATTTATTTTTATTTATTTTTATTTATTTTTATTTATTTTTATTTATTTTTATTTATTTTTATTTATTTTTATTTATTTTTATTTATTTTTATTTATTTTTATTTATTTTTATTTATTTTTATTTATTTTTATTTATTTTTATTTATTTTTATTTATTTTTATTTATTTTTATTTATTTTTATTTATTTTTATTTATTTTTATTTATTTTTATTTATTTTTATTTATTTTTATTTATTTTTATTTATTTTTATTTATTTTTATTTATTTTTATTTATTTTTATTTCACTACAGTTTCCCTCCCTTAAAATGTTAAAACCCAAAACCCTGGAACAGGTCATTATTTAATAATGCGTAGCTACAATTCCAATTTTCAAGTTCCTACCTTTAAAAAACAGATAATCCCATTCAAACTTTCACCCATGCTTTCCCCCCTTTATATTCCAAAATTTCTGAAATACTTCATTATTTATTTAGGATGAGTAGCTACAATTCCAATTTTCAAGTTTCTAACTTTAAAAAAATTATTACACCCATACCTATAAACCTTTACCTCTCCTCTCCCCCCAGCTTCCCCCCATAAAATATCAAAATCCAAAAACCCTGAAATAAGTTTTTTTATTTATGATAAGCCATTATAATTCCAATTTTAAAGTTCCTACCTTTAAAAAAATTGATACCCCTTACAAACTTTCACCCCCAATTTCTTCCCCTTAAAATATAAATATCCAAAAACCCTGAAATACGTCATTATTTATTCATGATGAGTAGCTATAATTCCAATTTTCAAATTCGTACCTTTAAAAAATCTATACTCCCATACAAACGTTCATCCCCCATTTCTCCCCTTCTCCCCCCCCCCCCCCCCTTAAAACGTAAAAATCCAAAAACCTTGTTGTTACGTCATAATTTATTTATAATGAGTAGCTAGATTTCGAATTTTCAAGTTCCTATACATTTTAAAAATTCGATGCTCCCATCAAACTTTCTCCCCCCGTTTTCCCCTCTTAGAATGTGATGTTTATAAAAAAAAGTTTTAAGAAAAAATTAATTTTTTGTCATTTTCATACCATTTTTATGAAATTTGGTGTACGGCGTTTGAGCATTAAAGAGCATTTTTTAACCTGAAAACATTTTTTTATTTCCAACAGTGGCGTCCGTACTGAACTCAGATCAGACATTTTTCAAAGAAAAAGTAATACTCCACTGCTTTCTCTTAAAATAAAAATTATTTTTGGAGTCCCCGATCAATTTAGAATAAATTTAATTTCTTGACTTTTTGCACACAAAAAAAATTAATACATTTGCATTTCATTGGAGAAAAAACAATTAATGTAACTTTGAACAATAATTTAATTTGTCAACTGTCTCTATGTAATATCAAATGCAAACGTTTTTAAAGTTATTTTTTATTAATGGTTAAATCTGTGCTTCTATATATTATACTTGGGTCACTTTTCCAAAAATTACTTTTTAGCTAAATTCCAAGTAAATGTACGCGACATTATTTATTATTTTTAAGTAAAGTTTAGATCGTCTACATAAAAATGATATTCCGACGAAAAATTGAAACCATTAAAAAACCTGCCTACAGCGATTCACCATGCCGAGTTAAAATTTCATGCTTTTTCTTTTTCAAGGAGGATGCCTCGAATAATTATTTAAGTGCGTGAAATGTGGTTTCTGCTCAATTTGCTTCACTTAAATTCTTTCTGGACGTTGTTTAGTCCATTAGCAGCGAAAAACTTTCTTTTTCTTTCCACAATTCAACGTCGCGATGCGTTGTCTAGTGAAAATTTGCATTAGAATAATGAAATCTTTGATAACAATGCAGAGACGGTCTAAGTTTACTTTGGAATTATAAGCATCTCCCCAGGGTTACTAGATCTAAATCATTGTGTTTTATTTTATTATGTACATAAAATATTGTCATGATTCCGTCTTTTGACTTGTGATGGTGTCATATTTTCGTCTTGTAGCATAGAGAAGTACAAAAGATTTTTATTTACAAGGACTACCAATATAAAAAAGAACGAGGAAGAATAGAGACAAATCAGGAGCATGAGGAAGAAACAGAGGAGAGCAATTATTAAAGGAGGCGGAGCAGAAGGTAGAGGAAAAGACAAAGTAGGAGTTGGAGCAGATTTTGGAGAGGTGGTGAAAGGAGTAAAGGACGACTTGAAGATTATTTTTTTATTTTGTTTGATATCAATTAGTTATTGTTTTGAAATTTTTGTAGGGAGCTATAGGAGTCATGACACTAAAAGATTTAGGATATTGGAATGGTTTGACAATATATTTGTGAATTATTTAGGCTGACTATATTGCGGCGATGAAGCTAAAAGTACATTTTCATCAGGGTTTCGTGCGATTTCACTAATGGCCGCTTTACATCATGGATATTTGATGCAATGCCATAGCCATACAAAATATGTTTACATGATACTCCTTGTGGGCAAGTCGAATACATTATGACATATTTGCAAATTTATCGTTTATTCTTGCCTTGTAGAAGTTGAAACTACTTTGCTGTAGACCCGTCAAAGGTGCAGTGTTTCATGACGATGTCTTAAAAAAGCAGTTGTAGAAAATGCTAATATCATATTTGATTAGGTAATTAACTTGACATAAGCATTCATGGCTCAGCTCGTTACCGCGCTTAATTTTGAATTTCCCGTCCCATGTTCAATTCCCGATAGAAGCCATCTTTTCTTTTTATTTATATTTATTAAAAAAATATGAAAAATGCAAAAATACAATTACTGTTTATTTATTTTAAATGCATTTCTTGTACCGTTTATTCCAAATACCACACATCCTAAATCTTTCCGACCAATCAGCCTCAAATCCTTTGTATTAAAAACAACTGAGAAGTCTGTTGATAATTATATCAGCTCGTGTACCAAGTAGGAAAATCTACAGAAACGGTCGTGTGTGCCTTCTTAGACATGGAAGAAGCGTTTGACAACACGCCACACGAATTTATAAAAATACCACTTGCATAAAGATGAGTAGATATATCACCACATCCACATGGATGGCTCAGCTGCTAACTACGAAAACTGCAGGAACACAGATAGGGCAGGACACTCGTTCTGTGGACAACCAGAGGATGTCCACAAGGAGGAGTTCTAGCTATACTAATGTGAAGCCTAATCGTAGACGAATTTCTATGCATACTGACTGACTTCGGTATACCCTGTTAAGGTAATGCCGACGATATAGTCATATTTGCTAGAGGCAAGTTTGGAAATATCCTGTGTGATATAGTCTAAAGAGGACCAGATCAAACCAAAAGATGGTGCCGCGAGGTGGGACTTACTATAAACCTTACTAGACTATATACAATTTTAACGGCTAAACACAACTAGCCTCATGACCACAGCACATTGTGCTAGAGCAAGCCTGCAAAACTAAGATTTTCAAAGGGCCAGTTCAAAAACCGTAAGTGTACGAAGGGCAAAGAGAGTCCTAGCTTATAAATTTATAAAAAAGTCATCAGCTGCTTATAATGCACCAGGCCTTTTTATCGAGCTCCTAAAAAAGGGAATTAATACCTAAATGCAATTTTCTTACTGAAAAATGTATAGTTTGACGTAGGCGGGCCAAACTGGTCAACGGAGAAAGGGCCAAGAAAACGCCAATGGCGGGCCGTATGTTGTGCAGGCCTGTGCTAGAGGGTAGGGAAACATTCAAAACGGAATCACTGATCTGGACAATAGCAGTCAGGCTTGTGCGTATTATGATTTGGTAATGGCGCTAGTTGTGTTTCGTATCAAATTAGACATGATAGACCTAAAATGGAAAAAGAAACCAATCATCACTTACGGGGCTGTAACCTGGACAAACAGAACTAGATTAGCTCCTACAAAAGCTAATATTTCAAAAGTACAAACACTAGCCTGTGTTTGTATCACGGGAGCAATGAGACCTGTCCTAGGGCCGCAATGGAGGTGATTTTAAACCTGAGCCCTCTACATTTAATGATAGAGAACGTGGCAAAAAGAGCAAGATATAGAATGATTAGGAACAGAGTAATCAGATAAAAGTATATTAGCTTCAGGACCGAAGATACTGAGGATATGTCCCAGGATGAAATGAGAAAGAAGTACAGTTTTGTGAGAAACTTTACAACCACACAACTGGGCTACAAGAGAAGATGGAAGTCAAGAAACTATCGTGCTTGCAACCGAAAAACATGCGATTCAGTGGTATACGGATGGTTCCATAACCATGGAAGGAATTGAAATAAGAGTCTATGGGCCTAGAACCAGGCACTCTAAACGTTTGGGAAAATATCCAAGCATCTTCCAGGCGGAAATTCACAATATTAGGTGACATTAAAAAAGAATTGGGCAGTAGAAAATCGATAATTGGAACAATATATGGCAAAGACACTTTTGGGTGAATATAACCAGACAATATCAGAAGCCTGTATCTGCCTGAGCAAGAACAGGCTACGCATTGTAAAAGGGATCCTTACTGGGCATTGCGACTCAAAGGACACCTCAGTAAGCTGAAAGTAGTAGAAGATAGTGAGTGCATATTATGTGAGGAGGACGTCGAAACCTCCATTCACATTCTGACTGAATGTCTAGTATATCAGACTCCAAGGACTATACTTAGGAGCATATCAAATAGAAGAGAGCGATTTACCTAACTTGAAGCCTATTCTTCCTTAAGAAGATCGGATTGGAAGGGTCGTTATAGGTATCACATTATTTATATAAATATTCTTGCCAAGATACAACTCCAACTTCATTTACATATACTTTAAATTCTTTCCGTACAGCTAAGGTAACATTTTTTTGGTTTCTTACCACTTTTATTTCATCTAAAGTTTACTTTTGAATTGTACCAGAATTGAATAAATGTAACGATTGTGTAATGAATTGCATAATGTAAAGCCACCAAACCATAAGTACTTGAAAGGTTAGAAGGCGGCAGGTCCATTTTAGGTAAAATTTTAGATATTTAGTTATCTATGTAAAAAAATAACCTTAATCGATTGATCTAGCTGCAATAATAAATGGCAAAAATATTGAACTTTTTTATTTCATAAGGACAAAAAGTACCTTCTTTTTTAACTTTGGTGTAAGACGGGGGAAGTTCCAATTATTATTTCCATTTCAAACAAAGCTATATAACCATGTAAAATTGTAAGTTATATGTAAATATGTCACCCCTTCATTATAATGTTTTATTTTTGTTAAACAAGCGGAAATTTTTAACCGTTTTTTCCTAAAAGTCAACAAAAATGGAGCTGCCCCCTTCTCGCAACAAGGTCCGTCAATTGTCACACAGATATATCATGACGCTATCGATGCATGTCTATAATAATGTGTATGCAATTTACCGTAATTACCAAGTGAAATTATAAAATTTTGTTTAGGAAAGTAAATTTACTTGCTAATTAAATAGTATTAAACGATTTTTTTTTTCTACTAACTTTTCATTTCAATATTATCTAATTATAGATTTATAGTAAATTTGATTTTAAACAAAGCATGTAGACGGTACATAAATCATTTATTAAATGTATACGTTTACATAATGGAACTCTTAGAATGTTATAATTTTATTAAAAATAAATTATTCAGGATTTTAACATAAAACTTTTATGCATAAATTATGTGAGGGATACATTTTAAATTTCAATTCAATTTTTCTGGATAGTGTAGTAAAATATTGCATAAAAAGGTAGGGTATAAGTATAATGTACATACTTTAAAAAATACCCGCCGCTATTTTCTAGCGTCGTTTTTTACAACGCATTTTATTTATTTATTTATTTATTGCGAGGGGTAAATAAATACGGAATTCCGTATAAATTTCCCGAATATTTCGGAATTATTTTACATATCGAGGAAACTAAAACGAATATAAAATCATAGAACATTTAAAATTTAGATTTAACAAATTCTATGGAGAGAATCTTGCAGATCTAACAACCATCAAAAGCTTAGTTACTCTGAGATCAAAAGTTGAAAAAATAAAACGGCGCCATCTAACATGTACATTACTCATTAGATTAATAAATAATACATTGGAGGAGAAGAACTGTTTTCAAAAAGACCAAGTTTACAAAATTCGGTAAAGCAGAATAATTGGAGTTACAAGCGGTAGTACAAATCTCGATTTCCACTACCCACTACCCTCTTGTTTAGTCATTGCAATGAAATTTCCGTTGCGCGTCATCAATGATGACATTTTTTTTTATCAAATTAAACCGAAAAATCATTGCTGTAAGCGTACGTTCACTGAAATTTAACAATTTTAGCAGCATGTAAATGGTTTTTTATCAAACCATTCCTATAGTAGCGTTGTTCGACTAACCAATTTTATAACGTTTCAGAACTGCGTGAAATTAGTTGCGCACTAAATTACACACGAAACAGTCAATCCTAGAGTGTCCTAGGACTAGATTTGGAGAAACCCGAACACGTAAATTTAAATGCCCATGATTATAACTATTTTAAACCGTCCTCATAAGTAAGCCGAACAAAGCTATTATTAACATTGTTAGATTTCAGCAGACGTGCGCAGCGCTCAGCAAACTGTCAGTTTTGCGTCGCGCAATATTCTAAAACACCGTAGCTTATGCATAGTTGCTTTTCAAGATTAAAGAAGGCAATTGGTGTACGTAACGAAGTGTTGCCAAATCAATTAGGCATTCCAACGACCTGTCCAAATGGCTACCAGTGGGGACTGACCACATACTTTGATTACTATACGGTGCAAGAGAGAGGTCCGACACGCCCAGCATAGGGCGCGGCCATTTTGATTCCTATGCCACAGTTTATAGCTAAAGAATCAGATTGCTCACTCTGCATCGGCACTTTTTATCTCAATGTTCCAGTTTATACACTGCGCAACTCAGATAATACAATATATGACAACCGCCTATAATAAAACAGCAGTCTTCGGCGTATCCTGAATTTGTATCCCTGGAGTGGATGTTATTTTGGAACTTTCAAATGGTCCGAGTGAGCTAACTGATTCTTTAGCAATAAACTGTGACTCCAAAAATAATATTCACTGACACTGACAGCAGCAGGCAAAATATCAGGTGCGTTTTAATCATCGCTTCTGCTTCCGGAATTGTCGGTTCAGTTGTTTTAACCTGTCAGATTAAAACAAGAAAACCGACAATTCCGAAGCAGAAGCGGATGATTAAAACGTACCTATTAAAAATATTGCGCCAAGATGTAGGCAACACGTAATAAGGGTTCAAAATGGCGGAGTTTTCTATTTCCTTATAAAAAGGCACTCAGAAAGCTGCGCAGTGCGACCATTCTCCGTATAGTAAAAGAAAATCAAAGTATTTGGGACTGACAGTTTAGATATGGCAAACCTGTTGGCATGTTGTCATTAACAGGGTCAATGATACAAATATAGTTATATAGATTGCTCAAAGCTGGTCGTTTGGGAGCGGCCATATTGCCTGGCAAATATTTATTATTTTGAATCAGTTTAGCAATAAGGGTTGCCAGATTTTTACAAATATATCTAAGATAAGAGTATGTGGAATGAATTTGTTTACTTGGACATGAATCCTGACATAATTTCTGCATTGAAATACGCGTCCATAACTACTACGGTCTACGTTGAATTAAGTTTTTCAACGTATAAACATTTAATAGTCGTAGTTCTGTAATTCAATACGTTTATTTTTAACGGGTGTTAAATTTTACGATTTTAACATAAATTGTAATTCTGTAAAAATAAAATTAATGCCTACGTTAAATTTTCAAACAAATTAACAAACGTTAAAAGTAGTTCAAATTTGCAATAAAAGTATGGTTAAGTTTTAAGGTCTGTCCAATAAATGTCATTCCTTTTGTCATATTTATTGTATCTGTTTGTTTTTGCACAAAAATATTGAAAAAAGTACCGGCCGAATGTACTTTATAAATTATTTGGTAGGCTATCAATTTTCGATAAAAATAAAACTAACCCCAGTAATCTTAATAGTGCCCTTCTACGGCAAATCAATTACTAACTACAAAAAATGTATATACAATTTATACTGTTACAAGTATTAAATTTAAAAAAACCGACTTCAAAAACGTGCAGATGCCATATGGGACCACCCCTGAGGTACCCCCTTACTAACAAAAAAAAAAAGAATCATATAAATCGGACAAGGTGGTAAAGCATTATCGCTAAACATACATAAAAAATAAAGAGTTTGAGGATTTTCTCATGGACCCAATTATTAGATTTTGACCAAATTTATATGGGACCACCCCTGAAGTACCCCCTTTCTAACAAAAAAAAAAAGAATCATTGAAATCGGACACCGTGTTAGAGAATCATCGCTGAACATATATAAAAAAAAAAATATCGTGACGAATTGAGAACCTCCTCCTTTTTTTAAGTCGGTTAAAAATGTGTTACAAAACCAATTTTCAGCCTTTGGATATTTAAAAAAAAATAATTACATTTTTACATCAAGGCATAAGCTTATGTTTATTTTGAAAAATATGGATGATCAATCTATGTAACTATCTATTTCATTGACCTTGTCAAATCACCAGGCCTACAGGGTTGCCATAATTTTGCCATATCATAACCTGTCTAAACCCACTGGTAGCCATTCAGTTTGGAATGCCTTGACATGTATAATTGAACTGTCAAAAGTATTATTATTATTGTGTTTAATAAGTAAATTTGTTTTTTGATTTTTAAAATGCCCAAGCCGTGCGAAAGAATCTAACAAGATATTTTGAAGAAGAACGAGATAATGGTGGCCCTTTATTACCAATAAATGTAGTTAGAGAACGTATAGCAGCGGCGTTGAATTTGAATATTTCGACGGTAAGCTCAATTTCTCAGGTATTAAAGAATAACCATATTTTAAAATCTCCTTCAAAAAGGCGACCACATCCAAACCTGTAACCGAAATTTTCAATTCTGACTATATTTGTGATGTCATTTACGATACGTCTAAGAAGAAACAACAAGTAACTCTTGCGAAATTACATAAAACTTTAACGCAAAGAAATATGTTACGGACTGGGCTGGAAAAGATCATTGTATACAATGTTAATCAATATAGGATTTAAATGGAAGAAAGATGATCCCCGGTGAGGTCTTATGGAACTTCATGTTGCCAGTAAAAGATTTAGTTTTTTAAAGTTATACACAAGTACAAAAATTCTGTCTCTATATAAATTTGTTCATCTGGATGAAATATGGATTTTTCAAAATGGTACAGTAAACCGTTCTTCGCAAAATAACGATAAAAAGAGCGTAAAACAAGAGTTGATGAAAAAATATTCATTATTCTTCATGCTGGTGTTTTCATCAAATAGTAACAATCTCTACTATCATGGGGAAATGAATTAAGCAAATTTTTTTAAATGGTTTGAAAATCAATTACTAATAAATTTAACTGAGCCTTCAACGATTATTATGGACAATGCTTCATATTACAACACGTTACTTTTTAAAACACCCAACAATTACTGGACAAAACCTGAAATTCAGGATTGGCTGATGACATACAACATTCAATTTGATCAGCATAATAATAATACAGGGTGTTCCAAAAGTTATTAGGTGATTTAAAAATATAATAACTTCTGACTTGTAAGGCTTTTTAAAATATTTATTTCAGGTTTGGAAAGCTTGGAAGATTTGTTAAGGAAAAATTTATCGTTGCCCAAAGAGTCACTATTGTGGAACTCTATTTTGAAAACCAATCAGTTAAACTCAAAGAGTGTTTCGCAGACTTTTCAATGCAAGAAATTTTCCTTCGGAAATGACTATATGCAATTTAATTGCGTTTTCGGTTGCGTATAGTCATTTAGCAAGGGGGAATTTCATGCACTGAAAAGTCTGTAATTGATAGATGATGTTTCTAATAGAGTTCCACAATAGCGACTCTTTGAGCAAAAGTGAATTTCTCCATAACAAATTTCCCAAGCTTCTAGTTTCCAAACCTGAAACAAAAGTTTTAAAAAGCCATACAAGTCAGAAGTTATTACATTTTTAAATCACCTAATGACTTTTGGGACACCCTATATAACAAACAAGATATATTGAACAGTTTTCAGAAATAAACCTCCAAAAATGTATGATCTACATGCAGAACAATATGGCCACACAGTTATTCAGTTACTTTCTCATCATTGTACATTTAACCCAATTGAAATGATATGGGGTATTGCCAAGAATTATTATATCCCGCATATTGGTAGGGATGGCAACTCAATTCAAAATTGTTTAAGTATGCGGAGGAAACCACTACAGACTGTAACTCCCCCAATCCGGTCTAATTGTGTCAGTAATTTTGAAAAAAATATCTAGATATTTAGAAATTTTATATTTGAACGGGAATATATTGTTATGTGAGCCATTTCATTATTCAGTCATGCTCTAATCCTCCAAGTCCCTCTCTGTCTTATTTGGCCTTTGAGTCTCAACTTGTCCGATTATTATACATAATTAAACCCCTTAAGACCAAACATATGCGACGTCTATGGCGGAGGCACTTTCGCGAACATTCCTGAGTGATCGTGATAACGTTTCTGGTATATTCCGGATATTTTGATGGAGGAGCATTCTAGATCACCAATTTGTATATAAATATTGGTGGAGGATCAACAAAAAATTAGTTATTATATGGACAGTGAAGATAAATAGTGAACAGTTTAAAGACATTCGAAATATATATAAATTAAAATAGTAGTGTTATAAATAAATAAGTGTTTAAATAAATTATTAATAAATAAACTGTTGTTTAAAATAAACAAACATCACAATATTTTACATGCAATTATTAATTTTAATGATGATAGCGATAGTGATTCTTCTGAATAAAGCTTTATTTTTATTCTATTTATTTATATTGAAAGTACTACTTCCGAAAGTTTCTAAAATTGTATATGTAGGTTTAATGAATTAATTATTGAAAGTGTAAAATGTTTCTTAAGATCCTCGAATTTTATAGCAACGTGGCAACGTCTACTTTCATGAGTTTGACGTGCATTGAAAATTTCATTGCAATGATAATATAGATAATATAGAAGACTATCTCCCTAGACCATATATCAGCGACTATTTCTCTACAGAAATAATCAATATTTGGTCTAGTGAAATAGTCGTCCCAAATTTTATAAAGCTTTCTCTTTTCAGGTGTTTCTCGAGGTCGCTTCAGTCAAGGAATTTTTTTTTCTGAAGCTGTTTTAGATAAACGATTTTTGAGATAATGTCGGAAAGCCTTTCTTATTGGGCCACCCGGCACATAATTTATTTAATAAATTTACCCCTAGTTTTAATATAAAAGCTAACAAACGAAACGTTATAGTTTTATATGAATTTGTACCCACATATATACAAAATATAAAAGTTACGCAATTTAATTATAAAAAAAAATCCCTGCGGTAAAATGTTCTAAAAGTTCATTCTTTAATCTCTGTTACAGCTTCATTTTAAAAAAAATAACGGTAGATCCCTCGCTTATTAATACGTCATTCACGACTCTAAAGTGCTTTATTAAACCCCCCGGACTTTACATCCGGGAATAAATGAAAACTTTTTGTGTACTACACTCCTGTGGAAACTAAACAAGATCTGGGAACTGATATAGTGGTCTGACAAAGGAGTTGGAAAAAAATTTTGTTATATAAAAGAACTTTATGAATATGAGATAGTGAGTGGGTGCTTGAAGAGATGCATTTTTTTATTCTAGTATTTATCTTTTATGGTATGGTATAGAAATATATTAATGTTATTCGGAAAATGACATTTTAAACTAAATAAATATAAACAGAATTTAATACGTAGTCATTTATAATCGCAATAACTAGCATTGTGTGCCAGTGAATACAAAAGTAAAAGCATTGAAATCATGTTAGTTTGTGAGGTAAGAGTTCATAAGCTGCTAAAAACAAGAAATAATGGAGTAACAATATAAACCGTGCAGCAGTGTATTAGACAATCTCAAATTTTAGAATTTAACATTTTGTGTATGTCTAATAGATTTAACATTTTCGTCTATCTTCATCACATCCTAATACGAGGGTGGATCAAACATGATGAACCCACCTTTCCGGCCTGCGAGTAACATACACGCAGGAGAGAGGTGAGGAGTTGTCAGGGGGGAGAGTATAGGGAAAGTAAAAGTTGGAAAGGCTTTTGGTAGGTAGAGAGGGGGTAAACGTCAAATCACGTCGGACAGCTTCGAGAATTTCGCAGTAATGTTTACCTGCCAGTGTCGTTTCATAGAATAAGTAAATTTAAATTGTTATCGGCGGAACCGGACAATCGCATTTATTTATGGACTATAAATAATTATTAAACATGTATTATAATATTCAAATCATAATTTTACAAAATTTCAACAGCTATTCACAATTTATTAAACTATTTACTCGAAATTGTTATTAACATCTATAAAATAATTTTGTACGCCAATGTATCGCGTCCACTTCGGTGAGATCCGCAGCAAACCTGTCAATTTATGTGTATAAAGAGGGAGAACTGGCAAAAGCCTTTACAACTTTTACTTCTGTTCTAGTCTGAGGTATCACAACATGCCGGTACCTGTGCTGCAGCTGCACACAGTCAGTGGGTATTACGATGAACGAGAGACCAGTACCAAATTTCTTACCAACAAACGTGTCGGTCCAGCGGAAATTTGGCAGAGATTGCATAATCAGTATGGGGAATCAACATTGTCCAAAACACAAGTAAAATTTCGTAATAAAACATTTCGAGAAGGATTAAATGAAACTCACCAACGCCGTCCACGAACAAGCACCACACATGAAAACATTGATTCCATTCGGGATCTTATTGCCACAGATCGTCGAGTACCCATAGCAGAAATTCAAAAAGCGGTGGGAATAAGCTATGGGAGTGCCCAATCCATCATTAAGACAAAACTTCAGTATCGAAAAATTTTTGCAATATGGGTTCCAAGACTCGAATGAACATCAACGAAATTTCTCAAAGGCTGCTGACACGTTACGAAGCGGAAGGGGAAGCATTTTTAGAGCGTATAGTGAGTGACCTGTGATGAAACTTGGGTGCACCACTAGAGTCCAAAAGATCAAGTAATGAGTGGAGACAAAAAGGCGAAGCTGGCCCAGTAAAGGCAAAAACTCGTCTGTCTTCGGGTAAAGTTTTAGCGACAGTGTTTTGGGATTATAGAGGTGTTTTGTTGGTGGATTTTCTTCACGATAGACGAACCGTTAATGTAGCTTATTATTGCGATCTTTTGGAGTGTGGTCGAGCAGCTTACCGATCCAAAAGACGGGGATTTCCGGTACGACAAGTGCTGCCCTTGCATGACAACGCTCGACGGCATACAGCTGTACAAACTCAAGAAAAACTAGCAAAAATGCATTGGACTGTTGTTGAACACCCTCCCTATATTCCAGACCTTTCACCATGTGACTACCACATGTTTGTATATGCAAAATATAGTTGAAGGGGTTTTAATTATTTTTTCTTCATTAAAATTAATTTTATTTACCTTTTTCATGGAAATTCCTGAAATAAGCTTATTGAATTTGAAGTAACATTCACAAAAACCAATAAAAATTACAATTACAGATACTGCCGTTCTCAATGTTGAGTTCTTACGGAATTATGACCCCTTGTTTTCTGATCATTCAGGGCAGTATTTGTTTCTAAAAACTGCAGTTATAACTAAGCCCTAAGAATTAACTTTAACTAGAGTTATTTCAAACTCTGTCTTACGGAATTTATCTTCTTCTCTTTTGAAAATTGATTGGGAAATCTTTAAAACAAGTCAAGATGTTGACCTTTTATCTTCTTTTTTTGGTAAGTTCTATTTACAGACCTTATAGAAAGGCATTTTCTGCTTTAGAAAAGCAGTCGTATTTTAAATAAGCAGCCTGTTTGTTGGTTTACTAAAAAAGAACTTACTTAAAATTTTAATTAGATATACACATTAAAAACTGTGTTGCATAAACACTGGTTATTTTTTTCGAAATTTTAGAAATTTGTTTTGAGCCATCTACCACCCCACAATGTTATTTATTCATACACTATGAACTAAAATATCAAAAATATAGTGGAAAAGAACCAAGTTTTTTAGAAGTTTGTAATGAACTTGAAAACATTTGAAAAGAGGCATCAATTCCAACTGTTTCAAAAGACAGAATTGTGCAATTAATACTCTTATTTATATGACATTTGCAATACAATATCAAGCGGCAATTTCCATCAAATTTAGAACAGCATAATCCTGGGAAATAAGCGCACTCTAGATGGCTCACAATGGCAAATCGTGTTCTTCGGTTCTAAGCTGGACGGAAAATTCAACATCAAGTCTTACGGATATGGCCGAATTCATAATTAAAGTATGTCCCAGTGTGGTTTAATATTAAACTAAATTTCAGTTGCACTAGTGGTAGTTTACATGTATTTAAAACGATTCAACTGTCACGATGATTAAGAAACTATTTAAAAAGTATTGTGAATACGGTAATCCAAAGAAAAGCGTATTTTATACACCCGAAAATATTCTTTAGTGTATGCTAACAGACACTCGTGAATGGGATCGGGAACTATCTCTACGAAGAATCTTAAAAGCTAGAAAAACCAATCGAGAAACCGTTGAAGTAAGACACTTTGTGGTACCAAAAATTAATTTCGGTGCTACAGACTACTTTGAGTTAATTTACTGGAATGAGTGCGATGTGACACCGTCTCCTGTTTTAAGGGATTTTACTAATGATAATCTTAAAGACCTTATAATCGAAACCGAAATTCCAGGCTTTGATTTTCCGAAGTTCCCTTTTCATCATACTCAATCCGTGGAGAGATGCGTAAAATTAGTTACAGAGTCATCTTTTTTATTTGGTCCAGAATCAAGGACGGCTTTACACTCAAGAATCAAATCAAAATAAATTATACCAACATTTGAAAGTAAACGATAGTTTAAAATTCATTAAATGTTTTTTTATTACTGTTTTTTGTACTTGATGTGATAGCTTTTTATATTGGATTTGTAAGCCTTTATATTTTATTTGTTAGCTTTTTATGGTTGACTTGGATAACAGTAGGCCTTCTTACTGGACACTGTCGCCTCAAAAGGCACATGAGTGTCATAAATCCAGAAGAAGAAGAAGAAGAAGCAACTTTGTGCAGGTTCTGTGAAGAAGAAGAGGAAACATCATTCCACGTCCTGTGCCAATGTGAAGGCTTGGCTGGAATGACGTTTCTAACATTGGGCGAAGAAAAGCCAATTGCATGCAACTACATGTGGGAGCCACTGTCAAAGCTACTAAGTCTAATAAAAAAGACCAGGCTAGACGACATACTCTAAAACAAACGGAGTCCCACAATAGATCTGAAAAGGTCGCGGGGACAAGGACAAATAACGTCCAACTCCTAATCTAATCTATGGTTGACTTGTTTAGGTACTTTTTATCATTTTTTAAATAAATGTGTTGTTTAGTATTAATTGTGTAATATTTATTTGTTGTTCAAGTAATTTTTACCTCATCTTTTAAAGACAAAAGGATTAAACATTGGTTAAAATGGGTAGTAGATAGCTGAAAATGTGGATTTAGACATACAAAAAAAATACGAAATGTAAGCACAGCAAATCGCAAGTTTTGATAGGTATCGTAAACTTTATTTTTATATTTTTTTAAAAATATACCTATTTCGGCCCAGCCTAAATGTGTATTCTTTGACATATTATATAATTGAATTTGTTTTTAATTTGAAATCGCAAACAAAAGCAAATTTATTAAACGCGAATTATTCTAAACCTAAATGAAATGTCTCTGATGTTTACGTAAGATATTTAATATTAAAATATATGCAAATTGCATCTCTTCAAAATAATAAAACGCGCGCTACTATGGATAATCGTAGTGTGCAAAATGAAGATACGCAAATAGCAATATATTCGAATAGATACATTTAGCTCCTCAACTTACTATTGGATAATTCAGGAGTTTCAAAAACAGTATACCATAAACTAATGTTACAACAAACAAAAGGCAAGGGAAAATAGAAATATTGTAATATTGTTTTAACGATGAAATCTGTCGTTATGTAAATGAATATGAATAGTCATAACTGCCGATAATGGAGCGATGTTAATCTGCAATTTTTCCAAGAGAACACACACACAAATTATAATCTAATAGTTTTCCTTGCTTGAAAGTGTGTCAAAGATCATCTCAATGACATTGTAGGGATTTATCATTACTGAGCTATTCCACAATAATATCGGTGCAATTACTTTGCTCTGCTGATCTTTTTTCTATGGATATTTTTAGTTTCATCTATTGTGTAAAAAGTACACCTGACCTCCTTATAATATTTATAAAACAGGAAGGTAATATTTTAAGAAGATATTCGAGATATTGTATTAGTATATTTGTTGATTATTAGTTCTGATTTTTTGCGTATGAGTTTTATTATTAAATTTTTTAAAAAAGTCCAGTTCATTATTGTGTTGCCCTTTTTAAATATTTAAAGGGCCACTGACAATTTTGAGGTAGACGTGTGTTGAGGTATGATGGGGTAGTAATGTAGAGCATAAAAGATATTCCTGCTTATTCCCAAAATTTTATAGTTTTAAAGATTCCAGCAATAACCATTCGAAATTTTAACACGGTACACCTTATAATGTATTTTCAAATGAAACGAGATTAAAATACAAAAAAATAGTAGTTTATGCGACAAGAGTGGATATGGACAATCCACTCGAGTTGTACAGTATATTTTTCTACAACCCACTAACGAAAATCTACAAATTTAAAAAACATTTTATAGTACAGGATCCGAAGTAAGGTCGACCTTTACCCATATGTTTAACGGATGAAAGTTTTTTTTTATTAAATAAAATATGTTATAAATATACCGCAAATGAGTTGCCTAAGAAAATACGATCACGGCCATTTTTTACATTCCTGTCCTACATAAAGAAAGTATAGGAATCATGCTAAAAGTTGCTTGCGATGTCATTTTCTATAATTTTGGTCCTATACATGATTTCCCTAAACTGGCGCGTATTTTGAGATATTTGAGGAAAAGTGCAAATTTCGAATTTTGAAGAAAACTTAAAAACGGATAAAGAGAAAAACATAAAATTTTAAACTTAAGCTTTAATCCATCCTGCGGTGAGCTGTTTAAATTTTAGACATAGTCGAAGCGTCTGGGGAATGCTTCAAAGGGTGTCGTTTTTTTTTTTTACTTCAAGAAAATAAATAATCTTGACCGTATTTTCTTAGGCAACCCATTTGCGGTGTATTTATAAACATATTTTTGCCTACGACCACTTAGGAAAGTGACACATATCACACTATATAGTCCTATGGAAAGTGCTATATATCACACGCGTATGAATAAGAATTTACTTTCCACCCTTGTACGAATATGCTACTTTCCGCAGCAGCTGTCACAAAATGTCAAATGCATTATTTCTATTTTGATCTATGTAATGTCCATATTAATACTAAAATTGATATGATTGTTAAATTATTGAAATTGTTGTAAATTAGATCCTAGATATTTATCTTTAACAATTATTATTAAAATATTTTTAAAATAACTAAGTTATGTTTGCTTTTTATTCTGGTTAAACACATAATCGATTAGATCATTCAATTAACGCAAGGCCTATTAGCTCAGTTGGTACAGTATCAACTTTGCCATTTGAGACCTGGCGAGCGACCGCGTTCAAATCCTTGCGGGGACAGATTTTTTTAATCGTTTTTTTTTTAGTTTTTTTTTTGTTTAGAAAATGTGAAAATTGAACAAATACGATTATTGTTGATTATTTTTTTAAATACATTTTAATTATTATAGTAATAACCTGGTTTTACATTTTTTGATGAAATTATTTTGTGGTCGTAGGAAAAATATTGTACATTATTTGTGTAAAAAGTGATTTTCCACACTCGTACTATTTCTAAAAAAAAAACTTTCATCCGTTAAACAGACTTTACTTCGGATCTCAGACTAATAGGTTAAAGAAAAAACAACTAATTTTGAAATAATTTATAAATTTTACTAATTTATAAATTAAAATAAACAAGAAAAAAAATATTTATTTTAACTAGTCCTCAGCCCAGTTTTGAACCCGGGCCTCTCGCGTGATAGACAGACACTGTGTCCTCACCTTCACCGCCACTTTTAGGATTTCAATTTTAATACTCGTAATTAAATTAGTTTCATTTACTTTGATTAAAATTTATAAACTTTATTTCAAACTGTGGACAGAATAAAAATAGAAATGCTATTATCTATCGATTCTACCCAAATAATTCATTTTAATGTATATTTATTCTCAATAACTAAAAAATATACTGATAATTAGTTTGACAGAACTGATACTTATTTAAAATTTTAAACATAATTGTAGTTGGTTGATCAAAATATGAACTGATTGGTGGATATGAAATATGTTCGTTCAGTTGAATGCAATAGCATATCCATGTGGGTATAGAAAAAAATATTTCAATATTATTCTGGGTCAGTATTTAAATTTATCCAAGAAAAATGGTTTTTCTACATCCACATTATGCTATCGCGTTCAACTGAACGAATATATTTCATATCCATTCCAGGTAGTGAGAACAATGCAAAAAAATTAAATACACCAGTCACAGTTCATATTTTGGTCAACCAACTACTATTATTTTTAAAATTTTAAATAAGTGACAATTCTGTCAAACTAATTGTCAATATATTTTTTAGTTATTGAGATAAAATACACATTAAAATAAGTTATTTTTGTGTAAAATCAATAAAAAGTAGCATCTATTTTTGTTTCGTCCACATTTTGAAATAAATTTAAAATTTTAATCAAACTATATGAAACAAATTTAATTACGAGTATAAAAAAAAAACTAAAATCCTAAATCTGGCAGGAGGTGAGGAAACGGTGTCTGTCTTCCACGTGAGAGACCCGCGTTTAAATCTCGGCTGGGAAATAATAAAATTAAATCTTTTGATTCATGTTTATTTTATTTTATACGTTAGTAAAGTCATATAAATTATTTTAAAATTAGTTATTTTGTCTTAATTAGGTACCTAAAATCATTATTTAAATTTGTAGATGTTCGTTAGTAAGTCGTAGAAAAAATATACTGTACAACTCGAGTGGATTGTCCATATCCACTATTGTTGCACAAACTACTACATTACGGCTTCTTAGAATTTTAATAAATAATATTAAAATACGTGTAAAATTTAAATATGTACACAAGAAATAAAACAAATTTATTAACCCCTCTTATAACTAAGTCAATAGACTAGAGAAGCTTTATTTATCTTGTACCAAAATTAACTAAAACTATAAAAAAAAAACAAATTTCATTTGTACTATTTTAAAAAGAAATCTTAAAATGAATACTTAAACTGTAACCAGAACACAAATAAATGAATTAAGAATTAAAATCTGTTTACACAAAAATGCAGCACTGCAAATGGTATTAGTGAATTACTTTTCCCAGTTTGTCCTCACTACACATTAATTTATATGTGTCCGACCTAATTTATACTTATACCGGGTGTGTGCGCGAAAACATCGGATGGCTTTATTTTTGGTAAAATGTATGTAAGTTGGAATCTCTAATTTTTGTAGTATTCATAAGGTGGACGTAATTCGACATACTTGTCATTCCACTACCCCTCCTCACTTAGCCAAAAGTTACCATACGTGAAAATTTTTAATGATACTTAGTCTGAATAGTATGAATAAGAGCAGGGGCGGTTTTTCCATTGGTTCATTTGTGCAGTGAACACCCAGTTAAATTTCATAAAAACACATTATTTTAATATTACATAAATAACATAAAAATTAAAAATTTAATTTTAATATTTTTATTTTCATACGTGTTAATCTATATTTTTTTGTACATCATTGTCCTCTGGCTAATCGCGTCTCTGTGTCACAGTATATCTAAGTATACTGTGTCTGTGGCGCATTATTATGGGTGAGCCTAACACGAGTGAGACAATATG
Source organism: Psylliodes chrysocephalus (assembly GCA_927349885.1). NCBI lineage: Eukaryota > Metazoa > Arthropoda > Insecta > Coleoptera > Chrysomelidae > Psylliodes > Psylliodes chrysocephalus. The sequence continues at coordinate 91,840,520 of OV651813.1, forward strand.
CCGAATGTATATAGCTAGAAAGAGAAGACAACACGCCAACAAATCCTTCAAATTGTCAAAAAACACACTAATTGGCGCGCCGCTCACAAACAAGGTTGCCAAACCAGTGTTGCCAGTCTAGTACAATTCACAATTGTACTAGATGTAGTACTTTCTGCGTGCATCAGTGTTCACGTGTAAACTACATATATATACTGTGTTCCTTGTTTGGGTTTATTATCAATAAAGACCCCCTTTTTTCCTCTTCAATGAATTTAGATGTCACTGCAAATAGAATTCGAAAAATCTGGTACATTTAAGGAATCTGGTACATTTTTTAGACAAATCTGGTACATAACAAAAACATATTCTGGCAACACTGTACCAAATCAAGCAAACTGTCACTGTCATTAGTGTCATTCCATTCCATTGCTATTAAATACTTTAAATAATAAATAACAACATAAGATTATTTTAATTGTGCTTATTTAGAAAAATGTGTTTAATTAAGAACTGTATCTTCAATAAATTGAAAGTATTATTACGAAAAACTTCTATAAGGCAAGGTAAATTAAAATTTTTAAGGTTATGTTGATTTTTTACTTATCATAATTTGTAATTTGTTTTATATTTTTTTTTCAGTGTGCTACGTTGCCCCAAGGTTTGGGGTTGTAATGCAGCTCCTCTCACTTGAGATAAGAGTGACTAGCTCAATTAATTTTATTTACAATAATCAGAGAGATAGGGTCGTGGAAAGATAAACGTATGGTTTAACCTTTTAATACTCAAGAAACTGGTCAGTCGTCTAATTAGCAAAGTGGAACAAATCCAGCAAATGTATTATAATATTAAAATGACTTCAGTGCCCGTTTCGTACCAATCGATCACAAGGTAAGTATGAATAAGTGTATAAGAGCATAAATTTAATAATACTGAAAATATACCTAAATCTTATTATACTATATACAATAAACTTACGTTATTTATCTAATATATATTTTATTTTAGGCTCTATGAGAAACTAAATAAGCTATGCCAAAACAGCCAACAAAAGTAAGGGTAGATAAAATACAATACCCACTTAGATTTTCTAAACTAAAACTATTCGATAGTTAGAATGCGAAACAGCTTTTAATGTAATAAGGTAATAATACTAAAGGCTATGATTTATATACAAGATAATACTATGACAATGATGTTATTAAATATATGTACAGAAAGGTGATGCACGGTAATGTTTTTAGCAATATACAGGGTGTTAAAAAAAAGTGTCACAAAATGAAATGGTGAATAGTATGACCCAAAATAAGCAGAAAAGTCTTAATAAATATATGACCGCAAATTAACGGTTTCGGAGATACGGACCATTTTGTGTTTATAACAATTTTTTATTATTATAAAAAACAATGATATTTATAAACAATCAATAACAACATCGAGTTAAATGAGATGTTCAAATACTGACGTAGCGCTTCCCTCGCATTGCCATTTGCACGACCGTACATAAAATGCATGTCAGCTAATTCAATATTAGTGTAAACAGGCATAACGAAAATTTATAAAATTATTCACCCACAACAAAATAATAACTGCAAATAGTATCTATGAAAAAACATCGGTAGACTCCGATAAGAAAAGCAAGTTTTTGAGAATGAAAAAAAATAATCAAAAAATGATACAAAACACTCCGTATCTCTGAAACCATTCATTTGCGGACATATGTTTATTAAGACTTTTCTGCATATTTTGGCCCATACTACCCCCCGTTTTATTTTGTGACACTTTTTTTTAACACCCTGTATATACAAGGAAGCTAAGCGTGGCTAAAATAGAGCTCAAGCAATGAAGTAGGCAATGGAACGTTCTTACTTGTTCTGTGGTTTCCTGATGATCTACCATCCAGGGGTTCTCGTCAGAGTTATCAATCGGTTACTAAGGGATGGGCCAACAAGCTAAGCAGGAAGCGGTGAACTATAGTAAGGGTTACTTCCTTTACTGGAACCGCTAAGCCAAGCACTGACGATAGTGTGTCCAAATTAAATAATAGTTACTAAATACTACAGGAGTGGCACAAGAAGCTCTACAAAATGGATACAAACAAGAAGGCCGTAGATGTTAGGTGGCCTTTGGAAGAAAAGTAATATTTCCACAACAAGGTGCCTTCTATAATGACAAATATACTTTAAAGGTAAACTTTCTCTTTATATTATTAGCCAAATAATCCGAATAAAATTCCTGAATTTTCAGGTACCACATGGACCAAAGAAAGCTAATTGAAAAAGAACAGAAGAGGAAGGAAGTTCTTCAGCCAGAAAGACAATCTAGGGTTGCACACAAATTACTATATTTTAGGACCAAATGACCTTGGCCTTGAACTTAAATTTGAATAAATGAAAGTGAATGTAGATTTTAGCAAAGAAGAAGTAATTTGGAATTTGAACAATGGGCGTGTTTAGTGAAATTCAAAAATATTTTTTTCTGATAAGTAACACAAAACCTAATCTAAAAATATTTTTTTTAAATTTTTCCCTTCTCAAATTTTCATACAATAATTTTTTTAAATTCCAAGAAATTCAAGCAAATTTGAAACGTGCGCCACTCTATTCTTCAAGCATCGTCATAATGAAGCCTACATTCTTATTGGCTGATTTATAATGTTCAAGCCAGTAGTTGATGTTTTTACGTGGTTGCCGTTTTTTGTAAAGAATTATTGAAATTCCGGATGACCAACAATCATTAAATGGTTAACATCGTGCAATTTAACATAAAAACATAAAAATAAATCTATATTGGTTTAAATTCCATTTTAAAGAAGCAACCTGACACTTACTATTTTAATTAACTTTATTAATCGACTTGTTATTCAATACCATACGAAATATTTTATCTGACAAGTCTGGCAACGTTGTTTCACTCTGTGTCATAACATAACCTAACAACCTAACCTAGTTTTCGATTGAGTTTATTGTTTGGATTTTTCTTTTAAATTGTATCTATATAGTGTTAATTTTTTAAAAATGGCAAAAATACAAACTGGATTTATGGAAGGATCTTCTGATAACTTACCTAAGGTGGATTCCGATATGATAAATGATTTTTTTATAAATAATATAAAGTTTATTGGCTCTGAAATTCGCAATGTAAAGACGAAACGGTAAGACACTTTTTTTAGCTGTGAAATAATTTACAATCTTTTTATAATTAGGTTCAAAAAGATTTGTATTAAATATAGGAAAAAAATGTGTTTTCTATTCTACAAACTCTGTTAACTAACTGCTACTAAATATTGTTGACATTTTATTTTTGCTATACCTATTTATTAAGTAACAATTATTCTATTGTAGGTCTGCAAAGGAAGCATATGGTGACAGTGCATTATCATATGTTCAACTCAAAAGAGAGGGTGTTTTGTGTAACATTAAAGCTAGGATTACCCCAGAACACAAAATTCACAAAAAAGCCTATAATGTTGATGCAGTAATAAACGAACAAGAGGAAAAGGTTGTGTCTTGTGAATGCACAGACTGTTCTGCTTCTGAAGGTAATATAAATTCCTCTAAATATTAAAAAAAACTGTGCATACAATGTAACAAGGTTCTATTATTTTTTAAGGTGGTTGCAAACATGGTGTTGCTTTCTTGTTATGGCTGCATCGTCGAAGTGAAGAACCTTCTACTACATCGACATTGTGTTATTGGAAAGGCTCATCTTTATCAAAAGTAGGACGTTCTTCTGACTTGAGGGTTTCAACACTATTTGGCCAGAAAAAAAACAGAAAAATTGAGCCACCTAATAAAACATTGCTAAAAGAGCTATTAGCAGAATTTCCTACAAGCCAAGGTGTTTTATTCCAATTACACAGAAATCCGAAGTTTTCAAATCTTAGTCTGCATCAATTAGGGATTAATTATAAAAACTTGAAGACTGCTAGTAACATTGATGAATTCATGGCATTTATGACAAAAAGTATGTCAAAGAGTGCTTGTCTGGAAGCAGAATTATTGACAAGGCAGCAATCGAACTGTCCTGAATGCTTTGAACTTAGATTTGGACGCATTACAGCTTCTTTACTGTATGAAACTGCTAGAAGTAAAACCTTTTCAGGTAGTTTAAAAGAAAAAATTCTTGGGGCGAATCCACCCATTGAGACTGAAGCTATAAACAGGGGTAAAAAGTTAGAGTCGGAAGTGATAAAAATTGTTAGTGAAATTAAAAATATTAACATTAATAAATGTGGACTTTTTTTAAATAAAAATTACCCAATCTTTGGAGCTTCGCCAGATGGCATTTCTGATTATTATGTCATTGAAGTAAAATGTCCATATAAAGAGAAGAGTTTGAATAATTATATATCGAGTGGCAAAGTGACCAGAAAGTTTTATTTTCAAATGCAACTACAAATGTTGCTTTCTAAAAAACATAAAGGGCTGTTTTGTGTGGCATCTCCTAATTTTGAAGTTGATAAGGAGGTTCAGATATTAGATGTTAATTTTGATGAACATGAACTAAGTGATGTTATGGACCAGGCAAATATTTTTTGGAAAAATGTTATATATCCTGTTATAATTGATTAAAATAAAAAAAACGAATTTTGTAAAATTTTCTTTAATAAATATTCTATTAAACATGTATAACTAATGATATTTACATTTATTTCTCAATTACATTACCATTAATATTTATCAAGTCTTTATACTAAGACACTTGACAGTTTATTGCAACTAACACTGCAGATTTATGTAATGTATATTTTCAATGCATTATTATGCTAGTCTTGATGTCACAGTACTGTTTGCCAATATTGTTTAAACACTCTAATTGTAGTTACAAATTTAATATTTTAGGAAGTGATGGTAAACATTAAAATGAAGAGGCTCAAGATATTTATTTTTGTGTAGTTTGTATGTATTTTGTATAAGTATCAGAACTTAAAATGAACACTGTTAAATAATTTGCATATTTCAAACGAATTGTAATTTTTGATAAATAAATTTAATAATAGAATCATTATATCTGGACATAATATAAAAGATTAATAAATTCAATTTTTGTGTTTATTGTAGATTATTTATTTAGTCCTGTAAAGAATGCATTAAATAACATGCAAACTTTTCTACAATCATTTGAGCAGTAAAATAACATATATGGAATGACAATTTTTTACAAAAAATGAGGAGATATGATGCCAGTTTTTGGCTTATAGGTTAACTCACTTGAATTATTACATTTTTTTAATATATTCTGGTATAATCCCAGTGAATTAAAATATTTCATTTCTTAAAGAGATTTATATTTCACAAAAAAAATCTATTACTAGCTCAACAATTTTAAATGTATTAATTTTTAAATAGATTACCATCTTAATGTGTTTTTTATTTTAAAAGGAGAATCTGAATACCTACCAATTTTCATATCCATAACATTTTCGATGAGGTCTTAAAAAAAATTCCGCTCTGTAGCAAGAAACTAAAAAAAAATATATTTCTTGATATTTAATTATCATTGGTCTTGACTGTAACATCTTTGGTTTTTAAATATAATAGACATCCTCATATAAATATTGACTTACCATTATAACTCGAAAACAGGCATATCTTTATTTATAAAGTTGATACAAAAATAACATTAATTCTAAATTTTATATGTTAAATAGTTTGGGCTATGCATTGATAAGTCATTCAGAATACTTCATAAACAAGATAGTAGTAGTTAAAGGTTATTAAATATAAAATTATATTTTTTAATGACATACTATTGACTGTAAAAATTACAAATTATTTCACTCTCACCCTGTACATAGTTTGGCAGAAATGTTTTATATTAATGGTGTTTGCAAATTAATTAACGCACAAACTATGACAGTAATATCATTTATGAATTGTAACAAGTTATTATTTATACATGCATGTGGTTTTAAGATCAAAAACTCTCTGACTCTACGAATCACTCTCTCAATGTGAATTCTTAAAGAAGCAATTCTTTTGTTCTGCTTAACTTCATCCACTGTCAATTTTTGTCCAGTACTTACTGATGGTGGTCTTATCAATAAACATGCTTTGGCTTCAAGTAAGGAAGCAACATGTTTAAACCCTCGATCGGCCATTACATGACACTTTGGCAAAACCTCCAAATATTTGCTTTTGGAAATAATGTCAGTATCACTAATTCTTCCTCCAAAGCCTTCTGAAATAAAATTAATAAATCCGTTGGGGGTACAAGAAATTAAAATTTTTATTGTATTACAATGTTTGTATTCTGACCATGTACTAGATTGTTTCAAGGGATTAGAAGGTTTTTGAATTTCAATTTCAAAACAATCAATGATGCTTTGAATTTCATTATATCTTGCTCTAAAAGGCAGTGGCAAGTATTTTTTTATAATATCTTTTTCAGGCCAAAATATTAAATGTTGTAAAACAGTGGCAATTTTTGGCACAGAATCAACAAAAATATTATGGATGCTAGATCGCGAGAGATCAAAATCTCTTCCTATTCTAATATATGGATCATCCAACCTAATTTTCCATAAAGTTAGTATAACATGATCTGAGGGAATTTGTGCTTTCTTAGAAATAAAATCAACCATTTTATATAAATCATCGGGAATTCCTAAATAAAATTTAGAATGTTGTTTTATTAAATATAAAGTAGAATCCTTCCTAGAACTAGGCTTATGTAGGGTTTCTTTATTTTCTTCTGTGGAAGTAGTATTCGTCTGACTCCAGGATGATGTTGATAGTGTAGCAGAGTCTCTAGAAGATGAACTAACATCACTTGGAAATTTTGTTTTTTTTAAACTAGCTTTTAGTTTAGACTCGGTCAGTTTTTGCATTGTTAAAATAGGAGAACAACTTTTTTCTGCAACTATATTACTTTTTTTCAAATCCTTATATTTGGTCTCAGTCGACACACTTCTCATGATTGGTGTTATTTTTGCCTGAACTGATTTTGATGTGTTTTCAGTTTTCCTTAAATAATGTATTTGAAATGAGCCAGATGGTGACTCAATATGTGATGATACTTTCATACGTTTCTCATCTGGTGATTCACTGTCAGTTTTGAAAAGCTTTCTGGCAACTATTTTTGAAGAAGTTTTTGGTCGTTTCGGTGATGATACATTATGCTCGAATGAGGTTGATGCTAAACATTCTTCCTTTTTTTCAATACATTTCAAAGTTTCAATTCTTCTTTTTTTGGCAGAGTCAGATAAAGAGCTTTTAATCGGAATTTTGGGTGGTCTATCAATATATTTATGAGGCACAACATCTCCTTTAATTTTTAAATTTTTACCAATAATTTTGAACTGCATCCAATTTTCGGCATCTTTTTCCACCTAAAAAGTACATTTTTGTAATAAAAATAAATTCATACAATTATTCATTAGTATCCACAAGCTCGGTGTTAAATAATAAGGTATATTAACCTACAAAGTTGATCAACTATGTTTTATAAATTGATATCAAATTGAAAAAAATAAATAAATAGGTAAGTATCTTACGTCAAAATGGTCTTCGCATATAAAAGCACGATGGTAGTTTGTGTTTTTTACTTTTGCTGCAGCCCACCATCGCTTCTGAATGTCCAGATTTTGAGGAACTTTTATGAAAATTTTGTCAACTTGGCTGGTTTTATTACTGCAGGTAGGGACCAAACACTTGAAAATATAACCAGGCATTTTCAATAGAACGTAAAATAAACAAGGGTTTCTTCACACAGTTTAAAAACAATTTCAATTTTTTTTACAAACGAGGTTAAAAAACAAAATAAATACAAACTTTGTTTGTTTATATATCAAAACACGTACCAACCTAATTTTAATACAATTTTAGAAAGAGATAACTAACCATAAATATTACTATTAGAAAAAGATGGAGAACCAAACGCGGTTTTCTTGTCAAATTCGCACAGAAGAATTCCTGTGCTGTTTTATGGTTCCATCGATTCATCAGCGACCAATGAAAATAGGCGCTTCATTATGACGCGTATAATGCCGCAAAAATAATGCGTTTTAAATTATTGATTTAAAAGTGAACTTTTCAAAGCACTATAACTTTGTTATTTATTATTAATTTAAAGTAGTTTTTGTACGAAAATAATTGTTTTTTTATGCTTAATCTGCTTATAGCATCAGATTCGTTAAATTCGTTTACACTGAACACGCCCATTGCAATTAGATTCATAAAAGAGAAGAAGGAAGGTCAAGGTCGACAATTGATGTCAAACTGTTTGTTTACATTCAGGTACAGGTCATAGAAAATTAATATACATAATTTGAACAATCTTGTATTTTCTTTTATCGACATGTAAGCTTATTATTAAATTATTTAAATGTTATATAAATATTGCAACGATAAAATGCGAACTGTAACAAGTGTCTAAGACCATCCAAAGACTACTTCAAAATGGCACTTAACAAGTCACATCCCACATATCTACATGATCTGGCTAATGAATCCTATAAGTACTTATCAAAACATTAAAATACTATCTAAAATTAAACAATAATTTGAAAATACAGATGAAGCCGATTTACCTATCAATATGAACTTTTTAGTAAAAATGAAGCTTTATAAGAAGATAAAGCCTATTGATACTGAAACAAATATGAATATATTGGGGAGTTAAGGGGGGTTAAAATATAAAAAAAAATCCTAACTGAAAAACTTGAAATTTTTAGCAAACATCAATCTTAAAGGAGAAGCCCTTTCATTATAAAAAAATCTGATTAAATATGGGGGATTTAAGGGGGGTTGAAATAAAAAAAAATCAAAAATGAAAAGCGATATAAACATGAAATTTTTAGTAAAAATCAAGGTCTATAAGGAGATGAGGCTTATTGATTGTGAAAACAATCTGCTTAAAAATGGGGGTTAAGGGGGTCTGTTAAACTGCGAAGAGTATCATTTAAAATGCCAGGCATTATATATCTTTATTCTAGTTTGTGTCTGTGTAATATTATGTACTGTGATGGGACTGATCTTATAAAATAAACATTTAAAACATTTTAGTTCTTATTTTATTTGCCAATAAAAGGTATTTAAAAAATATATTTTTTATTTGACATCTGTGACAAATTGGGAAAATAATTAAACTTACAATATAAACTAAAAAATGGTAGGTAAAGTTTCATATAAAATGTTCTACATAACCTGACATATATTTAAAAATAATCTCAAATTATGAAGAATAAACAGTTTACAAACTAATAATGTTTATAGATGGTTTTCAACGTATTAAAAACAAAAAAAATAAGACTAACTAAAATATTCATTTATTAATAGTGTTTGAAAACAGTATGATGTTGATAATAATAACTACACATACTCAAATAATAAAAAAAACAGCGATATTGACTCTTGTATAAAGTTTTGATCCGAACTTACATATAATAAAATTATTGGAAAAAGTGAACACCCATTTTCAATTACCACGAGCCGCCACTGTATAATAGCAAGCACACTTTTTTAACTACATCCATAATAAAAAAATTTATAGGTTAGGTCGAAAATGAGTGGGATAATATCATCGCGAAAACGCCGAATTCATACGAATTTTTGGTGATTTAAGAAATACGGGTACGTTTTGACCTTAGTGGCTTACTCCTCGGAAATCCCTTTCCTAGACACTGAAATATTCAAAAAGGTTTTTCTAGAAAACGGTTGAAATTATCCAATTTAAATATGTATAACAATTTTACACAATAATTATGTTGACATGTTTTCTAATTAAAGGTACTAAAAAGTTTAATAAAAAAAATCCAGTTTCATCATCAGAAATTGCCTAGGTATGTAACAAAATAAATAAAATAATATTCCTTGTCTAAAGTTGTGTCTGTTTGTCAATTTTGATAACGATTTACGAATACGAAAGGATTACAAAAAAGCGAAAAAAAAAATATTCCTGTAACATTTTCTAAGGCAACTTTTTATTAAAACTTATTTGGTCCAATCTTCATATTTTGGTCCAAATAACCTGCGCTTGTTCTATTTCCCAATAGTTGTTCTCACCCTGTATTATTAATTATTTTTTTACTGTCTGTTTTGTATGAAAATGTGTAACACAAATTATTTAAATACATAAAAAGCGAAGTAAAATTGAAAAAAAAAACATATATTACCTACCTAAATAATTTTCAAAATTTTAGTTTTTTAGTTTCATAAACAGCTATATTTGTCCAAAATTTTTAATTGTTCAAAATTCAAAAACGCACACACAATTCGTGCCGAAAATTTTTCAAAATTTAAAATCTATCACCATATTTTAAATTTGCTATCAATCAAATCATGAATTAAAATCGACTTAACCCGACAAGATTATCAATTTTTCATTGAACGATCACGTCAAATTCGAACCGTCCGTGCGTAAACTCAACAATTTTCCGACAACGAAATGCAACGTTTCGAACCTGCTGAGAGCTGCTGCGTACGGCAGAAGGTGTTGCGTAAAACTGTTGCTGGAAGCCGTTGGGTTCGCCGTGTCGGAGGAGGGCCGAAATAAAGAAAGCAAGAACAAGAAATGCAGCAACAGAAAAGCAGTTAGGGAGCCGAGCAGCAGGTTGTATAGCGCGCGCAGAGCCGCGGATCGTGCAAGAGAGATTTCGCTGATTTCGCGTCCGCGACGACTTGTAGGATGATGCGTCATGCCTACATTCAATGTTTTGTTTTATTTTGTTATGGATAATTGCACTGGGTAAATGCGCAACATGAATTTTTGGAACCAAAACAAAGTATTATTATATATGTACCTTAGTAACAAAAGGTCTAATACCCATTTTTTTTTACACAAAATAAGTTATTTACACTCCGTTATAAGAACGCTTATTAAACCTATTAACAGGTAATGATCCCATAACTTTACATTACTTTACTAGACTGAACTATCTGAATGACATGAACGTCAAATTATTTACAGTCCAAGCATCTGACAAAATTTATCAGGCTACTAAATTTAATAGTAGTTTACGTTATAAGCCCGTTACCTAGACGTTATATAACCGTGCGAGCACGTAGATATCAGGTAACGGGCATGTATCGTAAGTTTTATAATATACTGCAATTTACTACATTTTACAACCTAAAATCAAATAAAATTTTATCATTTGACACTATCATTACAAGTTTCCGAATGTGACTTAAAATATTGACACTTCAATTACAACTATCCAAATTTCGTGAATAATTTTTTTATTCAAAATTAAAGTACATAAAATTTGATATATATACAAGTTGTTGGTTGTTTTCTCACCACCTCTTTAATTTTCCAGATGGACAATTCCCGATGCTGCACCAGGAACCACCGTCTCGAAATATCTCAGCCGGGACCATCTAATCGACAATTTCTTATATAATTTTTACTTATAATAATGTAATATACATACAGATTAGGAAAAATGTATACGAGCCATACGGTACAGTTACGCCCATCTCTATTAATTGCTAATATTCGCTACTAGTCGGGAACATCGTAACAAATTATATATACTTTATACTATTTACGAAAAGTTGACAATTTCCGAGTTATAAGCAAAAAACGCCAAAAAATTAGATACTTTTCCCTTTTTGCATTTCTTTCAAAGTTACGCTATAAAAATTTGTTAGCAAACCTCAGGTTTGGATTCAGCACCCCAAAAAAACATTTAACATGGAAGAATTCAAAATTAACCCAAAACACAATTTGACTAGATTTATAAATAGACAACCGAGATTTGTTCGTAGATGTTACTCAAAAATAGAACAGGAGAACTATTTAATATTTCAGAGGCAGTTTGGTAGTACAACAAGAGTATTCCAGAACACTCTACTATACGAACAATTTTGGAGGTTCATCCGAAGAGGAATACTAGAATGCCTGTCATCTGGCCTTAAAATACACATGCTCTGAAAATAATCCAAGTGCCATATTTATAAATTGAAAAAATAGCTCTACCTACAGAGTTTACTAAACTGAATTCCCACAGACTTTCACAATTTTTATCAGTCTTAATACTTCAGAATCAGCCCTAGATTACGCAGAATCGGATTGCGAACAACTCACAGGACCACCTATTTTAGAGCCTGCTACAGAGTTGCTAGGGATCTTTTAAGTTACCCTAACAACACAACAGCAAACAAATACCTGACGTGACAAGACATATTCTGACTGGCCATTCACTCAAGATACCAAGCCAAGTTCTGAAATTTAGCAATGGATAGTAATAAATCCACAAATATTGCTGCAATGCTTCGTTTTCACCTTTTGAAATAAAACTAGTACTTTAGTACGGGATTTGAGAAACTAAAGTGCCACTTTTAATCTATTGGGCGTTCGCTATATGTCGACCGGCATATTATCATCTAATATTATCAACTAGTAATTTTGAATTAAACTTTATAGTTTGGCTAACATGTTTTGATGTGTTAGGTATCATGTTTAATATTGATAAAAAGTAGTTTAATCTACGAAATATTCTTTTTTCTGAAAATAGACACTAAATAAACTACATTACATATTGCTAAATGTGCTGGCAAGATCAAATCTTCGGTCCTGCTTTACCAGGATAGAGTAAGTACTGGTTAGGTTGAAAATGAGTGGGATGATCCCATCGCCTTCCACTGCGACCCAGATGGATCTATTGTAAAGGAAGAAAAGAAAAACTCTAAGTCTTAAGATCTATTGTAGCTTATGTCTAACTTATAGTTCACCGTACAAACCAAACCTTTTGATAAAGGCCATGGTTGAATTGAATGAGACTTGTTTAAAGTTGGTAGGCTCTAGACGGGTAAATCCGAAGATCTGGATCAGATATGTTTGTTGCAAACCTATCCTTCTTATGTGGTTACCCAGACAACAATATCCAGTCATCAGTCCTGTGAAAATGCGTAGATCTTTCCTACTCCATTCCCGGATCTGAGCAGAACCGTATATGGAAGAGTTATAAACGCCTTGGGGTATCTCTCCAGCTAGTGAGTGTTGCACCCTCCGTCCATTTTGAGATAATTCTTTTCGCAGTGCTGTTTGCAACACCCAGGAATGGTTCTGGTCCTAAAACCCATATTCTGTTCCTCTTTTAGCAAGCGTGCCGGCTTTCTCATTGCCTTTCACACCGCTGTGTCCCGGAACACAGATGAAAGTAAATTTATTCCGGGCAGTGAGACACTCAAAGAGATTTATACAGTTCCAAGCCTGCTTTGTGTCAACTCGATTGTAGCTCAGTGCCTTGAGGGCTGCCTAGTAATCCGAAAAGATATTTATAGTCTTGTTTGCGAGTAGAAAATTAATCAATTCTTTTGATTCCAACTCTATAGCAATCGTTTCTGCTTGATATATCGTAGCCAGAGAGTCCATGTTTATTGATGTAAATTCTTGGCTTCTAGTCGAAAAAACCCGCTTCTACTCCTTTTTCAGTTTTGAAGTCGTTCGTGTACAGTAGGTTTTACCCCTCTGCTCCATACGTCTCTCTCTGCAACAAGGACGCTGTATAACTTTTCTGTGCTGCCGGGGAACTAGCGAGTCTGAGACCATGCCGAAAATGTGGTGGTTCCCCGTCTTGTCCCATCGCAGTACTTCATTTCATTGACTATCTACCTTTAGGAGTCTATAGGAGACCACCGTGGCCTTCCTTTCCAGCAAAATGTGGAGAGGGGTAAGGTCCGGTCCGGTCCCCTCCGGTCTGGTTGATATTGCCCCAGTGATGGCGAGGCACGCAAGTCGCTGGATTACAGCCAGCTTTGGTCTGGCCATCCGTTAAAATCCCTTGTTTCACCAGACGACGGAGCAGTACGTAACCATGGGTTTTACCACGGTTTGGTAAATCCATATCCTTCCTAGGGTACATAGAGGTAATCTGGCTTTGTTTATAATATTTTCCAATTCGGGGTTCCAGGAGAGTTTTTTATCTAGGATAATCCCCAGATATTTCACCTCCTCCGTAAAAGGAATGGTTTTTCCGGGAGTTTATACTAAATGGCGTTCGTATATGCAGAAAAAGAACAGACACAGTATGCAATGTTGCAGCAGGAATCATGGATCGGTCGCAGCTACCGACCGTTAAATGGCAACGACGTTACTACATTCGTTTTTCTCATGTACAGCAAACGGCAGTTACTATTCAGTTCGATACAAGTAAAGCGGAACCGAAGGTTGGATCTTGCCAGAACTGTATGTATATTAAGTCAAAAAAGATTTAAAAAATGTTTGATATTATTTTATTTTTTACCGTAGTAATTACTTGAGTTGTGAAAGATCCGTCAATATTCGATAAACAGGGTGGGAACTTTAACTGGCGCAAATTCGCTACAGCTTCAGGTTGAAAAATGCTGATAAAACGCAAAAGCACGTCGATTGAGTTTTTGTAAGCTTTCCGGTCATACCAAAAAAAATTTTTTTTCACCACCTTTACAGGGTAAAACTCACCCCGACTTCAGTTTTTTAAATGGGATGATACCACTTGTGGCACCTTGTTAGAAAGGTCTTTCCAAAATAACATGGACTGTGCCATTTTTTTTTTTTTTCATTTTTACCCAATGGTAATTTTCTAGCGTGAAAAAATTATTTCATATCAAAAAATTCTTCTGATGCTTACAAAACCATTCTAAGGTACTGTTTTAAGTGGTCAGTATTTTCTCAATTTGTTTTTAGAAAAGTGTATGAACCGCTTTATCTCAATTTGGACTTTTTATTGTAAAAAATGCGACTCGGAAAAAATGAAGGTAAGTATAGGTACAAAAAAATTATCGCATCTTTATCAATTGTAAGGCTACAAAGAATCAATTTATTTTCTGTCGAATTAGTAATCTTCATTTTCGTTAAAAATGCCGGTGTATTTAACGGAAACTTTGAAAATAGAAATTTTGATCATGATTGGGTTCGGGGATCGGATGCGTACCCAAGCAGAATTTGCGGCATTATTTCAAGCGCAACATCCAGAATTGCCTCCGTTACACCGGGCTACAGTAGGCAAAATTGAGGCTCATTTCAGGTTGCACGGGCATTTACAGCAAATTCCTCGAGAAAGCCCACAACGAGTAGACGAAGACACTAGAATAAATGTTCTAACATTTGAGGAAAATCCAATCAGTTCTGCCAGACGAGTAAGTAGGGAATTTGATTTGTGCCATAAAACTGTATTGGCTATCTTGAAATCTGCTGGTAAAAGATCCTTCAAAATGAAGCCTGTGCATGAGTTGATGGAAGATGATCCCGATCGGAGGGTGGAGTTTTGTGAAACCATAATGAGACAAATCGATGATGGGAATATTTTACCGGATTGGATATTGTTTTCCGATGAATCAACTTTTACCTTAAATGGAGAGGTGAGTCTTTTTGATTAGGCACCTATCGATAACTCGCAACAATATTGTTAAATCTGTACGCTTTAGGAACGTTAGTGATCAAAGATCTTTAACTTTTGTGTCTTCATTTTTAGGTAAATCGTCAAAATTGTAGGTACTATGCAGAAACAAATCCACATTGGATAGTTGAGCAGCATAGTCAATATCAAAGAAAAATCAACGTATGGGCTGGAATAATTGGAGATAGAATTATTGGACCCATATTCTTTGACCAAAATTTAACCGGCGACAGATATTTGGAATTTTTACAAAATACGTTGGTACCTGAACTTATCCAAACGTTTCCGACAGAAGATGGAACCATTGATCAAATAATTTTCTTCCAACAAGATGGGGCTCTACCCCATTACGCTCTCAATGTACGACAGTTCTTAAATGACTTTTTCCAGAACAGGTGAATCGGAAGAAGGGGATTTATTGAATGGCCAGCTAGATCTCCTGATCTTACTCCATTAGATTTTTATTTATGGGGCTTCTTAAAATGTAAGGTATACGCCACAAGACCCAATAATATTGAAGAGCTAAAGGATAGAATTAGAGAAGAAATTCGGCAAATTACACCAGAAACATTAAAAAGACTTCAAGCTGAATTTTACCACCGTGTTTCTCTTTGTCAAGAAGTAAATGGTGCTCATTTTGAACAGTTGCTGTAAATAAAAAGAAATAAATCCACTTAGCGAGTAGAATATGTATTATTTTTTATTTAAATGTAAAACAAAACTTAATTTTCCATGAATTACCTTCCATTTTCATGTTTCTTTGATTAATTTGGGTATTCCTAACCATGTAGATGGTTGAATTTTGTGTAAATTTTTAAGATAAAACACACTGACTATAATTTTAGAGCCCAGTTTATACACAACTAATTTTTGTTGAATGTCGTCACCGATTCTTCTTTTTTCACGCTAGAAAATAGCATAACAGTTAAAATAAAAAAAAAATATGACACAATCAATTTTCATTTGGAAAGACCTTTCTAACAAGGTGCCGCAAGGGGTACCATCCCATTTAAAAAAATTAAGTCGGGGTGAATTTCACCCTCTAAAGGGGATAAAAAAAAATTTTTTTTGGTATGACCGGAAAGCTTGCAAAAAATCTAAATTGACGTGTTTTTGCGTTTTATCCCCATCTTTCAACCTGAAGCTGTAGCGAATTTGCGCCAGTTAAAGTCCCCACCCTGTATAAGGATATTCACATTCTCTATTCTAACTTACAATATAAAAAGAGAACGAACAAATGATAAAAATGTACTTAAAACGAGCAAATAACCGTATGCTAAACAGAAGAAATGTAATTTTAAACACAACATAAATATGCTAAATCCTAATTTGGAAAATTAATAAAAAAAAAAATAATGAAAACTCTAATTTGACACATTTGGCGTTTTCATAAATATTATTAAAAAATTAAAAGATATCCTAGAAATATTTTATAATTCCTAGAGCGAATGAGTGCAGTTGTCCAACACAAAATGATACTCGAGGATGTCGGGATTCCGAGACCGTGACCGAGCAGGTTTTGTTTAGGATCAAGTCTGAGGGTCAATTCTCGAAATTACATGATTCGAATTTCGCTATGAGTAGGCACAAAAAGGTATTATGCACTTAGCTAAAGGACTTCACATCAATCAATGTCAACATCAACAATGCCGAATTTGAATTGTAACTAAATCTGATTAGAATAACATCCCGATTTTTTTTTATAAATTCTGAAAAACGCATTTTAATTGATTAGGATTTTATTCTAATAAGAAGAATTTAAGAAAAATAATATTCGTGCGGACTTACCCGGTTTAGCATTCATCAGTTTTGAATAATGTATATACCTAGCTTAGCGTACATATAATTATTCAGAAGCTTTAGTGTGCATACATCTCGTGCAACCAACGTTGATTTATGCAACCATTTTTTCTCATTAATGTCCAATAATTACGAAGAAATCTGCAGATTTACATTTTTATACATATATTTTCGAGCTAAAATTGGTTTTCGGACCAAACAATACATGGTGCAGGTTATTAATGAGGTAAAATGGAGCAAACAAACCTTATACCGGGTGACAATGAGACCAAGTCCACGTTAAAATCTCTTTTATTTATAAAGCGATTTGGATCAAATTTGGAACAAACCTACTAGGCATGATTTCAAATTAACACAAATATACTTAAACAAAATGGCCTACTTCTGATTTTACCGGAAATACAATAAACTGTTCTGATCACTGTTCAAATTACACACATGGTTTTTCCAAATTTTCGTTTATCCCAAACAAATTTTTTAAAACATTTTTTTGAAATAGAAGGTCATGAAAATGATGGTGCATATTGTCAGATTGATAATAAAATTCACCATCTAATGGTAAATGCCTCTCAATGGGGTCTATTCTCTAACAATTCCTTTATATTTAAAGGCCTTTAAAAATATTTTCTTCTTTACTTATGTCATTATTTAAACGGATCTTTAAAATACATTAGAGGAATATCTTAAAGAAATCTGTTTAAATAATGACAGAAGTAAATTAACGAATACAAACATATTTTTAAAGGTCGCCAATATTTTTAAAGGCCGTTAAATATAAAGGAATTATTACAGAATAGACCCTAATAAGTGCTAAAAATCAGGTTTAAAAATGTATTTTTAACTCAATTGGTAAAATAGCTTTTGTTTCTACTTATTCGAGGCTATTAGAACATTATTTTCCACATAAAATTTAAAGAAACCCTTGAAGTAGCCATGTGTGAGATGGCTGGATTAAAAGGTAGAAAAGAAATAAGGTCCTTCATATCTCACAAAGATATGTATTTTTTTATACTCTCCTGGTACGCCTAATGGGTAAGAGAAAAGGAAATTGGTGACTTTCTATTGGTAGCAGTTGAAACAATAATTTAATTTAAGAAATATTTTTGTATTTCAAAAGCCAATACAAAAAAAAAACTTTTTCAATAAATTACATATTGGCTTTTTTTATTACATAAATACCATATGAAAACATACCAATAAGTAAAAGTGTGCCTAAAATTTCACGGTGCTTGGTAACCAACTTTAAATGAAAAGTTTATTTACTAGACTTTTTTTTCGGTCAAAGTATTTCTGAAGGGTTATAGATTGGCGCAATATATTTTTTAAAATCGGTTCCAGCAGCCGTTTTTGAGAAAACTCGATTTTTAATGAAAAAGTGACCTTTTTTTTTACTTTTTTGCGCATTTCACATTTTCTCGGCTTGCCAGAAGTAAATTTCAATCAATTACTTTTTTTTCTAAAATTAGCCGATTTTGAGAAATTTACTTTTGGCAAGCCGAGAAAATGTGAAATGCGCAAGTTACAAGCAAAAAAGTAAAAAAAGGTCACTTTTTCATGAACAATCGAGTTTTCTCAAAAACGGCTGCTGGAACCGATTTTAAAAAATATATTGCGCCAATCTATAGTCCTTCAGAAATACTTTGACCGAAAAAAAGGTCTAGTAAATAAACTTTTCATTTAAAGTTGGTTCCCAAGCACCGTGATTTACAAAAAATTAGTCTAAAACTAGGATTACAACTTTATGGCACACACTATTATATTAACCATAAAAAATCATAAAATTACTTTATTAATTAACTAGCTGTTGCCCGCGGCTTTGAAAGCGCGGAGTCGTGTTTTTAATATAAAAAAAATGCATAATTTCCCCAAAAAAAGGAGCGATATGATTTTTAGAGTTCATGGTAATATATGTACGTGATACTATTATAGATTAAAGTTAAGTAGATTATTCTAATATTTAAGTATATTAATCTAATTAAGAAACTCTTTGTATACCACATTTCTGGTGCGGTTCTCATCTGCTAATATCACCAAGTTGCATTCAAAACTGACTCTCTAACAGGTCACATAAAACTATCCGTGAGAAAAGCAGTCCTCTCTTAGGCTGTCGGGGTTCCGGAACATCGAGATATATCGTTTCTATCAATTCATTCCTTATATTTTTCATACCAGGGCGTAAAGAAGTTCCACCTATTTGTTTTTAATTACTTTTATTATTTATTTTTATTTAACTTTATTTACTTTTTATTTATTTTAATTTTTTTATTTTTATTTATTTTTATTTATTTTTATTTATTTTTATTTATTTTTATTTATTTTTATTTATTTTTATTTATTTTTATTTATTTTTATTTATTTTTATTTATTTTTATTTATTTTTATTTATTTTTATTTATTTTTATTTATTTTTATTTATTTTTATTTATTTTTATTTATTTTTATTTATTTTTATTTATTTTTATTTATTTTTATTTATTTTTATTTATTTTTATTTATTTTTATTTATTTTTATTTATTTTTATTTATTTTTATTTATTTTTATTTATTTTTATTTATTTTTATTTATTTTTATTTATTTTTATTTATTTTTATTTATTTTTATTTATTTTTATTTATTTTTATTTATTTTTATTTATTTTTATTTATTTTTATTTATTTTTATTTATTTTTATTTATTTTTATTTATTTTTATTTATTTTTATTTATTTTTATTTATTTTTATTTATTTTTATTTATTTTTATTTATTTTTATTTATTTTTATTTATTTTTATTTATTTTTATTTATTTTTATTTATTTTTATTTATTTTTATTTATTTTTATTTATTTTTATTTATTTTTATTTATTTTTATTTATTTTTATTTATTTTTATTTATTTTTATTTATTTTTATTTATATTTATTTATTTTTATTCATTAAATCGATTTCACTATTATAATGAACATTACATAGAGCAAAATAAATTTTGCGTCTGACATATTTGACAGCTGATGCGAAAAGTAGATTCATATTCACACACGGGTGAAAAGTAAATTATTATCCACACGTGTCTGTTATGGGGCACTTTCCATAAGACTAAATTCCTTTTTTTTTAATTGTCAGTTTGGAATTCATTCAAAGCAAATTATCACGTATTTCTCATGGCCTACTTTAGAAACAATTTTTTTAGACCACACGTTATATTTATTTAAAAAGATATTACATCGAAATTTATTTCTACGTCGTAAAAATAAAAAAGCACAAACTCTGATCATAAAACATTGCAGGCACCGCTAACGAGTGATTTTTTCCCGTTTACCTCTCTACAGTGCCCAATTTAAAATGTTTTCTTTATTTATTTTATGGAAACAGGACTAGATAAAAAATTTCCACAAAACTATACGCGCCATATTCATTGACTATCATCATCGGAATAACTCAATAATTTTGATTAGTTTTCCGTTAAAAATTATATCAATATGGCTGAAAAGTTTAATGACCAACTCCAAAAATCTTATTTTGGATATATTACACTATTTCGAAGCTTCCAAAATAGCTACAATACAATTTTGTCAAGTATGAAATCATCACCATCGTTATGGATGAATATAAAACAAATTCCGTGTCGTATATTTGTCAGTTTGTTCATAAATTTTAAATATATTTTTATTCTGGACTATTTGAACTTAAAAAGTCTGTAGCGCTTCCAAAATAATCGACCATCTTATCCTAATATATTTGAAAATTATCACTTACCTGTGCAACGTTTTCGAAATGTTCATGGCTCTTTTGGTAAACTCTAGCTTTTTGAAGATTCCGTCCGATGCCAGTGTTTTTTCTAATAAACACTTCACCGTGATTTGCCAACCAGTCCAGTACCTGCAAAAATAAAAAAAATATCAAACAATGAATTTTCTGAAATTGGAAAAATGAATCGAACACCTCTGAATACGAAGCCTAAATGCGAAAATAAATGAAAATAAGCAAATAGAGAAAATTGTTCTTGTGCGTCCTGCAATGTGGCACCTGGTAGATTTTAATATACATAGTGGTTAAGAGCAAACCGGACCACTCGCGAAAGCAAAAATGTTTTAAAGATTTTCTAATATAAAATTGTATTTATATGCACGCCAATGGGAATACTTCGTGATATTATGTGTCTTGCGAATATTGAAAGCTTTAAATTTGTGCAACGATAAGGCAGTACTCTACAGAGACGTTTAAGAAAAAAAGGTGGGAAATTCTCTCATTTAAAAACTACTAGATATTTAATAAAATAAAAAGCAGCAAATTTTCATAGATAATAATAATAATGTTTTTTTTTTAATTCCTTTCAAATTTTTTTCAAAATAAACACTTTTCGAGGGTTTACAAAAAATTCAAGGTATCTACACCCTAAGTTTTGTTATTATTAGTATTTCCTGAAAAATTCACAAAAATGGGACTAAAAATAAAAGCTCAGAAGAAATTATAAATTTTCGAGGTGTATTAATGAGTTATAGAATAACCCGAGAATCCTAAAATATGAAGATTTAACGTAAAATTTGGTTCTTTACTGAAATACAGGGTTTGTTTAGAAAAATGTATTGATAAATGATTGATAAAGTTATATAGCTTCGTTCGCGGTAAAAACCTGAACTGGTTCTGAATTATTATACTCTGTTTTTAAACTAAGAGGAGCGAATTGAAAAGTCCTATTTATACAGGGAAAAATAACTAAAACAGTAACTAGATATCATTTTAGCGGTAAATTTAAATTTATCTTGTATAATTTCAAAACTTTGTTATAAATGCATTGAAGTCAAAGTTTTAGATAACCAACGAATAAAGATGACACTAAATTGTGCTCATTCCGTTTTTGATTTATAATTTAGACATGGGTAACGCAGCGCTGCGTTGCGTTATTGCGCTAACGCAGTTGTATGCGTTACGAGCGTTGATACACCAGATGTTACTGTATCAGCGCAACGCAATTTTCGAAAGGATCGCGAGTTGTTGGTGCGCCATGCGCCAGGCACTGATTCCGTTTTCCGTGACGAGTTGAGAATTTTAATTTACGTAATTGATGCAACTCGTAATGCAGATTACCTACCCAAAATCTTTCAAGTAATTATGTTCTTTGTAACATGTCACATCATTTGTAGGATTGTAGGTCGAATTTTATGAATTTTAATCTTGTACACTGTCAATTTTTAGTTCTTTTCAATTTGATTGGCTACTAGTATACAAAATTTATATCCTTTTTATATAAATTGGAATTTTTGTATTTTTTGTAAAATCCGAACACAATGAAATAAAAAAATTAGTGCATTACACTGTTATATTTTCGTTTATTTTTAAACATATAATAAAAAAAATTTAGTTAAATTCCCAATTGCGTTATTGCCTTGAACAAAAGACAGCCCGCGCTGTATAACACCGGTATCATGCGATACACCGAGGTGCATCGACTTCATTCGGCGCAGGCAGTGGTGTGACGCAATAACGCAATGAGTTGGCGCAATAGAGTGCGCCGGAGTTAGTGTATCAACGCAAAGAATTTTAGTGCGTTACCCATGTCTATTATAATAGGTTCTTTCGTTCGTCCCACTGGTGTAGGAATGAACTACACCAACGTACACTAAACCTTTCGTTCGGCCCGGTGTAAAATCCACTAAACCTTCCTATCGGCGATGTGGTATCCACTGGTGGATATTTTCTCCACCAGCTATTTAGCAGGAGTGATTTACACTCGAAATGTGTATAAGGAATAAGGAGGGAAGTAAAGTAAGGTAAATAAGGTGGTGTAACTGGTGTAATTTACACTGGTGGACACTGCACCAACAGCGAACGAAAGAACTTAATTATTGTATTTTAGTTGTGCTTTTATATTTTCCTTACTTCGTCTTATATCGCAGCTCGGACCAGTATGTTGGGAAGAGAATCGCTCAAGCAGCGACCAAATGTCAGTAAATTTCTGGCGGATTCGACTGGCTGCATTAATGCGCATTTAATTCGACTTTTTTAAGTGGTGTTTGTTCGACTGACAGAACCTAATTAATTAAATGTCAATTATTGCATTCGACTGAAATTGCTCGGTACCAAGGCCTAGTGAAATTTTTGTTCGGCTGGCAGCCGCTCTTGCTCAAAGTTCGAATTTTTTGGAACTGTACTTTTTTCAGTGCCAGTGTCATTTTGGAGGTTAGGAATTATTTAATATTTTTAAATATATTACCATCTTTCTCTTTATTATTAGTGATAATGGAAAATCTTTGAAATTAATAGAGATATAATTTTTGGTTTGGCAACTATAAATAAATATCGTTAAAAATTTGTTAGAAATCTGAAATGTCAAGTGCTAACTGTGCCAGTCGAATAACGATAGAGACGCGCTACATCAATGTCGAACTCTAGCTCTTGCTTGCTGTGTGCACTGGCTAGATATAAATTTGAATTATAAAAATGCTGCCCAAAATCAATTCAGAACCGAAAGCGCTTTGTCATCGAGCAAGAGCATTTGAGTCGAATCCGCTAAGTAAAATGACTCCCAACAAAATACAAAATAATTTACATTTTTAGTTTAACATATAGTTTTAATTCGATATTTTATTCATTGTTTTATAAGTAACTGTGATTAGAAAATTATATGTTTATTATAATAACAGAAAATAAAGTAAATAGTAGGTTTTTCAGTTTGATGGAAAAATTGAAGAAAAGCTTATTTAAAATGAAGAATTTTGGCAGGTACAAAAAAATAAAGTTTATTTTTATATTTCTTTATAGGTATAGTTTAATTTGTAATATTTTTTCTTAAAATTAAACTACAAGATTACCATTAGTTATATAGATTTCCTAATTAAATAAGGGTTCTTTCTTCAGGTAAAATGTAGCAAAGTTGTGAAATACAATACAATACGATATATTTGCAGACAAGTGTTTGGAAATGAAATAAATCAAATCTATACGAATTTTGTCTCCACTAACAAGATGTTATATTCAACAGTGGAAAGTGTAAACTTGTTGGCAACAGCTTATTAAATGTATGTAGAAGTCCAAGAAAGTGCAATGGTACCAGCTTTTACTATAATAATAATAATAATAATAATAATAATAATGGTTTTTATCATTCTCCTGTTCTTTTTGTAGATAGGATTTATAATTTTGCTTAAATTCCACATTGTGTATCAGAATGTCTTTGGTCTTCTCGAAAACATATTTTTATACAATATAAAGCAGATGGTATATTTTTTTGAGACATTCTTCAAGCCTTTTGAAAATGAAATGTTTATTTGCAGCTAAGATAATATCTATCTTAATTTTGTATGATCATTTATTGTATAGACAAATAATTAAATAAAAATGATTAAGGCATAAGAAAAGTAGATTATATTTTTAATAATTCAGCTCTACATATGTTTCGGAATCTTCTGGTGCAGTCATAGCTTTTTAAAATTTAAAAAAACATTTAGGAACATAAACACTTTAAAATGATCATGGACGAAACCCATATTTTGTGATAGTGTGTAGGTAGCTTACAACTAGTTGATTAAATTAAAATACATGTTTGCCAAATCTTTTACACATTCACAGAGTTTAATATGTGTAAGTGTAGTTATAATATTTGCAGTCTATTTTATAAACTACATTTAGTTGAGTTGCTTTCTTGAGTTTGGGTTTAAAATTTGAAAATAAGGTTTGGTTGTATTTTTCGTTTATGAGCAATTTTTACATTATATCTAGAGAACATTTTTGACACTTTGAAAAGTCCTTTTACATATAGCAATTTAATGTTAAAAAGGGTGCTGCACTTTGGTGCAGTATTACTGTGATAACACTTTATGCTTTTGACTATTTAAGTACCAAGCTATTTATTTAAAATAATAAAACAAGGTATTTGTTTTAGGTTAAATAATGAAAGTTTTGGAGGCCACAAATTATGGACATATTCAGATGACAATAGCACTTTTAAATATATCCAAAATATTTTGTAGTTTTAATTTAAATGTTAATTAACAATTTTGTAAATTGTTTATTTTCAAATAAATAAAATTTACTTTAATATTTAGTTACATTTTAATCATTTTGATTAGAAATTCATCAATTTTTAGTTTTAAAAAAATCAGTAATAAAGTTGTAATTTTTTTTAAGTAGAACACCAAAAAAGCAATGTTTACCAATTTATAATATTGCGGAAACAATGCTACCATATATTCCTGAGGCTTAAATATAACGGTTTAACCCAACTAAAAACTTTGACCGAGCTTGATATTGCGATCTGTCTAAATAACATGAACTTAAAATTATTCACAGTCCAAACATCTGTCAAGTTTATGAAGATTCTAAATTTTAATGAACTTTCTTACAATTGGCTATTAAGATAATGAAATGCGGTTTTCATCAGTCTTTTTTGCTCAAATCCGATTCAACCGAAAATTACATAATTTTCGTGAATAGAGCATCTATATTTCAAATTGAACAACCCTGTATATATTTAGTTATTCGGATAGCATCTTCTTATTCTTTTCTAAAAATGTAACATATGTAACAGCTTTTTATCTGTACAAAAATTATATCTACTTGAATTAATAATTTAACTTGAAAAAACAATAATTTATATTAGTTCAATAACTGTTCAAGTACTGACTATTTACTGTAACACACTTATTAAGTTCATATTTTATATTTTTTCTTTATTTTTACTTTTTTTAACTCTATCTTCCATTTGAAATTACATAGTTACCCTATCTCGATAATATGCAAACCGGAAATGCGCCAATAAAGACAGATACTGAGAAAAAAACATAGAAGAAGTCTGGTTAAAACCGCATTACAATAGCTCAACTAATATAGAAAGTATATGTTTGAAAAGGGTCAAAATATAATAGGACACCCGGTATAAGAGAATGTCACAATTGGGCAATGTAATTATCACATTTTAAAAATTTAAACACTCTGGTGTTGGTTTAAATCATATTTAAATAAAAAATGTTTCACTTTTAAGAAGTCTGTCTTAATTTCTCAGAATCATAAAAACAACGAGGTAGAGTGATGAAGATAACAATTTTTTATCTTTACTTCATCTTAACAATTAAAAATGAGAAACAAAAACATTTGTTGATACAATTTATTTATCCGTAGGTGCAGCACACAATATTAAAGACTGCCGCTTCCCTCTACAAATTTCCTGCTTTAACCCTTCATGATTTTCTGGTATATACCACGTACCAGTAACGGAACAAACAATTTTTAATGTCCATTCTATTTAAAGTGTGTGATTGTATGCGACCAAAACCTCAGATAATTAGATTTTCATTTCGAATTTCAAAAAATTAAACAAATAATGTTATATTACTTTGAAAAAATGTAACAACATTGTTTAAAATATTCAAGTATAGTTAACATCAGTTTTAAAAGTCAGGGAGGGCAAGATATATCAATGCATCTAATAACATTATTTGAAATATTCAAGTATAGTTAATGTCAGATTATGTTCTGTCAATGCATCTTAAATGGACGATTCGATCTCAATGTGACCAAGCGCATATCGTTTAATACGGAAATAGTAGTCAGTAATTTGATGCATGAAGAATCCTGTCATATGCGCCCAACTTAGGGAGACATTTTCGGAAATTACGGGACAAAATACGTTTACCATTAATAAGCAAACTCTGTTGGCATTTTTCACACATTCAAGACATTAATTTACCAATTATTTACGAATTCTACTATAGTAGTAGGTATGTACATATACACTAGTTGATCTGGAATTGAAGTGAAATGAAAGTGTGCAGCGTTGTAAAATATCTTAATATAATTCTGCTTTAATATTAAAAATTAGTCGAGCTCTTTCGGCATTTAAGCCATAATTACTAGAAAACTTTCCACGTTTCTCGAGTACATCATTCAATAGTGGAAAATGTTTCTCTATGAAGCACCACACGATTAGGAAATCTCCTTCGATAGTCCTCTACACTTCTCCTGCAGTTTTCTTCACAAAAACTTAACACTAACAACATGTCAACTCGTTCATTGAATGAAAATTTACCAGCCATGGTAAAAAAAACTGATATAATTTTTTCTATTGTTTTAAAAAATAAAAAGGTATAACCGTATGTCTTTCCTACCGTTATTTTGGGTTCATCTTCTTCGATTGTGTGAGGAAAGCCCTCGAAGACGACGTTAAGGGCCAGATTCCACTAGATGTTCGGGGGGTCATTTTCGACCTGAAATTTGAATTAAGCGCCCAAAAAAAGCCCCTACAATGATTTTCGGATTATTTTTGGCGATCTTGTCAAGAATATTCTCGGGGATAACGTCCACGTCCAGGTTTGGACGCACCAGGTGCGGACGCACCAGGTGCCCGGGGGGTGTTCGCCGATGCCACATTTGAATTCAGCGCCCCAAAAATCCCCCATAACGATTTTTGGTTCGTCTTTTTCGATTTTGTGAGGAAAACTCATGGAGATGAGGTCCGCATCCAGGTTCCGGTGCACCAGGTGTTCAGGGGGTCGTTTTCGACGTGAAATTTGGATTCAGCGGCCCAAAAAAACGCCCCTACAATGATTTTCGGGTAGTTTTTGGCGATCTTGTCAGGTGATGACGTCCAGGTTCCTGCATACCAGGTACCCGAGGGGTGTTTGCCAATGACTTATTTGAATTCAGTGACCTAAAAAACCACCGGGCGCCGAGTTTCTCTCCTTCCCCGCGTGAATTTCGGGAGTCCCATGAAGATGACGTTCATCGGAGTTCCTGAACTCCAGGTCGGCTGTAGGTCAATTTGAACATCATAATCGTGATCAGTTATGACTCTTATTTACAAATTTCTTTAATCTTCCAAAAGCCGTCTCAAAAAATGCATTTTTTGAATGCATTTTTGGCTGCAGCAATGTAATTTCCGGTTTGTAAAAGATAAAAACTAGGGGGGCATTTTTTCCAAAATATTTTTGGAAGCGAATGCAAAAAACCGCATTCCGATCCGTCTTAGTCTAAAAAAATGCGAACTTTTGGCCTTTTTACTGCTTCATTACCCTCGACTATTTGTCAACAAGTTGATCGTGATGGACGATGAAAAATATTTCACTTCGGCCAACTCTGAGATGAAGGGCAATGATGATTTCTACACGGACGATTACGCAAATGTTCCTGACGATGTGAGATTAAAGAGCAAAGATACGTTTGAGGACAAAATGTTGGTATGGTGTGCCATTTCTGAGGCTGGCTTCATTTCACAGCCCTGCATTAGTGTTGTTCATGGCGAGGCATCATGCGAATGACGAAATTATGTTTTGGCCACATCTTGCTTCATGCCATTATGCGAGAATCACAAGGGATTGGTGTGGGGCCAACATCAACTTTGTACCGAAAGTGGACAATCCCCCAAACTACCTCAGGCATGCTTAATTGAAGACTAATGAGCAATATTGACCCGAAAAGTATACAAAAACGGAGACCAACTCCGACATCGTATATCGGAAAAAAATAGTGAAATCAACGCTGGGGTCGTCCAAAGGATGGTGCAACGCGTCAAGGGAAAATTTAGGCAGATCGAAAATAACGGTCCCTTCTCGAATATTTGAACTTTAGGTAGTAATAAGAATAGTTAAGAGATATTGTATGAATATTTGTTAAGATTATAAAAATATTTTTATAAGAGTTGCCAGCATCTGATTTTTTTCCCAAAACTTTTGGAACATACGTTATTCAAAAATAAATAAATTCACAAGTCATTTTATTATTATAAACTTTTGTAGATCAGAATTTGGTTTTACCGTATCTACTGAAGGCATATCCTTTATTTTTCATTTAAATTTAATAGTAATTTTTGTTTCCGTATTTTCAACAATTACTTTATACGTAGAGATATGCAGATTTAAATACAGTGGCGTCCATTTTTACTTTCCTATATGCATACAGATAAGGAAAGTATAGGAATCATGATTTTTTCGACCTCGAATTTTCGACGGATTTTTACGTTTTGAGGTCCCCTGAATCCGTTTTGACTATTTTCGCGATGATGTGTATGTGTGTCTGTATCCTCGATAACTCGTGAATGGATACAAAGAAAAATACCAAATTTTAAACTTAAGCTTTATTCTGGCCTCCAGTAAACTGATTAGATTTTGGGCAGTCTTTATAGGTGGACATTTTTATATTTGATGGAATATATCGGTTATTTACGTTTGGAGAAGAAAATTCTTTATATAAAAGTTACTTTTATTATCTATAATTTTTGTTTTATACAAAGCTTTCCAAAATGTGCAAAATTCTGATTTTTAAGAAAATTGTTAAGCCAAAAGTTGTTTGCGATATCGATATCTATAATTTTTGTTTTTTGCATGATTTTTCTAAAATGGACCGTAATGGAAAAATTGGAGGAAAAGTGCTAAATTTAAATTTTTCAGTATTTTCGTTTTCAATGAATATCTATAGAAAAATGTTTCGAGTTAGATGTATGTGAAAAATGTATATATTTGGTTTATCCTCTAAACATTTATAGAGGTGCTGCAATAGGTTGTACAAAATAACCGGAAAAAGCCTATAATAACTAGACAGGAAAGTCATGTGTTGGACACATCATATTTTTTAATTACAGAGTGATTCAGTTATTATACCCTTGTAAAAACAATATCAGGGGTTATAAACATTAACACCGTCGTTACAAAGGTTTTAAAATGAAATTAAAATTTTAAAAATCATCAGATGGATAAAAAGTTATGTATGGTTATAAGGGTGGGTTACCCACAAACTAGCTCTTAAAATGCTTCACTTAATTCTTACTCACCCCCAAATTAAGCGCCTAAATAATGTATCAGATACAGATTATCTAAGTTCGGTCGCAGAGATATTACATTTTTTCGAAATTTATGTCCC
The DNA here is from genome assembly GCA_927349885.1 of Psylliodes chrysocephalus. NCBI lineage: Eukaryota > Metazoa > Arthropoda > Insecta > Coleoptera > Chrysomelidae > Psylliodes > Psylliodes chrysocephalus. The sequence continues at coordinate 91,870,455 of OV651813.1, forward strand.
TACTTTAAGTCTCCGTAATTCCTTAGGGTTACAATTTAGTATAGAGGTAAGTTAGTTAAATCATCATATATTTTGGATTGCCCAAGACGCACCTGTTTTGTGTCGGTATTATTAATTAATAATAATCAGATGGTTAAGGGTAAAGCGACATATGTCAGCTAGTCCACTAGTCAACCAAGATGTTCTATTCATATAAACCATTTATATTAATATAAAATACATAAGGATTGTTTAACCATGAAAATAACTAAATTACTGAACTGAACTTACTGAAGAAGGCTACTGACTGGGGCAAAGCTCTAATGTTATATAATATAATATTGTCGGGCACGGTGGTGTAGTGTCGGGCACGGTGGTGTAGCGGTCTATCGCGCTTATATTCATTTATAGGCAAGTTTATGAGTCTGAGACTGCTGGGTTTCGAATCCCAGACCAGACCATGTGGATTTTTAATTAAATTGCATGGTTCGGTTTAGGATTTGATGTGTGGCGTATTAATAGAAATTCAATTTCTGTTGATATGACATGCAGATTAAAAAAATTCGCCATACATTACCGTCTCGATGATGGTGGGTGAGGTTTTCCGGGTTTTCCTCACCTGTAAGTCAAATGGCACCATCAATCATCTTTAAGTCGCCCCGGAGCGCCACGGCAAATAATAATAATAGCCGTCCCTTTCCCCGGACAAGCTCAGCTTTTGGGGTTAAAATTCACTCGTAAGGGGGTGAATTAGGGAGAGTATTATTATTATTATTATTATCATTATAATATAATATAATATAATATAATATAATATAATATAATATAATATAATATAATATAATATAATATAATATAATATAATATAATATAATATAATATAATATAATATAATATAATATAATATAATATAATATAATATAATATAATATAATATAATATAATATAATATAATATAATAAAAAAAAAATGTTTCATATTCCGAATTTATTCCCAAGAAAATCAAAACCTGTGTAAAAAGAAAAGGTTCTAAAAACGAAACTAGTAGTTACTATTTTCACATTACAAAAAAAAATGATAAAAATGACACCTCTTAATTAAGGGTCTAATTATAGGTTTAAAAAATCAGAGAAAATGTGACATTTCCTATAATTTCAATATAAATATTTGTGACAAATGATTACACTTGTTTTATACTTTCATTAGTTAGCGGTGTTTATAGTATGTATTATTTTATAAAATGTATATTATTATCTCGTCTATGCCAATATTTTACTGTTATATAATATATCGTCCCTCTTATCACGTATTCGCTCCGTGCGTGACAGCAGAGCCAATTCATTTTAGGTACTAATGGACTATTTCTGCGTATACTGACAATACAATTTTTAATAGAATTCGTAATTAAAAAGTATATATGTTAGTTTTAATAAAAGTATATGGATTTGTAAAACACGTAAAACATAAATTTATTATTATTATTATTATTATATATTTGTATCGCTTAAATTAAAAAAAATTAAGTATAAGCAATAAAAATCAATAATAAAATATAGACAGGCAACTGTATTTACGTAAAAAGGTATGAGAAGTTGCCTAAGTCTAATAAAGTGTCTTAAGAATTAACCTAGGCTGTCAAACTAAAAAAATACCATTACATAATAGCGTGAAGTTAAAATGTATAACAGAAGGACTGTTATTTATATGTTCATTTTTGTTCAAAAGAAAACATAGAATGAATGATTAAAACTGATTTCCTATATTAGTAAGTCACAAAATTTAAATTTCAGCCACATACAATAATCAAAGGTAGAAATTTTGATGTCTAGTCCTTGCTGAACATTTTAGAACGTTGAAGAGCATCGTAAAATGATAACTTATTGTTTATTTAAAACCTTTCAAGTTTCTGATGTCTACTATTTTCAGTATTGCTGTTATTATTACAAAAATAAAGGTAATTTTTCTTCTTATTGTACACCTATCCATTTATTTCTTTGATTTAATTTCCACTTTGCTACTGAAATTTTTTATAATTTTCACTGTTTTTTTTTGCTAGTATTTTTATAATTTTCAACACAACAGCTCCGGTTGGTTATTGTGTGTTTGTACCTACTTAAAAAAAATCTGATGTGTCCAACACATGACTTTCCTATCTATTTATTATAGGCTTTTTCCGGTTATTTTGTAAAACCTTGCAGCACCTCTATAAATGTTTAGAAAATAAAATAAATATATACATTTTCCACATACATCTACCTCGAAACATTTTTCTATACACACACACACACACACACACACACACACACACACACACACACACCGCCCGCACACCGCCCGCACACCGCCCGCACACCGCCCGCACACCGCGCGCACACCGCGCGCACACCGCGCGCACACCGCGCGCACACCGCCCACCGCACACCGCCCACCGCACACCGCCCACCGCACACCGCCCACCGCACACCGCCCACCGCACACCGCCCACCGCACACCGCCCACCGCACACCGCACACCGCACACCGCACACCGCACACCGCACACCGCACACCGCACACCGCACACCGCACACCGCACACCGCACACCGCACACCGCACACCGCACACCGCACACCGCACACCGCACACCGCACACCGCACACCGCACACCGCACACCGCACACCGCACACCGCACACCGCACACCGCACACCGCACACCGCACACCGCACACCGCACACCGCACACCGCACACCGCACACCGCACACCGCACACCGCACACCGCACACCGCACACCGCACACCGCACACCGCACACCGCACACCGCACACCGCACACCGCACACCGCACACCGCACACCGCACACCGCACACCGCACACCGCACACCGCACACCGCACGCACACACACACACACACACACACACACACACACACACACACACACACACACACACACACACACACACACACACACACACACACACACACACACACACACACACACACACACACACACACACACACACACACACACACACACACACACACACACACACACACACACACACACACACACACACACACACACACACACACACACACACACACACACACACACACACACACACACACACACACACACACACACACACACACACACACACACACACACACACACACACACACACACACACACACACACACACACACACACACACACACACACACACACACACACACACACACACACACACACACACACACACACACACACACACACACACACACACACACACACACAGACAGAGAGAGAGAGAGAGAGAGACATCATCGCGAAAATAGTCAAAACGGATTCAGGGGACCTCAAAACGTAAAAATCCGTCGAAAACTCGAGATCGAAAAAATCATGATTCCTATACTTTCCTTATCTGTATACAGACAGGAAAGTCAAAAGTAGAAAGTTCACGTGTATTTGATATGCCAAAATTACAAAATATCGCCCTAAAATGCACGAATTATCCGCAGCTAACGCTAGTATCGCTTTTGCTTCCCCTACCATGACTTCGCACTGAGCGAATAGGAGTATCTAACAAAAATGTGTAACACTGAGTTACGCCGGTTTTTGGCTGCCTTTTTATCTCACAAAGTGGCGTAACTGTATCTACTTTAGTAGTACCACAAATTCAAAACAAATTTAAGACGTATATGCAAAAGGCTTTAAATACTTTTTCAGATATAGGCTGTTGTGGAACCGTTCAAAACATTAGTATTGTTGTTATACTCAACCATATGTACATTTAGGTGTAATACTGGTTGCATAATAGTAGATTGGGAAAGGCATAACTACCCCTACAATAAATCAGGTGCAATGTCCAATTAAGTGTAATAATTTAAATATTGCGCCTAATAAAGTAAGAGAGGAACTTCCTTTTTTTTTGTTAGAGCCGGAAGTTATAATAAAAGGTTAAAATTAATTATTGTGTAATCGTTCGAGGTGAGTGGACATCCATGAGACACACTCATTTTGCGAATTTAGATCGGTTTCCTCAATTCACTGCCTCAACAAACTCTAAGTGATAAAAATTATTGTTAATTGTGGTATACAACAACCGAAAGGTATTTTATTGTAAAATAAATACAGTAAAAAATAAAGTTTCAAATTGATTTGACTAAAACATCCTCCCCTGACGAGAGTGTTGGATTTGATTGGAGAAATCAACGAGAATAACCCAACATAAGCGTGAAAACAAATACGACTGTACTTGGTATTCAAGACATTGTTAAACATGCATGGGCATAACTGAACGCACTCCTGTTTAAAGTGGGATTATAATCTCAAAATTTAAGAATAAAAAGTGTATGAGAGTAGGGGTTTGTTTAAATTAAGATGGATGGTTCTAGTGCTTTGGAAAAATGGTTCGAAAAATTTTGCGTATGCTAATGAACTAAAATCTGTAAATTGTGAAGTAATACAGGTAGGATGTGGTATGAAAATTTTATACAAAAAGCTATGATACTACGGTAAAGTGTACGAGTATCTAGAGAGAGCTCTTTATTTTATAAACGAACGAAGTATAAAAAAGCATTTTGCTAACGACAATTTCTGCTGCAGGGGAGGGATACGTTTCATCTCAGCTTTGCCGTAAAGTTCGCTTAGATCGAGGGAAATAACCCTGTAGAGTTATACTACTAAATTATACCGATTTTATTAATTTTAAAACTTTTTAAAAAGAGCTCAGAATTTTTTTCTGTTAAGGAAACAGAAAATAAAATGAAGTTGCCCAAAATTACGAAAATAAAGTTAATGAAGAAATCGACAGCAGTTTATTTTTCAAGACGAGTCATCTGGACAAAGAATACGATTCTCAATTATTCTGAAACGATTAAGGGTACATTATCTAATACAAATCCGCGCTTTAAACAACGAGCATGCAAAAGTGGCCAAACGGAAATATGAAGACTTGGTGTCGTCGTGCACTGATGAGACACCTGTAGTTCGACTCCCAGAATAATCTTTCTTGCGAAGCGAAACAAGAGATTATTTTTTATATTTTTTTATAATTCATAATTATTGTTTATTTTAATTTTTCAAACGATGAAAAAATTTGTTTAAGATTTTATAATAAACTATTTATAACTATTCATTTCTGTATAATAAAAGGTTGTTCTTAGTTGCTTCGTGTTTTGCCATTTCTTAAATATACCTTATAGTATACAAAAAGTAACTTTCAATTTTTGATGTGCTTTATCTTACAAACTTTGTTATGTAATATAACAACTTAAATGATTTATATGTAAATAGTTGTAAAGAAAGTGTGTTTCTACATCACATACAAGAATAATATTGTGACGCGGAGCCAACCCTGTCTAGTGAGCGACCTTCAAGCCTGCCACCCACATACTTTGATTTTCTTTTACTATACGGAGAATGGTCGTACTGCGCAGCTTTCTGAGTACCTTTTAAAAGGAGATAGAAAACTCCGCCATTTTGAACCCTTATTACGTGTTGCCTACATCTTGGCGCAATATTTTTAATAGGTGCGTTTTAATCATCCGCTTCTGCTTCGGAATTGTCAGTTTTCTTGTTTTAATTTGACAGGTTAAAACGACTAAACCGACAATTCCGGAAGCAGAAGCGGATGATTAAAACGCACCTGATATTTTGCTTGCTGCTGTCAGTGTCAGTGAATATTATTTTTGAAGTCACAGTTCATTGCTAAAGAATCAGCTCACTCGGACCAGTTGAAAGTTCCAAAATAACATCCACTCCAGGGATACAAATTCAGGATACGCAGAAGACTGCTGTTTTATTATAGGCGGTTGTCATATATTGTATTATCCGAGTTGCACAGTGTATAAACTGAAACATTGAGATCCAAAGTGCCGACGCAGAGTGAGCGATCTGATTCTTTAGCTGTAAACTGTGTCACAGGGTTCAAAATGGCCGCGCCTTATGTTGGGCGTGTCGGACCTCTCTCTTGCCTCGTATAGTAATCAAAGTATGTGCTGCCACCCACATACTTCGATTTTCTTTTACTATACGGAGAATGATCGCACTGCGCAGCTTTCTAAGTGCCTTTTAAAAGGAGATAGAAAACTCCGCCATTTTGAACCCTTATTACGTGTTGCCTACATCTTGGCGCAATATTTTTAATAGGTGCGTTTTAATCATCCGCTTCTGCTTCGGAATTGTCGGTTTTCTTGTTTTAATCTGACAGGTTAAAACGACTAAACCGACAATTCCGGAAGCAGAAGCGGATGATTAAAACGCACCTGATATTTTGCTTGCTGCTGTCAGTGTCAGTGAATATTATTTTTGAAGTCACAGTTTATTGCTAAAGAATCAGTTATTATTGCTAAAGAATCAGTTAGCTCACTCGGACCAGTTGAAAGTTCCAAAATAACATCCACTCCAGGGATACAAATTCAGGATACGCAGAAGACTGCTGTTTTATTATAGTCGGTTGTCATATATTGTATTATCCGAGTTGCACAGTGTATAAACTGAAACATTGAGATCAAAAGTGCCGACGCAGAGTGAGCGATCTGATTCTTCAGCTGTAAACTGTGTCACAGGGTTCAAAATGGCCGCGTCCTATGTTGGGCCTGTCGGACCTCTCTCTTGCCTCGTATAGTAATAAAAGTATGTGGCTGCCACCCGACTCATGATCGAAACACCGCTGACGTATAGAGACAATCGGTCCGCTTCTCGAGAAAATACTAGAACAAGCAATACGTGGCCGTCGAGTCATACAGATGGAATTTTCGGGTGACATTCGAGAACGTCTAGAAAGGCCAGAGTATTCTAGTTACAGAGTTGGCTTGATATAAATAGCACGACTTATCGACGGACGGGCAGATTCGAATAAAGTGTTGGACACAAAAGTTAAATTGTAATAAATAAATTAGAATTGTGAGTTAGTGCCTAAGTATTATATACATTAATTAGTAAGTCATAAATAAATTGTAAATAGTGTGTTTTAAATAAATAAACTATAAATAAATTACAACTATCGTTACAATATATTTGAAATACATAAAAAAAGGATTTTATTTGGATTAAATACAACTTATTTTCGTTTTTCCTCTCTCCTGAAAAAATTACTTCATTCAGATACGCCTATACGTGATAAGGGGGATGATATATCATAACGCAGACTTCTCAATCAGGGATTTAGTATAATTTAATTGCATTAAAAAAAATATGTCTACTGTTACTGAAGTTATTTAAAAAACAGGTATGTACTATGTATGTATAATTTGGGTTAATAATTATTTCGTATTCAAAAGTGTTCGATATTCTGCGCCTTAGTTAAATCCACATCCTTACCTGCTTAACGTCTTCCTGAAACAATCTCAAAGCCAGCCTTTGATGTAGTTTAATCTTCTTGGCGTGCCATTTTTGTTCGAGCGCTCGATGGTGGTTCAAAATTTGGTGAATGACGGCCAAAACGTGACTAGCGCCCTCGCTATAATCGGCGGCGGGATTGCCGCCGGGTCTGTTTTCGAAATTCGTTCCCTCGCCCTAAATTGACAATTTGTGCGTTAGATAGAAAGTGATTTCACTGTTTAAAACAAGCATGCGAATCCAATTAATATTTGTTATGTGAGAAGGATAATGTATTTAATTGCATTAATTCGAATAGCAAACGGTATGTAACAGCGGTAAAATTATTTTCAGAGAGCAGAAGCATAAAACTTTACTCACTTTTATGTAAATATTAGCATCGATCTCATTTAAAAAGATCAAGTGTTGAAAGTATTAAATGATGGCTGTTCTCTTTGCGTTGAGCACAGTTCATTTACAAAAAACATTTCTTTATAATTTTTTAAAGTATTCTAATGTATTTTTGCATCCGCGAATATTATTCTTAAAAACATTTTTCCAATCTTCTGGCCGTAGTTTGTTTATTTCATTTTTAAAGGCCGTTTTTTCGGCCGATGTAAAACTTAAATCCCATAATTTATCCTTTATCCGCTCATATAAGAAGTCATTAAGTGTTAGATCTTGACTATACATCGAGTGATCTATTTATTTCTATGTTCTCAAATAATCATTTTTTCGAGCAACATTGTGATTCGAGCGCTATCTTGATGCAAGATGATCCTTCCTCTTTGACGTTTTCAGCGAACCTTTGGAAGAATCTGAGTCAAACTGTAGTGTATCATTCTGAATTAACGGTACGTCTATCTTCCAGTGCTACAGTGGAAACATGTACTGTAATTCAAAAAAAAGTGGCGCCCATGCAAATATATTTTGTATATCCTGATAGCGTGGGGTCTGGTTCATGTTCAGTATCGTCTAGCATCGTAACTTTCTAATAAGCCAAGGCTCTATATCCTCTTTAAAATTCGTTGGTTTGACGTACAGGACATTTTAAAATTCGAAGCAGTTCTAGAGGAATACATTTCCACGAAAACTTCGACATGTACCTACTAATATTTTTTTGTAAGCTGCGGACTTATTTTCAAACTTTTTAAATTTTTTATGACAAATGTCATACGTCAACGTGAAAACAGTGTTTTTGGAGCCAGTGAAAATTAATTTCTGTGGAAAATTTTAATTTTCTCGAAATAAACCAAGAGAATCAGTCAGTGAATTCTCACTGGCTTTAAAAATATTGTTTTTACGATGACATACAACATTTCTCATGAAAATCTTGAAAATTACTTTCTCGAGTTTGAACATAGCTCCCGGAAACTACCGGTGGGGTTATTGAGGAGGCTTCCATGTGGGCAAATACAATCAAAGAAAAACTATATGTGGTCTTATGACATTTGGCACATTGGAAAAAACTGTAAATGTCAGTCGTTGTTTAAAATTAAAATGTTTTTAAGGCACTAATATACATTAATTAATTTTTTTTAAAGACAAAGGCTTTTTACAACGAAACTGAAGTACATTTCTAGAATTTAAGATATCAAAAAGAATATTTATTAGTGATGGGCTTTTTCATAAAAAGTAATATTTGGACTAGTCCGACGGATATGTCTGAAAAAGTAGTGAAAAGTAATGAAAAGTCACCGTGAAAAATAGTCGTCCTTGAGTATAGAAGACACACAGTTAATTCTCCACCTTGGATGTTTTTCGAAAACACTTTGGGAATAATATTTGCATTTTTATTTTAGTTTTTTTGGGGAAATCATTTGTAAAATACTTCCAACCTTTGGATTTTTTGGTCATTTTTTCACGAATTTATTTTATTAACATATGAAACGAAAATTAGGCATTCCAAACCAAATGGCTGCCCTTTTGATAGGTTATAATATTGCAACACTGTGGGTCTGGTTGTTTGCTAGCGTCAATGAAATAAATAAGTTATATAGATTGATTATCCTTGTTTTTAAAAATAAACATAAGCGTATGCCTTGAAGTAAAAATGTAGGCAATTATTTTTTTTTTAAATATTCAAAGGCTGGAAATTGGATTTAAAACACATTTTTGCTAAACTGATTCAAAAAATAAACACTTGGCAGGCAATATGGCTGCTCGAAAACGACCCGCTTTGAGAAATCTATATAACTAAATATGTATCATTGATCCTATCAATGACAACAGGCCCACATGGTTGCCATATCTAAAGTGTCAGTTACCACTGGCAGCAATTTGACAGGTCGTTTGAATGCCTAATTGGAAAACATTATTAAAACATATAGAAGTCGTTAAACATTTGTCGTTTCTTCTTTTTTAAACCATATTCTGCCTTTGCAAGAAATTCAGACCAATTAGTTAATATAATTTCGCGCATGTGAAATACACTTTTCCACTTTTGAAAAGTCTGTTTGGACTAGTAAACTTTTCAGACTAGTCCGTTGGTCTTGCCCAGAGATAACAGAGATATAAGCAATCATTGATAAAATATAATATTCACGGTGCCAACAATGGTTCGCAATGTATACATTCTATTTCTAGACGCGGGGCGAGGCGACGAAAGGTGAGAAGTAAGAGAAGGGATAGAGAGAAGGATTTTACGTAGTTTTATCAATGAATAACTGCGCGAGCTTATACTACATAACGTAAATTTCCATGCCGGTGTAAGCCCTGTTGCCACTTCCAATCTAACATCACTAGGTTTTGGAATTTGTTGAAAATTATTACATCTAATTTACTAAAATTACATCTAATTTAGTTAAATTTAATATAACTAAGATTCAAAAAATTTTGGGTTCAGTTGCAATAAAATAGGTTGAATTATTTTAGCGTTTTAAATATATGTAAATAATTTTGTAAACAAAACGAGAATAATGAAATGGTATGGTGTAGATTAAAACTTATTTTAACTTTGCCTCCCACTTCGGTTTCACAAGCTGAGTTTTTCAGGGAAGAAAGTACATGATAAGCTAACCCTTATTCCGGAGGTAATATAAAATTAGACTGTGCAAAAGGGCATTATCATACAAAATCGAGTTATTGATACCACCGTATAGAAAAAAAAAAATGCTTATTTTTTTGTTCTAATGCTCAATTAAGTCTTTGTAGGAAGTATTTTTTTATCATTATTTAAAAAAAATCATTTACATTAGCCCTTATGGTCGAAAAAAAATTTAAACGTCAATATCTCGGTTTCAAATGTCTACAAATATGTATAAAAAATCTTCTTTTAGAAATATACCTCTCACTTGACGAAAAATGAAGGCCTAAATAAAAAAAAACTATTCTTTATAAAAGTTTCGCCTTTGTATTGACAAGGTAAAAGTACTTTCCTCATATTTTTTGCTTTTAAATTAACAACAATATAGCAATAAACAATTAGTGATGTCATGGTTTTACTAGAAAGCAAAGATTAAAGGCAGAGCCTCTCGACTTTTAATGCATCTCTCTCAGTATTGAAATGTATGCAATCAGTTTGACTCTCTTATATTATTTTATACCGGGATTATTGATTTATCCACTTTGAATATAAGGTGTATTAATTACTTTAAGATTTATTTTTTATTTTTGGTGGAAAATGAAAAATAAGAAAATATAAACTATTTATTGAAGGTATTTATTGAAGTATCAATTATAAACAGTAAGGTTATTGCTTTGCAAAATACAATAAATCCCCAATATAAATAAATTATAATAATAACAATTGGAAGGAAGTATATAAAGCATAAATTAATAATATTAAAATTTATAATTACAAGACTTTCAAACTAATCAGAATCAGATTCACCACACGAATCAACATTTTCCAAAACATTAGCGGCTGTGGTCAAACTATTTCTGCAGTTTTTCTGTGCCATAAAGGTGCAGAAACCGATACAGCAAATATTTTTTTCCTACATTTGCAAATTTTGCTTCCACATTCTAGAACAGAATATTATTGTTAGAATATTGTATAGTATCTTTTTTGCATTTGCATGATGTCAGTTCTGTTATGTCTGGTGGCAGGTCGGGCAGAGTCTTAAAAGTAGGTATCAGACTTCCATCTTGATCTACTTTCCATCCATACTTTTCAACATTAGGAAGCTGCATCAGGGTTTAAAAAGCTTAGCCAAATATTTAGCTGGTAAAAACATCTTAAACAATGTAGTCTTAGGGCGTCTTCAGTTGGTCGCAATTTTGCGATGGTTTTTGAAGAGGCCAATTATCCCCTCAAAATGTTAATGGAAGTAACATTGGCAGTTTTGAATAAATTTTTATGAAAATTCTTTCAAGATTAGAGAATATGTTTTCAGAGTATTGATCAGTGCCAAATACATCCAAAAAGTAATGGTGTTCAAGGTAGGTTTTCCAACAGGTTCTTTTCCCAATGCGGACAATTGGCTGGTTATATCACAACCGGTCAGAGAATGAAAAGCAGGCACATTTTTTAGAAGGTTTTTATCCAAATTTAAATAATGTACTGCTAGAAATCGTCTTGAGTCTCCTCGCCCTGTTCTGAACCATATATCTTTAGTCAAAAACTTCTTAAAATAAATTAATAAGACATCTATATCGTTGCAATAAATAATGCAGCGTGAATGCCCCGAATTTTTGGCTGACAATATGTGCAATAAGATACGATTATCAGCGTCTTCGTGATTTGAATTTAAAAAATCGTCTTTTGATGGTTCAAAATTCTTCCCATATTTATTGATTTTCGCGAATCCGCCACTAGTTAGAAATTGAATATGCTTTTGCTGAATGGAGTTTTGAAGAAGTTGCTCTGGCAAAAAATTTGTTAAACGTCTTTTTTTAAATATCGAAAGAATAAACAAGTTCTATTGTTGCGGAAGTGGAATATTAGGTCGGTCAATTTCTATATCAATTGATTTCTGAAATCCTCTCTTTTGACGTGTTGTATTTTTGATAGAATGTCCTTTATAATGATCAAATACCACATTTATCATTTGAGCATTAAATTTATTTCTAAAAATAATGTTTACAAATATATGAGCATATTCTTTAAATGATATGCAACTTTTGGGCTTTCCTATTTTGATATAATTTTTGTCTTTGTTACTTGCAACAACAAATCCATAATTAAAATTTTAAACGAAAACTTATAACTTACCCAAATATATTCAGCTACAACAGGATGAATGTAGATATAATAAAGATGCAAAAATATCTATATTTTTTCCCAATTTATTAGGTAATTTAATATAATATAACACATACACTCATTAATTCTTTAGTAAAAACAGGTAATATGACACATTGCCCAATGGAACATAACGAGAAGTTATATAATAAAAAAAATGAAAAAATCCTACCATATCAATAATGTGATAAATCAGCCGGCACGTAGAGACAAACAGAGCTATGCTACGTTTGAAGGTGAAGAGAAAGATACACTGAGAGTCGATAAAATTGGCGGTGAGAATTAATTACAGCATAAACCTATGACATCTCTCATCGTTTATTGTTATATCTTTGTTAATTCAAAAGCAAAAAATATGGTGTTTACTCTGTTACCTTGTCAACACATAAGCAAAAATTTTATAAAGAATGTTTTTTTTTACATTTAGGCCTTCGTTTTTTGTTAAATGAGTGGTATATTTAAAAAAGACGACTTTTTAACTAAATTGTTGAAGGGCTAAAACCAAGATATTTACGGTTATATTTTTTTTCGGCCGTAAGGGCTAATGCAAATGATTTTTTTTTTTAAATAAGTATGAACAATTACTCCCTACAAAGATTTTATTGTGCATTTGACCAAAAAATGAGTTTTTTTTTTCTTTATTCGGTGGTATCAATATCTGGATTTTTGATGATAGTGCCCTTCTGCACAGTCTAATTTTGTATTACCTACCTTATCATGACCTTTCATCTGTGAAAAATTCAGCTTGTGACAAAAGAGTGGGAGGTAAATCGTTTTCTTGAGCGAATATTTTAATACACACACTTTACTAATAATGACAACAGCGGATATTATACCCTACTGTGTCCCTTAGAATATTTCTTATTCATGGCCGCACGATATTTGTTAGTAGTTAGGTACATCTCCTGGTTATCTCTGGTCTTGCCCGTGGACTTTTCCAAGCGACCCATCACTAATATTTTTCATTATTTTAAATCTAACTTGTTGCATCAGCTTCTTTTATTTTAAATTCGTACCACGTGACATCGTCTCCTACCTTCATGATTTATTAACAATTTTTTACCGCTGAAACTTATTTGTACCAGAATTAATGCAAGAAAACTTTATTTAACTGAACTACTTATAAAAGCAAGACAAGAGAAAAAAGCCAGGAAATAAGTTTAATTTTGTTTTTGCGACATTATAAAAATGTTATTGTCAAAAAAAAGGATATTAAGATTACACGGAAAAAGTGAAAGCAATTCATAAACAATAGTAATAATTATGTATTTTGTTAGTTATTATCTTTTGCTAAATACGAAATGCTCATATTTATTATTTATGGTATTAATTTAAAAAAAAACGTCGTTAAATGTAGGTATTTCCTGTCCTATTAATCAATGTCTGCTATAACTATCTATCAAGCATGCTTATAATATTAGAAAAAAACATGCGAAAACTAAAAATGTATCAAATTTTAATTCTAGGTAAATGAACAAAAATGCTTAATCTTTTTCCAATATTCGATTTGCAAAACCAAAACTATAGGTATTATAAAATCAATTTTAAATCCCAAAAATAGACAAAGCTGATACATTTTAGTTACAAAATAGTGAAAAAAGGAACAGTGTACACATAGCGTTAATCTAAAAAAAAGGAAAAATAATACATTCGATCTAAGGTTTTTTAAACTCGTGAATAAAATTATTGCATCCCATTTTTCATGGATTATTTTTATTTTAGAATACAACTGTAGCTAAGCTAGCTTAAAGTTGTATAAACATAATTTGTAAAACAAATCATATGAATAAAATGGTTCAAAAATAAAAAAAATAAAATATTGGATTACAGCAATTGATATTAATTTGATGACAGTAAGATTGTCAAATATATTAAATTTTATAACAACTAGTGTTAGTCAAAGAAAGCATATAGGTCACTGTATGCATGAAACAAATATAATAAAATAACTTAGGTAATTGAGTTTTCTAATATCAATGTCAACAACAAAAAATATTTAAATTGATTACTAAATTAATACTTTATGTAAAAAAATTTGTTGTTTGTTCGATTTAGGTACCATTTAATTTAATATGAATAGTGTGAGGTATAGGCAACACAAGTGCCTTCTACGTACATTGGGTTGCCTATACCAGAGAAGGGGTGTGGTCGAGCTGAAGGAATAAACAGCTCTAAACGAGATCTCGTCATCATTTCGTACCTTACAAATAGTACTTCATAAATAATATCAAGTTAATCAAGTTTAAACGAATAATTTCAGTTATCTTAAATAAAATTATGTGTATATTATTCCCAGAATATTAAAACTTAAAACTTTTTTTTTAGATTAACGTCATTCAAATAGTATTCAGAAATAGTATTTACATGTTTTTTATCCTTTCCAGATTGGTTGCAGACTTGAACCAAATGGTCTAACTGATAAAGTAGTTTCTTACTGGTACTATGAACCTGTCACCAAAAACCAACACCATCAATATTATCATTACTTGCTATAATAATTATCAGTAAAAGGTTTGTTTGAAAAGATTGCAAAAAAACCTGAACCGCAAACAAAAACTTTATTACATCAGGACAACGTGTCGACCATCAAGATCATCGAAATTACAAAATTGTATGAAGTTGATGTTAAATTGTCTATACATTCACCATATTACCCAGGATTGATCCTTTGTGACTTTTGCATTTAAAGATTTAATTCGTTTTCCTTTGCTTAACTTTTCAAACAATTCTTATAAAGCTACTTATATACATGCTAGAAAAAGTAAAGGGAAAAAACGAATATATGTGACTTTTATGCTAAAAAAATAATTGTGAGGTTTATTCGGAAAATTTTCAAAGGGATCGAATTAAAAGCCAAAAAACTCTACTAACGGAATACGTATTATGCTTAGTGGCCACATTGGGACTAGGTAAAGCCAAAATTACAACCTAATATTTTGTTACGAAAGAATGTTAAAGAATTGCCCCTTTAACATTCTAACACTACGAGTTTTGTGAGATTTGAACTGTAGTTCATTGATTCAGTCCAAAACCCAAAGTGAAGTGCTCGATCTGATTCACATCTGAGATCTCCTCTTTTGTCAAATGTGGAGGTGAAGAGTTTTAGCCTGCAGTCCATATCGGAGCGTGAAGGGCCTCCATTAGTATCATGAGGTAAGTTTTGTGAAAAGTTATGTTTGTCAAATTAAAACAACGCTATGTAAATGATCGATAATGGTAATTCCAAAGTCTTCTTAATAACCTGATATATCACTATCAGAATTTTTTGATTTCAAATTAAAAAAGCCGTCGAAATGACATCAATTAAGTCGATAAAAGAAAAATATTTAGGGGAATTGAGCAATGGCCCAAAAGATGCGTTCCAGAATGATTCGAAAAATGGAAGAAACGCTGATAGCGATGTATACACGTTCTATGGATCCAACGGACACCCAGGAATTTATCATCGGGATCACTTCCTGTCAAATAAAATCGCGTAACCGCTTGTCGTAAAGAGGAAACAAAACACGGACAGATCTAGAGACGCCTCCCTAAAGACACCTCTCGGCGACCTTGTTAACCAACATAATGTAATGTGAGCCATTTCAATATTCAGTCATGCTCTAATTCTCCAAGTTCCTCTCTGTCTTATTTGGCCTTTGAGGCTCAACTTGTCCGATTATTATACATAATTAAACCCCTTAAGACCAAACATATGTGACGACTATGGCGGAGACACTTTCGCGAACATTCCTGAGTCATCGTGATAACGTTACTGGTACATTCTGGATATTTTGGTTGAGGAGCATTCTAGACCACCAATTTATATATAAATATTGGTGGATGACCAAGCGACAGTTAGTTATTATATGGACAGTGAAGATAAATAGTAATCAGTGATATATAGACAGCTGACAATAAAGTATTGGACTGTGAATATAAATAGTGAACGATTCAAAGACATTCGAAATATATATAAATTAGAAATAGTAGTGTTATATAATAAATAAGTGTTTAAATAAATTATTAATAAATAAACTGTTGTTTTAAAATAAATAAACATCACAATAATTTTAACTAACTAGAAGGCAGTTCCTATATGTCCCTGGAGGATGTATAATGGGCCGAGTGAGGCATAAGTGTTATGTGGGGCAACTTAACCCTTATCTTACAGATGTAGAGAATAGATGTATACACCTACTTTGCAGATTACATGATGGAATAGGGTTTAAAGTAGATAGAAACTTTTTATTTAATTTTTGGTATTTTTCCAAATAAACCTCATATCCAAAACACAGAATTAAAAATAAAACTTTTGAAATTAATTATATATATGTTCTCCTTTACTTTATCTAATTCACATACATAAACAAATTGTACAATCAATCGAAAGTTATATAGAAAATTAATGATAGAATAATAGGAATGTTTAAGTCGCTGATAAACCTCAACCCATTATTTAAAATGATTTTATTTTGAAGTATTACTTTTTTGGAGTTTGAATCCTTTTCCGATTCTTCGACGCTTGTGGGTAAGTTATGGCATACTTGTAACATTAGGTCCAGTCCGTTCAATAGAGACTGGTAGGAGTTATAAACCTGACGTGTAAATTAAGAATTTAGTAAAATAATTAATTCATTTATGCCTGATTTTCAAAATATTAATATAGGTTAAATTGGACCGATGGTCATGTTTTGAACCACATTTGCTTCACACAAGGAGCATAATTCAGGCAATGTACTTCCAAAAGAAGGAAATGAATAAAATGAAGAGATACAATAATATATTTTCATTGTATAAACATTATTCTTGCAGTAAATAAAAAAGAATATAAAGCGAAAATTTAATTATTAAATTACAATTCATTATTAAACCAACTGCATCATTGGCAGCTTATTAATAAGTTTGAAAATTCGGAATATTTTACTCTTCTATTATAAATTTAATCAAACTTGAGTAATTTTAATAAATCAAATTTTTACATAAAGGCAGGGATATAAAAGCCAAATAAATTATCAAACAAAAAATAAATATATTTAAGAACCATATGGAACGCCGTTTTACTTTTTATTTCTAAATTTTAATTCAGTCATTTTTAAACACAGAACAATTTTAATCATCTCATTTTTATGTTTGTCTAATTTTTTCAGTACTATTAAAATATTTGTTCAAAAAAAATTGTCTATTTAAATATTTGATGAATAAAATTGTATCTTGATAAAATTGTGTAAGTTAAAAATATTTAATAGTCATATTTAAAGCTTTTAATTTATATGATGCAATTAAAATTATCAACCGTCATTTTAATTCGTGTAACATTTTAATTCAACTAACATAAAAATAATAAATATTTTTAGTTAAAGAATTAAAATGATTGTTGAAAATTTTAATTCCGCATTGTTTTGGATTAGGTAACTATATGTTCGCAAATAAAATAGCAACAATCATTTTGAATACCTTATTTCAAATGTTTGTTATTTTTTTGTTGCCTGAATTAAAAGGTTACACGAATTAAAATGACTGTTCATAATTTTAAATGTATCATAAATATTAAATGATTTAAATATGACTATCAAATATTTTTGACTTACGCAATTTTATCAAGATGCAATTTTATTCATTAAACATTTAAATAGCCAAAGTTTTTTGAACAAATAATTTAACAGAACTAAAAAAAAATAGACAAACATTAAAATGTGTTGAATAAAATTGTTATTTATTTAAAAAATAAATAACCAAAACAATTCAAAAACTTACCTAAATATTTCAACATTAATTTAAATACATTTTTATTTTAAAAATGTTTGATTTAATCTAGTGGCCTATTTAAAATATTAATTGAAAAAAATTAGAATGTATAAGTTGTCTATTGAATAAAAATGCAACTTTCTAAATCAGCCCGACTAAAGATTTCCATTGTTTACCTTTTACACATGTAATTTAAATGTAGGTTCTAAATTATCAACAATCATTTTATTTCATGTATCATAATAATTCAACGAACAAAGAAATAAACAAACATTTTAAATAAGGTATTTAGATGATTGTCTACAATTTTAATGCCTACATTAAAATGATTGTTATTTATTTGTTTGTTAAATTAAAATGTTAGTCGAATTAAAATGACACTCGATTTAAAATGATTGTTGATAATTTTTATTCCAAATTAATACGATTGTTGATAATTTTAATTGGTCGCTGTAGTCAGCGAGCGCTACGAGAACTAATAAAATATGTAACCAAAATACGTTGAGAGTTTCCAAAACCATTATATACAGATCTTTCTGCATCTAGTAATGTTCTATGAATTCTCTGTTTCACAGCAGCAGCAACATTCGAATCCATTATCGAAATCACGAATCCACTAGTTTTTTTACGTTCAAACTGATACAAGCACAAATTCTATTTTTAACTAGAACTTAGATGATAACATTTTAGAGCGACTAAAAATCTAAAAAATATTTTCTACCAACAACTTCTGCACAAAACAAACCATAAACATTGTAAGACATATGACATTACATACATCATACATGACGTTTGACGTTGCAGTAAACCTTGTTGCCAAATTACATATTTTATTAGTTCTCGTAGCGACCGCTGACTACAGCGACTAATTAAAATTATCAACAATCATATTAATTCGGAACAAAAATTATCAACAATTATTTTAAATCGAGTGTCATTTTAATTCGACTAACATTTTAATTCAACAAATAAATAAATAACAATCATTTTAATGTAGTCATTAAAATTGTAGCCAAAAATCTAAATACCATATTTAAAATGGTTGTTTATTTTTTGTTGGTTTAATTAAAATGTTACATGAATTAAAATGACTGTTGATAATTTTAATTGTATCATATAAATTAAAAGTTTTAAATATGACTATCAAATATTTTTGACTCGCGCATTTTATCAAGATACAATTTTATTCACCAAACATTTTAAATAGCCAAAGTTTTTTAAACAAACAATTTAATAGAACTAAAAAACTTAAACAAATATAAAAATGGGTTGAATAAAATTGTTCTATGTTTAAAAATGACCAATTGAATCTTTAAGAATAAAAAGTAAAACGGCGTTCCATAGAACCACTTTACAGTGCAAGTAAAACTGCGACAATTTATATTGCACGTCTGCGCACTACCGTCCTTTGGATCACGTGTTGCAATAATTATTCTTGCAATTACAGAAAATAATGAGGTACTGAACATGTATTGCAACAAAACTGGAATGTCAAAGAATTATCAATGATGTATGCTTTATTGTATTATTAAATGATATGTTTTTCCTGATATATTACAACGACGTGTAATCCAGTCACAAATTTTACTTGCAGCTAGAGAAATAGTGAACTGCAAAGTGGCTCTGTCACTTATGTAAAAATACGTTAAAAAAGACGTAGATAGTTGAGATTATTTATAATAAAAAAGCCGATCTTAAATTCATTCATTAAAAAAACACGATTACATTTCGTGACACAATTATTATTAAAAGTTTATGGTATTCGAAAAAAACAAGTGGAAGAATGTTTAGAGAAAAATTTCTGCATCCGTATCATCTATAATACAAGCCATACTTTGGAATGGTATGTTCGAAAAAATGTAAAAAAAATACTTAACCTTTCTGACGATGATTTCTACTTGCCTACTACAACCTATGAATTAATAATAATGACTTTTTATTTATCATAATTTAGTGATTTTTTTTGTCAAATGTGAACAGCATAATCAAAAATTATATAAATACTTAGTTTCGGATAAAAACAAGATCAAGGTAATTGAAAAGAAAAGACGAAAAAAATGGAGAAGGCAATACAATATCATCGATGATCCTGAAACATAGAACTGGACTCCTCTTCATATAAGACAACTAAACATTTATAAACGGAAGAAAGTTAGCTAGAAATAAAATTCAAATAACTAGTAAAGCAAGCTGGTAGCTTGATAAGGGCTTCAAATAATTTTCATAATCAACCTACTGAAATAACATTTATACTATTTTCATAAAACATAAATATTGAATGTTTCCACAATGAGCAATAACAACATTTTAGATTAGAATTTTCACAAATTGCCAAATAATGCTCCTTGTATAGTAAATATTATATATTTCAATTGTTAGTTTACACTATAATATACGATAATATTTGTACTTACCTCTGTGTATGCTTGACACATAGATTCATACAAATTTTGGTGTTGATGTATCGAAGTTTCTAGCATCATAATCTCTGAAGGAATATTTCCAGTTTCAGATGCAGATTTCCAAGAAGGCACATTCTCCACATATTGCTCTGCCTTGTGGTGAAAAATCACAGACAATGCCAACACCGCAGTTCTGAAAACAAAGATATTACCAATATGATTTTATTTTATAATTTTGTTTGTATTACATAAATTGTGTACAAAAGTATCTTTTTCTAATTTTGTCATATAAAATGACATTTTTGTAATTCCAGCAAGTGTCAAAATGATCTACTTCACACAACCAGTTGCACAATGTTACATTATGAAACTGGTTTCAAAATAGCTATTTATGAAACCAGTTATGAAATGCCATAGTTTATTAGTTTATGTAACGAGTGAATATTTGCGGGACGAGCAGAGCGAGGTCCCGCAACATGAACGAGTTACATAAAACGGCATTTCTCAACGTGTTGCATACAGTATTGTTACCAATTATTTTTTTGTTTTTTAGAGAAGCTCGCATAATTATAACGTGAGGACCTTTTAGAATCTGAACAGACCACCATAGGCTCAGGTCTCTCTTGGCCCTCGTACACTTACGGTTTCTCAAACTGGTCCTTTGAAAATCCGAGTTGTGCAGGCCTGTCCTACAGTGTGCTGTGATCGTCATAAGTAAAGGTGCGAGTAAAAGAAGAAAAGATAATATTCAAGAAATGCCCAGAAATGTCATTCCATGTCAAGAAACATATGTATATTTCGGGAAGGTTCTAGAAGGTTAAAGCAAGCTATATAAGTCAGAATTTTAGTTTTATGTTATCAGTTAAATAGTTGAATTGTAAAGTTGAATTGAAATAAATTGTTTGTTACAAAAACATGCATACCATATTTTTTCTAATTTTAATTACATTTATAAAATTGTATTTTGGTAAGAAATTACCGACATCTAGGCAACCAAAATTACTACTTTTTGTATTTTTAGTTGCATATGCATCATTTTATTGGAACAGAACATATTATTAATTATTTATTCTCAACGACTTATAGTGTGTTTATATGGCTTATTAAAGTTATTCAGTTTTTAAAAAAGTGGGTTATTTTGTCGTGTATTGTGTTTTAATTATGTTTTTCTGATTTAGAATGTCAAATAAGGACCAAAACTACATTATTATTAGGTAATAAGTTTAACCAAATTCAATTTTTATATACACTTTTAATAATAATGTGTATTATTGATTTTAAAACCAAAAAAGATTAATTTTTATGTTTTCTTTTTGCAACTGGTGACATAATGAATTTTTCGAAACCAGTTTCATAATGTTCAACATTATGCAACTGGTTGCGTAAAGTAGATCATTTTAACACTTGATGCGATTCCAAAAAATGTCACTTTATTTGTCAAAATTATAAAAAATTCATTATGTCACCAGTTGTGAGCAAAAAACAAATAAAAATAATTTATTTTTGTTTTAAAATCAATAATATATATTATTGAAAGTTTATGTCAAAGAAGGGCTGGTTGACTTATAAAAATAGATCTTAAAACCTAGTAATAATGTTGTTCTGGTCTTATTTTCCAATTTCCAATTAACCCACTTTTTTGAAAACTAAATAACTTTAATAGCTAGATAAAGAAACTACAAGTCGCTGAGAATTAATAATATGTTCTATTTGTCATTAAATTATGCATATTATGCAACTAACAATACAGAAAGTAGTAATATTGGTTGCATGGATGTCAGAAATTTCTTACCAAAACACAATTTTATAAATAATCTTGTCAAAATTAGAAAACTATTGCATATAACACGTTAAGAATTGCCGTTTCATGTAGCTCGTACATGTTGCGGGACCTCTCTCTGCTCGTCCCACAAATATTCACATGTTACATAAAATAATGAATTTCTTAACTGGTTTTATAAATAGCTATTATATAGTTTACAAGCTTTAACACCAACTACACACTCTGGCCCATCGGTATACGAACATTTAGAAATTTGGACGTTCATTAACGTCATAGGCCATACACAATGAAAATCTAAAAATTTATTCTGGGGAATATCTATTATATATATACAGGGTGATTATAAATATGGACAGAAGTTAACACAAAAAGAGAAAAGAATATAGACCTCTATAGGATGTCAAAGAAGTATATTACCGGGCAACTGGCTGACGGTGTACCTATAAATTCATTTATCGATCAAGGTAGTCAAGCACTTCGTGAATGGTTGACCGGAGACTATAAGTTCTTGGAAGCCTATCTATGAGTGGAATAAATGAGGAATTAATAAATCGAAAGAAGTAAGGTATCCAAAGGTGGTACAATTAGCCAATGAAGCTGTAGCCACCATGTCAAAATCTTGTAGGGAAGGCTGGACCATTCAAGGCAGGGAGTCAAACACAATCAAGAGTACTTTAAAAGGAAGTCTGAATGAATGAAAAAAGACGTAAACTCTTGTTTTAGTTTTATACAGGCTGTCCCATTAGTGCATAATTGCTTGATATTACAATTTGTATTATAGACACGTTTTGAATAAAAGTTATGTGGATTTGAAAAAATATAATTTAAAAACATTTGTGGATATAAAGAGTGTTACGCTTTTGCCTGGAAAGTACAAACATGTTTTTAAATGGAACACCCTGTATTTTATTTCAGTTTTAGAATAGCATGGTAATACTGTATTTATCACTAGAATATTTTTCAACTTATAAGGACCAAGCTGTGATGAAAGAATTGGTTCAATTTATACAATGTTTTAATTATACATACCCCATCAGTGGGTAATTGATCGATATTTTATTATTGGAGATATGAAGAAATGTTTAATATCAAAGTTGTAAGACCATATTTTACAATTATTCTTAAATATACATGGTAGTCTATAAATGAGGGGAAAACCAAACAGATAGTTTTTTAAACTAAACACCCTGTAGGTAGTTACGCCTTACAGATTTGGATTTCACATCGTTTTATAATTTTAATAGACTAAACATTCCTAAAAATGTTTATTTATATTCTGTGATGCATACAAGGTGTGTCTACACGTGAGGTTACAATATTCTCAATTTTTTTGCAATATTTCCTGTGTGTTATACCACCAATTTATAAATTAATTTCTTTACTTTTTTTTTTTTTTTTTTTTTTGGAGTGAGGGTAGCCATATGTGAGTAGTAGGGATTAAGTGTAAGGGTTAAAGAAAAGGTCCTTTATTTCTCACAAGTCAATTTTAATTGGCGACCGGTTTCGAAGCTGTCACTTCATCATCAGGCACACCTTGACTATTTCCATAAAGGAAGCGCTACATAAAGTTTAACAAAACGAGTTAAAAAAGTCATATGTAATACAATAGTATTTTTTAAAAATATTGTAGGTTAGGTCAAACAGACATCTCGCGGTTTAACCTAACCTACAATATTTTTAAAAAATACTATTGTATTACATATGACTTTTTTAACTCGTTTTGTTAAACTTTATGTAGCGCTTCCTTTATGGAAATAGTCAAGGTGTGCCTGATGATGAAGTGACAGCTTCGAAACCGGTCGCCAATTAAAATTGACTTGTAAGAAATAAAGGACCTTTTCTTTAACCCTTACACTTAATTCTTTACTTTTTTTATTTTGTTTGGCATTCTATTCCCAAATTTTTTTCTCATGATTTTGACGGTTTTACCATTAAAATTGACATAATTTTTTCACATTTTTCTAATTGGCTTTTGAAAATATGGACGGACTTATTTAGGGTAAAATGTAATTTTTAGTAATCCATTTGTCAGAATTAATAAATGGTTTTCTATTCCTTCGACGTTACAAGTAATATGAACCATTGTAAATAAAATTTAAAAATCAGTTTAGGCTCAAAAATGCCAAACAAAATAAAAAGTAAAGAAACTAAATTATTAGTTAGTTAAATTTGTGGTGTAACACACAGGAGGGCATTTCATTTGAAAAATCTTGTGTTTTGACACACCCTATATACAATGTAGCAAATGAATGGAAAGTCAAAACATTTTTATTTACTTATTGAAATTGTTTGACGATGTCAGAATAAATAAATTTGTTATACAGGGGGGTTTTACTTAATAACAGTATAAGTTTTCCATCACTCTTTTTTTTCTGTTTGTCATTGGCTTCAACTACTCTGGTTATTTCGCCTCGTGTTTTGTGTAGGCTTTGTTACTGGTTCCCAGTGCTGCTTTAGGAACAGCACTGTTAATTAGAACCCAACAGTGAATGGTCGAGTGGGGAATCCTACCAAGCCATCAGAATTAATTTTAAATAATTAAATTAAATGAAAAAAATCCCGGCCAACGGTGGGAGTCGAACCTGGGATCCTTAGATCCGCAAACAGAGACTCTACCACTGAGCCACCCACCCCCCACCACTCATGGTCGTGCAACTTAAAAATGTCTTCCTATCTTTAATGATAAAACAGCTATTGTTGCATTCAAATTGGGTAAAATGAAGTTAAAATGAGCCATATTTATGAGATGTTTCAAAACCCTCTGTATAAAATAAACTAGTTATATCATGTCTATTCATTAGTTTGTTATCTTATAAGCCAGTATTTTAAATAATGTTCAACTCATTGATAAGCTACTTAAATTCTGATAATTTTATTTGGGGTTTGTATCATTTTATATCACAAAAAATTAATTTCTTGGGAACCATATAATACTTTACAAAAACATTCTAGGGTTTAATACAGTATTCCCTAAGAATTCTAAAACTGAGAAAATACAGTGTTCTATTTAACAAATATATATTTTTACTTTATAAGCAAAAGCGTAACACACTGTATATCCAAAAATATTTTTAAAATGTGTTTTTCAGATCCATATAACTTTTATTAAAGACTTGTTTGCCTGTCTATGCCACAAATTGAAATATCGAGCAATAAGGTACATTATTTAATTAGAACCTGTTAAAGCCTTGCTATGTTAAATTCACAAACATAATATTAAAACCAAATTCATAATGCCCTAATTTAAGAACGTTTTCACATGCCTACGGGGTTATAAAGACAATTCACTGCATAGTGGGTTGTCTACATTCATCGAAGCATACATCTTCAAATGGCATTACAAAACGTCATGGGAATGGGGAAATAACTATTATGATGTTAATGAACGTCATGGGCAGCGAAAGTGTCTAAAATTATTTTTTTAGCAATAACTCTGACACCAACGAAGATAACAAATTGTGATTAAGTTTTTTCTTGCAAATTTAATATAATTTCCTATTATGTTTCGGCATAAAATAAAAAAAAAATCTTATTACAAATTGCATATTCTAGTAAATTTATTAGGAACTATCATGTAATACGACAATTACAAGTAGTGGTAGATCTTTTCATGAAATAATAATTTGTGCGATAAGAGTGGAAATGATGGCCAATCTACTCGAGTTGTACAGTATATTTTTTCTACGATCCATTAACGAAAATCTACAAATTTTAAAAACTATTTTAGGTCAAGATAAAATAAACTTAAAAAAAAGATTTAATTTAATTAGTCTCTAATCCTAGATTTGAACCCTGGACCTCTCGCATTGCAGCCAAATGCGCTAGTCTCAACTCCATCAACATGCCTGACATTTTAGTTTTAATTTGATTTCATATAGTTTTATTAAAATTTATGATTTATTTGTAAATAGACCAAATAAAAATAGAAATACTCTTATTTATTCTACACAAGAATAACTCATTTTAATGTATATTCAATTTTAATAACTAAAAATATACTGACAATTACTATATACTTAGAAAAGATAGTCTAAAGAGCATAATTGCTTATAAGCAATGCCGCCGAACCATGGGACGTACCTGGAGTTTCTCCACCAGAGTAGTCACTTGGACTTACATGGCCATCATAAGACATATTTATGCTAACATTGGGTGCAGTTGTTTGGGTAGCGAGAACCCAAAAATTGACAGCTATCCGGAAACTAGAACAAATTCAAAGAACAGCAAGTTTCAACATAACAGGAACCATGATAAACCACAACCACCAGAACCATGGAAGTCATTCTTAGTCTCATTCCCCTTGATATTTACATCAAGGAGGTTTCTCTGATGACAATGACACGCCTCAACACGGTTGAAACAGAATCTGATGTAGAATCTGGGAAGGCGAGACGTCATATATCTTCCATAAGCCATATAAAGTAATAACAGAATAAATAGAGGAGCCGGAAGTGGCAGGTACGATTCATATCAACACCGACGGATCAAAGGTCATGCCACATCAAAAGATAACCGTCTTGATCATTCAATAGCCAGAAAGGCACCAACCCAATTTCTTTTTGGACCTGGCCCTTCTATTGGACTGACAACATCAGTAGTGAGATACCTAATTAAATAACATTGCCTTGTAAAATTCAAGGAAAGATGGGATGAAGCAAGAATCTGCAGAATTACCACGGAACTTTTAAGTTATCCTGACAACACTACAGCAAACAAATACTTAACAACTATGACTAGACAGAATTTGTGCCTGATCACAGGCATTCTGTCTGGTCATTTCCAAGTACATAAGCATCTCCATATCATGGGGCTGTCAGTATCCGCACCCTGCAGAGGGTGCGAACAAGAAGATGAGACCATCGAGCATATCCTCTACGATTGCCCGACACGATTATTTCTAATAATATTAGTGTTTGGCGAGTATTGGCTAACACAGGCCGATATAATAGAAGCGCCTCTTGATGACGCTGTCAAGTACATTAAATCTGTAGGCTAGCTGACAAGCTAGAAGGTGCCTATTAAGTGCCTCACTGGGGTAACCCACTCTCCACACGTTAGATACAGATAGTTTGACAGAATTGTTACTTACTTAAAATTAAAAAAAAATATTAGTAGCCAGGTGACCATAATATGAACTGTGATTGGTGGATTTCATATTTGTGTTATGTTCATACTAGGTAGAATGGATATAAAATATATTCGTTCAGTTGAATGCAATGGTATACTTTTTCGATTTGTAGCTTGTGTGTAGAATAGCTAATATCCATGTATAGTAGTTTTTTTACACTCACATGGATATTAGCTATTCTATGCACAAGCTACAAAACGAAAAACTATACCATTGCATTCAACTGAACGAATATATTTCATATCCATTCTAGGTAGTGAGAACAAAAAAATTAAATCTACCCAACTACTATTATTTTTAAAATTTTAAATAAGTGGCAATCCTGTCAAACTAATTATCAGTATACTTTTTAATTATTGCGATTAAATATACTTTAAAATGAGTTATTTTTGTGTAAAATCGATAAACAATCGTAAATAATAGCATTTTTATTTGAACCATATTTTGAAAAGAAATTTAAATTTTAATCAAACTATATGAAACTATTTTAATTACGAGAATTAAAACAAAAATCGTAAAAGTGGACGTAAGCGCATGGACAGAGTGCGCAAAAAGCCGGGGATCGTTTCTCGGCTGGCGACTAATTTTTTTGTGTCTTATTTTATTTTAAAAATCAGTAAAATTCATAAATTATTTTAAAATTAGTTATTTTGTCTTAATAACCTAAAATATTTTTTTAATTTGTAGATTTTCGTTAGTGGGTCGTAGAAAAAATATACTGTACAACTCGAGTGAATTGTCCATATCGAACTCAGGCTATTGAGCACTCCGCCTATGGCGTCGTGCCCAAATTTCGTCTTCGTGCGATATGGTCATCTTATCCACGGTTGTTGCACAATCTACTATTTTCTACGATCACTATCAAAAGTAGGCTTTTGCGCTTCGAAATTCAATCGCAAAGTTGACGTTTTCCGCGAACTGACATTAAGTGATTGCTTTGTCGATCGCCGAGCGGAAAACTTGACAGCTTTGTCGCTCGCCTAATTTAAATTATATATAATATAATAATATTTCTTTTTAATAAATGATTTCGAAGTTATTTGTACCTAGTTTGATGTTTTTTCTCTTATTATCCAAGTTAATATTGACTTTGAATATCAACTCCTTTTTTCATAAATAAAACGTAGATATAGGCAACACATTATACACTACTTTATGACAAATTTTCAGTTTTATATCCATTTCTTAAAATAATGTGATGGTAAAAAATCTTGTGTGCATTTTGAGCGAAAAGTTCGTTGCCGCTTTCGACAAATTGCCGCGCTCCGCTACGCGTCACGCGGAAACTTTTTGTCTAAAGCGGCAAAGTATCACTTTTCGCTCTTAATACACAAATAGCTATTGTGCAACAAGAGTGGATATAAAGGCTATATCGCACGAAGACGAAGTTTGAGCGCGACAAATGAACCGTCTCAAACGGCATTCAAAACCAAGAAAATCTACAAGACATAGGCGATGCATACGGAGTAGAATGAGGTTAATTAATCGGATATATTGTTAGCTCTTAATTTATATTTTTAAATTTACGCGCCGCGCCACCACCCAACGAGCGCTACGAACGTTTTGATTAATCCAGACAAGGTGAGTAAGGAGTTGGCCATAAGCGGCAATCGCCGGTTGTATTCTGACAATAAATAAGTTGAATTTAATTATCGTGTTTAAATATAATTGAAAGGGAGTCTGAGTCATCGAATTACGATAAACAAGTAAATAAACTTAACATAATGTTTTTTAGAGTCGATTTTCAGATCTTACCTTTCGTCAAGCCCAGCCGCAAAATCCTTCCAAGTCCTGTCTAATCGTCCGGCGACCGATCGAATGTGCGAGGCGGCGTAATGACCGCCCTCAATGAGACGCGACGCGACCGATAAAATTCGATTAATATTGACGTACACATTCATCGAGCTCATCGTGAAGTGCTGGTGCTCCTCTTGAAGTTGCTTAGCTAACTGGTAAGTGTGGCCTATTTCTACATAGTTAAGAAGGAAGACATCTTTGTTATGGCAAATCCACTCGAACATCTGGAAATGGAACGCATGTTTACTTTTTTATGCTCAATTATCGGGTGATTTAAAAGAGTTGCTTCTTTCATGAAGAATTTTCAGGATTAATTTAAATTTTGAAAAAAAAAGTTCCTAAATACGCACTAGACATGATTATATTCCGGCATTGCTGTTATTGCCTATGCCACTGCTAAATTTCGGTTTTAATTTTTATTAATTTAACGGAATTGTCTTTCAAGTTTGTAACTATTGTAAAAAATCCTAATTATGTGATAAACATAAATACCTATTGTGTAGGACCAACTTACTTTTTCACAATCTTGTTCAAACAACCTCAACTGAAAGCACTGGTCCAACTTGAGCTTTTTGTGATGCCACAGTTGAAGAAGGTGTTGCTGCGACGAATGCACAGCTTCTAAATTTTGTAAAACTAAATTTTTGGTTCCTAATAACTCAGAATTCGTATTGCTAGGAGATTCTGGTTCACGTCCTCCGCCTCCCCCACCACCACCACCCCCGCCTCCTTGGCCGGTGTCAAGGCCGCATGATTTTTGTAACAATCTTTGACCTAAAAACATAGAAAATGTTT
The DNA here is from genome assembly GCA_927349885.1 of Psylliodes chrysocephalus. NCBI lineage: Eukaryota > Metazoa > Arthropoda > Insecta > Coleoptera > Chrysomelidae > Psylliodes > Psylliodes chrysocephalus. The sequence goes on from OV651813.1 coordinate 91,900,555, forward strand.
TTAATAGAAAATTTGTAAAAATGTAAATGACTAAAAGAATACCTATACAGTGTGTCCCGGATTCGCTTTTCTATACAGGGATCTCGGCACCTATTATACCTACAGCAAATGTTAAATTGGAAAAGTTTTATATTTAATTTCAAATGACAGAGGTGGATGGTGAATATCTTCCGGAAGTAAGGCATCCTCAGCTGCAAATATCTCGGTTTCGCTATCTTGAATAAAAACCAAATCAAGTAAATTGTTGTTAACATTTCTAACTGATTTAACTTGATGAAGATTATGATAAGAGAATAAAAATAAAAGAATTTGTATGGATTCAACTTGATTTGGAGGAACTCCATCCAGGGGTACAGCGACAGATGCCAATCTATCACTGAACCACTGGCAGTACGGAACGTTAAAGTCTCCCAGGATACAGAGTTTATGCCCTGGATATTGTTCTGATAGGTTCTCTAAATTTTCAGTAAACTTCTCATATTTTTCTGGCGCACTTCGTGGTGGAAAATAAGCTGTTGCAAAGAACTTGTTGTTGTCTATTTGAACTTTAACAAATATATGCTCTAAGCATAGCTGGCAAAAGTATGCTGGTTATAGCTTTACGAACAGCTATAAGCACCCCTCCACCTCTGGAAAATGTACTTGTTTAGGAAGATCTATCCCTTCGATATATGTTGTAGCCAAGTATTTGTAGTTCAGCATCACTAATATCACCAGTTAACCATGTTTCGTTAAACACTAAAATGTCATATTGAGAATAAGAGGTGTTTTCATTAGAGGTGTGTCGTTCGCGAACGATTCGTTCAAAAAGAACGAATCAGTGCACTGACTCGAATGAATTGATTCCCTGTTTTTAAAAGATTCGAATCTTTTTTGAGTCAATTGCTCGATGGCTCTGCGATCGATCAAACACGCCGAGTTCCGAGTTTGGTTGCTTCGTTCATTCGATTCGGATTCGGTATTTGGTATTTTACATCGGCATCGGCAAATTGGTCGCTTTTGTTCTACGTTCTACGGCATAATACGAGAACTCTAACTGACAGGCGGTGGCGGTATGTGTCTTTAATGTTTTTCTCACTTTACAGGAGGTGTGTATTAAGCTTAGGTAAACAATTTATGCGTGTTGTCTGATAAATAAATTTAAATCAAAGTAAAATTAAAACAAAAAATGACGAATCGTGAATATATAATTTTGCGTTAATTTTGGCTATATATTTGGCATTTAAAAAAAATTGTGTTATTGTTGTTTATCTTAACGGACAAGGATGTATTTATTATTCAGCTGCCTTTTTTTTATGAAATATGAAACATTAATTCGCTTTACTTTAAAATAAATCTGGTTATAATTATTTTACTCAACGACCTAGTAGGTAGGTAGGTAGGTAGGTAGGTAGGTAGGTAGGTAGGTAGGTAGGTTAGGTAGTACTCAAATTCGTAAAAGTTCGGTTCGATTTCCTTCGCCGGATCGGCGGAATAACATCGTTCGTGGTTCGCTAAAGTGAATCACTTGAGAACGAATCTTGAAGAACGAATCTTTTTAGGTGAATGAATCAAATGAATTAATTCAGTAAAAAGATTCGAACTTCCCACCTCTAGTACGTAGGCCTCTGACATTCTGAAAATATACCAATATTGTTGAAGTGCTTTTCAATCTTACCTCGGCAGGCTTTTTTATTTTTTGTAATTAATTTTGGTACTCCATTAACATATTTCAGAATGAGATTAGGTTCACCATTACGTTGTCTTTCTTTCAATTCATTTTTCAAAGTATAGACCACTGCTCGTTGTTCTGTGGTTAAATCTGCCTCAAGAAATATTTTTAAACTTCTGTCAATATCTCGCTTTTTCCTTAATATTGAATGAACTACCTCGGGAGACTCTAGAGTTAGACGAAGTGATTGATGTCCATTTTTATTACGCTTTCCAATTCTAGCCGAGCAAAGGATATTCACGGGGGAGCTTATGAGGTCCTGGAGCATAACTTTTGACTTAGACATATCCTTATCTTCGTTGTTTTGGGGCAAATTAAATACCATCAGGTTACAAGAACTCTTTTGTCTCTCGGAAACCTCATGCATTACATTACCATGTACTACTGCTGCATTGTATTTACAGTCTTTCTCATTCGTCGAAGTAGAGGTAGAATTTTTAATAATACTGAGGTCTTTATATCTAGGGAGGTTAAAAAGCTAGTTTTCAAACTCTTGACTTCTTCAGTTATCACCCGAATCTGGTTTTCAAATTCGTCGAATTTCTGAGTGTTAATAATCTTAGTTTCGCTCAAAGTGCCTTCCAGAGCTTTGACTCTGCTGTTTAGAGTTAATGCTTTTTTTAATTCCTGGTACACAATCACTGCATAGGTATGGAAGGACGCGGGTAGATAAAAGTAGGCAACGAATCTCTGTGGAACTAATACCAGTGCAATCCCTGCATAATACCTTCTTACAAAAATCACATGGGTATCCAAAAATCTCACCTGAGGCCTTGGGTTCTTTAAAAATGCAGTTAATAGAACACTTGTTACATGTGCCAGCCATATAGCGGTTGTTTTGATTTTTCTACCAAAAAATTAAATATAATGGTGAAATTTCATAATACTCAGTATAGAATCAATTTTTGTGACTACAATAAACCAACAGGTACAATTTTTCGTCCAAAAACACCCAAAAAAATAACAATTTTTAACTTGAGCATAACATAAACAAACATTCAAAAGTGTGGTTAGCAGTTGTACAAACATTGTGATTTGATTGACTATATAAATTTTAATGCGGCAAAGATTAATCTAAGAATCTCCAGTAACAAAAAATTATTTAGTTTAGCTCCAAGAAGTATATCTCCTTTTAACAAGATGATGACTGTTACCAATGTGTCTTATGAATTTTCTGTGTCTAGTAAATGGTCAATATACATAACTATGATATTTTTATTACAAGTGTAAAAACTATGAATACCACATACACGTAGTTTCCATTTTTAAATAAATTCAAATTAATTCAAAATTAAAAGTAACGATTTTCGTCTGCCATACTTGAACTCATTCACCAAAACTGAGTATATATTTGTAAAAAAAATATTCTAAATATGTCTCCATTTTAAACTTTTATATTTAAAACTACATACTTTCCTAGTGTGTTAATTTCCCTTGACAAACTAACGTTATATTTTGAATTAAAAGTAATTAAACTTTTCACTAAAAAGTAAAATTTCAGTTTCGAAATTCAACGATTTTTGACACTCAATCACATACATTAAAAAAATTTAAAACGGTTCTGTCCTTTTTTTACATTTGCGAAGACTGACCTGATATCTAATCGATTTTCTTCTTCAAAATAATTAAGTTGTTCAACCGTCTATAAAGATATCTCACATCTCGCTCATACACACGAATTTGAAAAGCAGCAGAACAAAAATTTAACTAACTAGGTATAACCAAGTCCGTGTAAAGAAAACTTTTCATATCCTGAAAACGACTAAATTTTCTACACTTTTAAAGATCAAACGTGCCGCCTCAAAGTGCCAGTACTGATTGATACATACTGGGATAAGAATAAGTACTATCCATACAAACCCCAATGGTTCAAGGATTGAAGGAAACTGATTTTCCAAGATGCATGCTCTTCTGTGAGTGATATACTAGGAAGTGTAATGAGATTCCCGATTTTGTAAATCTTGTGGTCCGATGAGAGTAAGTTTACGAATTGTGGAGTTTTTAATAAACACAACACTCATTGGGCTGTGGAAAACTCTCAGGAAGTGGCAGAGAGACGTCTACAGACCAGATTTGGAAGTAACGTTTGGTGTGGGATCATTGGTAATTTATTCTAACTTACCTTTTTTTAATTGGGCACCGATTATAAATTATTAATCAGTTCAGGATTATAACCTAAACGGACAAAGATACCTAGAGCTTCTGCGAAACCAGGTTTTGTCGGCTTTACGTGTTACTCTAACGGAAGATGAGTTTAGAAGAACCTGGTTTCAACAGGATCGTTGTCCGGCTCACAACACCATTCAATTTAGGAACTTCTTAAGATAGCACTTTCCACTTTGACGAAAGAAGTTATTTCATTAAAAGGTCCAAAATCTTCACCTCCTATATCTCCTGACCTTTCGCCTTTAGATTTCTACCTCTAATGTCTTACAAATAATGAGGTCTATGAATTTGATACTCCCGCGACCACAGAAATCTTAAGACAAATAGATTTGGACATATTTAGAAACAACGGAAATACACTTGCTGGGGTCCTATGAAAAAGTAACTAATTGTCAAAAATGTTTCGATGCAAATGGACATCATTTTGCAAATCTGTAAATTAATATCCAGTTATGAAGGTGTTAAAAACATAATTATATTTTATATTCATTACATTACAACTTGTAAAATGTTTCTGTCGCGATTTTCATTTTCAATTTGTAACTACTTGCAGGTTGTTCAAAGGTTTAAGTATTAATTAAATTAACGAGTTCTCTGATTTGCTTTTTTTAACACACAGCTGGGAATTTGTTCCAAAATATCTGATTTATTTTCTGACAAATAAATCATGGCTTAGAGAAAAAAATGACACCTAACCTTAAGTAGTGTGATATTTCGATAATACTCAAATGTTCTAGGCACTCGTGAGACATCACAAGATTGGAAATTTTATAGTCTTTCGAAAAATCGAAGAAAAATTAAAGTTGAGTCGGATATCGGGATAACAAAAGACGAATGAGACATGTCATATATGCTATCTTATTCGTCTTAAAAAAGTGTCCGAATATTGTCACATTTTGACAGCTTCCACCAAATTATTTGCTTCAAATTTACAGGCGAAAAACGAAATCCCCCATTTTCGGTTTTTCGCCGATATTTCCATAACCAATTGACCGATCGTAAATCTGAAGCCGGTTATCAAAATGCACTAAGTTTCCACTAAAACATTTCCCATTTTACCTTTGCTGTAGGTATAACAGAAATCGAGATACCTGTATAGAGAAGCGAACCTGGGACACACTGTATATGAAAATTTGTATTAATATTAAATAAAATTATCTAAAAACTACTAGCAAGTAATCTAGACATGTTTTACACAATCTCTATTATGTTTTTTAATTGATAAAAATAAGAAAACTAAAAAATATTATCGTACCTAATAAATCGATGTCGTCCACCGGAGCCTTCATTATTTTCTTTTTCATTTCATTATGGAGGTCAATTTTATGTTTGGCGCCACTCACATCGTCAGCGAAATCGTTTCTGGCCAAGTCCTCCTAAAATAAAATTATTGAGCATTGATTAAAAAAAAAGATAATAAAATGGAGAATTAGAAAAATAAAGTTGAATTATTCAATGCGCTAGTTCAGTGTGATGTCATTTTGGTTCCACTGACATTTAATTCTAACCAAACTTTTAACAAAAACATCAATAAATTTGACATATACGTTTTTACTGTTTTTATTTTATTTCAAAATATTATTTACAGGTCATAAAAAATAGTTTAAAGGTATGTAATTGGTAACTAAACGATTGTATATTTGATACATTCTATCTACTTACTTTAGGAATATATTTATAAAAGTGAAAAAAACGATATAATTTAGGTAAACAAAACTAACAGAACGCACTCAAAAAATCTACTGTCACTTTAATTGTCAGTGGAACCATAATTACATCATCACTGAACTAGCGCATTACGGCATGGATTGTTTAATTGAATTCTAAATGTAATAAATAAAGCCACGTTCCCGTTTCAATATATATTCCCTGTTCTGTTCTACTCCATAAAAATGGAAAAAAATTGCTATTTATTATTGTTAAAATGTTGATTTAATCTATAGTGAAATTTAATATACGAGGATGGGATGAATTTTGATAATTTGTTTATTTTATTAATGTCATATGCCATTAATTTTACTAATGTTAAATGTCATTAGGTTTTCTGGTAAATACCGTAAGTTTGTGTCCAGTAGTTTGTATTTGACAGTCCGCTGTATTAATCAAGTTCTAAGTTTTTTAAATAATGTAGAAATTCGAAGTAAGAGCTATACAGGGTGTTTCCGAACTTGGCGTCCAAATTTGTAGGGGTGGTAGTTCGCATAATTTGAGACCGATTCGCAAATTCCATTATTCCAAAATATTTAAAATAAAAAAATAAAAAATTATAAATAGCTACGGTCCTGCACAGCGACGGGACCGCATTGACTCGCGCGCGCTGCGCTTAGAATCGACAAAATTGCAAATCGCATGTTTTTGAGGAATATTGCGCTACGCGCTCTTTGATTTTTTTATAACGGCTCTATTTTGTTTATTATAATTTTTTTAGAAAAATGAAATCTGCCAATCACTCTCAAATTATGCGAACTACCACCCCTACAAATTTGGACGCCAAGTTCGGAAACACCCTGTATTTTATTTTTTCTCTCTTAGACAGGAAATTGTCCCATTCTCGTATCCTCAAATAGTGAAACTGAATTAAAGATTACAGAGCTTATTTTTTTACACACATGAGTTAAAATAGGAATAATGTAGTAATGGTTTTAAAATAACTTTAGTCCTTTGAGAGCAAACTCATTGCATTTTTGTATGAAAATGTAGAAAATTGAAATTGATGAATGGATTACCTTGGCTTAAATTAAAGGTTTTCCATAGATTTATTTATAAAATATAAGACAAATTTTAATTTCTTTACACACTAATTATTGTCGTGTGAGCAATTTACGGTTCTGTTATAATACCTTAAGTCCTTCTCTGTCTTATCCTATTACCAAGAATATTCCATAGATTAAGTCAACCTCCAGATACGCCTATGGAAGTCGACAGTCGAAATAAATTATCTCTAAATTACAATTTTTGGCGAATACACTTATTTTGGTCCAATGTAAGAAATGGTGAAGTTGTCTAGAATTTTCTAGATATGTCTGGTGGGTAACATTTGTATATAAATAGCACTATTCTGCCATTTGCGGCAATTTTTAATTAAAATATCAGTTAACATACTCGTATATATCGTAAAAATAAATTAGTATGTGTTTGAGTATAAATAAATTAAGTTGTAGAATATATTATAATCCAATCGATTATTTTTCACCGCAGAATTTAAAAATAAAAAGGATTTTTGACCGAAGGAAATTAATATCTTCAAATTTTTTGTATTTTTTTATTAAAAAATCTTTTTGCTTATTTAAGACACAAAAAGGTATAATTTCAACAAAATTGAATTATTTTTGGAAAAAGCAAAAATAAAAAACGAAAATAAAAAATTCGAGCGAACTTTAGCATTTTTATTAAAAATTTTGAGGTCATGTTAAAAAGTGACTCTACAAAAGCTGTAGATTATTGCTTAATCTACAACTTTTGCATTATATATTTTTGTTTTTGCCGAAAAATGCGATAATACCAATTTTCGCCCTTTTTTAACCCCCTAAAACTTTACTTCAATCCCTTCAGGTTGCATTTATTTTTTCATTTATACTTATCAAAGTCCTGTTAACAATTTATTATTTTTTTTTTATCTAAATAAGTTATTTCGACTGGTCTATTATTAGTGTATAGAAAATAAATTGAATAATAAACGTTACATTATTATGTTAAAGTTTTCCAACAATAGGTGCATTTTCTGGCAATAAGAGACTAAATATTGGTGCAAATGTGCATTTTTGTTTTTTGACCAAATTGATATTTTTGGCACATTATTAAGGTAAGGGAATGACGTATTTTATCATTATCCAAGATTGTAGTATCCTATTTTCTATAATAAAGTACTCTAATAAATGTTCCAAATTCTTTAAAGCTACATCTTTTTGTGAAAAGTTGTGCCTCAAAGAAAACTTATCTATAAATAATTTGACTTAGAAAATTTTGACACTATATCAAATAGATGAAAACGTTTTTCTTTTTTAATTATTTTTTTTTTATTTCAAAGTGCGAGACAGATAAAATAAATTTAAAAATAAATATTATTTATGTTTTAGGTAAAATTGAATATACCTGTAAATCATCTAGTCTATCCAGGAGATCAGCTGCCTGCCATGCGAATTCTTCTATTGCTAATCTAATTTCGAGCCAATGAGCGTGATCATACGGAAGGGTGCCTTCTAAGTCTGATGTCAGTTGACTACTATCTATTATTTTTGGCAAAGCTTCTATACTTATCATATTTGTCTGAAAAAAAAAAGGAAATTAATTTTAAACATGCAGAAACTTCATTGTAGATCTCCACTTTTAATTGTGATCTATAAGAATAGATAGATTTGATAACAATGAACAATTGCTGCAATATCAGTGTGCTTATGTCAAATCAATGTAATTATAGTTTTAGTTTTTCTCTTATTACATTAAAAATGCTTGTATGCATGATGTGAATGTGGATTATGAATAAGTACATATTTTACAACAAAAAAGTACGGCCAGCAGTATTAATAAGTAAACTGAAAATAAAAAAACAATGTTTAGAAATCGGAGGCGCTCGACTTTTTCGCCCTGGGTCATAAAAGCGTTTTGCAGCAGTGTATTTGAAGTCTATTGAAAATTTCTTCTTTTCGATTGTTTTATCTCGGACACAGTTGTATAAAAACTACTATTGCCAGTCTCTGACTTAGGTAATTGAAATGTTTAGCCAAATCCTTTTTTGTCCTTATGTGTATTATTTTGACTTTTGTTGTGACTATTTTCTCAGTCGCTTTGTTTTTTAACTTGCATTGCTCATACTTCTACGATAGCCCATTTTATCATAATTTTAATCCTCTTGTCATTTATTCTAAAACTACAAAAATAATGATCCCCGCAGGACATAAAATAAAAACAGTTCTACGTCACGGCACGGATTACGAGTTATTTGAAAAGTTGAACTTCGTTTTGTTTTTTCCCTTCCTAGAATCTGGCTCCGTGCGGCTTCTTCCTGTTTATAAGTTTAAAATTCTGCACGATATGGTCAGAAATTTTAAATGGGAATGTCAAAGATTACTTTACAGTTACAAAACTTATTTTTCTGGCACAAGTTTCTCGAAAATATTGGTCTAAACAAAAGTTTTAAATTTAAAAAATAGTCTTATCGAATATTAAATCAAATTAAATAAATAGAATTAAATAGAATTAAATAGAATTAAATAGAATTAAATAGAATTAAATAGAATTAAATAGAATTAAATAGAATTAAATAGAATTAAATAGAATTAAATAGAATTAAATAGAATTAAATAGAATTAAATAGAATTAAATAGAATTAAATAGAATTAAATAGAATTAAATAGAATTAAATAGAATTAAATAGAATTAAATAGAATTAAATAGAATTAAATAGAATTAAATAGAATTAAATAGAATTAAATAGAATTAAATAGAATTAAATAGAATTAAATAGAATTAAATAGAATTAAATAGAATTAAATAGAATTAAATAGAATTAAATAGAATTAAATAGAATTAAATAGAATTAAATAGAATTAAATAGAATTAAATAGAATTAAATAGAATTAAATAGAATTAAATAGAATTAAATAGAATTAAATAGAATTAAATAGAATTAAATAGAATTAAATAGAATTAAATAGAATTAAATAGAATTAAATAGAATTAAATAGAATTAAATAGAATTAAATAGAATTAAATAGAATTAAATAGAATTAAATAGAATTAAATAGAATTAAATAGAATTAAATAGAATTAAATAGAATTAAATAGAATTAAATAGAATTAAATAGAATTAAATAGAATTAAATAGAATTAAATAAATAGAATTAGAATTAAATCCAATTGTAAATCATAAATACAACAGAGATGACTATTTGAATGAAAATTAATAATTTTACCTCGAATTTGTACTTATGTGATCCAAGTGACGTCCGCTGCTTCTGCCAGAAATTATCCGGCTTTACTATAAGCGCCTGATGGATGGTGCCAGGTGGAAAGTGCTCGTGCAGTGCCTTCAAGATGGGTTTTACGGTTGACCAAGTTGATCCTCTCATGTCCACCAGGACGGTAAATCCCAGATTTCGAGCCTCATCACTGTAAAAAAAACATTTTGAATGTCTACCCCGATGAATTGCAGTTATTATCAGTGCTTAAACTCTATGAAAAATATAACCCTAAATTAAGTAAAGTTCTAAAAAACCGCAAGAGGTCGTTAGTAAATGGTGTGTAGAGGAAAGGAGGACAATCTTATATGATGTCCATCATAGACATCATATTATCTAAGATAGACTCGCCCTTTACACTGTATAACCAATACACCATCTATCTGCATGATATACCAGACGGGGAAAGGGGAATCGTACGTTGCACATAGACGTAGTGTTTCGGGAGGGTTTATATATATTTTTAATAAAAATTATTTAATGACTAAATCAATAACCTATGGGTCTTTGGAATCAAAGGTAAATTTAAAGAAAACATATTCAAATTATACAGGGCATTCAAAAAGTTTTATATATTTTCTTATAAATTAAAATAGTAGGTAGCTCAAAAGTGGAAGAACATTTTTGTTAGTATATTATTATATATTATCTTTTTTTTTTTTTTAATACATGAAAAGCAAATAAAAATATGAAGCCATTTATTATTATTTTATATGGGTATTGTCAGAAATCCTTTTCTACAGGTCGAAAAAAGAATAATTATATTGATTAATTAATTTTTTATGAAATAAAAACTTATTAAAAACAATAAAACAATTTTATTTTAGACACATAAATATATACAAATAGGATCTTTCCATTACATACCATTTGGGTTGCATGTCACGACACCTATGTTTAGCATTATTTGTATAATGGTATAATAACTCAATCAGCAACGATTTTATAATATCTAGACAAGGCTAAAATACATTAGCTTAAGATTGTCAAGAGAGACTGTATTTCTAATTTGTCCGAATAGAAAAAAAAACTGAAGGAAGCCTCTTTTGTGACATTTCGAATGTTATTTTACTGTCAATGGTTATTCTTACAAACTCGTGGTGAAGAAACTGCTCAAAGATTTATTTAGTGTTATAAGATAACTGATATTTTGTAAAGCATATTTTGGGATAAAAAACAAAATAGCTATTTGTGTATTAAGAACAGAAAGTAGCACCTGGAAGCTGAGACAGAAAGTGGCCGGGCGACGCGTTAGCGGAGCACGGCAATCTGTCGAAGAGAAAAGGTTTTAGTACTTATGTGTCTGTAATTATTTATGATTTATTCATTTAATTATTTACAGAAAATAATGTTAAATGATTTAAAATATTAGGAAGTCAATTTAATATTTTAGATTAGCTTACATTTTGTTTTAAAATACCGATTAGCTTTAATTTATTTCATTCAAATGAAAACAGACAAGCGTGTGCCAAAGTTACTTTGGCGCACGTTTGCGTCAATAATGTCAAATTATGACAATTCGCGAAAAACGTCAACTTTCTAATTAGATTTGAATGTGCAAAAGCCTACTTTGGATAGTGATCGTAAAAAAATTTTTTTCGAGGTATTAATTACTAGGCCATTGTCCGAACAATAACCTGTGAATCTTTTGACTATCTCTTTACTTTTGTTAAATGCAGTTACTATAACTATTGTCTTCAATAAAAAAATTAGTATCGTCTATGTCCATCTACTGTTAGTAGATGGACATGTATTAAAATATTTTACATAAAGAATAAGAATAAGAGCATTTTATGGAACGAGTTACTTAAAAATTATAAAAACAAATAATTAAAATTAAAAATTAGTGATTCTGAAATAAAATGCTTTTTGTAAGTAAACTTCTCACTCTGGCTTTATTAACAGTTTTTAATTTATTAAATTCATAATGAAGTCGAATGTCTATATATTTATTAAAATTAAGTGGTTCAAAATCAAAAATATGGTTAAAAAAACATCAAAAATATTTGAAGGCAAATATCTCATAGAACTATTTAGTAATTTACATTTTATATTGGCAGTGTTAATAATATTATTACTGTGTATGTTTATATATTCGCTCAGGAAATATATAGATACGTAATCATGGTCACTAAGCTCATTTGTAAATTCCAAATTTTCTTCAGAAGTGCCTGATTCGTAACATTTTAAATTTAACGCAATTTTGCTGCTAGTACTGCTACAATCCAAGATGCTGGCCAGAACATACTAAGGCTTCTTTCATTTTTATAATGTCTTCCTCTACCAAGCATAGATTCTAGCCAAATTCTACGTTGAATAATTTCTCTAGGAAACCTGATCAGAAACTATAGAACATTATTATTTAAATAAACAATGCTAGTGCTAAATGCCTTTACATTGTTAAATAAATTATGCCTACGTCTATGCTAACGTAATCTTACTTATGAAATGACCGAACAGTGTTGCCAACTTTTTGGATACGTAAATCCGTAGGAAGGGTTCGAAAAATCCGTAGAAATCCGTAGATTTTTCTTTGCTACAAAATGATTGATTAAAATATTTTTAAAATAAAAATAAAGATGTTTGTCTTGTCGACTTTACATAAAACTAAAATTTATGTATTTGCAATAAAACAATAATACATATATTAGATACTTATATATTTTTTTTTAATAACTGATTATTGGCTTATAATTATTGTAAACAAAAATATATAACCTAAAAAAACTAAAAAATAAAATAACCTAATTTCTGATAATAGAACTAAAATCTAAAAATAAAACACAAAATACTTTGGATAAACCTAAAAATAACCAACATCAAGTCCTTAGTTATCTTCTGAAGAAAGTGTAAAAGGTTGATTTTCTGGACGCTGATGTCGATATAAATTGGAAGAAAATTTTACTTATCGTTAGTATAATTTTCTTGGTTATAGGAAATAATATTTTAATTACCTTTTATCAATAAAAGTATGTTTTAAAATTTTTACTGAGTATGTTTGGGTTTATTTGTAAAAATCCGTAGATTTGGGTTCTTTATCCGTATATCCGAGAACAGAGTTAAAATTCCGTAGATCTACGGAAAAATCCGTAGGGTTGGCAACACTGTGACCGAATAACATTCTTATTCTGCGTATTTCGGCACGCTACACATTTCCCCGCCATCGTAGTAGTCATTAAAAATTTCAGGGTTTAAATTATTCTTGAAAACTACAAAAAATCACAATAATACTTGAACTGTTACTTTGACAACATCAGCAAAATTATATTAAAGATTATATTATTATATTAAAGATTATATTAAAGGAAATAGTAATTCTTTAATAAAAATTTAATGCTTGATATTTGATGAAAGAGATCTGACAATATAGGAAGAGCGTACAGTTAAAAAGATGTTGCGGACAAGTGTAATGTATTATACAAGGCGTATCTATTATCCGATATCTTTGATGTCCACCAACATGTATAAAATTAAGATGCGCTCGTGTACTGGAAGGGAAAAATCCAATGATATATAGTCGTATAGATTGCTCATCTATATGTAAATCAGACGACGAAAAACGAGGCGCCACTAAAAGACATTATTGCACGCAGGCAAGTAAAGCAGTTTTGCGAATGGCATTGTCAGGGTTGCGCCAAAGTTGGCAAAACAAGCCGTCGAACTCGAAAAATGAAGCAAGATTATTGTTCAGCACAAAGAAAAATGTAAGCCTATTGTTAGAAGTTAAAAGAATTTAACTTCAAAATTATTGTTTTAAAATGATTTATCACCCTGTATGCTATAACACCCTGTATAGTCACTTCACAAAAGACGTGTTAACATGGTTTTATAATGTTTTATTAAATATCTTGTAAACAATGTTTGAAATGTAATTGATTAAGGAACAAAATAAAGAATGTCTTTAAAGGGCCTATCATTGCATCGCGTTCGGCTTATCGAAAGTCAAGTCCCCGCTCTACTGGTCCTGGACACTGCAACGGGCAGACGTGGTACCGTCGACCCCAGTGGCAGCTATATCGTAATTCGCTGACTCTAACACTATAGTTTTTTTTTATTAGTTATTTATAATATTGTTATTTTTTGTTTGTCTATGTACTTGAATTTTGAAAAACCCACAACCCTAGCAAGTTTCTTCCAATTTTTTCTTGCTAAGTGTAATCTAAATTGCGAATTTTTCACATTAAATCGTGTTAGGTATTAGGTATCATTTTTTTTTCTGACTTATATACACTAGGGTTGCCTTATGTACAGCATTTCACTGTATTATACAAGATTATCAAAGTCTTCTCAGCATTTGAACTTGTTCAGCAAACGTACAGCAAACGTCTTCAGACTAAGGTCCAAACAAAAATGAGTGTTATCGCAAATGTCATTCTATACGGTAACGCTGATGGCTGAGCTGAATCTATTAGACGTTTGTTTTAAGCAGTTTAAAGTACATTTAAATTTAAAAGTATTTTGTGAAAGTGGCATGAGTTTAAAACTCAAATAATAATCGAATATCCTATTAAAATTATTGTTCTTCTTCTTCTTCTTCTTCTTTTTCTTGCAATAATAAAATATTTAGATGGTTTCTCACAAGAGAAAAATATGTTCCTTCTTATTTACATTACATTATATTTCCCATCGATTAGGATCTTTAAACGAATTCAACACTTCTCACCAGTACTAAATTATTTTTTGATATAAATTTTAAACTAGTTTTATTATTCAAATTCATACTTTTAAAATTTCATTACCCGCTTGAAAAAAGCAAAAGCATCTCAGAATAAATTCTATTTGATGCGAGAAACATTCCATCTTCTTACGATCCGAATGACATTAGCGGAATATACAAGTGACCGTATTCCAATTATAAGGTTTCCGTATTTTCCAAAAATAAGGAAATACCTTATTCTTGTTATTCTTACTAAAATATTAATGCGCATGCTTAGCTGTCAAAATAAGGATGCCGTATTTGATCAAGACTTTGGCGATAACTCTCTACTTTTTGTATACTAGGATAGTTTTCCTTGGCTCTACACTTCATAATGAAAACAAACAATGACGGCCAACTGTAGTTAAGATTAGCTTTTATCAAGTGAAAAATACATTTGTATCCAATTTTTAAACAATAATGAAAATCTACTAATTATAATCCATGTAAGAAACGAAATAATAAGAACAACAATATTACATGAACCCATTCTTTCTGAATTTTTGAATGTATAAAGCCAATAGGTTGCCAAAACAATGTTGAAAAGCTTTTTGTGGAAAAACAGAGGGACCCTACAATATGAACAAAGGGAGGAGACTCAAAAAAGAGATACAGGGAGATAAATATCTAGAGAACTCTACTATAATACTATTGTAAAAATTGTTTAATTTAAAATAGTTTATTTATTTAAAGGTTTAATTATAATTTATTTGCACTATGTTCTAATTAATTTATTTAATACTTCGCTGTCCCAGTTCAAAAGTGTTACACATCCAAATCAGCCATTTTGAGTTAAATGACTTTAAAGATTTTTCTTTACTAATTTGTAATTTATTATTAAAATAAATAGAAAAATAAATATTTTGAGATATTATAGTGCTCAGTCACTGTAATAGATCTTGCCTTTTTGCTAAGAATACATTCTTATCTCAAACACTATAATTTTTGAGATGCAATTTTGAACTGGAACAGCGACAAGCACTATTTATATTTCTTATTTATTTAACACATTTACTTATACTAATTTATATCACATTTACTTTATCGATGTTTTCACTGCTATGACTCGATTTCGTCTGACTGACTGACTTGTCCATAACTGTAAACGCATATTTATATAATTGGCGAAGGCGTTTCAGAAAGATCCACCAAATTATTCGACTGTCCATTTGCTAGTATAGCGGCGCTATTACCATTTTACTCGAATATTCTCCTATAAAGTCTAGTACATTCCCGAATGAATGATTCATACCAGCGTCCCTATAGTTGAGTAAAGAGGGTTTATTCCCTTCATAAAATATTCCTGGTTTTAAGGACAAGTGAGGTCGTAACTCATAAAAAGGCCCACACAAGCAGAGATACCCAAAGAATCAGAGCATTATCATATTGGTCGGAAATGGCTCAAAAGGGCAACAACCCTGAAAAGAATCATACGGACCACAAAGATGAAATCGCGAGCTACTCAGTGTAGTGGTGTACTCCAGACTATTGTCTATGAAAAACTACATATAAAAAGCAATACAAGTAGTAAGGAGTGCTCCATAAAAAATGTTTCTAAAGTAGGCCTTGGAAAAATTCACGTATGTCGAGGTGTTCAATTCTTCTTCTTTTTAAGTAAGTAGAGTAAATCGTTAAATTTAACTAATGTGAAAATCTTTTATAAGGAAAGAAAACTCAAAATCATTTATCAGATCGCTTGTTAAACAACAGCAAAAATTCTGTGTTAAATGACTCCAAGTTTTCTTTCCTTATTTTTGAGTAACAATTTGTATTTAATTCAGATCAGCGCGTAGTTATCACGGACATGACTCGTATATCTCTCTTTGCCAATTATTGCCTGTTCTAGAAACATTTTTGATCACTCTTTACTATCCCCATACGCGTTGTGGTGTATGTATAAGTAATACAGCAGCCAATAGGATGAGCTGGAGAAAAGCTCCAAAAATTGATTACTTATTGTAAGAAAGAAATTTAGGTGGCCAATCAACGAATAGAAGTTGATTTACAACATGAGAATCAAAAAGACAAATGTAATTAGGCGTCTCATCTTTATTTCGAAGGATCCATGAGTTAGTATATTAAAATTTAAAATAAATAAGTCATGTAACGCTTTTAAGGTTAGGTTCACAAATTTGTATCTTTGGCAAAACTTCTGGCGACGCCTATGTTTGTTTAATATGTATACATCTGTGTCCTGTGTTGATATGCCAAAAAAATATGATATATACTCACTTTAATCTGCTTTCAGGTATTCAAATGAGATATTGAATATGCAACAATTTAGAAAAAATAGGTGCTAAATAACTTTCGTTTTCAGGTCAACAGATGTATAATTGGCTTTTTTTTAAAGTAGCTACTTAATCATTAATAAACATTTTTTAAATTACTTACCAATATTTTAGAGAGTGAAAAAGAGATGTAAAACATAAATTAGGTATTGAATTTTGGAAACATTCCAAAAATACATTAATTTTGTTTTTAAATTCCGCACTTTCCTACATAATAATTTTTTCTTTAAAAGTTTCCTTACTAAGGTAACAAACTTACATTACCATGTTGGTAATTGCGTCAGAATATGGAATAAAAATGGGGTTGTTGCTATTTAAAGAAATGTCGATGCCGTCACTACATGTATTTTTAGTAGATACTAATTAAATAGCGAAATTAGGAAAAAAAGAAAAGGTTTATTTACGGAACCATTTGCATTAAAAAAAAATCTGTGATTCTGTAAAAAAGAAATTAATCATCTTAACAGAATGAGTTACAGTCACAATTTACTGTGATAGTTTGCGTTTGCGACTTCATCAACCATAATAAAATAAAGAATAGAACAATTTGTGATAATTAAATTAAATCGGGTCACGGAAACTTATCTACAAAAAAAAAAACGTACGTTATTGTTGAAGACAAGGGCCATTCGCACCACTATTCGTTAAGCGATAAGCTGAGGTTAAATTGACATTGAATGACATTGAATGACATTTTCATTCGCACCGTCATTTTTCTTTTCGTTAAGTAGTAGTTATTATAAGTTTACCTAAACTGTAAATATTTGAGGTTTAAGATTTTAACGAAAGAAAATTGACAGATGTGACAGATTTGTCAAATTGATAATTACGTGAAAAGAGCCATTATTTTTTTAAACTTTGGTGTCGTGTCCAAATTAAAATGGGTTTACTGTTAAGGGATGATGACGATGATGAATTGGAAGCTGTTGAATTAATATTAAATGGAATACCGCGAAGAGTGTATACGAGAAGCTAATATTTTGATAGTTTCGATCCACAGACCTTTTTTCTAAGATTTCGGTTATCAAAAGAGGCTGTTTTGGAATTATTATCGCAAATAGAGAATAATTCGAAATTTCCATATAATATGTTTGTATTAAATCCTACAATATTGGTATATTCGATTTTTTTTAATGAATCCTATTAAAGAACAAGAAGCACCCTTGAGTAATATATGTAGAAGTACTACTTTGAAAATGATATCAATTTTCTTCAAGTTCTTGAACAATTTAGAGACCCTGATCTACCATCCCTACATGATTATGTTGCCATCAACCTCAGAAATGAGTTAATAGGTTACTTTGAAGCCCATGATAATAGATTTGTATAATTCTTCAATAAAAATATAATTTTTAATATTTTTTTATAACTTTTTTTCTTACTAATAACTCTTGAAATAACCAAAAAACCAGTTGTTTAGTAAATATATTTTATGGTAAATACAATAGAAACGGAAAAATCGATAAATAAAGACAAAAAAAAATTATTTAGAAATCATTTATAGCCAAAAACCATAAATCTAAATATCTGAAAAGCAATCTTATACGTGGGTCATGATAAAAAAAGAAGAAAATCTCATAGTTGCCAAGTATTTTATTCGTTAAATAAAGCGTTGATTAAAAGCTGTTGGTGCGAATCATCATATTATAAACTTCACGTTAAATTTATCTAAAGCTTAGTTAACGAATACTTTTATGTGGTACCCGTGCGAATGGCCCTTAAGAAATAAATGTGGCTAGAATAAGCATAATACAGACATACGTATGCATAAAATATGTATTTTTAGAAACATACATATATATTTATATTCGGATTATCCGGGTGGCACAAAATAGATCGAAAACATTTGATCAAAAACAATTGATCGAAAACATTTGATCGAAAACAATTGGTCGAAAACGATTGATCGAAAACATTTGATCGAAAACATTTGATCGAATGCATGTGATCGACAAAACATTTTATCGAATAACAATTGATCGAAAATAGATTTGATAGAAAAAGCAACAGATCGAAAAACCGAATATATATAAAATTAGAAAAAATAAAAAAACGCAACTAATTTACCTAACCTGTGCGGTCTAGAGTCATCGCTGGTTTTTTGCAAAAAATATACAACCCTCGACGGTCCCAGGTCGCACAGGTTAGGTAAAATAAAGTAAGTTTAAAATAATTTACCTAAAATGTCCCATCGGGAGACAACTCGTTCTTAAGGAAATACATATTTTGTGCGAATTAATCACAATGACGATAAATAATCGTTTAGCTCTGAAAATGGATCCTATGATTGAACGTTTACGTTATCCGCAACGTACTTGTTAAGCCGAGTTTTAACAGAAACGAGGCAAATTCATATAAGTCAAAAACAAAAAATGATATCAATTTAAAAATTTCAGGAAAATCAAGCGCTATAAGGGGACGAAGCCAATAGATTTTGCAGAAAATCTAAATAAAAATTAGGGATAAAGGGGGGTGAAAATATTTAAAAAAAAATCTCCAAACGTTTAGCAAAAATCAAGCTCTATAAGAGGAACAAGCCCTTTGATTTTGAAAAAAATATGATTAAAAATGTGGGGTTAAAGGGGGTTAAAAAAAATAATTAATCAAAAACGAAAAGCGACATTAACATGAAATTTTTAATAAAAATCAAGCTCTATAAAGCCTACTGATTCTGAAAAAATCTAAATTAAAAAGGAGGGCTGAGGGGGTTGAAATATTAAAAAAAATCCTAACTTAGAAACAAAAAACGATATCAAATTGAAATCTTCAGAAAAAATCAAGCTTTATAAGCGGATAAAGTCACTTGATTCTGAAATAAATGGCTTGAAGTGCAGTGGTTAAAACATAGTAGTACAAATGAAAATAACGTATTCAACCCTTTCTTGAGTATATCGTTAAAGAGAAACACTAGGTCTGTTCGGGTTCTTCAAAAATACGTTAAGAACTATCAGAGAACTAGCTGACCAGTGGACAGTTTAATAATTATACGCGACGAATAATTTGGAATTCAACTGTTCCACTAGTTCTCGGACGGTTTGCATCATATTTTAAAGAAACCCGAACAAACCTACTTTCTTCCCCTTAACATCGCACAAAAAACATCTATCAATGATTAATAAAAACCGTTAACAATATGAATAAATTTTTGCTAATGTAAGGTACCATTTCGGAACCCGCGACAGACATACGACAGCAGACGCGACTGCAAAGGAGACCAAGAACGGTCTCTTAACGTCTGAACACATGCAATTATATGAAACACATTTCGCAAGGCGCGACACGTCCGACAGACAGAAGTCGACGACAAATAGATCGGTCTCAGGGTAGCGTTTTCTGCCTGACTCGCTTAGTCATTGGTTGTATTTCGAGGTGATTAGCCGATGTTTTATAGAAATGATAGTTGTGAAGTTCTATCCTGGGCAGTTTTGCCAGATGAACATTTGCAGTATGGGTGAAAAAAATACCGTAGATCTGAACAGTAGATTTTAATACAGGAGGAAATAATTATAATACCCAAAAAACAAGTACATAAGAAATGAAAAATAAACATTTTTCTACCCAAATTAGAAAGTAAACAAAGAATAAAAACAAATGACATTTTTAATATATACTTAACGTACGGAAACAAAAAAAGAAACCAATGAAAAATAATAGGCATTTCAGTCTGAATCAGATAATTCAAATACGTTGTGTTTGGCATGCATGTTCTTTTTATGATGCCCTATTAATTCTTTGTTACATTTTAAATAAAAACATAATGTTTATCTTGAGTTTTTTTTTTATGGAGCAAACCTACAGTAGTAGATGGTTATTACGCTGCTTTTACTTCAGCAAGTTTACTAGAGAAAATATTCTTTGACCATTTGCTGAAGAATGAGGCAAACTTAATAAATTAAGAACAATATTTGTTAAGTTAGCGAAAACAGTAGATTTCATGCCTAAAACAGGAGAACAGAGACAAAAACAGTGGATCTACTTAAAAATAGTAGGTCTGGCAACACTAATCATTCCCTCGAATTGTCGTCTGCGGTTGTCGTGTCGCCTGTCTCCTTGCTTCCCAAATGTGTGAAGCGTAACGTAAATGCATCTGTCTCCTTTGCTGTCGCGTCTGTTGTTGTCTGTCGCGCCTTCCGAAAAGGTACCTGTTATACTTATTGTTGTGATTCATTTTTACAGATTGTCATAGAAACGACAAAAAACTTCTATGATTATGATTTAAAAGAATTGTCTAACAAGAGTTTATAATTATTATTGACTATATGTGGCAAATGGTTTATCCAATGTCATCCTTCTTCCTTTCACAGACATACGACATGTTTTTAAAAAGTAGGTAAAAACAATGATAATTCGGCTATAAAAGCCAGATTCACAATGAATTGGGATTTTAATTTTTAGGGCATACAAAATGGCCGCTGTCGTGTCTTATGAGATTTTTTACATGTACAGTAAATTATTTTAACCGCTTTGTTCAGGATAGTAATTGGCACAGGTGCCGGTTGTACAATGTTGTTACATGTCTTTGGAGCATATTATTTCATTTGGTTATCACTGATGTCCTAAATTTGCGGTTAGCTTTCCTACTATAAATTGCATTTATGCAGAACCCCGCGCTTATAAAATATTTCGTTTTCTAATAAACTAGGGGAAGGAAATTTCATGTGTCACTTTTAAACTGAAATTTAAAACGTCCACAAAAGTTAGATAAGACAATTCAACTAAAACAAAAATACAATAATTATCCACTGAAGAAGAATACGAAATATTCCCTTTGAGTAGGTATAATATTTGTCAACTTTGTAATAAAGTGTAGTTATTCTATTTGCCGGTTTTGAGCGGGAATAACAATCAATAATAGTTTTTTAATGCTAATTTTCTTCTAAATGTCTAATTAAATTGTTATAGTCCATTGAAGGATACAAATTTCCACTGACGACTGGGCTATTAACTAAAGACATAGTTGTGCCTAAAGGAAAATCCTGACATTCTGTCTAACATATTTTAGAAGGATGAGGCTACTTGATGAAGCGGAGATAATGTTAATTTGCATAACATGCACTATTGGTCGGAAACCAACCGAAATTGGCAAAGAGAAGATAATTATTAGAATCGTTTAAACGTATGGTGTATTTTGTGAACGAAAATTGAAAAATGTATTAAAGATTTAAAATCTGAATAAAAATAAGGGGGTTGAAATAATTAAAAAAATCCTAACTCAAAAACAACAAAAAATGATATCAACTTGAAAATTTTAGCAAAATCAAGCTCTTTAAGGGGAAAATCACTTTAAATTTGAAAAAAAAATCCTAATAAAAATGGAGGGTTTAAGGGGAGTTGAAATTAAAAAAAAATCATAACCAAAAAACGAAAAATAATATTAACTTCAAATTTTTAGCAAAAATTAAGCTCTATAAGGCAAAAACAATATATTTAAAAAAAAATTGTGAAAAAAATGGGGGGTTAAGGGGGGCTGAAATAAAAAAAAAATAGAAATCAAACACCAAAAACGATATCAACATGAAATTTTTAGTAAAATCAAGCTCTATAAGGGAATGAAGCCTATTGATTTTGAAAAAATCTGAATCAAAATTGGGGGATAAGGGGGTTGTAAAATAAATCCTACCTTAGAAGTAAAAAAACGATATCAAATTGAAATCTTCAGGAAAAGGGGATGAAGTGTATTAATACTGAAAAAACTTGATTGATGAGGGTCTGTTAAACTGTCAAGAACATATAGAATGCCAAGCATTATATCTTCATTTTAGTTATTTTCCGTGGCGCTCCGGGGCGATATAAAGGTTTTATAGGTTACTCTATCTAAATAGCATTTTATTGTTTGAATCGCTTTCTTACCTGATCAGTAATATGGGTAAAGTTTTCTTTGCTAATTGTGCTATTTTAAAAAATATAAAAATGCATGGATTAAAAAACGAATTTTTAAAAATATTAAAAATTAATATACAATACTTTTCGTTTTTTCTAAAAATTGTCACAGAAAAAGTAAAACAAACTAATGTATTATATATTTTTGAAAACATGCATGCTTCAAAATAGGTACTTTCATTTGATATCAAACGATGGCAACCCCACAACTGACGTTTTTAATGAACTCCTAATTTGGGCCACTGATTGCTTAAAATTTCAATTGTGTATATAAAATAGTCTCTGAGTAAAACGACTGTGATAGACGGACAGACAGAGATACATCGAGGCGATTCCATAATTGTTTCTTACTGCCAATTTGGGTACTAATGAGACAAATTACTTAAACAATTATTTTTTTTTGTCTTTAAAATTTTACAGTTTTTTCATGTTTTGTTCTAAGTATGTCTTTTCCAAATTCAAATTTAATATATGGTTTTAACACAAGAGAAACGAGACGAAAGAAAGGCTCTTTCGAGCGAGAGAAGCGCCTTCTCATCGAGACGAGAAAGAAATTTTCTCTCGCCTTATGAGACGAGACAGGTTTGTAAACCATTTTTTCTGCGCTATGAAGACTAGAGGTAAGGAGGCGAATCGGCATGCTCAAAATACGGTCCCAAAAATCACACGGCAATTGAGCTTTTATAATTTAACCGCATGGGCGCTGGTACGGTTTACGTAGTTCAAAATACATGGCTTCTTATGGGAATTATGCATAATTTTGTCAAAATAATAAAAATAAACTTGTTTACAGCTAAATAGAGCACAGAATATTGTTATTTTTATTTCTAAATAAGTCTTGCATGTTTTAATTGATAAATTATTTAATTTTATCTATATAAAATACAATTTTGGTATGTATGACCAAATTCGAAAAGATTTCTTAATTGCTGAAATTTGATAAGTACAATTTTCTGGCATTTTTTTTTTTTAATTGAACCAACATATAGTTTTAAGAGTAAAATAAAACACAGTTAACATATTTTTTATTGTTGTAATACAAGTATAAAGGGAGATTTGGGAATGTACATGGTATTACCTCATCCTTGAATTTCAGCTGTCCCCTTTTTATTTTGCTAACAGTACCATTAGTTAAAATAGTCTCATCAAATTTTAAAATATCATCTTCTAAAAAGTGTAGCTCGCAAACAGAATCATGACTAGACAGTACTTTATCAGCCCTAGGAATCACATGCTGCCTTTGTTCTAAACGTTTAGGATCCTATAAAAAATATTTGCAATGACTAAATTGGAGTTCAATAAAGAAAAATAACAGTAGTAACTCTTCATCTAACATCAAAAAATATAAAAAAAGCAAATTTTCTTTTCTAGTAAGTTAAATTTAATGTGTAATTATTGTTGTTTGTAAGTCAGGATTTATGACTTTATTATTTTTTTATTATAGAATTTTGTAATTAAATAAACTACACTCCGTAAGATACGGGTTTTGACTATTTTACAATAAATATATATTATTTAGAAATAAATACATTATTTTACTTACACTAGGAGCTTTAAAAAGACTTGGATTTTTATTTCCTTGTGATTTCTTTAATTTTATATCGGATTTATATCCCGTTTTGCAACCCAACACGAAGAAAATCCTGCTTTATCGTTTTTTGTTACTCATTGTTACTTGTAGTCAGGTTCTTTATTTCAGCTTATTTTTATTCTTTTCACTAAATTTTACAAAAATCACTTTAATTTCCATTGACTTGCATAGAAAATAGACGTCGTTATTTTGCCACCCGCCAACTACAGTAGTTTTTTGGAACTCCATAAAAATAGGGACGGAAATTTGAAATTTGACCAAGGCCGATTCGCCTCCTTATCTCTAGTCTTCATATTCTGCGCACATGTCAATAAACGTTAAAAATCGCACTGTGTTCCTTGTAAATTACATTTTTCTACGCCCATGTCAGTAAACGTTAAAAATCGCACTGTCAACATTCCTTGTAAATGACATTTAACAATAACATGCACGTAATGAGATCTCATAACATACACGTGCTTTTTGATAAAAAAACTTAGTTTAATTAAATTGCAATCAAATTCGTATCTACGTAAGACTTTATTTGGTCCATTTACATAAATTTAGTCAATTTAAAAACATAAAAACTTTTAGCAATAGCGAGATACATTTTGGATTAAAAAAATTATGCCCCTAAATGTCGGCAACACATTATACATTATACTAAATATTGTATTTGAACATTTTCTTAACTTTACCTATGAATATATCTGTTAGTAGTGAAAGTGATGAGATTATGAGCACTCCACCAGAGATTTAAGAAAAAGCTCAAGCTGCCACACATAATTTGCTACCGCTAAAATCCAAAAAAAGGTACGAAATTACCTATAGAAAATTTATGGATTAGCGACACAAGCATATATCCTTTATTTAATAGAAGAAAATAGGTGGGCGTAGAAAAAGTATAGTACGTTACACGAGTTGTAAGTCCATTACGCACCCGTAAAATTTGATGGGTTACTTACAACTCTTGTTACGTAATATACTATTAACAATAACATGCACGTAATGAGATCTTATAACATACACGTGCGTTTTGATAAGAAAACTTAAATTTCTTAGTTTAATCAAATTGCAATTAAATTTTTATCTACGTACGAGTTTATTTGCTCTATTTACATAAATTTAGTCAATTGAAAAACATAAAAACTTTTAGCATTAGCGAGATTCATTTTGAATTAAAAAAGTGATGCCCCTAAATGTCGGCAACACCTTATACAATTTTTCAAAAAATAAGTCGCGTTTTCCTAGCATGCTATGGAAATAAACGTCACGTCATCTCAACTACCGATTATTCCGTCTCCAAACTTAAAACAAATAATCTATGATGGCTAGATTCCACCAGTCAAATTTTCCAATATTATAATTGACCATGGTATAAAAATAATTGGCAAATATGGAGATGTTGATTTATCATAAAAACAAATATACACAATAAATATAGACAGATATACAAATATTTGTGTATTGGTTAAATATCCGAATGTGTGGAGCCGTCTTAAAAATATGATTTACAGTATAACAATAAAGCCGTATTAAGAGTAGGAGCGGCGAGCGTGGCGATGCGATAGCGTTGCGTCGAGCGACGGGATTAATATTTCAGTTTCAGAGCTTCGCATCGCCGGCACGCCGGTCGCTCTCACTCTGGACGTTGGCATTTGATAACACTAGGTTGTTTTACCTATGACGCGCGGCTTCTACTCTGAAGCAATCTTTTTTTATTCTTATACATTTTTTCATTGTATATCTGCAAGCATAAACTTTAATATGTACTTGTACCATTTAAAAAAATTAATTCAATAAAATAACAGTAACTCACAATTTAAAAACAATCATTTATTGATATGATATGAAACAATTTTTAATTTGAGGTTACTCTTGAAGCCCCTAGAAAAAGGAGAGGTTGGGTGTGGGTAACCCCCATCGCTTTAGTATATCCGACCTCATCTTGCATGAACCATTTCGAAAATAATCATCAAGAGCCTAGAAAAGGTATCAAAAAAAGGGGCGAGGGAAGGAGGTCGCCCTACTCTTCAAACATTTTAATTTTCTATGTAACCAATATCTCAAAATACTCAAATTATGAAAAAAATGTTTCACTCCCATCTACATTTAGAGGGGGCTGAAGTGACTTGTCCTTTGGGGGGTAAAATATTTTTCGCCCCAAAGTCCAATGCGTTGTACCCGAAATTCGTTTTCAAAAGTCTAGGGGTTCTATATATCGACCTCCCCTAGGGTGGAGGTGAAGTAGGGGTGAGAAGATGGGCAGTATGAAATCGTTTTACGCGGGGCCCACGGCCCCGCATTTAGTTTTTTTACATCCCTTACCATTTAGGCGTGGCAGAAGAACTTCGAGGAGTGTAGGGGGAAGAATTTTTTTTCGTTTTTCGCAAACCATTATCCATTCATGTAATATTTTCCATGTCGGTTCGAAATTAAATGGTGCTCACGTTCGCTATAGGTTTATTTTATTAGTCAATCATAATTTATAATTGTAGATCAATGGTTTTCATATATCGAAGGTTGGCAAAACATACTATTTCCAATTTTGTTTTATTGATAACACTAACGCTCGTCAATAGCTACTAAACAAAACAAAACAAAAAGAAAATCGGTTCACAAACAGAAGAGAAAATGGTACTAAACTATTTCGTCTTTGCCTATTTATATATAAATAAACCGATGCAGTTTATTGAAGTCCCATAATTTAACTCTTATTTTCTCACAAAGTAACAATCATCTACATAACAGAGGTTAGGTAACTTTGTAATAAAAACTAGGTTATTATCCTGTTTCGATAAACAATGGCAGTCGAAGCAGTAACAATCAATTGTTTACTTTTTTTTGAGCTCTTGTAGGAAGGAACTAGAATACGAATTCTTTAATGCATGGTTAACCATGAAATTGTAAAAAATGCTATCCGCCGTGTTATATCTGTTTGCAAAAGATTCCCATTGTGTTATTGACATTGTTTTTCATGAAAGTGTGAGCATATTTTAACACAAAACCAATCACCCATACACAAGCTTCAAAAATTGCCTTTTCACGATCTTTACAACATGTTGTTCTAAACAAATGTTACGAGGACGTATTGATAAATTTTTGGCCAAGCAAAATTACCTTACTACCTTACTACAGAGGACTTCCAACGACTCTGAAAATAAGCTTCTATGACATCTTTCATGTAAGAAAGTATACGAACTTTCAGATATATATTTCTTTTTTCAATCGAAGGAACATATAATAATTGCAAGTGTCTATATCAGATGAATAACGGACTTTTTCGAATATTTCAAACCCTAAATCAGAATTATTTTTCCATGGCCGTACGGGATATTTGTCCTGTACTGTCCTGTAAAAATTTCCAGTGGCCTTCAGGGTTCCATTATTGGCCTGTTTTTGTTGTGCATTTTCATTAACGAACGTAGGTCAGAATCTTGGCACTACATTTATAATTTACGCTGCCGATTGTAAAATATTGAAAAAACAAAATAATATCTAGAATCATAATGAGACCAAAGAGTACCTATTTGTGTATTAAGAGCGGAAAGTGCCACGTTCCCCTGGCAAGTTACGCGGCAACTTTTTATCTCAAGCAGCAAATAGCTTTCCGCTCGAATTACATACAAGATTTTTCAAATCTCAAAAATTCCCCTACAAATTATTAAAACCATCCCCGAACCCCAAAGGTGAAAACAAATACTTGGTGATTTTAAAAAAAGACTGTCGCGGCCTTGAATCGAACCCGGACATCCTTACATGCTAGACAAGTCCCCATAGAGGAGTTCAAAAAAGGGGCCATGCTTGGCTCAGTACTGGGGAACCTAACTTCGGCGTACCTATATTGGCCCATGCTTGGATCAGGACTGGGTACTCAACCGTGGCATGCCTGTGGTTTCCCATCCTTGGGCCAAGACTGGGACACCCAGCTTTGGCCATGCCTGTGTTTGACCATCGTCCGCCCAGAACTGGGTAACTGAGCCTCGGCCTTACCTGTTGTTTCCCAGTTCTAGGCCAAGCTTCGGTCATTCATTGGTTAGCCAGAATTGGACCAAGACTGGGAGACCCAGCGTTGGCCTTGCCTGCGTTTGACCATCATTGGCCCAGGACTGGGTAAACCTGTAGTTTCCCAGTTCTGGGCCAAGACTGGGATTCTCAGCTGTGTTAATTTAGCGTTACAGTGTATATAGTTTAGTTAACAAGTTTAGTTTAGTATATTTTGTTTAGTACATCATTATCACTGAGCGAGGCGTACGAGTAGTGGGTATTAATAGGAGAAGGAACACATTAACGTTGAAAACGCACAGAAACAGTCGAACTATTTATTCATGTGCATACTTCTAGTCGAGTTTCTTTATTGTTAACCTTTAAATCGTACTTTTTGTTGCTACTTGATAGATATCGTTATGTCTGAATCATACCTTAGAGTTAAAAGGTGGCGTGAGTTAAAACAAAAAAGTTTTAAATAGAGAAAGCATTTTAGGTGTCAAAAGTGCCAAGTTCAAGTAATGAAACTTCTAACAGCAGTGTAGATGAGGTAAATTATCCCAGTGGTACAGAACCATGTAATTTACAGACGTTAAACAATAATTTTGTTAATAGTGATTCTAACGGTAGTAGTGATAGTGACTCTGATGGTATGGATATAATTTTTTTTTTTTTATTATATAATTAATGACCTAATTCGGGCAACTACAAGTAGCCCAGAGCTGGCAACCAAGCATGGCGAATTTCTGGTAAATCAAACATGGCACAGACCTGGCAATAACGCACGGCCCAGCCTTTAAAATGAAGTCTGGACCAGTCCTGATAACCAAGCTTGGCCTGAGATTATCATTCCAAACTTCAATCAAGGCTGACCCAAGACTGGCTTACCAGCTTGGCCCAGAGTTCTGCATAGCTGGGCCAAGCCTGTACGTTAAGAGACGTAAACCTGAGGTCATGAAATATCCGAGGAACTTTCAAAATTTGTACACCTATTGCCGTTTTCAGCATATCTGGAACAATTCCTGCATTGCCGATCAAATAATGTATATTTCCGAAATAATATGGCATTACCGAAACATTTTTTAACATTTCCGATAAATATAAAACATTAATAGCCAAGAAAAATTCCCTAGACTATATCAGACATTCATTAAAATGACGTTTCTATATCTAAAGGATTTAAAAGGGGGTAAATTTAAAGATCCTTTGTAAATAAGCTGGATTCAGTTTCGAATGAAGGAACAGTTGATAAAATAGCGTCGCTTTGACGTCATTTTACGAATTTTTCATGTCGCCTTGCGTTTATTATTATTACAAATAAACCCACTGCATTAGTTAGAATTTTTACAGCATCGTCCTCCTGTGCAAATAAACTAAATGTAATTGATTGAAACCAAATCGTTTCCTTCTACATAAAATAAACATTTTTGTGCAATTAGAGACGGAATAAATCATGTGTAAGGAATTTTTTAAATCCACATAAAACTGCGTATAAAATTCTTCGCTGTAAAGAAGACTTTAACAAAAAATATTGCTACTTCACATATTTTTTGGTGTATGTTCCCAATTGGCCAATTTCTGTCTTCGTTTTTGTAAGGTTTTCCAAATCGCCTTTAGGTGGCGGGCCGTTCGTAAATGACTTTAATTTCCCTTGTGTGTCAATGTAAATTAACGTGTTATTCTACAAAAAAATATATGAAAAGTGCCTAACATGGGTGGTCAAAAAAAAAAAATAGCTAAATGAATCGAAGCTTTTAATGCAAGAAAATAATATATTTATTTATAATCGTAATATTTATTACAAAGGTATAAAACAGCGTACAAATAACATAAGTATACACATTAAAAATTTAACAGAAAAGAAATTTTTTTTATTCCAATTGACAATTTTAGCATTTTTTTAAATCGATATTTGAGTGCATAAGATCTGAATCTACCGTTTACACATCATTATTTTTAACATCGCCACTAAAACCACCCTCTTATTTAAATTTCGCAGGGTTGATGTCGACATACTAGAAGCTAGCCCACGTGAGCCGACGTCACATGCATAATCAGTACGGAGCACATACTTTGATTATGGAGTGTCTACTCGGTATGATCTGTAGCAATTAATAACATTCGATGTCGTTTATAATCGAATTGTTGAATTATAAAATAGGTTATTTATGATATTCATTAAAATAATAAGTATCTAAGTTGTTAATCAAAAATTTAATAATTGCTTAAACTCCGGAAATCAGAAAAGCAGAGATATTAATTTCGAAAAGTTTTAGGAAATATTCTAATCGATTTTAATCGATAATTCTTGTAATCGAAATTTCAATTATATGTAATGTCATGTCTTGTGTCACAAACTGTTATATTTAATTATATAATATTCTTTCTTTAGCTGGGCATAGCCAATAGCTTCGTCACCTAAAGATCTAGCAGCCCTACACTATATTAATACTTTTAAATACCTTAGGATGGGCCGAAAAATTGAAAGTTAAAATTTTAATTAGCTATAGAATTTAAAAGCTGCGTTTCATTATAAAAAGTGCTTTTAATTTTTTTTTTTCAATTTTTAAATTATATTTTCAGCCCTCTACCAGCCCCCAAAATAGTTAAAAATAAAATTAAATGTAAAATTTTAATTAGATATACCCATTAAAAGCTGTTTTTTCAAAATTTTAGAAATACGTTTTAACCCCTCTACCAATCCCTTAGAAAATTTATATAGACAAAGAAATTTACTTTTGTCATGACAAAATTGAAATTTTGATATTTAGTAGAATTGTAACCCAACTATTGTCCATTATAAAAGCGCCCTTTAATTTACACTCTTTTTAACATCCCGCTTCCACCCTTACATAAAAATAGTACCTATTTTTAAACATTATATCTTCTCAACGTCAAATCACCTAAAACTGTATTTAAATAGGTAGAAACAAAACAAGACCTGTTAATTATTACAACTTACAATTTACAGTTGTCGATACAAGATTTAACAAGTTTTCGGGGTTGGTTATAAATTAGCTATTTCTTAGATTCGGGCGGTATTATGTGCCTAATCGTCGTACAGCGAAACATCTGCGTAACTTTGTTTTTGATAAACAATAATAAACAAAAATGAGTGTTTTAAATTGTAGTTTAACTAGGAGTAAAGTGGAATATCCTATATTTGGGAACCCAACCGATTTGAACCCTCGTATGTTGCTGACAATTGCACAAATTCTACGATGTTATTTATTCATACGCTTTGAACTAAAATATCAAAAATAATCAAAAATATAGTGGAAAAGATCCAAGTTATTTAAAAGTTTGCAATGAACTTGTGTCTAAAATTGAAAACATTTGGAAAGAGACATCAATTCCAACGGTTTCAAAGATATCACAGAAGCAAGCAAAACAACAGCTATGACGAAAAGGAAAATACATTTAAAATAGAGTCATAAAAAATTACTTGACATAGCTGCTTGTAAATGAGATTTTTCTGCATGCATGAGTGAAAAGACCCGGAAAGTACCTACTAAGGAACAAAATTTTATTTCTGGTCAAAGATCGGTCAGAAAAATGAGCATAGGAAATGTAGTAGATCGTGAAGAAACAAAGAAAATATTATCGAATAAACAAAGACAATCCACAGAAATCGAAAGACTAAAAAAATATGAATCAGAATCATGCAATTTATTAAGACCCCAGCTGTTCCTCTCAAACTACTACATTATTGTCAGGGTCAAAATATGACTCCTCAAAATGCCAATCCTCTTCAGATGACAACTTTATCAATCCAAACTTACACTCTACCTCAAAAAACACTCAAATAAGAACAAAGTCACCTACGATAGGTCTTGTATGCGATAAATATGGTATATCTGATCGATAAGCTGCTGAGATTGCTAGTGCAGTATTAAAAGATGTATGAATCATTACCACAGAAGATCCGTCGAAAATAGTTGACAAAATAAAGTGAGAAGAGAGCGAAACAAATCTAGAAATACCGCAAGGAAGAAGTTTGAAAGTGATAACAGAAGAATAAGGAGTCTGTATTTTGATGGAAAAAAGAACAAAACTTTACTGCAAGAGAAGAAAAACGGTAGATTATACAAGAAAACTGTTGTCGAAGAACACATATCGCTTATCGAGGAACCTGAATATATTGGCCAAGTAACTCCAACTACAGGGACAAAAAAGTCAATTAGAAAAGCAATATTGGACTTTTCTGCTAAAAACAATTTGGAACTAGATGATTTGACGGCTGTGGGTTACGATGGTATTGTTGTTAACACCGGTAATAAAAATGGTGTTATTGGGTATATTTAGACTGAATTGAAACGTCCTTTACAATGGTATATTTGCCAACTACACGCCAACGAATTGCCATTAAGACATTTATTCCAATATTTGGATGGCCAGCACAGTGGGACCTTGTCAATATTCTGGTGAAATCGGGAAGTCTTTAAAAAAATGAGAACGTCTTAAAATTATAAATTTTACCCCAATAAAATGCGAGTTGCCAAATATAACTGAAGACTTGAATTAAATAATGTGCTAAGTGCCAAAAAATCGATTTTTCATTTTATGCTTGTAAAATGTTCTAAGTTCCATAACCAACATCATATTTAAAGTGCTATTAAATTATTTAATAAGAATAATTTCTTGACCGTAGCAGAATTTTATATAAATAAAAATGTCCTTAGTTCATTCGTTTTTTTTTATTTTCAATTGTTTAGCACACTACGTATGTTTCGGATAAACTTTTTCATCTTCGGGTGCAGTCATAAATTAATAAAACGATTACAAATTGAAACATTTTTAAAATAATTTTAAAATAACAGAAACCTTATCTTTCTGTTTCATCGTGTGAAAGTTTTATTAATTTATGACTGCACCCGAAGATGGAAAAGTTTTCCGAAACATATGTAGTGTGCTAAACAATTGAAAATAAAAAAAAAGACCGAATAAACCAAGGAAAATTTTATTTATATAAATTATTTATTGTATTGTCTAGAGATTTAAGTTCTAATCAATCATATTTATAAGACATTTTCAATGCAATATCAAGCGGCAATTTATCATCAATTTTAGCACACCGTAATTCTGGTAAATTAGCGCACTCTAGATAGCTCACAATGGCAAATCGTGTTCTTCGGCTCTATGCTGGAACGGAAAAGTCAACATCAAGCCTTACGGATATGGCAGAATTCATAATTAAAGTGTATGCCCCAATGTGTTTAATATTAAACTAAATTTCAGTTCCACTAGTGGTAGTTTGCATGTATTTAAAACTATTGAACTGTCTCGGTATTTAACAGATGATTTAAAGAGTATTGTGGATACAGTAATCTAAAGAAACGCGTATTTTATACAACACGAAAACATTCTTTTGTGTATGCTAACAGAAACTCTTGAATGGGTTCGGGAACTATATCTACGAAGAATCCTTAAAGCTAGAGACTGGGACTGTACGCGGAATTAAAGTACTCACGAGTACCAATTACTGAGTACTCAAGTACAATTTACTCGAGTACTGGCCAGCTCTGACGGCAGCATTGTTTTGGCACCCTGTTGACCACAAAGGAAGGCTGGCTTTTTACTTTCAAAGATTCAGAAAAATGAGGTCGTGTACATACATCATAATTAGTAGATTTTAATAAATTAGTATTTTTGTTAAAAACTGGATGCAGATGTATGTTTCACTTGTCAAATCTAAAATTAACTGAATATTTTTGAGACAACTTTTAATTTGGTACACCATAAACTAAGGACCACCGACGGATTTTTAGAACTATGCATAGGTTAGGGACATATTTTTTAATTAGTTTGAACCACATACTTTGATTACTATACGATGCAAGAGAGAGGTCCGACACGCCCAACATAGGGTGCGGCCATTTTGATTACTATGCCACAGTTTATTGCTAAAGAATCAGATCGCTCACTCTGCGTCGGCACTTTTGATTTCAATGTTCCAGTTTATACACTGCGCAACTAGGATAATACAATATATGACAACCGCCTATAATAAAACAGCAGTCTTCTGCGCATCCTGAATTTGTATCCCTGGAGTGGATGTTATTTTGGAACTTTCAACTGGTCCGAGTGAGCTAACTGATTCTTTAGCAATAAACTGTGACTCCAAAAATAATATTCACTGACACTGACAGCATCAAGCAAAATATCTGGTGCGTTTTAATCATCCGTTTCTGCTTCCCAAATGGTCGGTTTAGTCGTTTTAACCTGTCAGATTAAAACAAGAAAACCGACAAGTCCGAAGCAGAAGCGGATGATTAAAACGCACCTGTTAAAAATATTGCGCCAAGATGTAGGCAACACGTAATATGGGATCAAAATGGCGGAGTTTTTTATCTCCTTTTAAAAGGCACTCAGAAAGCTGCGCAGTGCGACCATTCTCCGTATAGTAAAAGAAAATCAAAGTATGTGGTTTGAACACTGTCAACCACCGTGCTCAGACTATATACCAACTAGAAAAAGGTATCACGAGCGTTATTAGATGATAACGCCCATCGTGCAACATCCATCAATGGTGGCAATGGCCATCGTATTGAATTATGTCGCCCTCCGAGCGTTATTATCTATATATCGCACTTTGTACCTAAATAACTATTACCGCATCAAAGGCTGTATATCCCATACATCAAATTTCATTGAACACGCTAATTAATAATGTTCCGTTAAATCAGCCGTGAAGGGTTGATGTTGAAAAGCGGAAAGTTTATTCAATCATTTTATTGTTCTTAATATTTTCAATGCAGTCAAGTGGCCCTTTATTTTACCTATTTGTTAACATGTAGAAGCGAGAGTAACGAAACTAAAACATAACTTTTTATAGTCCAAGCGGTGGGTGGTTCGCAAAAGGTCGAAAAGAAATGAAATTTGGTGGAATGGTAGACATGGGTCCCCTGATACTACACCTAAGTTTGCGACCTCGGGGGGTTGCCGCTCGAGGGGTGGAGGGATGAAAACTCTGCGTCGCGACGCTTTTCGGGAAATAGCGCCGTTGTGGTAAATGCTATTGAAAAAAAAGTTTAAATGAAGTATGTACAGGACAAAATCGTGCACAATTTTTACATATACTTTTTTTTGTCTGCGACCAATAGTTCCCGCTCTACGACGCGCCAAAGTAAGGGGTTGATTTGCAATGTTCAACAAAATGAGAATTTTAGCGCGGATTAAGACTAAGATCGCTATGAAACAATTATGTAATATTTTTTTTTTCTAATATATTAATGATTTGATACATTCGGTCGTATATAATAAATGATATGATGTTTTGAAGCGCACCCCTATATATTCCGATATAAACATTTTGTAATTATCAGTATCTACGGTCAATATTTCCTTATTATTGTTGACCTAGGCACCAAATTTATTCTTTTTGTGCATACATGATACAAGAAAGTATCATTTTCAACTCGTTTCCACACAACCCTTGAGGTAGAGTTGATCGGCGCGCGTTTTTTAATGTGATATCCCTAAGAGGCCTAATTCACAGTAGTGGGTTTATTTGTCAAACACAGTGTTGTATGTTTGGTCCTCATCGTCCTGTAACTAATCGTGAACGTTTTCGGCATCTTCTGCGTTGTCGTCGTCTAACGCAATCTGGTCCGGAATGTTTTCGCAGGACATCCCAGTACACAACCTTCCTTGCATCTGCACGAGATGCTCTTAAATAAAACATCTGGAGCTGGTTCCTTTGTCATACGTACTGCGTCCAATCCTGTGGTTGTTCTTCGCCATCCATCATCTTCTGGAGGTTTCTGAACTCCCCGCCAGCTCTGTACTTGACAATAAGTACCGTTTTTCTGTATCTCAATCCTCTTTACCTGCCTGTCCCTAGTCAATTTTCGATTTATGTTTAGACGTATGCTCTGTGTACCTATAGAAATAATAAATAGAAATAATAGTAATAATATATGGCTCAGGCAAAAATTCTTTTCATTGCCACATAATAAAATTTTGAATAAAATTTGTAATTTTGTCAACATCGAACGCCTAAGAGGCAAGTACCGCTTTTTATTTTAATATAGCTAAAATAATAGACGGTATCTGCCTCTTTTAGCCGTTACATATTCAAAAAATTGCAAATTTAAACCAAAATTTACTATGTAGCACGAAAAAAAAATTAATATATTACATACTCGTAATAATAAATAATAAGTTGCGGCCGAACAAGGGGCACGTATGCTATACCACAAACAGGATATTCATGACAACTAATGCACAAAAGTAATAAATTTGGCGCCTAGATCAACAATAATAAGGAAATATTGACCGTAGATACTGATAATTACAAAATGTTTACATCGGAATATGTAGGGGCGCGCTTCAAAACATCATATCATTTATTATATACGACTAAATGTATCAAATCCGGCATCTGCAGACTCAGAAATCATTACTATTTTAGAAAAAAAATATTACATTATTGTTTCATGGCAATCTTCGTCTTAATCCACGCTGACATTCTCATTTTGTTGAACATTGCAAATCAATCCCTTACTTTAGCGCGTCGTAGAGCGGGAACTATTGGTCGCAGACAAAAAAATATAGAGGTCAAAATTGTGTACGATTTTGTCCTGCACATATTTCATTTGATTTTTTTTCGTTAGCAATTACCAATTACCACAACGGCGCTATTTCACGAAAAGCGTCGCGACGCAGTTTTTAGCCCTCTACCCCTCGAGCGGCAACCCTCCGAGGTCGCAAACTTAGGTGTAGTATCAGGTGACCCATGTCTACTATCCCACCAAATTTCTTTTCTTTCCGATCTTTTCCGAATAGACCCCCTTATTTTTTACCCACCACTTGGACTATTTAGTATTACTTTTATAGTGTTTCCAAACTCAATCCAATACAGGCGTTTGTACCGGGATTGCGTAATAATTCGCGTTACATGCCATGCGAATGCTACAAATTCTATACCCTCACATTGCAAATAAGCGTGAACCGTCTTGGCATAGCCTCTGATGTGGCACACTTAAGTTTTAAACATCTACGCACCTACAGTTGATGTTGAGTCCACAAGTGAGCGGCCAGAATTGCTGGCTCGCCAGGCTGCTTTAGTTGTTTTATCTTTGATCAGTAGCGTGCACGGTTTGAAAAATTTTCCCAAAGCGTTTGTTATAAACTTGTTTTTATTTTTCGGTGTTTCTGTTAAATTTTGATTTGTGTTATACGAGATTCTTTCTGGAGACCTTTTGAGGTAGATGTAGATGCTAGAGTCATAATTTTACATGCCGGAAATGAAAATGGCTTTGTAGCAAACGCTTCGCTACTTTCAGCAAAATATGTCAATAAAGCTCTGCTGGTTTATCATGAAGATATGAATGCAGCAGTTTTTAAGAACTGGTTTGCTGAACAACTTTTACCGAATATTCCAACTAATTCAGTCATTGTAATGGACAATACGCCATATCATTCCCAACAAATTCACAAGAAGCCAAGTAGTGACTCTAAGAAATCAGATATATCAAAGTATTCAAAAGATAATAACATTGATAGTCCAGCTTCCGTAAAAACAAAACCACAATTGTTACAAATTGTTAAAGTAAGAATATTCCAATACAGTATTATATTGATAATTTTGCAAAAGATGATGGTCATACTGTATTGAGTTTACCACCTTAATATTGTGTACTTAATCCAATTGAATTAGTTTGGTCTTCAGTTAAACAAAAACTGAGACGTAATAATTTTGTACCTACCTTAACAAATGTGATTTGGAAAATATTAATGGCGTTTTTAAAGATCCGTCTTTGACTGACGTTTGGAAAATTTGCATTAGTCACGTCCTAAAAAGGAAAAAGAATATCATATTTTACCTTTTATAGCTCCAGTAGTAATATATCCAAACCTCGATTCCTCAACAGATGGTTCAGATTTAGATTCGAATTAACTTTCTTATTATTCATTATTGGTAATCCGAGAGTCATCAAATTAATTAATTGTTAACATTTTATTAGTTCGTATTCATTTATTTCTTTTAAAAAATTCATTTTTCTAAATTATTTTATAGTTCTGTTTTATTTGCAAAGAATTTATTTTCCTTTATGGTTTTTGCTTTGAAATTTCGTTTTCCGGGAAAAAAACGAATGGGGTACAAAAAGGGATCAGTTCACGTCTGGTACCCTGTTTGAACCAAACGCCCTTCCAGGCAGGTACATTTTACTCGTCTATTTACGTTTTATGATTTAATATTCAGTTGTAGCAAATTAACGAGCTATAATGATTTTTTAAGTTTCAAGTAGGACTACAATTAAGTGCATCTATCTAAATAACGGGTATAACGCCGTCCAATTTATAATCATTCGATCGCCTTTTAACGAATACTTTCTCGTATTTATAAAAATATTAAATTTTTAAAATGAGGTATCTACGCCAGTGACAGATCAAACAAAATTGTCGGTAAGAGTTTGGAACGAGTTTAATGGAAGAACTATAAATAATTATTAATTTTAATAATAAAATTGGTACGCCCATGTGCGCGGTCCCTTTGAAGTCGGTACTAATCGGTCATTCTACCGTGTTGGATTGTGTCTAGAAAGACTATACTAGCGCGTTACTAGCAGTTACATTACTTTTTAAAGTTGGCGAAAAGTACCAGTACCTTTGCAAGAATCATCGTATGTTATCTATTAATTTCTTGAAAATAAAACTATGACTGACTAATATCCACTTAAATGAGCGAGAGAGGTATCGCTCTGGGCAGAGTTGGGTAGTATCCCAATACTTCTGTATCCGGATACTTTATATGTATCTGAAAGCTGTATCCGGGTATTTCTCAAATTTTGTATTTGTTATCCGTGGCCAAATTTGTAAGTATCCGGATACAGGATACTTTTTTCGTTCAAATGCTACATATAAACCACAATCATCACTGATCATATACCCATGTTTTTTTTTTCTATAGCCATTTCATCATTTCTATATCCAGTCCATATTATCTCTATTTGAATTAAACATTTTTTTCTATTTACCTTTTGAATAACCCTGTATAATTGCAAATTAAAGTTTTTTTTTTTTTCAATATTACTATATTTAAGATCTAATTGCAATACTGGCAAATTTTTAACGGAAAAGGCCTGCAAAGTCTTGTCTACTGCTGAGACCACGAACTTGTGTGGAAGTTTTTATCTCCTGTTTGTCTGAGATGAGTTCTGGTAAAATACGTTCGAAAAAAAGTTCGATTGGAAAATTTTTCGAAGATACAAAAGAATCTACAAAAGTTCGAAAGTAAGAGAAGATCGAAAGTAAGAGAAGATCGAAAGTAAGAGAAGGTCGAAAGTAAGAGAAGATCGAAAGTAAGAGAAGATCGAAACAAAAAAAGATCCAAACAAATGATCGAAATCGTATATGATCAAAATTACAAATTATCAAAATCAGACATTTTTCGATCATATCTGATTTGTTTGAAAGTACTAATGATCGAAATGATAAATATATGATCAAAATGGTATAAGATCGAAAGCATTACATTACGAAATTAGTAAATAAGTTTTAATTTTTCCTATTTTATGTGAGTATATTTTTTGTCAAGCAAACCGCGATGGCTCCCTCCAGGCCGCAGAGGTTAGTTAAATTAGTTGTTTTTTCAATATTACTCATTTTATGTATAATTTTTCTGCGAAGCAACTCGTGATGGCTCCAGGCCGCACAATTACAAAAACTTGACTAATTTTCCTAATCTGTGCAATCGCGGGTTGTTTCATAAAAAAATTATACATAAAATGAAAAAATTAAAAAAACAATTAATTTAGTAATTTCGTAATATTATGCTTTAGTTCGTTCATCATTTCGATCATTAGTAGTTTTAAACATATATTCGAAATCATATCATTTGTTTTAATTTTGATCTTTTCTTCTGTCGAACTTTTCTCACTTCCGACCTTTTCAATTTCAAACTTTTTTTTAGTTTCGAAGTTTGGTTATTCGAACTTTTGCATGTTCGAAGTTTTGTCAATCAAACTTTGGTATTTTTTGTAATTTGAATTTTTACAGTTAGAACTATTATTTTCTGTTTGTTGTGTTTCTTTCCTTAGATAGTTCGGGTCTTCTCTTTAGACGAATTGTGTTTGGCTGAATGACACATACGTCTACGCCAAAAAAACTATTGTTTTTAAAGTTTTGTCATTTGAAATTTTCTAGTTAAAATTTTTGTAATTCGAGCTTATTTCAACAACTCGTTTGAAACTATGGTTATGACAAGAAACTTTTTACTTTCCTATCTGTATACAGATATAAGGAAAGTATAGGAATCATGATTTTTTTCGACCTCGAGTTTTCGACGGATTTTTACGTTTTGAGGTCCCCTGAATCCGTTTTGACTATTTTCGCGATGATGTCTGTGTGTGTGTGTGTGTGTGTGTGTGTGTGTGTGTGTGTGTGTCTGTGTGTCTGTGTGTGTGTGTGTGTCTGTATAACGCATAACTCATGAACCGATACACGGAAAAACACCAAATTTCAAACTTAAGCTTTGTTCCAACGTCTAATGAGCTGATTAGATTTTGGGCAGAGTCGGAACATCTGGGGGGGTACTTTATAGGTGGTCATTTTTATATTTTATGGAATATATCTGTTATTTACGTTTGGGGAAGAAAATTTTTCAAATGAAAGTTACTTCTTATTTTATTATCTATAATTTTTGTTATATACAAAATTTTCCTAAAATGGTCCGTATTCGCGAAATT
Organism: Psylliodes chrysocephalus; assembly: GCA_927349885.1. NCBI lineage: Eukaryota > Metazoa > Arthropoda > Insecta > Coleoptera > Chrysomelidae > Psylliodes > Psylliodes chrysocephalus. Next base: position 91,941,502 of record OV651813.1, read on the forward strand.
TGACAAAATGTAAAAAAATATTTTTTTCTATAAAAATTGTTCAAACAAAAGTTGTTTGTAATATAATTCTCTATAATTCTTATCCTATAGATAATTTCTCTAAAATGGACCGTATTCGAGATATTTGAGAAAATGTGTAAATTTCGAAATTTGAAGAAAACTCAAAAATGGATAAAGAAAAAAACATTAAATTTTAAACTTAAGTTTTATTTCGGCCTGACGTGAAATGATTAGATTTTGGACAAAGTCGGAACATCTGGGGGGGTACTTTATGGGAGGCCGTTTTTATATTTTATGGAATATATCTGTTATTTATGTTTGAAGAAAAAAATTGTTCAAATAAAAGTTACTTCTTATATTATTATCTATAATTTTTGCTTTATGTAAAAATTTCCTGAAATGGTCCGTATTCGAAAAATTTGACAAAATGTGCAAAATTCTGATTTTTATGAAAATTGTTGAAATAAAAGTTGTTTGCGATATCGATCTCTATAATATTTGTTTATACATGATTTTTTTAAAATGGACCGTAATGGAAAAATTGTAGGAAAAGTGCTAAATTTAAATTTTTCAGTATTTTCATTTTCAATGAATATCTATAGAAAAATGTTTCGCGGTAGATGTATGTGGACAATGTATATATTTAGTTTATCCTCTAAACATTTATAGAGATGCTGCAATAGATTGTACAAAATAATCGGAAAAAGCCTGTAATACCTAGATAGGAAAGTCATGTGTTGGACACATCAGATTTTTTGAGTAGTTTTTGTTTCCCGTTTCTATTATATTTTTGATATACAGCGCTGGCAAGATTAAAACCTTCGGTCTCGCTTTGTTTGTGTTGCATTGATTAGTAAATGATGGTCACATGTGCAGGATAGGAGAGGATGTGATATCGACGTTGCCAGTTACCGGTCGTTAGTAGGTTACTTACGTGACTCTAACTGTGAATGGCACCACTGATATTGTGTCGTTACTTGCATGTGTGAACGCTATTTAATATTAACTTCAACACAAGCAAAGCAGGACTGAAGGTTTGATATTGCCAGTACTCTATATACATGCCTAGTATCGTTACCCGTATTCAATTACATTGTATTCATAAACTATTACTATTGGTATAAAAACATTATTTTCACTTACTTTAAAAGTATCTGTATCAGGTACTCGGATACTTTTTTCCTGTATCCGACCCAACTCTGGCTCTGGATCTAGCAAATTTTAAAATACTTAACACTCCAGTCCAGGTTTTAATACCAAACAGAACCGATATCACTACAAGGGAACCCAGTGTCCAACAACAGGAACATACCTGGTACACAGACTGTCCTGGGCCTGGAGTATTCTCCAAAAACCACAAGACCAATCTTAGCTATGCAATAGGAAGATACTATTCAGTATTTTAGACTGTGGTTCATGCAATCCAAATAATGTGCGTCATAACAAGTCAGAAAGTGACGTCGAGTCTGGAATCCCATCGCAAGACAGGTACGTTTTGGACAACCACAGGTTGATCCAAGAACCTAAGAACACACCCTCTCAAGAACTTGTACAAGGGACTAAAGTACGAATTAATATGGGTTAAATACAATAGGCCATTAAACTTCAGTGTTGCCGGAAACTAAGTCAGATGAGCCCAGAAAAAAAGCCTGTGAAAAGGCTAATGTACAATTAATATGTACAGGGTGGGCAAATTTCGATGTTTTAATAGAAAATCTAGTATACTATAATGGTATGGAAAAATGGACCTCCCATCCTTGATCTCTTTTATGAGAAAAATTTAATGGCATTTTCAAAAATTGGCTAGTCTTTTGTTTTCGAGTTACAAAAGTTCGTTTTTTTAAATTTTCATTATATGGCTTTATTTCGCTTATGTTTTAAAGTGGAAGAAAATAATTTATTCCTTCTTCGGGCGCTTTTTGATAAGAATCCAGTGGCGTAGTCAATTTTTTTAAAAATTCTTCAAATTCAAGTTATAGCATAAAGTTGTATTTTTTTATATGGAACGGGTTGTGGTATACTAAAAAAAAAAGACAAACATTTTCGCATTCTAACGATATATGTAATGTGGGGTCAGTTTATTCATTTTCATTGTAATTTAGAAAAATCTCATTATTTTCAAAATAATCTATAATACTCTGTTGTTTTCTAGTAGGCTTGTGTCATTTAGAATATTTCTGATAGGATAAAGTATCTGTTATTGCATGTTATTAAAATACTGAACAACATTTGATTGTTTATGTCATCATACTTTTAAAGAGCAAAATGGTCTATGAAAATAAATAAAAAAATTTATTTGTAAGAATGTTTTATTCAAAGTAATAACTATTCTGAAGTAGCAAGTGAATTATATTTTAATCATTACCCGGAAAGAAGATAACCTAATAATTCTATTTTCAAACAATTAAAAGAAAATCTCATACATATTATGGAACTTTTAACAAATCAGGGACGATGCTGTTCTACCAATTACAACATCATTAAAAAATATAAAACTATCTTGACTAAATTTTTAAATGTTTGTCCATTATTCGCAACACATGAACGACATCGTCTGGAAACATTCCGAATTGCGTTATAAAAATGGATATTTGAGATGAAATTAACACACTGCATAAAATTTTGCATTAGTTCGTCAATATTATTAGAAGTATTTTTGTATAAATTGTCTTTAATCTATCACCAAAACAAGAAATCTAGGTGCGTTAAACCTGGTGAAAGTGGTGGCAACCTTGCCGGTCCTTTTGTCTCTATCTATTTGTCTTTAAAATGAAGATTTAACAATTCAAAGACGTTTCCAGTATTGTGAGGGGGTGCCCCATCGTGTTGAAAAAATATACCTCGTCTGTCATTCAGCGTTAGTTCGTCCAAAAAAAACATCGAATATGTGTTCGTTTAAAATTTCTAAATATCGTTGGCCATTTAGTTTTCCAAAATAAATTTGGTAGGCTAAAATGCCATTGCCCAATAGGGCACACCAAATACTAATACCGAAACGTCCCTGATTTTGGACATCAAAGTTACGATGTGGATTAACGTCGAATCACCAATGTTCGTTATGCCGATTGAAAATTCCGGCACTGTTTATGTAAGATTCATCTGTCCATATAATTTTTGTAAAGAATGATGGGTCTATGTTACCAATTGCAAAAATTTAGACGTCATTCGGGATCGATTGGTTGGAGATGTTGCCGTTTCCTTATTTTATAGGGTCTGAATTTGTATTTTTTTAAAACTGATCATGCTCGTTTTCGTGATATCCCAGACTCGGCTTCAATTTAACGTCTTGATATCGAAGGATTTGCAGTTACCATTCCAATAACATTGGTGGCAACTTCCTCAGCATCTTCAATATTATAATTATGGATCCTTGGTTTCTTAAAAGTCCCATAATTTGAAATTTTTTTTATTCGTTTGAAAATAGAATTATTAGGTTGTCTTCTTTCCGGGTAACGATTAAAATATAATTCACTTGCAACTTCAGAATTATTATTACTTTGAATAAAACATTCTAACATGTCAAACTTTTTTGCTATTTTCATAGGTCATTTTGCACTTTTAAGATGATATCATAAACAATCAAACGTTATTAAATGATACTTCTGTCAGGAATATTCTGAATGACACAAGCCTACTAGAAAACAACAGAGTATTATAAACTATTTTGAAAATAATCGAGTTTTTATTAAAAAAAACAATTAAAATGAATAAAGTGACCCCACATTATATATACATCGTTAGAATGGGAAATGTTTTTTCTTTTTTTGTACGCCACAAACTACCATATACCATATAAAAAAATACAACTTTATGATATAACTGGTATTTCAAGAATTTAAAAAAAAAATGATTACGCCACTGGATACTTATCAAAAAAGTGCCTGAAGAAAGTATAAATTATTTTCTTCCGCTTTCATAAATAAGCGAGTTAATGCCACATAATGAAAATTTGAAAAAACTAAACTTTTGTTTATAACTCGAAAACAAAAGACAATAGCCAATTTTTGAAAATGCCATTAAGTTTTTCTCAAAAAAGAGATCTATACCATTTGAGGAGCATCAGCTAAAACCAGATAAATCCACTTTTGGGCAAAAATGATTTTATGATCGATTCCTTTTTCTTTTGGTGAGATAAATCCGATGGCGCATTCACTTTCAACCAAAACTCGTTAAATCCCATTCAAAATCGACCTCAAAGTCGAGCAATTCAAGCAAAACCAGATAAATCCCGAAAATTAAATGGCATTGGTCTGTTTCGAACAAAAAGGGATAAATCCGTCTGCGAAAGCGTTTTTTCGGCTCTTTCCTACGAATATAGGGCGGTTATAAGAAAATAATATTTAGTTTAGTTTTGTTATTGTAATCGTTGTGAACGTTGTGCGATACGGAAACCAGTGCACTTCCACGAATATACGCTGTATGAGTAGTTTTCTGCCAAGTTTCTTCGTTAATATCGGCAATATTTTTGGTTATAGAGGATGGACGAGCACGACAGAGACATTGATATATCTGTTCGAGAAGGTAATTAAATTTCTATTAAATTGCTTATTTTATTTTTACAAGTACGCCTTTTTTAGGAAATACTGACAGCCGCGTTAAAAAGCCCAAAACTCCCGAGAAACGAAGGTTAAACAAGCAACAAAAATATGTTGATAAGGATCCTGGACTATTAAGGTTTACGAGACCATGCAATCATAACACTGCTAGTTATAAGTGCAGTACTGTTGCCTTGGCTGATTTTAGACTTATTCGACGAAAGCTTTATGCTGCTCCTGATAAACTTACGCAGGATATTAAGTTATGTCACATGCTGGGTGTTTGTGATAAAGTAAGGAAACGCTCCAACAAAGTAAGTCCAAAAAACGCCTCCTCAATATTACTTATCTTCAATCAAGAACTCAAAAGAAATCCATAAGAGTATGTCAAGCTTTTTTACTAAAACTTTGGGAATATCAAAAAATCGAGTCAATACCGTTGTAAAACTTATTCACGATGGAGGAGTTCCAAAGGAAACTCGTGGGGGCGATCATGTTTCCAGAAAAACAGAAGATAAAAAAAATAAAATAAGAGAGTTTATTGGAAATTTAAGGGGTACCGAAAGCCATTACAACAGAAAGAAGTCTGCGAGAATATACTTGCGAGCTAATTTGAGTATTGCCAAATTGCATAAGATTTTTAACTCACAGCAACCTGCACAATATAAATCAAGTTTATCCATGTTTTATAGAATTTTTTTTGTGGATAATTTAATATAGGTTTTTCATCACCTGCAGCAGACTGTTGTGCTCTATGCATACGTCTTAAGGACAATATAAGAAAAGAAAAAGATCCCAAAAAAAAAATGACCTGATGTTCGAATGTCGAATACATAGAAAGAGGGCAGACGCTTTCTACAAACTTGGAAAAGAAGATCCTCCAAATTCAATAAGTTTTTGCTTTGATATGCAGCAGGTACAGCCATTGCCTCGCACCCCCATTTCAGATGCCTTTTACTCTCACCAAGTGAGTCTCTACATATTTTGTTGCGTCGACATGAACTCAGGTCACCCTACCTTTTACACCTGGACTGAGATACAAGCTGGTCGTGGGTCAGTTCAGATAGGTTCAGCTCTATTAAATTATTTGGATTAACTGGAACTCGAAGACATTGAAGTATTAAGACTATTTTGTGATGGTTGTGGGGGCCAGAACAAAAACCCGCATATTCTACATGCTCTTTATTTTTGGCTCAAAAATAGGCCCCCCGGCACTTTAAAAGAAATTCAGTTGACTTTCCCAGTTCGAGGACATAGCTTTCTTCCAGCAGATAGGGTTTTTGGCCGTGTGGAAAAATGTTTAAGAAAAACCCAACAATATTAAGCTAGGACGAATACTTTGAAAAATATTCTGAGTTTGGAACAGTGAAAGAACTTGGCATTGACTGGAATCTTTACGACATTAAAAATCTGCAAGATTGTCTCAAGAAAATTGTAGGTATTTCCGACTACAAGCGAATCCTTATCAAGAAATCCCGTGATAAAATAGGACAAGATATCGTGAAAGTACAATATCATCAGAATTTTAGAATGGCAATTTTAAATGAAGTGCCTCAACAGATTCTTAAAGCACGAAAAGAAGTTCCCACAGTATTAGAAGAAATTCCTTAAACGCGATCTCTTCCCGAGAAAAAGAAAAGATCCCTAGCTCATCTGATGGCTCAACAGTTTGGTACAACCTTGGAAAATGATGAGAATCTAGCGTGGTACAAAAATATATTGCGTGAAGCTCCACTTGAAGCTGGTGCCGTCGAAGTTCAAGAACAAAATGAGAACAAACTTTGCGATTGCCTCGAGGATGACCTAGGAATGCACATTTAAATCGTTCATTATTTTTTTAACTTTTTTGATTTTTGTGTGAATTTAAAATATAATAAACGTTTGAAAATACATCTTTGCTTTATTTCAAAAGTACAACAAAGTTTTAAAAACATATTATTATTATAATAAAGGGAAGTAAAAGGCTCAAAGTCTGTCGACCACATAAATTTATTAGGTTGGGTTGCAAGCGCTTTCGACCTAAAAGGTCATCATCAGGCAAAAAATTTTTTGTAAGTGAGTAGGTAGGTAGGTACAATCTGCAATAATAATTTAGGACAACAAAACGTTTTTATAGAAATGCTAGGTGTCTTACCACTATGTGTCCAGAGAAAAAATTAAGTATGTTGAATTAAAAATTTTTAAATTGTAAAAATTGTTGCAAAAAATTGTAAAAATTGGCACGTACTGCCTCCCTCATACTGTTTAATCTTGAACCTCGCCTGCCTCCATCTAATGAAGGTGGTTTCGAAAGAGATCAATTTTAAAGTTCCACATGTGTGCTTAGGCACCATGTGGAAAGTGTTACTTTTGGGGAAATACCGCTACTCCCCCTATCCCCAGTACAAATGAGGTAGACGGAGTTCGGTTTGTGTACACCCTTAAGCCTAAGCTTAAGGGGTATCATTAATTATTAACTTGGCTTTTCTTAGAAAAATTCACTTGGCACTTTCGTCATTCAACGGTGAAGTTAAATGAGAAAATGGTGGAGAATTTACGACATTTGACAACTGACATATGATGGAAGACACGTAGTTACAATTATGGTTGAGCTAATAATAATTAAATTTGACATTAGTTAAATTGAATATGTTAAATTAGTTTTGTGACAAATTTTATAATATAAATTTAAACAATTTGACAGGATGTCCGACTTTGGAGAGGCCACAAATAAATTCTGTTGGTGTTATGAAGTTAGAGTGACATTTGATTTTTAAAAAAGAAGAATTTGACATTAGACATTAGATTGAGGTTAAGGAAATTTATAATAAATATGAATTTTTTGAAAAAAGGGGGCTATTATATATACTATTACAAGTAAAAAGTTGAAGGATTTACAAAGGATTTAGGAAACTAGTGAGGATGATGGGATTCATTGTAGTTGTTGAATTGAAAATACTAGAAGGTTAATCTGGAAAAGATAGGCTAAATCCTCGAATATTTCAGATACCAATTCCGCATTTGCTAATCATGTTCTCTATACTAAACATAACTTCACTTTTCCATATAACGCCTCTCTTCTTATCCAATGCCCCAAAGGCATTAAGCTGGACTTACTTGAAATGTATTACATTCATCAACATATTAATAACCCAGATGTGGTTTGTTTAAATGATCAATTACAACCTACATATAAGCCTATCTTTTCCGGATTAACCTTCTAGTATTTTCAATTCAACAACTACAATGAATCCCATCATCCTCACTAGTTTCCTAAATTCTTCAACTTTTTACTTGTAATAATATATATAATAGCCCCCTTTTTTCAAAAAATTCATATTTATTATAAATTTCCTTAACCTCAATCTAAAGTCTAATGTCAAATTCTTCTTTTTTAAAAATCAAATGTCACTCTAACTTCATAACACCAACAGAATTTATTTGTGGCCTCTCCAAAGTCTTGGACATCCTGTCAAATTGTTTAAATTTATACTATAAAATTTGTCACAAAACTAATTTAACTAATGTCAAATTTAATTATTATTAGCTCAACCATAATAATTGTAACTACGTGTCTTCCATCATATGTCAGCTGTCAAATGTCGTAAATTCTCCACCATTTTCTCATTTAACTTCACCGTTGAATGACGAAAGTGCCAAGTGAATTTTTCTAAGAAAAGTCAAGTTAATAATTAATGATACCCCTTAGGCTTAGGCTTAAGGGTGTACACAAACCGAAACCTTAAGCACACATGTGGAACTTTAAAATTGATCTCTTTCGAAACCACCTTCATTAGATGGAGGCAGGCGAGGTTCAAGATTGAACAGTATCCAACCTCGAATGAGGGAGGCAGTACGTGCCAATTTTTACAATTTTTTACAACAATTTTTACAATTTAAAAATTTTAAATTCAACATACTTAATTTTTTCTGTGGACACATAGTGGTAAGACACCTAGCATTTCTATAAAAACGTTTTGTTATCCTACTCACTTACAAAAAATGTTTTGCCTGATGATGACCTTTTAGGTCGAAAGCGCTTGCAACCCAACCTAATAAATTTATGTGGTCGACAGACTTTGAGCCTTTTACTTCCCTTTAATCTACTTCGGACCACTTTGAGATATGGATAATATTTGGAATTCATATTATTATACTTAGATAATAATAAAAAAATAAATAATTAAATAAATAAATAAATAAATAAATAAATAAATAAATAAATAAATAAATAAATAAATAAATAAATAAATAAATAAATTAATTAAATTAAAAATTGTCTGATTAACGTAAAAGATTTGGTATTAAACATATGTATATTAAAATAAACACTTTTTACATTATAAAATTAGTTAACTCAAGCAAAAACAGATAAATCCATTTTGTAATTTGCAATAATTACTATGTTAATCATAAAAAAAAAAAACAGTATTTACGAGGTCTATATCATCATATTTCAGATACACCATTTATTTTCTTGGTTAAAGTTACGGACGCCCTAATGAACGGTTTTTTGTCATTATCTCAAAACTTTATAAAATGGATTTATCTGGTTTTGGCTGACCGCTCCTCGTTTATACTGCCGTCATACGAAAAAACCACGTATTCGACAAAATCTTAAATTTAAGAAAATGGAGAGTAAAGATTTAAATTATAAATACATTACAAATACATTTTTTCAGACAACTACTTTTGGTACCTAAATTTACATACCAAAAAAGCTAAAAATGAGAATAAAAAACTATTGATTAAGCAAGAAATTTCCGTTTTATAACAAAAAAATAAAAAATACGGCATATTTAAATGGAAAAAATATTTGTAATACTAAACAACAAACACGTAATTACAATTTGCTAAGGAAAAACTACGTATAACGTGCATATACGCAGTTTTACCTTCGAAAAATGTAAATATAGGAACTTCTGCTTGTAGTTAAGGTGATTACAGCATCCTCTTATAATTTTCGGACAAGGATATCTCAAAAAGTAATTTTTTTAGAAAATTTAAATTTGGGCAAAATAAATTAGGCAATATATCCATATTTTTTAAAGTTTTAATTCCTTCCAGTATCCGAGAAAAAAAATCAACGGGCTTTAAATTTTGAAATATCATAATGAAAATAAATGCATTCCTCAACAGCACTATTCCCACTAATCCCCAAATTTAAGCACTTAATCTCTTGTTAATGATTTTTTTAAATTCACCGAAATTAGTGGCTAAAGTTTCTTGCAACGATTTACACCAGTTTAAACCAGTTTACACCAGTTTAAACCAGAAAATAGCACTTAACAATGCGTTTTAGCCACTAATTTCGGCAAATTTTAAAAAATCATTAACAAAAGATTAAGAGCTTAAATTTAGGGATTATATTAAGAATAGTGCTGTTGAGGAATGCATTTATTTTCATTATGATATTTCAAAATTTAAAGCCCTTTGATTTTTTTTTCTCGGAAACTGGCAGGAATTAAAACTTTAAAATATATGCATATTCTAGATATTATTGCCTAATATATTTTGCCAACATTTTAATTTTTTTTTTAAATTAATTTTTGAGATATCCTTGTCCGAAAATTATAAGAGGGTGCTGTAATCACCTTAATACAAAAAATTTGAGCCTAAATAAATTTATTTTTGTAAATGTTTTATATTTTTAATTTTTGTGTTTCACCAAACAGACTTTTTTATAAAAGAAGGCACCCATAATAAAACCAAAGCCTATAAAACTTTGAAACCTATTTATTAAAAAATATTTAAAAGTACAGACGATAGTTTTTAATTTAAGAGTAACAAATACTTAATTCATTTATTTTAACAAATAGAAATGTTTTGCCAAAAAGATAACCTCGTGTCTGAGAGGGGACTCAATTTTTTTATTATCGACTCTTTTTTTCGGCGCTTATTCCACACGGCGTATTGCGAAAATTTGGCCGCATAAGATTAGGATTTCTTTTAAACCCTTCTTGCAAAATATCAACTTCTGTAAACGTACTATTTTCCAAAGTTCTGTAATCGAACGAATGAAAGTTTCCCTTTGGTAAATATTATTTCGGAAACGTCTCGTAAATAAGGCTTTAATCTATTTATCTTTGTAATCGAAGAACAGTTTTTCCAATTCACCATTTCATTAATGTTAAGGCTTTTAACTGTTACGTGGACTTTATATGCGCTTTGTATTGCAGAAATACTCAATGCTAAGCAACAGCCACGTAAATGCGCGCCTACTAAGTAAAAACTACGTATGCGCTTCGTTTTTACGCGGGTATTTCTTAGTATTTAGTAAATACGTGGTTTATATTTAGTACGACTACTCAATTAGGTGCAAATACGTGAAAATAAAAAAGCCAATTTATTACTTCCACAGCAATATACGTGATTTTTTCTTCGTCAACATGTTCAGAAAGCTATTTCAAAACATATGAAATAAATATCTCAATTTTGGAACAAATGTCGAATACGTGTTTTTTTCTTATGACGGCAGTATAGTTATAGATGATTCTCTATTAAAACAACGAAATTTGCCGACCCTGTATATGTATTTTAAATATTTGATTTATGAATTCTGAAAACAAATTGGTTTGTTTACCTCTACAATAAATAAAACGAACCTTTAATTAGATTTAAAGTGCAAACACCGGCATGTATTTATTTGAAAATAAAAAGGTGATAGGTATTTGCAGCTGAAAAATTAGTACGATTAATATCAGTCTGTATATTATTTACACGTAGATGGATTTTAAAAATTTGATGTATGAACCTTTAATTAGATTTAAAGTGCAAACACCAACATGTATTTAAATGAAAATAAAAAGGCGATAGGATTTTGCAAATAAAAAATTGGTACAATTAATATTAGTATATTATTTATGCGTATACATGTATTTTAAAAATTTGGTTTAGAAATTCTGAAAACAAATGGGTTATCCCTACAATAAATAAATAAAACTAACCTATAATAAGGTTTAAAGTGCAAACACTAGCAGTTGTTTATTTAAAAATAAAAAGGTGATAAGTAATTACAGATGAAAAATTTGGTAATACTAACTTTAAAAATCTGTATTTTAAAAAGTATCCAATCACGGTTTTATTTGTGACCACGACACTTTTTCATTAAATGTGTAGTCTACTTTTACAAAGAGAAAGAGATGTAAATAGACTATAAATATTGTAACAGTCATTAACAATTATTGTTTATTATTGCTATATATTTATGTTTTACAAAACAATGGTTCGTTCGAATATGTATTCATGAAGTTCATTATTTTATTCAACATTATAAATCACTACGAATTTTGCAGTTTTTATCAGAGATTAAATCGAAAAGTCATTTTATTAAAAAACAAACATGCAGAGAAAGCCGGGCGTCAATAATTTTGCTCGGTGTTTTATGAACAAATTAAACAGTGTAAATTTAGGATGATTTTTAAAATAAAATTGAAACAACACGGAACAGACGAATAAAACGCTCATTGTGAAAAACTTTTCCACGGTATCGTAATTAAACATCAAGAGGAAATGGCAATATAAATGGGCCGAAGTTTTACTAATAAATGAAACTTTGTGTTTACAAATTTAACGAATACGTTCAATTATAGTAGTTTCTGTTTGTTTTAGTTGTATAGTTAGAGAGCCGACTGGTTCATTTGAAGTGACAAATTAGTTTCACTAGCATCACTTAACCGTTGTAAGAGGTAGGATAGAATCCTCAAATAACAATGTGAACCAAAGGCGCTGGTAAGACAAACGGGCACTTGAAATGCACAACAGAATAGGGAGGACTTCAAAAATAAAACAATTTTAAAATTTGGCCTGTAATTCGACAAAGTCGGTGAATTCAAATATTTGTATACAAATTAAAAATTACAATAGATGGAGAAAAACTGACGAAATAAAAATTAATCAACTCTCGTCTATTACTGGACAACGTTGTCTCATATCAAACTAGAGACGTAACGTTTTAAAGTTTAAAAACTACGACTAATATATGATTTTTTCGAAATTTGGTGTGAATTGAAAAAATATTAATGGAACCTATATTATTCATACGAGTATGTAAATATCTATCAATTTGTTGAAAACATTACGCTAAGTGGTGCCCACCTAACCGAGACTGATGGGGCAAACTCGTAGCATAAAAGAAATTATTTGATTTTTAATTATTACTAGTAAGTCGTTGAATTTTCAGGTTTATGAAGCATTAGCGTTACTTAGAACATTTCAAATAGCCTTTCGATTAAGACGTAGGTCTCCAACCTTTTTTGGCCTACCGTCTACATTCCTAAAAAACTTTCCATAGAGTACTTTCGAGTATTTTCCAGGTGGCAACAGTTGTTCCTCAACCCCCCCCCCCCCCCCTAAATTTGCCTTGGATCAAAAAGGCCCCTTAGCTCGCTTCATCGCATACCAGCATACCATTGGGAACCACTGGATTAGGGTTTACAAATTATTGTTTGAACAATTTATAAAAACATATTTGGGCCCCTTACCCATTAAGCCTGTTTATATAAACATATTCGGTCCTTTAATCCTTAAGCCTACCCTTGTAAAATTTATGGTTCCTTTACCCTGCCCACATAAAATAGTTAATCCCTTTACGCCTACTATGTAAAAATAATATTTGGGATTTTTACCTTTAATTCTAATATCAAATTCCGATACGTTCCATTCTGGAATTCGTTAAAGGTCATGTAAAATGTATCGTTACTTCATCATTCTGTATGTTATTCGCGTAAGATCCATAATTATTTAATATCTTAAAATTATTATTTTCACTTATCTATTTTTACTTACAATAAATAACTACTCAAATATAGGAATGTTAAAATAAATTTTACACAAGTGATGTACATCATTTTTCTTACGATCACAAAATTATGCATACAGAACGAATATACTTCATATCCATTCTTGGTAGGGAGAACACTGCAAAACAAATGAAATCCACCAAAGTTCATATTTTTATCACCCAACTACAATTATTTTTAAAATTTTAAACAAGTGACAATTCTGTCTTACTAATTGTCAGTATATTTTTTAGTTATTGACATTAAATATACATTAAAATAAGTTATTCATGTGTAGAATCGATAAATTTCTATTTTTATTTGGTCTATAATTATAAATAATTCGTTAATTTTAGTAAAACTATATGAAGTCAATAAGCGCCTCGATGGTGGTGAGGTCAGAGCACTTGGCCCGGGTTTAAATTTAGGATCGGGACAAATTAAATCTGTTTTTTTTTCTTGTTTATTTTATTTTATAAATTAGGAAAAGTCATAAATTATTTTTAAATTAGTTATTTTATCTTAATAACCTAAAATATTTTTTAATATTTGTAGATTTTCGTTAGTGGGTCGTAGAAAAAATATACTGTGCAACTCGAGTGGATTGTCCATACCGCACTCAGAGGATTGAGCATTCCGCCTACGTCTTTGTGCGTTATGGCCATCATACGATGCCGTATGGACAATCCACTCGAATTGTACAGTATATTTTTTCTACGACCCACGAAAATCTACAAATTTAAAAAATTATTTTAGGTTATTAAGACAAAATAACTAATTTTAAAACAATTTGTTTTACTAATTTATAAAATAAAATAAACATAAAAAGAGTTAATATAATTAGTCTCCAGCCAAAATTCGAACCCGGGTTTTTCACGTGGATGGTAAACGCTCTGTCCTCACCTCCACCGCCACTTTTATGATTTTAGTTTTAATACTTGTAATTAAATTAGTTTCATATAGTTTCAATAAAATATAATTTTTTTTTGAAAATGTGGACCAAATAAAAATACTATTATTTATCGATTCTGCACAAAAATAACTTATTTTACTGTATATTTAAAAAATATACTAACAATTAGTTGGACAGAATTGTCACTTATTTAAAATTTTAAAAATATTAGTTGGGTGTCCAAAATATGAAGTGTGATTGGTGTATTTCATTCTCACTACCTGGAATGGATATGAAATATATTCGTTCAGTTGAACGCAATACCATACTTTTTCGTTTTGTAGTTTGTGTGTAGATAAACTAATATCCATGTGAGTATAGAAAAACTATTATTCAGAGCCTTTATCAAAATAGTACAAAATAAGTAGCGGAAAGATGAATGGATTGCCTAACTGTACGGGTTATATTGTAATACATAAAATGTATTTAAAAAAACAACAATTAACGTATTTTTTCGATTTTCTTTTTCAATTTTTTTTTTTTTTTCAAAATAATGCTTATATCGATAATTGAACCTTGATTGCGAACTCGTTGAAATCATAGATATTTTATCTTAATAACCTCTAAATTGTTTTTTAAATTTATAGACTTTCGTTAGTTGGTCGTAGAAAAAATATAATGGCGAGAGAATAGTCCGTAACGCACCATTAAGCACTCTGCCTACAACGACGTGCTCAAACTTTGTTTTCGTGCGATATGGCCATCATATTCACTCTTATTGCACAAACTACTAGAATAATAGTAAGTATAATATTAACAATTTAATCATCAAATCGATTTTACTATTAATTTGGATAATGCATAAATAAAAATAAAAATGATGCATCTGATGCAGAAAGTAGATTCTTATTATTCATACCTACTTACATGCGCAGAAAGTAGATTCATATCCACGCGCATGTGATATAGAGCACTTCCATAGAACAAAAGTAAAAGTTGGAAATGCTTTTGCCAGTTCTCCCACTTTATACACATAAATTGACAGGTTGGCAGCGGATCTCCCCGAAGTGGACGCGATACATTGGCGTACAAAATTATTTTATAGATGTTAATAATAATTTCCAGTAAATAGTTTAATAAATTGTGAATAGCTGTTGAAATTTTGTAAAATTATAATTTGAATATTATAATACATGTTTAATAATTATTTATAATCCATAAATACATGCGATTGTCCGATTCCGCCGATAACAATTTAAAATTACTGGCAGGTAAACATTACTGTTAAATTCTCGGAGCCGCCCGACGTGGTTTGACGTTTACCCCCTCTCTACCTACCAAAAGACTTTTCAACTTTTACTTTCTCTATACAACTAAATAATGCGATATGTGTCAAAAATCTTTTTTCTACACCCACATGGAAGCCATGTCATTGCGTTCAACTGAACGAATATATTTCATATCCATTCTAGCTAGTGAGAACACTGCAAAAAATAAAATCCACCAATTAAGGTTCATATTTTGGACACCCAACTAGGTACTATTATTTTTTAAATTTTAAATAAGTGACAATCCTGTCAAACTAATTGTCAGTATATTTTTTAATTATTAAGATTGAATATACATTAAAATGAGTTATTTTTGTGCAGAATCGATAAATAATAATAGCATTTCTATTTTTATTTGAACCATATTTTGAAACAAAAATTAAATTCTATTCAAACTGTATGAAACTATTTTAATTACGAGTATTAAAAGCAAAATCGTAAAAGTGGCCGTAGAGACATGGATAGAGTACTTGACTTCCATGCAAAAAGTCGGCGATCGATTATCGGCTGGCGACTAATTGTTTTTTTTTTTTTTTTCATATTTATTTTATTTTATAAATCAGTAAAATTCATAAATTATTTTAAAATTAGTTATTTTGTCTTAATAACCTAAAATATTTTTTTTAATTTGTAGATTTCCGTTAGTGGGTCGTAGAAAAAATATACTGTACAACTCGAGTGGATTGTCCATAACCACCATGTTGCACAAACTATTATTAATTGACGTTCAAAAAAATTTAAACAATTTGACATCTAAAAGTGACAGTAATATAGAAAAAATTCTGTTGTTTCACAGCTGATACGCATAGCCATCCATAGTCTGATTTCACTATGTTTGAGTGAATAAAATGAAAGCTCCATAAGAAATGCAATTGATATTCAAAGTAATTAAGTTGAATTGAAACATTTCAAATTCAATAGGGTTCTCACTTGGAAGACATTTTTCAAGAAACTCTAAATCGCAAGGCGATCGGAGCTTTCGTTCTAGAGTTAGAGTTATCGTGTCAGCATACATACGCACAGCGAACTAGACGAAATTTTTGTTTGGATTATGGACTTAGTGTGATTGGAAACGGAGAAAAAATGTAAAAAGTGGAGAATTTTTCGTCGGCACGAATCTACTACTGTGGACCCATAGGTAGGAGGCCTCAATAAAAAATGACAATTCTCCATTATTAAATGTAATCGTATTAACATCAAGTTAGCCATCTGGTTTGTTAAACTGGAATCTGGCTCTCACCTGAATTCAAAAAGAAAAAAAAAACAAAATATAAATAGACAAAACAGTTTATTTAGGAACTTTAATGAGACAGTATTCTGACCTGTAAAATCCACACATAGATAATCATGCAATTCTCAGTGAAACCGGAAATGTATGCTATTTTTGATTTTACAAACGAAATTGCTTCCAAAATAACCATGCCAAATTTGAGGAAAAAAAGACAATTATGTAGGTACTTACTCTGCATACGCGAAACTGCTGAAATACCGTATCATAAATTAATAAAAAAATTAAATTTATTTACTTTGTCTAAAGTAAATGATTAAAAAAACAAACACTATGCTTTTAAATTAACCGGGCTAATGAGGTCGATGTCGTTGAATATTAATAAACTGTAATTGATTTATTTTTATCACATATAGAAATCGTTTTATTTAGAATATTTTCCTATGAAAATATGCTACGAACGCTTGAAATAAATTGTACAAACTACAATAATTATTTTTCTAATAACAACATTTTTAACAGTATGTATTTATCATGTACAACAAGCAGGGGCCGTTGCAATCGAGTACAAATAGGGTGACTACCTGAAGCTGAAGAAAATATTAAAAATACCTATGAATATCTTAAAATTGTGATTTAAAAGACAGAAAATTGAGCTTATTCCCATTATTATACTCTTCACACAGTAATTTGTGAAGAGTATTATAGGTTTACTTTCCAGGAACCAAAATTATTAATATTCATCCAAATTTAAAAAAATTTGTACCAAAATTCTTCTCATCAAATTTTAAACAAGTTTTATAAATGTCCGTCCGATGTCACGTTTTTTGTCCGCACGATAAGTCAAAAACAAAAACTGATATGAACTTGAAATTTTCAGGAAAAATCATGCTCCACAATAGAACGAATCTGATTAAAAAAGGGGATTAGGGGGGGGGGGGTTAAAATTAAAAAAAAAATCAAATCAAAAACAGAAAACAATATTAACTTGAAATTTTTAGGAAAAATCAAGTTCTGCAATGGGACGAAGCCTATTGATTTAAAAAAAATCTATTAAAATGGAGGGGTTAAAGAGAGTTAAAATTTGAAAAAAAAAATAAAACAAACTAAAAACAATATCAACTTAAAATTTTCGGAAAAATCAAGCTTTACAATGGGGCGAAGTTTATTGATTTTTAAAAAAATTCGATCAAAAATAGGGGAGTTAAGGGGGGTTGAAATTTGAAAAAAAAAATCATAAATCAACAACGAAAAACGATATCAACATGACATTTTTATTAAAAATCAAACTCTATGAGGGGACAAAGAATACTGATTTTGAAAATTTTTATTAAAAATGGCGGGGTTAAGGGATTATAAAACAAAAACGGAAAACAATATCAACTTGAAATTTTCAGGAAAATCAAACTCTACAATGGAACGAAGCCTATTTATTTAAAAAAAATCTGAATAAAAAGGGGGTTAAGGAGGTTAAAATTTAAAAAAAATCATAAATCAAAAACGAAATCCAATATCAATTTGAAATTTTCCGGAAAAATCAAGTTCTGCAATGGGACGAAATCTATTGATTTTTTAGAAAAAATCTGATTAAAATGGGAGATTAAGGAGGGTTAAAATTAAAAAAAAAAATATAAATCAAAAACAGAAAACAGTATCAACTTGAAATTTTTAGGAAAAATCAAGCTCTGCAATGGGACGAAGTCTATTGATTAAAAATGGAGGGGTTAAGGAGGGTTAAAACTTTAAAAAATGCATAAAACAAAAACTAAAAAACAATAACTTGAAATTTTCAGGAAAAACAATCTTTACAATGGGACGAAATTACAAAATTAAAAAAATACTTGTGGCACTCGGGGACTGCCGCGGTAAAGCTATTGCATAGCATTTTTTATCAACTTATGCAATTATAATTATTTATTTATTTTATTTATGCAGTATTTTTTTTCTTTGATATTAATTCAAGTTACACTTTTTGAGCGTGGTGACCGATAAGAAAACAATTTTTTTCTTTTATTGAATAAATGAGAAGTTAATATTGTATATTGTTTAAAATATTTTTATTATCTTACAATACATGTAGGTTATTCAGGAATTTTTATCATTGAAACTATAGGTTTATGGTAACTGAAATAAGAAACATAAGTTTGAGACTTGATATCCTCTAAATATCTGGAAAATACCGCGTCAATGGTGGTCCCATATTTTGTTGTGGATTCTTGTGGATCATTATTTATTTTCAAATTCAATTTTTCCGAAATTGTGTCTAAAGGAGATAGAATCAGTTATAAGCAGTTAGCAGCTAGTCTACACACATACGTCTAGTCGCACGCACACCGTGCCGAAGTCTGCCGAACTGAAACGACGTTAGACGATGCACGGCTTTCAACGCCGCACCGCTGTGCCGGTCGAAGTGGGGGGTGTTAGGTTTATTTTCGTTACGGAATTTCTTTTTCGATTTTACGATTTTTAGATTTTACAATTTAACGATTTTTAAATTTTTCGATTTTTTTTGTTTTTCGGTTTTTCGATTTTCTTTTATTGAATAAATAATATTGTTTAACGCCGCACTGCTGTGCCGGTCAGAGTGGGGGGTATTAAGTTTTTTTCGTTACGGAATTTCTTGATTCGGTCGACGCGTTCAACGCCCGCGATAAAAGCTATGCAATAGCTTAAAAAAATCATAAAACAAAAACGGAACGAAGCCTATTGATTTTAAAAAAAATGGGGGGTTAAAAAGGAGTTTGTTTAACTGTGAAGTGTATTATGTATGTGCCAAGACTGCCAAGTATTATACGAGTTTTGTCCGGAAAATTCGAATAAAAAATTCGGGGTGACGTGTCAAGTCGTTGTAGTTCCCCCCTCTATGCACTCCCCTCCGCTCAGTTCGAGCAACAATATATCCCCTGTAGTAAAGTCAAAAGTCACTGGGATTCAAGAAATGGCTTTGAGTTACACTGCGGCCAGGCGCAGAGTCACATGGCGCTAGTATCTTTTTGAATTTTGACGTCTGAATTCGGCACGTTCATTGGTTGAAAACGAAGTTTTTGAGAAGCGAAGCTTGAAGTGTCAGTATCGACAAGTGATATTTTTTTTATTTTTTCTGCTACGAAATGTATACCATTTATCATTTATTAATATTAATTTTGTTTCAGCGATATTTATTGTGATTTGTGTTGTTTTATTGCTTACTTATTAATTAAGGAAAGCAAAACGTACAACAAATTCAGAAAAAGAGGATTCAAGGAGTGATTCCTATGGCTGTCACCCAAGGGTCCCCGCCCTAAATAATACGTTTCCAATGGGAAAAGCCTTTAAAATTCTAGTATAACAATTGTATGTTTCAGTTTTTCCTTCTTTTAATGTAGGTACTAATTTTGACGTAAGTTTTTAATAATTTTTCAGTTAACCTCTTATAGATAATAGTTTTCCAGTGGCAAAAGCCTTTAAAATTCAAGTATAATAATTTACTGTTTCAGTCTCCTTTTTCGAAGTAGGTGTCCATTTAAATTACAAATTTTTATTTCACTTGTTGATTTTAGCATTTATATACAGTATCGGCTATTGAACACTTTCCAATACGCTTTGCAAGCATCGAAGCGAAAACTAAAGAGTTAGCATTAGTGCGATCAGGAAACGAATAATATGAATGTTGCCTTGTGTGCTGTGTACACGGCGCGATACATCCCCACGTATCCGGCTGTCTACGTTCATAGTATTCCATTTCTTCTCGCAGTAATGCTAACTTTGTAGTTTTCACTTGGACACTAGCAAAACCTATTGTAAAACATTCGATAGCCGACACTGTATTATCACAAACATATCTTAATAACTAACGAATAATTTAATTTAATATAGTGTTTCTTTTTTTTTTCAGACAAATGGATATGGCTAGAGTTATCCTCTACTTTAAAATAAATTAAATAAGATTTATAATTTTTCAAATAAGATATTTTATACAATTTTTTTTACCAGAGTCAATTTTTTTTCAGATCTAAACTCTATAGGTAAAAAATGTTATTTTAAATGTGTTGTTAATCTAAACGCTGCTCTTATTGTAATAGCTAACAATAAAAGAATTCGTATTATTTTTAGCTATCAAAATAAAAATAGCGCCTGGATTTACAGCTCGTTTAATGTAACATGCAATAATACTTCTCAATGATTATTGCCGAATGTATATATTTAAAAACTCTCGCCATTCCGCTGCTGGAAATTTACGATTTTGGCGGGAAATTTAAATTTTGCCTTAAAATTATATTTGAATTTACCGCCATATCGAGTTAGTTGAGCGGCCAGTTGCATTTAACGCTGCAAACTTACTGCCATCTCTACAGTGCACTACTACAGGGGTTCTAGACAGAGCGCTCTGCGTCTGCTTATTGAAAGTAACCTTTCTTTTACTTGCCGTCGGCATGGAGCTCTCTTTGTTTGAGGAACAGCGCATCAACATCAAGTTTCTTGCAAAGTTAGGCAAGAATGGCCATGAGATTTTTGAGTTTGAAACAATTCTCTGAAGGAACCAACCGTCAACAAGTGGTTAAAAAGACTCCGGGAAGGCCGAGAAGAGGTGAAAGATGACCCTCGCTCTGGACACCCCTCCACATCAAGTTTTGATGGAAATGTTGAACGAATTCGGATTTGTGTTCTTAAAGATCGTCGATTGATTGAAAAACTTGAAATGAAAATTGTGCGCGAAAATCGTGCCGAAGCTCTTGACTTCACAAAAGAAAGCAAGGAAGGTTGCTTGCTGTGAGGATTGGTTGGAAGCAGAGGAAAGGGGGAACTTTCTCAACCGGGTCATCACTAGAGACGAGTCTTGGTTCTACGAATTCGATGTGAAGCTGAAATATCAAAGCAAGGAGTGGAAGCAAGCAGGGGAACCGAAAACAAAAAAGTCGCGAAAATCAAGGTACAATGTGAAAACAAAATTGATTGTTTTCTTTGATTCTCGGGACATTGTTCACCCGGAATTTGTTCCTCCCGGCGACAATTAACGAAGTTTTTGGCCCGAAGTTCAATCACCGTGACAAAACACCCGCCTTATTCACCCGATTTAGCCCCTTCGACTTCTTCCTGTTCCCAAAATGCAAAATGGTGTTTTGAGGGCGGCACTTGGGGGATGTGGAAGCCATCAAGGCAGCAACGACACGGCAACTGAAGAGCCTCACAACTGACGACTTTCAGCGATCTTATCAAGAGTGGAAACGGCGTTGGCAGAAGTACATCTTGTCTCAGGGGAAGTACTTTGAAGGACACCATATTGAAATACCTGAATAATTATAAAATAAAGTTATTATTCTACTTTTATACATATTTTTCCGGACAAACCTCGTATATCTTCTTTTTAGTTAATAATTCACATTGCTTTAGTAATTAGTCCAGAATCAAGAGACGATAGTTGTTTTTTTTTTGAACACTGGCATCTAAACGTAGTTTTTGTTACCAAAGACGACAGTTTAAAATTCATTAAATGTTTTTTATTACTATATTTTTGTGTACTTGATGTGTTAGCTTTTTATTATGCAATTATGCAATTATGCAATTGATAGATATAATAACAACAATAATCTCGTCAAAAGGACACCGCACTTAAAGCACTGAAAAAAGGTTTCGGTAAAAATGTCTTAATTTTATATATGTTGTAGTCCTAAACATCTTTATTGAATTTGTGAAGAAAAATTGGCGGGGTCCACGAGCCGTTTCGGAGCTAGGGTCACTCATAAGTGTACGTAAAAGGGGGCTTGCTATATGTGCACTACTTTTCAAATTGTCCTTATAATCAAAAAAGAGCATAATTTAAAACAAAAACAGCATGCATGCCTTGAATAGATATAGTTACTGCTATAAAGTCTAAATATGGCAACTCTACAGGGTGAACAATTTTAAATGGTACGGAAAGTTGAATATTTATATGATATTTTTAGTATTTTTGTTTATTGGTATGCATTTTAGCAAAAAAATTAATTTTAATACTGACGACTTGTTTTTTTTTTAAATTCAGGGTGATGCAAAAACCATATCAAGATAGTTTTACTAGTTTTGTACAAATCATAGTTGTAGTTGTACGTTTATACAGGGAGATACTTCAACCTACTACTTTTAAGCAAAACAATTTTTTAACTTAAGTGCAACAGTAACCAAGCAATTTTCTACAGAATTGACTAAAAGTTACCAAATTATTGCGCGGCTACATTCAGGTCATTTGGCGAAAAATAAATCTAAATATTATTGGCAATGTGAAATCGATTTGAAACATCTCGTATTTCTTCTAAAAGAGAATTTGAAGGATATTTTACGTTCACCAAATGCCTAGAATATCCCAGAAACCAAACTACGCTTGTAATATGTGAACAAGTACCCACTAGTTACGCTTTAGATTTTAGCATATATCTAATCCAGAAAAAAATTAATGAAAACCTAAACAGAAATGTTTGTTACAGGTGTAACCATACAGGGTCCGACAAACCTCTGTCGTAGCTCTATAACTCCCTTATTTAAAAACTTGCAAGAAAAAATGTATACATAAGTTATAAGGTATTCTGAGCTGCACATTTTAAAATTATTTTGAAATTATTTTGAATTATTACAAGGTGACAACATAAAGTTATATTTTTTAAGTACGATACCCTGTATATTATTTCACGTTTTAGTTCTTTGTAATGAACGGAATTCAACGATGTAGAACATTTGTCTTCTGAATTGAATAATGTAAGAGCTATAAACAATTGAAAATCGGATTCTTATACTTTTAGACACTTGCTGTGTGAAAACGGTTCAAAGGCGAAGAAAATGGCTTGCATGTCCATGTCCTAACTTTTCATATACTGTATGATACAATAAAAAAAAATTGTATGCAGGGGTGGTCAAAAATCCGAATTATTTACAACTCTGTATCATTATTTTGCGAAAATCATTGGATAATATTTAAAAAGTTAAAATAGGGACATGTAATCCATTTTAGTTGATTTTGAATCGATTTCATATAACAATTGCCCAAAGTTGAAAAAATCCAATTTTCAACTGTTTATAACTCTTCAATTATTCACTCCAGAGTAAAAGTATACTATACCGTTGAATTCGGTTCGTCACAACGAATGAAAATGTGAAATAATATATAGGGCATCCTATTTAAAAAACAACTATATGATATCACCTTCTAATGATGCCCCCTATATATTTCAAAATAATTCTAACCCCCCATCGACGTGCTCGTCGTCAGTATTAAAATTATTTTTTTACTAAAATGCATACCGAGAAACAAAAATACTAAAAATATCTTATAAATATTCAACTTTCCGTACCATTTAAAATTGTTCACCCTGTAGAGTTGCCATATTTTAGACTTAATAACAGTAACTATATCCATTTAAGGCATGCATGCTGTTTTTGTTTTAAATTATGCTCTTTTTTGATTATAAGGACAATTTGAAAAGTAGTGCACATATAGCAAGCCCCCTTTTACGTACACTTATGAGTGACCCTAGCTCCGAAACGGCTCGTGGACCCCGCCAATTTTTCTTCACAAATTCAATAAAGATGTTTAGGACTACAACATATATAAAATTGAGACATTTTTACCGAAACCTTTTTTCAGTGCTTTAAGTGCGGTGTCCTTTACTCCCTTAATAGTGAATAGAAAGCATTACAAGTTACATGCCTAGTCTCTGTTTCTTGTGGAATATTGTTTGTTTAATCCCACAAATCGAACATAATTATATTTAAATACATATTCATTCCAACTATATTTTTTTATTAATCCACAAAATTTCATTAACCTATCGTCCAATTAGTTGAGAAAATATCAAAATAAGCACTAAAATAATAAAAAAATATACGTAAGCTCATAATCTTGACTACTTCTCTGCTAATATGAAAGTTGAACTCTCATAAGCTCTCACACTATTTTAATTTCTTCAACTAGGTATACCAAAAGAAATAACTTTTTTGTAGTACCATAGGTATGTAGGTACTATAATAAAATCACAAATAAAAAATATAATGACTAATAAACGTTAATTTAAATTAGTTTTATGTACCCGGTATGTATTTATGTAAAAAACACACTCAAAATGGCCATGGACGGCGGAGGTGTAGAAGAGATAACTTTTACAACGCCAAAAGTGCAAATAGCTGTAAAAATCGCCTTAAATTTATTACCAGATAAAACTATATAATACGTCGATCTACGAATCTTTCAGACAATGGAAAATTGCCAGAAAAGTTAATTCCTGCTTTATATCAGGCTGGGTGTACTTAACCGAATTTTATAAAATATAAATCTTCTACGTTACTCGATGCAGAGAAATGGAGAAATCAATACTTTGAATTTATCTAAACAAGAGGAATATTTAAAAAAATATATTTATATATTTACTGTTATAGGAAACTATTTTATCACAGAATAATTTATTATTAGATATAAATACAATACAATTTGTATTGATGTCACACTAATAAGGCCATTGACACATCGTGTTCAACTCCTCGTTAAACTAAATAAAAATATACAGAAAACTAGTACGTTATTAATTAACAGAATTTAAAAACGTGCACTGACAAAATTGTAGAAATTTTTAATAAAACCGAACATACTTAGTTTGTATTTCCGAGTTTATTTCAGTATATTTGAGACTCTACTACCATTCAACTTTTTTCAGTTGCTACTAATAAGCATTCAGATTTTCATAATCAATGGCCCTTTATACTATTAAAAAAAATAAAATAAACACATTTTGATCTGTATGTAAACTATGTAAATCCATAGTCAAAGAGTTGAGGGGCTCTATTTAGGTTTTGTTGTAAAACTAAATTATACAGATTGAAATGATTTAAAAAAAAAACGTCGGTGATTGTACTCATTGGCGGCGGAAGGGGATCTGAGAGGGCTTCGACCTCTCCCATAAAGGATGCCCCGATCTGCGCATCAGATTGTAAGTACACTCCACTCTATAGTTCGGGACACACTGAGAATGTATTCTTGGTTGCATATATGAGGACCGTTTGTCCTTCTTGATGTCTGACGTCCTCTGCAGAAAGGAAGGATCCCGATAATTTGTGATTTTTAGACTTTCGCATAGCGCATTAAGAACCGTAACCTTTACTGCAAAAAAAGATCCAGGCCACATACGAATATTTTTGTGATACAATATGAATGATAATAGCATATCTCCAAAGAATTCCGTCTGATGACAAAAGCTATTGGATAGGAGAAGGAAAGCCCAAGCTTTGGTCAGGTAAATCGTGTATTAAGATAAATAGAAAAAATGGATGTTGCAAATAAAAAAGTCGGCTGTTTAAAAACACGTAAGATAGTTCTTGATAATTAAAACCATTTTCAATAAAAAAAAAAAAAATTTGAAGACAACACGCATGCTGAAATAGATATCAGAAAAACAAATGAGTCCTACGGTATTATTTAAAAACTTGCTAAAAAGTATAAAATCCAAAGATAGAGGACAAAAAATATACGATGCACTTAATTCCGAACGATTGCATGCAATTTTATGAACATATAACCGGCACGGACATCGACGATAATGTGGATGGATTCAGCGGAACACCTGATTTTGAACCGGAACCTATGATGGTAGAATAAACTGAAAAGACAATATGTATTTTTTTTCCTACTTCCTCTGGCAATAAAATATCTTTAACAAAACAGTGCTAAAATTTATTTTACATAAAATAGCCGACCCACAAAAACCAAAAAATCCAAGTGAAATATCTTCTTTTTTAAATTTGTAAGGCTAGCGCCACATTAGGCAGACATTCAGCCGCCGAACTTCAGCAAGCAGAACGTCTGCTGCAGACAAATCCTATAATCTCTTACGAGCAATTCGTTAACTTGCTACCTTGAGCTGAAGATCGGTTGAAACGCCTAGCATTTGAATGCCTAATGTGGCGCTAGCCTAAAAATTCATATTGTATACGCATATTTAAGGCACGTAATTGTCAAAAACTTTTTTGGGGTTAGTTCAGTTGTGATCTTACCTGCAACATAAAAAGTTTAATTGCGATTTTTAATAGGATTTGTTATTTATTCAATGACGATAAATTGAGTGTGACTGCAGCGTGCTTACAAAATAAGTGGGGTCCGTAAAAAACAATTTTTATCATAAAGAAAGAGGAGGAACAAACCAATAGCGAACTGAAATTTCCTGCAAGAAGAAGCGGATAAAGCAGTCAAATTCTCGTGAATATACTCATACATATGATGAGGGGTTTGAGAGCTTATTGAGAGGAGGAATTGTGTACGTTTTTTTTATTCCGCCAACTTTGAATGCAATTTATAATATTATTTGAGGTAATGAGAATTCACCATCGTTCTCTTTAAGAACCCTATGTAGATTGATGAAAGGTATTGATTTTGAATATGTGAAGCCTGGTCGTAAAAGTATAATGTTAGAACGAAACGACATCATTCATTGGCGGCACAAATATTTAAGAGCCATCAATCAAATCGCCAACAGAATTGTACGTTATCTATTTAGATGAGACTTGGGTCAACGTGGATCAAAACGGTTAACCCATGCACGGTGTGATAACACGCGCGCGTGTTTTCTTTGAAACGAAAAAACGATGACGATTATCATGAGAAAAAGAACACGGACTATTTTGAGCAATAGTTTTGGGAGTCGCTGATTCCTGACTTACCCAAAAATGGACGAAATAACGTTGTTGTTATGGATAACGCTTCGTAACATTCCCGTAAATTTAGTTTTCCAGCTACCTCATGGAACAAACCCGAAATAAACATTGGCTGTTCGAAAAACATTTTCTTTGACGACTCCTATTTAAAATCTGAGTTGCTTGAAGACAAATATAAGATTGAGGAAATAGGTAGTTGCAAAATACGGGGTAACTGTTTTACGTTTTACCACCGTGTCATTGCGATCTTATTCCGATCGAAATGATATGGAATCAGGTAAAGCGCTATATTGCTATGAACAACCTTTAATTTCGAAACACAGGATGTTCGTTCATTGATAGATGAAGCATTTGAACATGTCACTGAAAAATTAGCATAATTGCGTTGCACAAGTCAGAGAAAAAAAAGAAATGTGGTTCGCTGATAATCTCCAAGGCAACGTTCATGAATTAATTATAAGAGTAAATTTTGGCGACAGTTCTGAGAGTGAGATTTCGACCTCAATGAGTCAATGACTTATCTATTGCATAAAATTTGTTTATTATGTTAACTTACAAATCTATAATTTTGAAATTCATTGTTTATTATTTATTATTGAACATATAAATCTTCAGATAAACCCCGTGTCGAAATGTGCATGTTTTTTGCCGATCCCAGCATAGCGCACTGTATTCTTAGTGTGTCTCGCACTATAGCAAGAAAAGTTATTCCGCCGCCAATAATAGTACTCATGAAAATGCAAGTTTGAAAAATTGTGTTTTCAAAATAGAAAATTGTCCCTAAATCATCAGCTGGTTTTAAAAAATGAATCGTCCAATCGGAAAGGGTTGTATTTATAAGCGTTAATAAGGGGTTTAATTGCAATAAATTTTTTTGGAGATAATTTTAAAACTACTTCTTCTAAACTAATTCTTTACACAAAAAGGTACCCGTTTTATAGAAAATTGAATGTGAAAATTTTGCTGTACATAAAAATCGGCATTTATCATAGCGTCAAAGACTTAAAAAATATATTTAGAGGTATTGCTATTTAATGATTTTTTATTTATTTATGTAATACTAATGCACTGAATCGTTGGTATAAAAATTGTATTTGGAATCTCGGGCTAAATATTGATTTTTTCTATTTTGATAGAGTAACATCCACGGAAACGCGTGATCTAAAAACTATATTTTTTATAGGTCTTCATATTTGATTTGAGCGTTACAACAAATAACAATAACTATTGTTCGCCCAGTGGTGTCGAAATTCGACCATAATCATTATTGAAAATTTGAGGAAAACATAATGAAACACTTTTAGTACCAAAACGTTCGCCCTTTGGTCCCATAAATTACCTGCATAAAATTAATTCGTCAATTTCATTCCAAAGTCACTTTTGACGACTTTTGAAAAAAGGTGGGGGGAAAGTATGTGGTACCAAAAGGTTACTTTACGAGGCCCATAAAAAGGAGAGTTGCGTGTGGATAATCCCATCGCTCTGCTATATTCGACTTCAGCTTCATAAAACATATCGAAAATAATCATTAACAGCTCAGAAATGGTATAAAAAAAAGGGTGGGGAAAGGAAGTCGATTTACTCTTCGAATTGTACAACCAATAACTCAAAATACCCGAATTATAAAAAAAAAATTAATTCCCCTACACTTAGGGGGGAGGCGAAGTGGACTTGTTCTTCGGGGGATCATAATGATCCCTCCCAAAAAACGTCCAGATAATATACCGTTCCAATCAATAATATTCGTTATTTAATCCATTTTCAACTTTTTTGTGGGGGCCGGAAGGTAGTAACGAAATTCTGATAACGTCTTTTGTTCCTCTATACCAACGTGGGTTGAGGGAGTAGGAGGGGTGGATAGAAAATCTTCAGAACCAAAAAGTATGTCTAAAAAAAATGGTTTAATATTTTTGTATATAGAAGGGAGGGGAGTAGGTGGTGAGAGGGATGAATTTTTTTGTCCGAGGTTCATTTTCCTAAGTCTAATGGTTCTATATATCGACCTCCCTTGGGGTGAGGGGAAGTGGGGTGAGGTATGTTGTTTTAAAATCATTTCAGGCGAGGCCTATGGTCCTTCTATTAGTTTTTTTCTATCCCTTACCATTTAGGCGTGTCAGAGGAAAAGGAAGGAAGTTAGAGGGTTGGGAAGAAGTATTTTTTTTGTTTTTTGCGATCCTCTATGAGTCCATGTAATATTTTCCATATCGGTTTGAAATTAAAGGGTGCTCATGTTCGCTATAAGCTAATTTTATTAGTTAATCATAATTCATAATTGTGGATCAATGGATCCCCTATATTAAAGGTTGGGAAAAAAATAGTAAATATTACCAATTTTTTTTATTGATGACGCTAAATAAAGCTCATCATTAGCTACAAAACAAAAATTTAAAAAAGAAAATCGGTTCGCAAATAGAAGAGAAAATGGCATTGAACTATTTTGTCTTTGCCTATTTATATACAAACATCACTTCACCAGACAAGCTCAACTTTTGGGTTTAAAATTCACTGGTAAGGGGGTGAATACTCTCCCTAGTATTATTATTATTATACCAGTGTAGTTGGTTAAAAAATTGGATTTGTAATCTCGTGCTGTTTTTTTTGGCCTCATAGTCGTATGACGGCGAAAAATTCTAAAAGGGAAAAAATTATGCATTTCAAAAATTTCTCCCGGATAGTTTTTTTGTTTAATCACTTAACAATAACATAATAAATATTTGGTACAAAATTTTTATTTAGATTCACATGCTAAATGTGTTTACTTTCAACAGTCTTTCTGCAAGATTATCTTGTTTCAAATATTAATTCAAATTGAATTAATCCATTTTTTTCAATAAATACTGTGACGAAAGCCTAATTTACTTTTAGTTTATAATGTGACGAAAGTCTAATTTATTTTTAGTTTATTTATTTAAAAACACACTATTTACAATTTATTTCAGACGTACTATTTAATTTATATAATACTTAGACACTAACTAATAATTCTAATTTATTTCTTACACTTTAACTTTTCATTACAATGTTCTATATTCAACTGTCTATGACCAACTGACTGCCGTCTTCGCACTCGAGATATTAATATCAAGCCAACTCTGTAACCAGATACTCCCGATGGTCGAGAGAATTCCAATTCTGACTCAACGGCACACTCCGTCCGTTTCTGCCCGTTTCTCGAGCCTTAGCGGCATTCCCAGAATATTCCATCGCCTCTAGCATGAGTCGGCTGCCACATACGTGAAGGCCGCGCGTACACAGGGTAGGCTTTAAGATTTTCATGACAATACACTATTTTTTATTTATTTGTAAACTTGTATGACACTAAATTCCAATTAAACCAAATATTTTGTCGAATAACAATATCAAAACTTTAAGGAACCACCGTGCGTTTGTCTGCTAGCTTCAACCGCATGAAATTTAATACATAATAGGATAATTATTATTTAGAATGCCAAATGAGATTGTATCAAACCAACATATTCTATTCTGTAGCTTGCTGTAATGTTTAAAAAAATTACCTGCTGTTTTTACCGCCGAAACTGAAATCACCGGAAATCTTTTTGCAGACACACCAATAAATATTATGGAAACGAGCTATTTTCAAAGAAGGGTAAAAAAATCAATTTTTCCAGTTTTTGATAAATTATGGTTCGAAATAAACTTTTCCTAAGAACATTGGCACATCTTAAAATTCTACTTGACGGATAGAATCTTCAGAGTAACACAAAAAGTGAAAATAATATTCCAAGATTATATGTATAATAATACCAAATAGTAATAATTATTGTTATCATTATCTATATTGAAGTGGTTTAATAAACTTACCTTGGTATGGACATTAGGTACTGCAGAACTTTTCTATAATCCTCAGGTTTGGCTCGTTCTCTGCGAGGATTGGCGGGAAATGTCAAAACTGGTCCACCTCTTCGGTCCCGTCCACCAGTCAACACTACCAGCCGTTCCTGAAGAAGGGGCATCATTTCTAACGCCCTTTGCCCGTCCATTGTTTAACTGTAAAAATATTATTTCTAACTTAATGTTAATATTTTTATTCGAATGAGTACATCAACTCAAAGATAGTCGTCTCAGTGGCGTAGGTGTCTTAGGCGCTTTCATTCATTTGCAAGCAATTTTGTGGTTGAGACACACCAGCTTTGAATCCTATGACAGACCGTGTGAATTTTTAATTAATTTGCATGGTTCGTTATAGGATTTGATGGATGCCGAATTAGCAGAAATTTAATTTCTGTTGACATCCAGATTATAAAAAAAATCGCCATGCGTTGCCAATTAGATAATGGTGGGAGGGGGGGGGGGGGGGGCACTGGTAAGTCAAATGGTACCATCAATCATTTTTAAGTCACCACAGACCGCCACGGCAAATAATAATAGCCAAACAAAAACAGAGTGAGCAACTAAAACAGTCAAATTCGATATTTGGCAGTAATTATTAGATGAACTAATTTATTTTGTTCTTTTGGAAATTAAATTGATTTAATCTTAACTTTCATGGATAGGTTTTTCAATTATTTAAGTAGGTACAGTTGACGAAACTGAAATGTGAACCCCAAAATGTAATAGTGTGATTTATAATTTACATCATAGACGTTCCTTGCATTCAAATTTGACAGCTCTTAAAAATTATTGTCAAATAAATTTCCAAAAATGCTGCAGCATGTAACTGAGGCTTAAAATTGGAGAAAAACTGTTTTTTATTTTACATTAAGAAGCGCTGGCAAGAAAAACAAAGATTGCAAAGAACTTTCAGACAAGATGTAGGGAAGGTCTCCAATGAAAATGAAGACAATGCTCTCGTACAATATAATATAATCCTAATAGTCTAAGAGCTAGTAACACAAATTTCATTAAGTGTTTGATGCACTTTGAAATTTTGTAATTTGAAATCATTTGGATGGAAAAGCAGATATACCTGTGTTGGCTAGACCCACCCCGGGACGCCAGGTACTGCGCATAATAGAAAGGCGTCGTAAAATAAAACCCAAAAAAAGTGTTTGATTCAGAGGCCAACAAACAACAATTGAAAGTTTAGGTAATTCTAAAAATACTAGTAATTGGGCAGACACTTTTGAGAGGGTTTATAATTAATAAATCAACCCCAAAGTTGCTTTTTTTAAATATGATTTGAAGTGTTTGATTCACGCTGAAATTTTGTAATTTGAAATCATTTGGATGGAAAAGCAGATATACCTGTGTTGGCTAGACCCACCTGGGGACGCCAGGTACTGCGCATAATAGAAAGGCGTCGTAAATAAAACCCAAAAAAAGTGTTTGATTCAGAGGCCAACAAATAACAATTGAAAGATTAGGTAATTCTAAAAATACTAGTAATTTGGGCAGACACATTTGAGAGGGTTTATAATTAATAAATCAACCCAAAAGTTGATTTTTTTAAATATGATTTGAAGTGTTTGATTCACGCTGAAATTTTAATAGTGTCTTAACTAATATATAAAAAAAAAATTAATTCCAAAAAGGCAGACACTTTTTCCAGGGTTTAATTGCCGGCCAACATAAAAATGAATGAACCTCGTTATGCGCCACTATGCATTGAATAAGTATATACTTTTTAAAAACTTTACATTTTAAATTACCAAGACTGAAATAATAAAACAATATTTTTCCTTTTTTTTTTAAGAAAAAAAAAAAACAAAAAAAACAAAAAAAAAACAAAAAACAAAAAAAAAATAAAAAAAAACTAAGTTTCGGGGCTCGAACCACCAACTTGCTATCCACACTGTCCAAATGTTGACCACTGTACGCTCTGCGCCACCGAGCACACCTTGATAAAAGTTTGGAATCGCTTATAATAATATATAACAATTTATTACAAATCTTTACAAAAAATCATTGTAATTTAATGGAATCACATAAAAATATGATTTAAAAACTACAAAAGTATCATTATTACTTAATTGTATTAATTTTAATCTTGAGAGATTAAAAGTTTAAACATAAGTCATTTAAATAAATGCTTTTTTTTATTATACTGCGAAATATGAATTTAAAATCTCTTTCTATAGTAAATAAGACTTATTTTTATGTCGGCCGGCAATTAAATCCCGGAAAAAGTGTGTGCCTTTTTGGAATTAATTTTTTTTATATTTAATTAAGACACTATTAAAATTTCAGCGTGAATCAAACACTTCAAATCATATTTAAAAAAAGCAACTTTGGGGTTGATTTATTAATTATAAACCCTCTCAAAAGTGTCTGCCCAAATTACTAGTATTTTTAGAATTACCTAAACTTTCAATTGTTGTTTGTTGGCCTCTGAATCAAACACTTTTTTTGGGTCATATTTTACGACCCCTTTCTATTATGCGCAGTAGCTGGTGTCCCGGGGTGGGTCTAGCCAACACAGGTTTATCTGCTTTTCCATCCAAATGATTTCAAATTACAAAATTTCAAAGTGCATCAAACACTTAATGAAATTTGTGTTACTAGCTCTCTGACTATAAAATCCTCTTGGAAAGCACGAGATGTACCATTATTACCAGGATCTCTCAAAAGAGCTCAAAATCGTTTAAAACAAGCTGGCTTAAAAAGTATCCACTTACGCTAGCAAAACCACAGTTTTTCTAATGAAGCGAAGGAGCAATAAAATTAAAATAGGAGTTATTAATAAGCAATAAATTAGCTAAAAATTATGGCATACCAAAATATGAGAAATTCAGTTGTGGCTCTGCTTGCGTACACTACATTTTTAAATCCTTGCATTTTAAAAAAATCGAAAATCATAACATTACGCCTTTTTGGAACACAATGTATATTTTACACTAATTTGAAGTTGTGACCAATTTGACCCTCCCTAATCCTATACTTATTGTAAAACCAATACCATGTACCAGGGGTCTATTTCATAAAACTACTTTGCAACTTTTCACTTTGTACTTTGCAAATTTACAAGTGTAAAATACTTCTGTTTCATAAAATAATATTAGTTATTTTTGCTGGTTATTAATTTTTCATATTCACTTTGCAAATTGCTTTCCGAATTTTACTTTTTAGCTCGTCTAAATTCTCTTCTATGA
This sequence comes from Psylliodes chrysocephalus, assembly GCA_927349885.1. Lineage (NCBI taxonomy): Eukaryota > Metazoa > Arthropoda > Insecta > Coleoptera > Chrysomelidae > Psylliodes > Psylliodes chrysocephalus. The sequence goes on from OV651813.1 coordinate 91,975,940, forward strand.
AACATAAATTTATTAAAATATGCAAAATGCAAGTGAAAAGTTGCAAAGTAGTTTTATGAAATAGGTCCCAGGTCTCCAAATAAAAAAAAACACTGGCCATATTTTTTTGAGAAACCGTTTATACAAGGGATCTGAAATTTTTTTTGCAAAAGTGGTTCCTAGAAATCACTGAAAATTGATTTTAAGTTCCTGACTTTGACATTAGGGTGTGCATTGCTCATAGTCACTGGTAATATATTTTTTCAAAAAAGTCAGATTATGTTGTGTCACAAATCAGAAAATTGTAATATATGTATGAAATTTTAATCAATTTTTGATTACCCACTCTATTATCAATTTATCACAAACATTAAGCCATCTAGAGGTGAAGTTAGAAAATAATTTCCCGAGATTCCTCTTGACCACTTTTACATTTAATTTTTTTCTCAAAATTATATGGCATGTCTTTTCATTAATAAAAGACGTGTTTTATCATTTAGATTCTCTCATTTCAAAATAATGTTTTATCATTGTCTGAAAATCCAGTTTAGGGTGGTGAAAAGGGAAAAGAGTACCTACCTATTTAAAAAACATAAGTGTACTTTTCTTTTTCTAATATCTCAAAAACTGGAAAGGTTACAAATGTGAAAATTAGTATTAAGTAGGAGTTTTTAAAAATAAAGAAACACAGTTTTGTTGTTATCCAGTTATGAGGGTGGGTCAATTTTTATTTGGGATTTTTAAATCTCAATAAAACAAAGGGATACATGCTTTACCATTTTCCAAAAATATAGTTAGTAAAAATCAGAGGATCTATTTTGTTAAATAGGTAAGTATACCTAATATCACCAAAAAGCAAAAAGTTTATGAGCCTGAACATTGTTATAAGCAGTCTTTAAAAAATAAAGGAAGGAGTTTTATTCATTTTCCATTTATGAGGGTAGGACAATTTTGAATTGAAGATTTCTTTATCTCAGAACTAGAAGATGCTACTAATGTGAAAATGTTCAAATAAACAGATACAGGCGAGTAAAAATACCTAAAAAAATAGATATTTTAGGTATTTTTTCAATAACAGACATATCTATCTTTTTTATCTCATTTTTTTTATACATTACTTATATTTTTAATACCTAATTGCTGAATAAAAATTAAGAAAACATAATTATCCAAATTGTTTCTGAGAAGGATAAGTAATTATTTCCCGGCCGTGCTCCCGGCGGTTTTATGTTGATTAATGGATTTATTTCACAATGGGTACAAAAATAAAAACCAAGTTGGACATTAGCAATTTAATTGGTTTAAAATGAAATATGACATTATATATTACAGATTCAGTAAAGACGATTTAATAAGTTATACATAGGAGTGTTCTATTTTTATAGTTATCTCCATATCCTAACAATGAATTAATAAAAAAGACAAATAAATTACTGTGATATAAACTAGAAGTTTACAAAATATACAAATAAAGATGATTCACAGTGCGACCCATTTAATAAAGGTAAGTATTTCTTTTATAAACATTAATTAACTGAATCTGAATTTTCTTTTTCATTGTATGTGGGTATTGAAAAGCGACAAATGCTCACCTTAAAGCCCGACGATGGTGAAAAAATCCCATTAAAATGAGTCACAAATGTTATTGTCACGGTTTTAAACAGAAAAACATTTTTATAACGAAAAAATCGCTACAAAAACACACTTTACTACAACACTACACAATAAACCTGCCCCCATCTTGGCTTGCTATGAATAAACTGACGATTGACACTATTGACAGATAATGACAACCATCATAAAATTAATATAAACAGATCAGGGCTGGTATATCTAAGGGGGCTCGCGACATAGACCCAGTAAATAGATGAGGGGGTGACTGAGGCTAGGGGGGAAATAGTAGTCAGCTTAAGTTGGCAACACTTTTCTGATGTTCGTTTGAACGAGCATCGTGCATAATAATAATGTCAATATGGTGCAAGTGGAATGAACCACTGTTTTCCTCGTAGTCCTAGTCCAATGTCGAATTGAAACTAAAAACATTTTGTACTTTTTTATATACCAAATTATGCAATTTGTTTCCACTTTATTTTAATGTTACATGAATAGGTACATGCGTTTGTGCTGTGGTAAATAAGTGTTCATGTGAAAATTATATCTTAAACTACATTGTGACTGCACGCATCTCGAAACTGAATGCTGTAAATCCAGGATTTAAATCTTTTATAGTGTTGCTTGGGATAAATTGTAAAAAAGGTGTTGGACAAAACCATTATTAAAGAGAAATTAGTTATCATCAATAAGATATTTTGTAGTAGCTGGTCTCTATAAATAATAAACTTGAAAGACTAAATTAGTAGTCACTTTTACACTAGAAGTAAAAACAAACAAAAATGTGTGGTTGAGACTAATTTGTGTATTTAATAAAAACATATTTAACATAAAAGCAGGTGTTATTTGAAATGTTTTATTTTAGTTTAATAATCTTTATAAATTGTGGGTACATTTGATCCGAATCTTGCAAATACTATAAAATGCATATGATTCTATATGGTTAGTATTGGAGTAGAAGCACAAAAGTTTTGAATAAAAATATATTCTTTAAATACAATGTTCACTAGATATGCTAATTTTCTATTTGAAACCATACATGTTTTCTATTATAGTTTTCATACGTTTATAATCCTGGAGATACTGGAATATTTTGCTTGATTACTAAACTTTGGATGTTTTTGTTGTAGTCTGCTGTTAACACTATTGTCCTGAAAAATTAAAAAAGCTAGACAAAGGTTTGTCCAACTCTTTTGTCAGCTTTGTTAATCTATGCTGTTATTCTGCATGTAGACATTTTTTACTGGAGATTTTCTCTAAGAACTGTATTCAATTTCAAATTTCGGCCAGTTTTAGGAAAGTACCTCTGTTGTAAAGGTATTTCAAAGCCATCCTTTGTGAGATGTAGACAACAAATACATGCTAAAATGTATAGAAAACAAATCGCAAGATATTACACAAAATTATTTAAATTAACTAAAAACATACAAATGAAGTGAATAATACCTACCAACAATTTTAAAAGACCTAAAATAAATAGACTTAAGGGACTGGAGCTCTAAAAAAGGGAGCAATAATTTGTTATGCATCATCTATAAGAAAATTGTCTTCATCTCTTCAATTACCTTTTAAAATAAACAAAACCAAAACAACACAAAATTGAATGTGATCTACTTTTCCCGACGTATTCTATGTACATCTGAGATTAATAATTTATTAAATTGAAATATTTTATCCTAAAAAATATGGGCATTTTATAATGGAAATGTCATTTAAAAAATGACAATTTTTTTTCTTATATTGGTAAACCTGGCGACTACAAGTTGCCACGATGCCAGATCAATGGCGACTACTATGTGACTATTATTTCGAAAAAAATGGCGTCCAAAATGGACTCCTATGTCGCGACCCCCTTAGATATACCAGCCCTGAAACAGATTTGACTTTGACAACTGAGATTTATAACAGTATTGTTCCATGATAAGAGCAGAATTGTATTTAAATCGAGGCCAAATATTTGAAAAAGTGTAGAAATATTTGTCTTTGTTTTTACAAATAGCCAGATGATGAAGCAAACAAAGGAGAGTGTAGTAAAAAAAAATTTTAAACTTTTTCATCTGCGTCAATTACATTTACAGATTATTATTACTGTGTTCTGCCTAGACATTCTTACTGTTTGCCGCCACTACTTTAGGAACAGCCAAGTATTACTTAAAATTACGACTAAAAAAGCTGATTACATTAGCCGTGTTCACCGTCATCAGTTTCATTTGATTAGAAATCATACGTTTCTATTGCTGCGTTTGAGAATCCACATCGGATACATTTTTTACATCTCGAGCGTTTTTTAACCACATCGGACATATCTGTCCCATTACATTTACGTATACTGAATCACGTGATCAAAGATTTACTACATCTCAGATGCATCCGATGTGGCACATACTTTGATTACTATACGGGGCAAGAGAGAGGTCCGACACGCCCAACATAGGGCGCGGCCATTTTGAACCCTATGACACAGTTTATAGCTAAAGAATCAGATCACAAAGCACATAGAGGTTCCACGTGAATGACCAAGGTCAAAACCGACAACTGACATTTTTTATGCTATTTGCTCCAAACTCTAGATGGGGCTACTGGTGAAATTATGATTTCTTACTCCATTTTTAAGCCTTATGGGAGAAAAACTTAACCAAAGACTCCAAAGATGTGACGTGTATTTATTTATGTTCTTGGTTAGTTTCATTTTTCCGTCTGATTTTAGTGATTTTTTGTTGGCTTTGGCTTTTGGTTTCTGTTTATAGTTTCGTCTTAGTTATTTGCAAAATTGTGATGTTTCGCTTTTTTTATTTCCTACTGTGTTTTGCAATAATTTTGGTGCTACGTTGAAAACTTCGAGAAAAACTTCATTGATTCACCATATATTCACCATGCATCTGCATCATAAAAAGATAAACGGGGACAACAACTAATTGATAATCAATTTATCACTGGACTAGATTCCGAAATCATTTTTCACATAAGAAAGTAATACCACCATCTGTATTTGGAAGGAAAATACCTATTTACCATTGAATGAATAGTTAAAAGGATTCACCTTTTAATACAATACCTATATTACATTTGTCCTCAGTTAAAAAGACATTTATAAAATATATAACTTTAGTGTTAATAAAATGTAATATCCTAGTCTCTACTTCACATTTAAATTATTGATAGGTATTTTAAAGATTTGAGATTATATATCTATTTGCTCCAAGTAAGTATTCCTTAAATATGTATTATTATTTGTATTTATTTTTATCTAATAATATTTATTTAAGTTATTAATAAACATATTTTAAGAATGTTCCATTTTATTATTTATTGATATATCTTATATTTATTTAATAAAAATATGCAGAACCAACTCTCCACATTAGACCCCTTATAACAAATTAATTCTTCAAATTTGGTATAATCGACCTAAATTATTTTGTAAAATAAAAGTTTCGAACTTACTAGTTCCATACTTTATTTTATAAAATAATTTATGTGGAAATCATTTAAAACTACTACCTACTCCTAAAAATTACAATTTGAATTTACCGCCATCTGTCAATTGTCATTTTAGTTCCAGCTCCAAACACAAGGTGGCGCTAATTTGGTTTAAAAGTTTAACATTGGCGTGGGGTCTCTAGAAGATACATGCTTTGTGAATCAGATCGCTCACTCTGCGTCACAAAGCACGTATCTTCTAGAGACCCCACGCCAATGGTAAACTTTTAAACCAAATTAGCGCCACCTTGTGTTTGGAGCTGGAACTAAAATGACAATTGACAGATGGCGGTAAATTCAAATTGTAATTTTTAGGAGTAGGTAGTAGTTTTAAATTAATTTTAAATGATTTCCACATAAATTATTTTATAAAATAAAGTATGGAACTAGTAAGTTCGAAACTTTTATTTTACAAAATAATTTAGGTCGATTATACCAAATTTGAGAAATTAATTTGTTATAAGCAGGGGTCTGATGTGGAGAGTTGGTTCTGCATATTATTATTAAATAAATATAAGATATATCAATAAATAATAAAATAGAACATTCTTAAAATATGTTTATTAATAACAAATAAATATTATTAGAAAAAAATAAATACAAATAATAATACATATTTAACGAATACTTACTTGCAGCAAATAGGTATACAATCTCAAATCTTTAAAATACCTATCAATAATTTAAATGTGAAGTAGAGACTAGGATACTACATTTTATTAACACTAAAATAATATATTTTATAAATGTCTTTTAAACCGAGGACAAATGTAATATAGGTATGGTATTAAAAGGTGGATCCTTTTAACTATTCATTCAATGATAAATAGGTATTTGCCTTCCAAATACAGATAGTGGTATTACTCCACTGCTTTGTGTATTACTCTCTTATGTGAAAAATGATTTCGGAATCTAGTCCAGTGATAAATTGATTATCAATTAGTTGTTGTACCCGTTTGTCTTTTTATGATGCAGATGCATGGTAAATCAATAAGTTTTTCTCGAAGTTATCAACGTAGCACCCACAGGTAGCACCAAAATTATTGCAAAACACAGTAGCAAATAGAAAAGCGAAATATCACAATTTTGCAAATAACTAAGACGAAACTATAAACAGAAACCAAAAGCCAAAGCCAACAAAAAATCACTAAAATCAGACGGAAAAATGAGATTAACCAAAAACATAAATAAATACACGTCACATCTTTGGAGTCTGGTTAAGTTTTTCTCCCATAAAGCTTAAAAATGGAGTAAGAAATCAGAATTTCACCAGTAGCCCCATCTAGAGTTTGGAGCAAATAGCATAAAAAATGTCAGTTGTCGGTTTTGACCTTGGTCATTCACGTGGAACCTCTATGTGCTTTGTGCTCTGCGTCGGCACTTTTTATCTCAATGTTCCAGTTTATACACTGCGCAGTTCAGATAATACAATATATGACAACCGCCTATAATAAAACAGCAGTCTTCTGCGTATCCTGAATTTGTATCCCTGGAGTGGATGTTATTTTGGAACTTTTAACTGGTCCGAGTGAGTTAACTGATTCTTTAGCAATAAACTGTGACTCCAACAGCAGCAAGCAAAATATCAGGTGCGTTTTAATCATCCGCTTCTGCTTCCGGAATTGTCGGTTCAGTCGTTCTAACCTGTCAGATTAAAACAAGAAAACCGACAATTCCGAAGCAGAAGCGGATGATTAAGGGTCTATTTATACTCCCTTAGTATTAGTATTTGTATTAGTATTATGATTAAGCATTAAATTTGTTAAATCATTCAAAAAAGGTATTTATACTCGTTTTATAATTAGTATTAGTAATTCTTTTTTAAACCTAATACCTAATAAGATATAATTCTACAGTCAACAAAATATATGGTTACTGAAGAAATGTGTAAGAGGCCGGTTGTGTTCTTTTAAGATATTTGAGTTTTAAATGTGTTTTTATTAATATTTTTACTAGTTAATTAGTTAATATTATTTAAAAATAGGTTTATATAAGGACATTTTAACGGATTTAAGTCTGAAATTTATAACAGATAAAAAGAAGCAGAAATTTGATACAAATCAGACAGAAAAGAGTCCTTTGCTTCCTCATGGTGACATGTCATTTGTCAACTTTATAATCAGTAAACACTGCTGATACACAAAAATTGTATATAGAGCATGATTTGTACCGAAATATTATCGTTTTCGAGCTTGTTGGAACAAACAAATAAACAACATAATCATATGTGTATTGTCAATTATCCTTATCCGTTGTCTATTAAAAACAAAGGCCAAATACACCATTGATTCATTTTATAGAAAAGAAGAAATTTAATATTTAATTTAAAAGTTGAACCTGTCAATTATTAAGCATAAATATTAATGCTAATACTAATCATAAATCGAGTATAAATGTTCCCATTACATTGTGAAGGTTCAACTTAATGCTTAATCATAATACTAATGCAAATACTAATAATAAGGGAGTATAAATAGACCCTAAAACGCACCTATTAAAAATATTGCGCCAAGATGTAGGCAACACGTAATAAGGGTTCAAAATGGCGGAGTTTTCTATCTCCTTTTAAAAGGCAGTCAGAAAGCGGCGCAGTGCGAGTAAAAGAAAATCAAAGTATGTGCGATATGGATTCTCAAACGAGGCATAAATACTCCCGAGTGAAATGAAAAATAACCTGTCTGCGACCATTGAGTCGCATCTAAAGCCTATTGGCAAGCATTCTACCTAACTCCAGTTCATTGGTTTAAATACAAATTTTCAGTCTACTTATGCTGCGTTTGAGAATCCACATCGGATGCATTTTTTACATCTCGAGCGTTTTTTTTATCCACATCGGTCACATCTGTCCCATTACATTTACGTATACTGAATCACGTGATCAAAGATTTTTTACATCTCAGATGCATCCGATGTGGATTCTCAAACGCAGCATTAAAGAAAGTCTTTAGTCGTTTTCCAGTGTGAAATATTTTCGAACCATTATTTTAAACTTAATTCAAAATGACGTCACTAAACAGAACGCTGGAAATCGTAAGGTTCGAACCTATGACGTTGTAAAAATTGTTTTGTTTTGTGTTGAAGTTTGAAGTTGAAATGGATTTGAAAATGAGTTAACACAACAGATTATTACTATTAAAATTTTTGTTATTAATAGTGATGATATTGAAAGTTTATGTTTAATTTTAAACAACATTAATACTCCTCATGTTAGAATACCGGATTATTATGAACAGTGGCTGCAGAACTATTTGGATACCGATTTTTATTCTTTATTTAGGATGAATAGAGATACATTTTACAGACTACTTCGGATCTCTCAGTCCAGTGTTCTGGTTTCGTATCCAATCCGTGATTGTTGTAAATAGTCAAAATGTGTTCATGCTTGGGAGTGTGGATCGACTCGGACTGTTTTGACCGCGCATGTGTTTTTTAAGTGTTATGAATATTGTATTGGCTTTTTAGACCATACGAAACGTATGCAATCCCAAATGCCCAAATTGTTTATTTATATGTGGACGAATGTCTCTTGTTCTTGTTTTATTTGTAAATTAAAGCAATTTTAGAATTATTATTTTTTTAATATTATTCTGTTTTTATTTATTCCATTGAAATGTGATGATAATGATAAACATATACATGCAAATGATATTTGAAGTTGAGCTTTCAAAAGGAACTTCATTATTATAATAAATAATAAACAAAACACCTTTACGTGTTCTGGTTTCCAACAATTTCAAACAGTCGGGGATTTTTTGCCTTTACGCATACGGTCCGGCGCAGTTTCAAAACAGTTTTCATTTTGAGAACCAGAACAAACCTTTTAATAGAAATTACCGTACAAGTACGGTAATTACCGTGTACGATTGCCAACCCTGCCTCCATGCTGCGTCTAGTAAAGCACGGTTCAATTTTCAAGAACCTAATTTAAACCCGGTTCTTAATGACGTCACCGTTTCAACGCTGGAAAACATTCAGTTCCAAACATACGAAAAATTTTCAAACCAGAATACCGCTGGAAAACACCTTTTGTTGTAGTCATAACACTGTTGACAAATGACAAATATAATTTGTGACATTTGTTTGATAATAATATAATAACATGTCGATATTTTCATTTTTACGTGACACATAAAAGTTGGCAAATTAATTTTTCATGTTAATTTATCTAAAATAGCTTGTCTTTAAATAGTTTGGTAGAACCAAACGTAAGTACATTAAACAGTTTTATAAATCGATATGATAGAGGTTTCTATACACCATACCTGTTCAGTTAAATATATTTTTAAAATGTGTAGTTTAACAAAATCCATTTTATTATTGTAAATTAATTGGTATCCTGTTTTTATCTAAAGATAATTATTTTAACAATTTAATTTCAATGACAATGCTAGGAGTTCCATTTCGTTATTGAAATATTTAACATAAATGAAATTGATCATCATAATAATTGAAATTTGTTAGGTATGCATTATTCATAATCCTAATTAAATTTTCGAAACTTAATTTTAGGTTTTCAGAAATGGCAGAACATTCCTTAGATTGTAGTGTTGAAGGCAATATTGAAGGTAATAAAATAGTTATTATACCTACCTATAACATATTGTCACTTCTTCAAATATTAATTTTATTGAAACGAATTGAAATATTTTTGTTTCTAAAATTCATTGTAATATTTTTACATATACTTTTAGAAGATGATGAAGATTTTATAAGGCCAGAAGTTATTTATGAGCAAGACCTAAATGACCAATCTGAATCTAATCATTCTAATGGTTTATCACAATTGGGGTCACTTGTAGAATATGTGTATGATGAAAACCAAGTACAAACCAATGATGATGATGATGAAGATGTGTACATTAAAGAAGAGTATCTGGATGTTGATATTGCAGATACCCATTTTGATATACAATATCAACATGAAGATGAACTTACAGATGGCCAAGATATTATTCAACCAATGATGCCTTTTTTTCTTAGTTCCTCTCCAGTTTTTACTATAATGAATGAAAATGATGAAGTTGGGGTAATATACAAACATAGTTACACATTAACAATTATTATTACCTAATGTATAATAGTTAATATTTTACTCTATTTTTTATGATAATAATAAAGTTGTTTATTTAATAAGAACACTACAGAATTAGTATTTCAAATGTCATTATTTAATAGTTACAAGGAAGATAATATAGGTATCTACATATAAATAATAATTGGAAATAAAAAAATCTAAATCAATTTATTAGAGAATTTTGTATAAGGAATAATTGTAATGATGATTTCAGGAAACAATAATTCTTCAAATTGAAAATGAAACTGAAGAACCGGTCGTTTCACCAAAACCAATTAAACCACCTAGCATACCTATTCCAGATGAAGTCCGAGAATCTACATTACAAATGGTTCTTTGTTTAAGTAAAACCAATTCAGTTGTTGATACTTACACCTGTGAAATTTGTAATCATTGTTATGGGTGTTTAAACTGTCTAAAATCTCATTATGAGACTATGCATTTAGGTAATACCGTAATTTCTCAATATAAATGTAAATTTTCAACAAATGTCAGCAAAGGACTGCATTGTCCTGTGTGCAAATTAATTTTTGATACAAGGAGTAATACTATGGACCATTACATTACTCATGCTGTGGCATGCGACATTTGTGGTTCTGGATTTGACAGACAAAAGTACTTGACTGAGCATCTTAGAACAGCACATAGCAAAGGGAGTTTTGATGTCTGGTATGACTGTGAACTTTGCAAGCTAACTTATCAGTATGGGAGCAGTTTAAGCAAACATTATCAGGTAAAGTTAGATAATTGTTTTTGTTATATAATCTTTTGTCGCTGTTGAAATGACAGATTTAATCTCAGTATATATTAATTTATTTGATTTACAATGGCTTTGCCTAAAGTGATCATCCGTCCCGATTTAGGTGGGACAGTCCTGATTTTAAACCACTAGTCTCAATTTATTTATTTATCAACGAGCAACTGCCTAATTAAAATAAAAGTGTAATAAATGGAAAAATTTAAAATGTAACCTACCATCACAACTACAAATAAAATTATTAGAAAAATATCCATGTTTTCGATTTGTCCCGCTTTCTTACTTTTCAAAATATGGGTCACTTTAGTTGTTAAATTAGCAATAACATTTTATTAGTTTGATTACAAAACATAAACTTTAATGTACTTAGATATTTGGTTATGTCCTGGGCAACAAGGTTCAATAAAATCTATTAGTATTAAAATTAAAATAATTCACATTGCAAACAGAAAATTCAGTACTAAATTTAGGTACTAAAAGAATAAATTAATTAGAACTTGTTCTATTTTATACTAAATTTAGTACTAAAAATGCATCGAAATGTTGAGCAGAAGCTTTTCCCCAGAAAAAGTTGATTGACACAAAGGGCTTGTCTGTACCATTTTGGTTTTGATTAGCGACAACTTCGCATCATCATCATCTTAGATAAATTTCGCTTGTTTGATTTAGTTGGATTTATCATAGTTTTTTCATGCTTTTTAATAAAAGGCATTTGCTATATTTGGTTGCTGTCAAGTCAACTAGTGTCAACTTCATAATAAAAATGCTTCTCTAATTTACACAGAACATTTCATTTCTGTGCTCATTTTGCTCAAAATTGGTACCCTTGCAAACTGAAAATTTTAGTAAATATTATTTTATGTTCTAAATTTAGTAACTAAATAACTTAATTTAGTACTCAATTTAGTTCCGTGACATACAGCCTTAAGAATCTAGCCCTTTGAATAATTTTTGTACATGATTTGTTTTTTTAGAAATTCCACAAACTCATCTTGTGTGTTGAATGCAACATGAAATTTGAAAATGTCACCGACCTTGAAGAGCATGAAATAAGTCACAGACAAAAAGCAGCCGTTTTACCATTTGCCTGTAGCAAGTGTGACAAAGCTTTTGCCCAAATATCTGAAATTGCAGTTCATATTAGACAAGACCACAATCATAAAAGAAAAATGGAAGAGTTTGAAACACTTTATGTAATCAGTAATAAAAATAGAAAACCCTTCAAGAGTGTTAGGAAAAAATTAAAATAATGCTACAGTTGAATATAGTAACTTTTATTTATTAACTAATGAGATGGTATCGTTTTTGATACACATTGTTTCGTTTTGTTCATTATGAGTTAATAGGGTCATTTCTGAAGATGTCATAAAAGCATTTTCTCTACAGAGAAAACCAATATTTTAAATTAGTTATTGAATTGCACGGCTGTTCTGAAAAAATTTAGTTGGCATGATATGGGCAAATTTTTTTAAGTAGAACGTCTAGAATGAATTTTATATTTTCAATTACATTAGGTACATCCGCATGCTCTGAAAAGTGACGTATGAAACTGCATGCAGTTTAAAAAATAAAAATTGAGTATATTCTTTTGAGAATGTTACAAGAGATGAAAGTAAATGTAAAAAGTAACTTATTGTAACTAATGAATGAATGAAGAACTATTATTGCTACAATTAATTTTTTTTTAAAAGAACCCCAGAGCAGTTCAATAAATAATATTAATTTATTTTTGAATTATATTTAATTACTTTCACTTTATTTATTTATATTTATTTATAGTTCAATTTTTGTCTACTTTAAATCATCTGAATTAATTTTGTTTAATCAAAACACTGTATACAAATTGGTTGTAAAGTGGATGGAATTTTGCACAATTAAATGCGATTATTATCTAAGTGAACACAATTTCAAAATTTTTAAGGTAAATATTTCTAAAATATTTTTTATTAAAGAAAAATTCTAAGTCATAAAATGTGTTTGCATAATTTAATTCTTGCTTTAAATCTAGTAAGTTGTATTTAATATTTGTACAAATTAGGGAGTTTGTTATATAAGGTTGAGATGTATAATTTGTTGTAAAAAATATTTATATAATATAGAAATTTTATAAATAAAAAAAATAAATATTAATATTGTTTTTATCCTAGATTAATCATTTTTATTGTCAAAAAATACTAAAAGTCAGAGATATGTAGTGGGTAGATATTACATTAGAGAGAGTATAGCAGGAGTAGAAGTTGGAAAAGTTTTTGGTAGGTGGAGAGGGGGTAAACGTCGAACCACGTCGGACACTTTGAGAATTTCATGGTGATGTTTATCTGCCACTGTCGTTTCATATAATAAGTAATTATAAATTGTTACCGGCGAAACCGGACAAACGCATGTATTTATGGATTGGAATATTAAACGAGTATTATAATATCCCAAATCATAATTCTACCAAATTTCAACAGGTATTTACAGTTTATTAAACTATTTACCAAAAATTGTTAACATCTATAAAATAATTTTGTACGCCAATGTATCACGTCCACTTCGGTTAGCTCCGCTGCAAAACTGTCAATTTGTGTATAAAGTGGGAGAACTGCAAAAAGCCTTTCCAAATTCTGTCCCTGCTATAAGTGTAAATATATTATAATTTGCCTTCTTACAAGTGACTCTTGAAGCTCTGAAACTAGAGCTTGTGTTGAACAAGGGCTTACAGATGATTGATAGTGTCAAGTACCTAACTGACACACCAGCATCAACATGATAGCCCACTGGAATCGAAATCTGGATGTCATATAAACAAACAAAAGTACTAAAAAATATATACAAAAAACTAAGTCAATATTCTTAAAACCTATTTGTGACAATGATACAATTAGATATATAAATAGCCTAAAGAACAACAGTACCCCTGGATTTGATTGTGTATCAGTAAAACACTTAAAACTATTACATCCGTTCATTGTAACTCCCTTAAAACATATAATTAATACAATATTCTGTACTGGGATTGTACTGAAACATTTTAAAAAATCCATTATAACCCCGATCTATAAAACCGGTAACCCAAACTTAATAGGCAATTACAGGCCAATTAGTAATATCGCAAAAATATTTGAGAAATGTTTGAAAGAGAGACTCATTGAATACTTAACAATTAACAATCTGCTTTCTCAGCATCAATATGGTTTTACAGAGGGTCTTAATTCGAGTGATGCTATGCATGCACTAATATCTCATGTAGCTGAAGAAATGAACAACAATAAAAAATGTATCGCCACCTTTTTGGATTTAGCAAAGGCTTTTGACACAGTGCCACACCAAAAACTTCTCGATGTACTTGAAAAGAATGGGATAAGAGGCACTGCATGGAAAGTTTTTGAAAGCTATCTGACTCAGAGGGAACAACAAGTTAAAATAAGAGATAGTCTTAGTAATCCTGAATATGTACAAATTGGTATACCTCAAGGTACTGTCTTAGGGCCAATATTATTCAACTTATACATCAAAGGCTTGACTGAGATTGACATTCAAGGTAAAGTAATTTCTTATGCAGACGATACTGTGCTCGTCTTCAGTAGTAAAGATTGGGATTCTATAAAAATGCAAGCCATACAAGGAATTGAACATGTAAAAAACTGGTTAGACGTTTTTAAATTATCCTTAAATATCAAAAAAACGAACTATATAGCTTTCTCTAAAACATTAGCTGATCGCCCTCATTTTAAAGAAATAGTTACCAGTAATTTGGACTCTAAAATACAAGAAACAGAAACTACTAAATACTTGGGTATAATTATAGACCAACATTTAAAATGGGACTCTCATATAGCATATATATCAAAAAAGCTTAGATTTATAATCTATAAATTTTATCTTTTAAAACAATTTCTTAACCAAAATCTCTTAATAAGCCTATATTTTAGCTTGGTAGAATCTATTCTACGTTATGGTATACTAGTATGGGGAGGCCTATATGAAACAACCCTTAGACCACTAAATGTCATACAAAATAAAATACTGAAAATTATCTTCAACAAACAGCGATTATATCCTACTATTCTACTATATAATGAAACAATATCTAATGTTAGAAGTTTATACATGAACACAATATGCTGTTACATACAAAAACATGAGGTACTAAAAAAACCTCTGGGTCATCAACACAAAACCAGAACTTTTAGTAACTTAAATATTAAAATATCTATGCCTAATAGTGAATCTTTCAAAAATTGTATAAATTACTTAGGACCAAAGTGTTACAATGCTTTACCTCCTGAGATCAAATTAATTAACAAACAACATTTATTTAAGAAAGCTTGCAAATCCTTCATCTACCAAAACTACTCAAAATTGTATAGATTCTTCTTAGAATAACACACTTCTCACTGTAATATGTTGGAACCCTGTAGATTACAAGATTATAACATTATTACATATTATAAAAGTTATGTATCTAACAAAACTGAAGAAAATAGGCAAATATACAAACAAAATCGAAACATAGCAGTTAGAGTTATTAGAAAAGAAAAAAGTAAATATTATGAACGACAAATAAGTGAAAATAAACAAAATTCTGTTAAACTTTGGAAAGTTATGAAAGACCTTTTGCCTAAAAATAAACAAAATAGCTTAACGGAAATAGAGATAAATGATAATCTTATAATAAAAGATATAATTGAGATCCCCAATGCCCTTAACAACTTTTATATTGATAGTATAAAAGAAATTATTTCTAATATAAATCGTAATAATAGAAATCTTCCTGTAGCATCTAAGAATAATCATGTGTTTTTTAAGAAGTTTAACTTTATTGACATTGACACAATGAGAGAAATTATTTTTGACTTACCTAATAAAGGAAGTTCGGATGAAATAAATGCGTCCTTTTTAAAAAACTGTTTTGCAAACATAGCGTTGCCATTGCTTAATATCATAAACACCTCCTTAGAAAAGAATATAGTTCCTACAGCCTTGAAAACTTCAGTTATCATACCAATTCCTAAAGTATCACATTCAAATAGAGCAGCAGACTTAAGACCGATTAATATGCTAAGTACAATAGAGAAAGTATTAGAGAAATTTGTATATAATCAACTAATTCATTACTTAGAAGAAAATAATCTATTTAATAGTATACAGTCTGGTTTTCGAGGAAAGCATAGTTGTGAAACAGCAATACAATATGTCCTAGATCACTTCAAGCACAATAAAAATAATAAATTAATTACTGGTGCTCTATTTCTTGATTTACAAAGAGCATTCGAAACTGTAGATCGTACATTACTTATTAGTAAATTAGAAAGTTTTGGAATAGTTGATGATGCATTACAGTGGTTAATAAATTATTTAGATGGCAGAAAACAGAAGCTAAAGTTTAACAACATTACATCAGATGAAATCCAAAATGAACAAGGTGTCCCGCAAGGAAGTGTGTTAGGACCATTATTGTTCCTCTTGTACATTGATGATATCGCACGTGTCGCAGGAAACTGTTACATTATCTTATTTGCAGATGACACTTTGATCTATTTTGCTTCAGACAATTTACATGAAATAATTGAAAATATAAATAACACACTAAAAGAAATATTTCAATGGTGCTGTTTTAATTCTTTAAAAATTAATAACAATAAAACTAAGTTCATGATTATAGGAAATGACAAAAACTATCAAGAATATAATATTAGTAACCTAAAAGTAAATATAGAAAATAGTAATATTGAAGTTGTTAAAAAATTTAAATATCTTGGTGTCATAGTTGACTATATGTTACTATTTAAAGAACATGCTAATTATGTTATTAAAACAATATCATTTAAAATCAGCTATTTATATAGATGCTCAAAACATCTTAACCAATGGTCTTTAAAGCTTCTTTATAATAGTTTAATTCTGCCCCATTTTACGTATTGTGCCACAATTTTATATTTGCTAAACCAAAATGAAATGAATAGGTTGCAGAAACTTCAAAACAGGGCAATGAGGATAATACTTTCTTGTGATAAAAGAACTCATATAAAAACAATGTTACAGGATCTTGAGTGGATGTCAGTTAAAAATTACATTCTTTACCTAACATTAATTTTTATTTTTAAAATTAAATTACAAATGATGCCTTCATACTTACTTGAAAAAATAGATTACAATTTTCAATTTCACAATTATAATACAAGAAATCGGACTAATTTTCATATTCGACATGTTATAAGTAGGAGTGCCCAAAATTCGGTCTTTGTCAAGGGTCTGCAGGCTTACAATGAATTACCAGTTGAAATTAAAAATGCTACCTCATTAAATAATTTTAAATGTAAACTTAAGAACTATATTATGATGACACAAAGGGTATAAATAAAAAAAAAAAAATTTTTTTAATTGTAGATATAGAGAGATTTTAATTGTAGATATAAATTTAATTTTATATTTTACATGTATATATATATATTTTTTATAGTTAGACACTAATAATTTATGTTTTTTTTTCCTGTTCATTTTTAGACACTATACATAATGTATAAACTATACTTATTGTTTTAAAAACTGTACTATTTTTGTATTAGCAAAGCTAAATAAAGAAAATTAATATAATATAACATTGCTGCCTTATTACATTTAACATTTATATAAAAATACATTAACTTTATATTTTAGTTTTTTAATCTTTATGTATTAGTTTTTTAGTCTGTCTAGCACATACAGGTGCCCACACCTAGGTGCTAACTTATTTACCTATGATTAATTTATAATTTGTTTATTGTTGTAATTAATCATGTTATTACTATAATTAATCCTGTCATAAAAAAAAAAAAAAAAAAAAATGCAGTGATAAGCATGTATGTAACACTAATGGTAAAAATAATGAACAGAAAATTTTGGATTTAATTTCTAGTAGCTAAATTTCTGAATATCTTATAGGTTATAATATAAATGTACAAATCCCTGCAAGGAACCCGTTTTATACATAACTGGAAAGCATTTTCAATAAGTCTACATTGAGTAGAACCCATTAAAAATTTCTAATGCAATGCAAATTATATTGGTAGTTAAATTATTATTAATAATTACACCTTCCCAAATCTAAATTTATTACAAATAAACACAAAATTTTATTCAAATGTATTTTACTTATAAATTATTATGGTATTTTTTTAATCTGCTTACATCTTAATTTAATCATCTAATTATCATTATTCAGGCATTTCTCCTCCTGGGACAAGCTGTAACAAAAAATATTAAAATAATGATGTATAATCTAAACATTTGCTTGCTTGCTCAATTGTCAGCACTAAAACAAGGAAGCACTACTCATTACTAGCTAAAACATCTTTCAAAGTATAATGCACATGTAGCTAATAGCGGATTCGACTCAAATACTCTTGCTCGATGACAAAGCGCTTTTAGTTCTGAATTGATTTTGGGCAGCATTTTTATAATTCAACTTTATATCTAGCAGTGCACACAGTAAGCGCGAGCTAGAGTTCGACATTAGTGTAGCGCATATTTATCGTTATTTGACTGGCACAGTTAGCACTTGCCATTTCAAATTACTAACAAATTTTTAACGATATTTATTTATAGTTCTTAAACCAAAAATTAAAGCTCTATTAATTTCAAAGATTTTCCATTATCACTAATAATAAAGAAACAGATGGTAATATATTTAAAAATATAAAATAATTCCTAACCTCCAAAATTACACTGGCACTGAACAAAAGTACAGTTCAAAAAAATTCGAACTTTGAGCAAGAGCGCCTGCCAGTCGAACAAAATTTTCACTATACCTTGATACCGAGCAATTTCAGTCGAATGCAATAATTGACTTTTAATTAATTAGGCTCTGTCAGTCGAACAAACACCACTTAAAAAAGTCGAACTAAATGCGCATTAATGCAGTCAGTCGAATCCGCTATAATTTTTATATAATGAGTCAATGTCAACACTTTGAAGACTAGTCTTCATAGTCAACAATACCACTAATTTGGTAAAACAAATTTATTTTACTTTTGGTCTAAGATCTGAAGGAAGGTCAACTTTCACCCTTCTGTTTAACAGGGGAGTTTTTTTATTAAATAAAATATCTTTATAAATATACCGCAAATGGATTGCCTAAGAAAATAGGGTCAATACTAATTATTTTCTTAAAGTAAAAAAAAAAAAAACGACTTCCTGTAAAGTATTCCCCAGATGCTTCAACTATGCCCAAAATTTAATCAGCTTACCGCAGGATGGATTAAAGCTTAATATTATGTTTAAAATTTGGTGTTTTTCTATTTATCCGTTTTTGAGTTGTCTTCAATATTCGAAATTTGCACTTTTCCAGATGAGTGAAGATCTACCTTACTTCGGATACTGTACTATTTTAGGAGGACAACTTAAGTATCAGTTCTGTCAAATAGATCAGTGATATTGATTTAGGGTTAATACTGAAGTAATTAATGTTACTTTTAACCATTGAGATAGACTTAAGAGGAGATGCTATGACGATACCTTTGCATTACATTTTTACGTCATGTGTCAAACTTGAGATTGTGGAGCTAGTCAGTTTTGGTGAGAAAAAATGCCATTTTATTAAATAGATTCATTTAAATGATATAAAAACATTGTCATTTCGTCAATCTTCAAATATAAAATTATTGACTTCATATAAATCAAAGTACAACTCTAAGTCACCATTCTGATTACACTTTTCTGCCAGTCTTGGCACTGCTAAGTGCGTTCATTTGTCATATCGTAAAATAGTGTTTATGTCATCTGCTTCATTCTATCTCAATGCTTTTAGTCAAATGATATGACATCAATTTACTCCTGTTGAAGACTGTACAAAAATCTACATTATTTCTTGGATCATATTATTGTTCTTACAAGACAAGATAATATAAATATATGTCAATGTATACATTATTTTCTATAGCATACCACAAAAAGTAATTTAAGGTAGTTCACTTGTGGCAGTCGTACATAAAAATATCACATAATGGTGAATACCAAAAGTTTGAGATTCTTAAAGCTAAAAATATATATTTTTATACGAGACTATACACAACACACGTAAGCTTATATATAAAATTCATCCGGCAACGTTGCAAATATATGAATAGTGGGCTATAGAAATTTGTGATTTCCTCATACTAATTTTAAGGGTTTGTTTTGGTTCAAACAGAACCGCTGATTCCAGTTCTCAAATACAGCAGACGAATTAATTTTTCAAGAACACCTCACAAAGTTATAACAACCTCTTAGCTGATCGAGTGTATTCTTTTACCACGCGTTAAGTTTAGCGATTACAATGTTGCCAAGTTGTAATCATTTTACGCAACTACGCCTCGAGTGCTTTAAAAATCTATATCTTTTTACCAATATTTCTTGATTTACATTACATTAATTTAAAAAAAAATATAGTAAGAACCGTTTCCGAGATATCTAGAAATAAATGCATTGCTTGTGTACATGACAGGCTTCAAGAGTGTTAATTATGTACATTTTGATTGTTAATATCTCGTTTCACAGGCAGTCAGAAATTTAACTTTTTTAGTAACGTAAAAGACACTTTCATTAACCTTATATTTCAATTTTATGGAATTCTTAAGAAAAGCCGTTTTACGAGTGAACTACCTTAAAATAAAGTTATTCCCATAACAATGAGATTTGGAAACGGTTTCAAAAACAAACTTTTATTCCCCTACACAGGGCCGACGAGAGGGGGGACTGGCGGGGGCCCGGCAGCTTTAGGTGAGGACGTCTTATTTTTTTAGAAGTTCGCTACAAAAGAGAGGAGCGCTGGTTTATGTAAAATACAAGATGAGGACGTTTTTTTGGAGATTTCACTAAAAAGGATCCAAGTTTTTGCTTGAGGATTTTTTTTTAGAAATGTGTTATCAAAAGGGCTTAATTTTTTATAAAATTGTCTCAGGACCTCATCTGGCTCTCAGCGGCCCTGCCCCTACATGCAGTATTTAAAATAAAAAATATCTAAATATTGGGCAATGAGTTACATTAGACTTATGAGAAGAAATACATGAAAAGATAAGAGAAATAAAAGTTAAAATTGGATTCCCAATAGAATATTGACATTACATTGTTATGCATTTTTTTTTAAAGAATTAAAATTCATCAAATAATCAAGGGTAATACTAGAAGAGGTGAGAACATTTTGTTGTTTCTTTGGAAATTTTACTTTTAAATTAAACATATATGTAGACATTCACAGTTTATTTGATTGCTTATGACCTTATACAGAGTAACTACATAAAAATATTTTTGTCTTATCTCGAGACATGGGAATCCATTTTAGTTAATAGTATCATGTGGGTACCAATGTCTAAAAGTGAAGTATTTTAGGAATAGTCTATGAATTCCTTCCAATCGACTAATGTGCACTTTATACAGTGGACTCCATATAAGTGACCCATATTCAAGGTTGGAATGGACAAAAGCCTAATAGACATTTTATGGTATCTACTTTCTTAAAATCATGACTACTTCTGATTACGAATCCCTATGTATTATTAGATGATGATGGATACCATCGACATCGTAAGTATAAGAAAGTGCTAAATCAAATACGACTCCTAAATCTGCAAAGTTTAAGGGAAATTCTTGAACAATACATACTGGTAAAAAGTACAACATACTGAACTTTGCTGGGTTTAATTTTAAATTATAAGAGTTATCTAAGTGTAAAAACAACATCATTGATTTGATTCGTAAACTATAACAGGCATGACTTACCATTGTTATGTTATTGCCGTTCAACAAAATTTCATCAAGTTTAGTAATACGCCTTCCTTCTGGTGTATTTTCATATTCAGTAACATCATCTAATAACATATTAACAAAATCGTCGAATCCTAAGAGGGTACCAACGATTTCCTTATCATTTTTCATTATTATATGAATTCTTGAACCTATACATTTGTCCACCAATTCTAAAAATGTTGCATTATAATTAATTAAAAACAATAACAGATATTTATCAATTATTTTACCCAAAGGAAGAAGTGTTGAAGAAGTAACTGCCATAGTAGTCATTTTATAATTTTTTAATGGGTTTTTAAAAAGCGCAACAATGAATATCCCAATAAAAATTGTAAAACCGGTGCACGAACCGGTGACAACAACAAAAAAATGTGCGGCAGGTGGTTTGACACTTGACAGTGTTGATGTTGACAGCTCTGACATTCAAAATGACACCTATCATTTCTTCTAAATCTATTTGTAACGAGATTCGAGATATAAGGCATTTCTCTATAAGCTTACTACAACATACTTGGTTACAGTATAGTGGTTACTGTGGTGACATTACGCATACCATGGTTTCCCTATTAGGCATTCCAAACAAATGAATTGCCAGTGGGCAGGTTTGGTAGATCTGACGGTTGAGACATACGATGTATTCTATTTACAATACGTAAAATCATGAATAATGGATTACATTTAAATATTTTATATCGAACACTATAAAAATATTAATTAAAAAAACTGCTTGTGCATTTTTTTTAAAAACTGGCAGGATTGGCGACTGATATTTCGAATAAAAATAGCGTCCAAGATGCAAGACTATGTCGCTACCCCCTTAGATATACGAGACCTTCCCACTGGCAGGTAATGGCCGTGTTCAAGGTCCATAAACTAGGTAGGTTGCCTGGTAACAGCACTGACGAAGAGGGGCGAGAGGAGAACAGCGCGTCATCAAGCGTGCCGTTTGCCGAACTGTGGTATTCGTTTCGTGCGTTTTGACCGTTTTGTTTACTCGCCGTTCTTTTGTAGTTTCACAGATTGTCGTAATTTGTTCGCTGTGTGAATAAAATAGGTGTTATATTCTGTTTTTATATGAAAAGAAAAGATCCAAGTGAAAGTTATTAGCGTTATTTGCATAAAATCCGAGTGGAGTGAGACATACATAAGGAAAGCACAAGGTCGATAAACTGAGGCATACATCATTTGTGTTCTCAACCTCAAAGTAAGTTTTATTTACATCTTTGCGCATAAATAGGAGTATTAATATTAATTTACCGATGTATTATATATAAATTTATGATTGTAGGTTATTAATCATGCCTGGTGGAACGGTTTGTAGTGTGTCAACTTGCAAAAGTAATTCAGCAAAGGCAAAAGCAGAAGGACAGAATTTGATGTTTTTTACGTTTCCTAAGGACAGTCAGATTCGAAAGGAGTGGGTCAGAAAGTGTTACCGCAAAGATAAATGGAACCCTGATAATAAGAGAGTATGCAGTAAGCATTTTAAGCAGCATGATTTTGAAGATGAAATGCAAGCGAGGCTGTTGAATATTCAGCCCAAAAAACTAAAGAAAGATGGTAAGATTTTCTAAATTAACAGCGTACTTGTCAATAAAAAAAATTCATTATTTTTTAGCGATTCCTTCAGTATTTTTACTTGAGCAGGAAGAAACACATAAGACATCAGAAAGGAGTAAACGTATGTTACAGAAAGAAAATAAATCGGTAGTAAAAGATTTAATCCGTACGACATCGAAGATAATCCCCATATCGACAGAAGTGTCTAAAGTTAATTATACTGCAATTATTAATGATTCTGAAGTTCCTAGCACCTCAACAGAAATAGGTATTGAAATTTTACAGAGAAAATTAGAGGAACTACAGAACGAGAATATATCCCTTAAACAGAAAATTTCCAATTATGAGAATAATGAGAACATTTTAAAAGCACATATAACTAAACTCGAGGAAGATATTAGAAAATATCAAATTAATTTTAAGGAGAGGGTAAAGCTGGCTTTCAAAGACTTTCTAACATCAAATCAAGTCGAAATCGTCTTAAAAAATAAATGCAAAGCGCGTTGGAGCACAGAAGAGTTGTCTAAAGCTTTCACTATTCGTTATTTCAGCAAACGTTCCTATATTTATCTAAGGCAATCACTGCACTATCCACTACCAGGCTTGTCAACACTGCAACAGTGGGCTGCCAATATAAATTTAAGAAGTGGTATCCTTCAAGATGTTTTACGGATCATGTACACTGCAGGTCAAACAAAAACTAAGATGTTTAAAGCTACGGTGTTATCTTTCGATGAAGTTAAAGTCTCGACCTTACTTGAATACTGCGAAAAAGATGACGAAATAATGGGACCACATACCTACATGCAAGTAGTAATGGCAAGAGGGCTATTCGATAACTGGAAACAGCCAGTATATATAGGTTTTGACCAAAAAATGACCAAAGATCTGTTGGAAAATGTTGTTTGTGAGTTACATAAAATTCAGTATAACGTTGCATGTGTGTCCGATTGTGGTAGTGGGAATCAAGGACTGTGGAAGGCAATGGGTATAACAGTAGAGAACACTAGTTCCGAGCACCCCGTGACAAAACAACCTGTCTACTTTTTTGCCGATGTCCCACATTTATTAAAGCTGCTAAGAAATTGGTTTATAGATACTGGTTTTATTTTACCTGGGAATATAAAAATCAGTAAATATCCAGTAAAATGTTTAGTTGACAGCACCCAATCAGAAATTAGCTCCTGTTACAAACTAAGGTTACTACATTTGAACTGTGAGAGGACTCAGAGGCAGAACGTCAAATTAGCAGCTCAATTATTTTCTAATACCGTTGCCACAGCATTAAAACAGTACTTGCCAGGACATGACAAAATTGCAGCTAAACAAACAGGTGATTTCTTCCAATTAATAAACGATTGGTTTGATATTATGAATTCATATGCTCTAACAAGTTCTCTTCCAACAAAAAGACCTTATGGAACGAATTTAGTGCTTCAGAATGAAGTACTGAATCAAATGTTGTCCACAGTTACCGAAATGCGATGCACTGGAAAAGATTTTCTCCAGGTTTTTCAAAAGGGCATAATAATATCGACAAAATCGGTGCAAAGCTTGTATACCAGCATGAAACAGGAATTTGATATTAAATATATAACTACGCATAAATTGAATCAAGACTGTTTGGAAAATTTTTTCTCACAAGTAAGTATATTTCTGGTAAAACAGTTTTACTAACAAAGCAAATATTCAGTAATTTTTTGAATTCAAATTATGAGTTTTTGTATTTTTATTACTGATATGTTGCAAGGAGAAGATGCATTTTGGTTAGACTTACTTGTTAAAAAATTATACGAGTTTTAAGGACATGTATTTTGTAATTTTAGGTAAGGTCCCGTGGAGGACTGCACGACCACCCATCTCCGCTTAATGCCATATATAGAATTAGAATGATTTTACTTGGGAAAAATCCTGGATTAGTACAATCTCATTCAAACGTAGGAACTTCCCCTGGAATTCTGGACGATCAGTATTTGTTGGCAAGTGCTTTTAAGCAAGCTAAACTTAATCGTATCATTATACCAGAAGCCGAGCTGCAACAAGTATGTGACGATAAAGTTGAAACTGAATGTAGTACATCCTCAAGTAGCACGGATTTTCATTTATCAGATGGGAAGCAATCAGAGAAAGATGGGCTTGCATATATTGCTGGTTATTTGGCCAAGAAGCACAAAGCAAAGCACCCTAACTTGGGAATGTACACGTATGAAACCAAAGAAAATACATCAGTTCACAATTATAGCATGCCCTCCTGGATTCAGAGTTTATCGTTTGGAGGTTTAATTCAACCATCAGAACAGTGGTTGCAGCAAGTCACAGAAATGGATGAATACTTTCAAAGGATGCATAAAAAAACGTTTAGTGATAAAAAGAAAATTGTCACAAAAACCACGCAATATATTTGTGACAATATTAAAGAGGTCCCCAGGGAACTTGTAAAATCGTTTTGCCGTCAGAGGATATTCATAAGAATCAAATTTCTCAATCTTGAAAATGAAGAAAGAAAATCAGAGAAAAGAAAGGCGTCTGAACAATCCAGGAAAATTTTCAAAAAATTTAAAAAAATTGTAAATTAAAATTTTTAGCAAAAAACACATTATTTTTGATGTTCCCCCTTTGTATTTCTTATATATGTATTTTTATGCTTAAATCCTAGCTTTGTTACTAATATAATATTGCCAGACATGTGTAATTGTGTAACGTTCTCACACAGGTATAATGTATAACCAATCTGTGTTGGTTTTTATTATCACTTTGACCCTTTTTTATGACATATAGGAGCTCAACCATTACCAAAAAATTACTTTTAGAAATAAAACAAGCCCAAAATTGTTGCCAACCATTTTATGACCACATCCCACATCAATCACTACGATGAATTTATTTTCAGAATTTATGAATCACGGCTAACGTAATTTTAAAATAACAAATCAATTAACTACTACTGATGTAGCCAAATACATTCTTATATTGGTTAATTTTCAAGTATGATAATATAAAAAGTGGTAAACGGTGTAGATTTAGCATTCTCAGTCCCCTTCAAAAGCCTTTTTCAATGTTATTTGGTGCATGTACGTTTGAAGTGGCACGCTGGGTGACGTAATTGCCGCCGTTGCACGCGGCGCGCTGATTGGTCGAAAGTTACCATGCAACCTACTTAGTCCAGTAACCTTGGGCCGTGTTCATCGTCGTCAAACATGTTTTAAAAGCAAAGAAACATGTTTCATAAGCGGTTGGAATGACGCTGAACGATCATTTTTGTTTACGATTTGTTTTCTCAACCTCAAATCTGTCAAAAAATGGAATGACATTTGGTTGGCACAAAGAAGGTTATGTGAATTGTTTACTTTAGTATTTTTTTAAAAAAATTGAGTTGAATTGATTTGTACAGTGAATTAGAGTTTATATAAGTACCCTTCTGAAAGTGGTTTTGACAATTTTACGGCGAAAAACCTACAACTTGTATTATTTTGGGTTGTAAAGTCATGATGTTTTTATTGCCTCTATGGATCTTGAATTCTACATACTTAGACTAATCAAAGAAATTGTAATAGTCATTTTATTAAAGGTAAAATACATTTTTTTGACACACAAATAAAAACATACTGTAACTAGATCATACTTTGAAGAGCAGAATGAGAATGCTATTTATTGTGTTTAATCAACTGTCTGGTCTGCACCAATAAATTAAAGGAACTCATGATACTAATAACATACATCTCAAAAAGTGATCTTTTTACATATATCAAGGATACATAAAAGTGTATAATAATAGAGACATCAAGTATGACTTTCTTATTTTTAGGGAAACAGAGTTCCTTCGAAGTTAGTAATCATTTAAACTGGACTCCAGCCCAGAACTTGAGGCATGTGTCTCAAACCAGTTCAAAACTAACTGAATCGAAAAAGGAGGAAGAGATAAAAATGAAAATCAACCTGAAGTAAACTTTTATTTTTGAGTCATACCTAACATCATAAGTCCCGCTTTAGGCAAGACAAACCCACTTTCAAGTTATGTGTACCATTGTCCCCAAAGAATGCAAGAATGTCCCGCTTTAAAAGAAAACGTGATCTGATCCAAAACATTTTTCAAAAAAGAGTGGTATCTCATATAAATATGTGCTAGTGAAAAAACTTACTTAATTTGAAGTATCAGTATTGAAAGCCAAGCATAACAGGAAAAATTTGAGTATATACAAAACTCACCGATTTTTACAAAAATTTGAGAAAATGTTGTATAGACTGTTTATAATTCGGTACCATACTTTTTTTTTAACGGAACTACTATTGCACCTTATTTTTTTCGTTTTTTATTTTGAATTTTTACACCATTTTTTTGAGTGAAAAGTCATAAACCACTAATAATCCGATGACACGATGACAGAATTCTATTGTTTATAATCGATATATTCTATAAATCGATATTTTTGTTTTGATGTATCTACTGTAAAATTATTAAAACAATACAGAAATAATCATTAAAAAGCCATTTTAACTGTAAACTAAAATCAGCTGATGAACTAACGCAGTTAATATTATGTTTTAATTTGTTAATTTGTATTATGACATACTTTAGATTTTCTGAATGAAAATCGATTTTTTCTTTAAATTACAGTGTTGCCGGTTTTTATTCAGAGTTGACCTGAGTAAAACAAAAAATACCTAATAATTACTTTGACATTTAAATTTTGTGCTCTTTTTAAAAAAGTCAAAATTATATCTTTAAAAATGTTAAATTTGGTAAAATTATTTAAAATTTGTGAAAATAAAGTAGCAATGATAGAATTTTTACAAAAGTGGAAGTTAATACCAAAAGAAGGCACTTTTTTGTGTCCACGATGCAAACAGCCGTTAAAACTTTCTGTAGATGCAAGATCGTAAGTTGTATTTTTTGTTGTAACATTTTTTATAATATGTTTGTGTATAAGATTTTGATAAACTGACTTAGTAATTTACCGATTATTTAAACTGTAACAGTATCGGTTGTTACTATATTTTATTTTCAATTTAAAATATATTTATTTTATTTTAGGGCTGATCATTATTATTGGCGATGCCAAAATAGTGTTCGAATTAACAAAAAAAAACGGCGGCCATGTGGATACAGAAGCAGTTTGAGGAAGGGTAGTTTTTTTTGGAAATCAAAATTACCAATTTTTAAAATTTTGGGATTTGTAAATTTGTGGGTTCATAATGTTACATTAGAAGCAATTTGCATTCAACTAGATATAAATAGAAGAACGGCAGTAGACTGGGCGAGCTTTTGTAGAGAAGTGGTACTAAATGGTTTGTTGGGAAATGAGGAGAAACTTGGCGGGCCTAATACAATAGTAGAAATTGACGAGAGCAAATTTGGGAAACGAAAGTATAATAAAGGGCACCATGTGGAAGGACAATGGGTCTTTGGAGGTTACGAAAGGGGAACAGGAAGAATATTTATGGTGGCTGTTGAAAGTCGTGATAGTGATACCCTTCTTCCTATTATTGAAAAATATATCGAGAAGGGTACTACTATCATATCAGACTGTTGGAAGTCTTATAACTGCCTCACCGATCGTGGTTATAACCATTTGACCGTTAACCATTCCGTCACCTTCAAAGATCCAGAGTCGGGGGCACATACGAATAGTATCGAGTCATCTTGGAGACACGCTAAAGCTATAACGCTGTCAAATAGCAGAAAGAAAGCACATGTACCTGGCAATCTTGCAAGGTACATTTTTTATAAAAGGTGTGCTCATTTAAATGTTGACAGAACAACGGAATTTTTTGAAATGGCGGGAAAATTGTATGACCCCCGAATAAACGAGTTGGATCAGAATGATGATGAAGATAGGACAGATGAAAATAGGACAGATGAAGACAGGAAAGAAGATGAAGAAGATTTGGAAATGTAAAAATTATTATGTTTGTATTTGGTTTAATTTTATATTTTTTGTTTGTTCCTTTTATGTTCTTTTGAGTTTTTTTATTTAATAAAGTTTGTTTATTTCTTTTGTATAAAACTTTGGCTGAAATTGTTGTTTCATATAGCAAAATCACTAGTTTTTTCTAAATATATTTAACTTTATATAACTTTAACTGTCCCAATGGACCAAAAAATTAAAAACGGCGTCTTAATTGATGCAAAAGAAGTTTAAGGAAGGAGGCTTTTTATGGAGCAAAATTATAGTACAATCTATAAAATATATTATTAGTTAAAACTAGAGCTACCATGCGAAACTTATTGCTAAAAATACCTTTCATATAGGGTTGATTGTTCTAACAGACAATCTATAAAAGCCATATTAACAGCTAGAGCGAGCGCGCCCGACCGACGTTTCGAAATTCGTGCGCGCGAATTTCGAAACGTCGGCCGGGCGAGCCCTTTTTACACATAAACCATAAGAACACGGAACGCTCGTCCTACCCACCTCCTAACCATTACAGAAGAGAGCGAGCAAATCGAGCGCGCCTGGTAGACGTTTCGAAATTCGCGCGAATTTTGAAACGTCGATTGGGCGTGCCATTTTACACCTACACCATAAGAACAAAGTACCTTCATCCCATCTACCTCCTAACCTCTACAGAAGAGAGCGAGCGAAGCGAGCGCGCCCGGCCGACGTTTCGAAATTCGCGCGAATTTCGAAACGTCGGCCGGGCGCGCTTTTTTTACACCTACATCATAATAGCAAGGTACTTTCGTTCCATCTATCTCCTAAGCTCTACAGAAGAGAGCGAGCGAAGCGAGCGCGCCCGGCCGACGTTTCGAAATTCGCGCGAATTTCGAAACGTCGGCCGGGCGCGTTTTTTTTACACCTACATCATAATAGCAAGGTACGTTTGGCCCTTATACCTCCTAACCTCTACAGAAGAGAGCGAGCGAAGCGAGCGCGCCCGGCCGACTTTTATAAATTCGCGCGAATTTCGAAACGTCGGCCGGGCGCGCTTTTTTTACATCTACATCATAATAGCAAGGTACGTTCGTCCCATCCATCTCCTAACCTCTACAGAAGAGAGCGAGCGAAGCTAGCGCGCCCGACCGACGTTTCGAAATTCGCGCGAATTTTTACACCTACATCATAATAGCAAGGCACGTTCGTCCCATCCATCTCCTAACCTCTATAGAAGAGAGCGAGCGAAGAGAGCGAGCGAAGCGAGCGCGCCCGGCCGACGTTTCGAAATTCGCGCGAATTTCGAAACGTCGGCCGGGCGCGCTTTTTTACACCTACATCATAATATCAAGGTACGTTCGTCTCATCCATATCCTAACCTCTAAAGAAGAGAGCGGGCGAAGCGAGCGCGACCGGCCGACGTTTCAAAATTCGCGCGAATTTCGAAATGTTGGCCGGGCGCGCTTTTTTTACACCTACATCATAATATCAAGGTACGTTCGTCCCATCCATCTCCTAACCTTTACAGAAGAGAGCGAGCGAAGCGAGCGCGCCTGGCCGACGTTTCGAAATTCGCGCGAATTTCTACACCTACATCATAATAGCAAGGTACGTTCGTCCCATCCATCTCCTAACCTCTACAGAAGAGAGCGAGCGCGCCCGGCCGACGTTTCGAAATTCGCGCGAATTTCGAAATGTCGGCCAAGCGCGCCTTTATTACATCTACACCATAAGAGCAAGGTACGTTCGTCCCATCAACCTCCTTACCTCTATAGAAGAGAGCGAGCGAAGCGAAACGTCAGCAGGGAGCGCTCGCTTACTTCTGTAGTGATTAGGAGGTGGGTGAGAAGAGCGAAGTGTTTAATTATCTCTCTCTCTGGTTCAAAATGATTTTTTTAATATTTGAAATATTTTTATTTTAAAAATAAAGAAAAAAATGTTGAACGCCGTAAAAAGTATCCACCGAGTAACGTCACGGTTCACATAGCAGAAATTGAAATAATTCAGCTATCCTCTTTATTTTTATTTTAAAAATAAAGAAAAAAATGTTGAACGCCGTAAAAAGTATCTATCCACCGAGTAACGTCACGGTTCACATAGCAGAAATTGAAATAATTCAGCTATCCTCTTTAGTTGATAGAGTATTCTTTAAATTTGGCTTTAAATTTTTTTCAATCAAATAAATTCCCTTGTTTCAAAAAGTTTAAAAACTTTTGGATAACACAAAGTAATTATGTTTAAAAGTTTTCGAAAAGTACATTGTTTATTACTTTATAGATGATGTAATTAATATTTAATTATCGTTTACTACAACAATTCAATCAAAATAAATAAATAAATCGTCGGATATGACTGGAAATAAATTAATAAAAGTTAATAAAAGTGTTTGGAAATGTTATGTTAAGAATAAGGTAGTTTTTATATTTATTTTTCGTTGATTTTAATTGGCCACTTAGTACTTAGTAACACTGCGATTTGTAATGACAGATATAATTCATATGAACAAGTTAACATAAATAATCCTTTTAAGTAATTAATATGTAAATTAAAAAAAATAATTCATTTATGGGGTTACCGGTGGTATATTTAAAAAGTACTCTCCTTCCTAAAGCCAAAAATTTAATTTTTGTAAAAACAAATTGAACTTTTAGGAAATACCGTTTTCCCAATAGGTATTTACCCAGAATTGATATGTGTATAATGTTTCAAAGTGTTTCAACTTTTAGTAAAATTGTAAAATTTCAATAGTAATATCCGCCGTTCGGATGTCGGCGTATATAAGCGTATATAAGCATTGATAATTTTATTGAAATTCCAACTTATATTTAATTTTGAATATATCCAAAACATAGTCCTTTTATTTAAGAAATAATACACAACTTGGCAACCATGTGCTTCTTATATTGCATCCTTCAATGTCAAATGACAACCAAAATAAATTTATTGAATTAATAAAATAGCCTAAAATATCATTATTAAAATTTAAAAAAAATAGGATTTCTTTAGGTTTCCGCCAACAAATTTCGATAAGTATATGTTATTCTTGGTGTCTAAAAGTGTAAAAATACATTTTTGTGAAAATATAAAAGTTTTGTGTATATTCAAATTTTACCATACATTTTTGGTCATTGCTAATATTCATTGAGTCTGAATTAATAAAATTTGTCTAGTATTATAGAGTTATACATACCTTGTCGACAAACTACATACAGTAATTCTTTTATAGGAATGATATATTTTGTATTGGAAATTATTAAATATACAAATTTAATGTTGTCATATAGGTAGAGAGACTTAGCAAAAATTATTTGAAATGTATACAGTAATGAGGTATTTTTTTTATAGGTTCAACAAACCAAGGTGGGCCCTTTTTAATATAATTGCTTATATTTAATTTATTTTGTAAATAAAATGTCATACTTTTATTATCATTTATTTTTTAATGCCCTATATACATTACATTACATGACAACAAAAAACATCGGTGCAGTTTTAATAACAAAACTCGTCTGTTTTGAATAACTCTGTGCTAAAACTATATAATATGTAGGTATGTTATATTATCCATATTCCTTACTGGTGGAATCCCATTAACGTCCAAATGAAATAATTTAAGCATACGTGTATGTATCTACGTCTGGAATTAATTTTATTTTCTTCAAATAGGTACCTCCATAAATACAAAATTATATTAAAATACAACTTAACTAATCAACTCTATTAGGGTATAAAACCTTAAAAATATAAATAAACAAACACATAACCTAACAAAATGCCAAAAGACGGATTTGACAGGGGTTCAAGGTCAATTTTATGCTTTTAAAGCAAATAAGCGAGTTTATTTTCGCTTTTATGCTTCTTCAAAAGCGCTGCAGCGGTTGACAGTTCATCGTCACCGCTTACTCAGCGTTACAACATGTTTGACGACGATGAACACGGCCATTGTTTGACAGGTCGTTGGAATGCCTAATTATTGAATGTCATATGTCAAATTTAATTTAAGTTTGGGGATTTCTAAACGAAATTTGTATTTTAGAAATTTTAGGATGTTTTACCTTTGTTATTTTTTATTATAGTATGTTCTAGTAAGCTTATAAATAAAGGCATTTCTTTAAAAGCTTAACACGACATACTTCGTAACAGCGTTGTGGTTACTCTGATGACGTCAGACATACCGTGGTAACTCGTAGCACTTGTCGTTGTCACATGTCAAATTGGGGATTTGTTTACTAGGCGAGTTCGGTCAGTCAGGGGCTGGAGCGGGACAAATTTTAGGGTGCTTTTAAATGACATTTAAGCGTGTTAAACTGTCACTAATCGGACTAAACCGAACGCTAAAAGAGTCGTTTGGAGTTAAAAGTGTTAAAGGAGTTAAAGGAACGTGGCAAACCGAACGCAATGTTTGTTTTTGTTCAGATAAATAAAAGTGTTTTTGTCACAGACGTCATTTGGTTTTCGTTCTTTTGTTATTTATTTAAATATGTCTCCTCCAACAAAAGGAAGAAAAAAATTAATAAGTGTTATTTGTGATGAAATAACAATGATAAATACTTGTGCCAGTAGTCTCATATTTTCATCTTTATATTTCAATATAAATAACAGTATCCAGTGGTCATCAACATCGCTCTCGTGAAGAGTTATTTCAGTGCCCTGTATTTCAAATATAATTTCTTTCATAGTAAATAGAGTTTTCTTTGGTAAATATAAAAATGCCCAACCCAAATATACAAAATGAGCCGTATAACCCGTAACCACAGAAAAATGTATCTAATTTAATATCTTTACAATACTTTGCGCATGCTCGATATGTTTAAATGTGGACCTTACTGACTAGACCCAAAATCTATTCAGCTCACTGCAGCTTAAGTTTATAATTTGGTGTTTTTCTCTTTATCCGTTTTTGTTCAAGTTCAAAATTCAAAATTTTCACTATTCCTTAAATTTCTGGAATATGGTCCAGTTTAGGAAAATTATGTACATGGCAAAAATTATAGAGAATAATATTTCAAATAACTTTTATTTGAAGTAGTTTCTTCTCTAGGTTTAAATAGCCGATATATTCCATAAAGAAGAAAAACGACTACCTCTAAGATCGAAAAAAATAATAATTCCTATACTTTCCTTATCTGTAAACAGATAGGAAAGGAAAATGGTGTGAAAATTTTTGGTTTGCCCACGTTTGTTCATCCAGTAACTTTTGATGCCCACCCTCTGATATCAAAATATATCAAAAAGAATTTTCGCGGGCCAACTTCCAGATAAAAGTAAACATTTTAAAAGTTTAATTCCATAGAGGTATAGCGTTTCTTTTGCACACGTTTGCCCATCAATTAGCTTTTATAAAAAAAATCAAAAAAATATTTACAAAAATAAAATATGGTAACTGCATTCGGTAATCATTCGTTTGCCCATCTTTGTCCATTTTTTAGTTTTGCCAATTTGCATCCCCTTTTTGAAAAAATTCAAATAAAAAACAATTTTACAAAACCGTGAAGTTGGCACCACAACATTGCAAAAATAATGTTAAATTTGCCCACGTTTGCCCATCCATTAGTTTAAAAAAAAATTAAAATAAAAATAAAACAAAAAAACAAAAAACAAAAAAAAAATATTCACAAAAATAAAATATGATAACTGCATTCGGTAATCATTCGTTTGCCCATGTTTGTCCATTTTTTAGTTTTTCCAATTTGCATACTCTTTTGCGAAAAAATTCAAATTAAAAAAGACAACTTTATAAAACCGTGAAGTTGGCACCACAACATTGCAAAAACAATGTGAAATTGGCCCACGTTTGCCCATCCATTAGTTTAAAAAAAAATTGAATTAAAAATAAAACAAAAAAAAATATTCACAAAAATAAAATATACCTGCATTTGGTAATCAATCGTTAGTAGATAGACAAAGTTCATTCTGTGACACATAGGGAATTCAACGTGTAAGAGTGAAGGTTAACCTACGAGATATGGCGTTCACGTAAACGAGGCCATTTTCATCATTTTGCGAAAAGACAAATAACCTACGAGATATGGCGTTCACGTAAACGAGGCCATTTTCATCATTTTGCGAAAAGACAAATAACCTACGAGATATGGCGTTCACGTAAACGAGGCCATTTTCATCATTTTGCGAAAAGACATCTAACCAAACCGCACCATTTTGCCAAAAACGGTCGTTAGACAGCTGCCCGTGGCCCCAGGATTTCGTCGAATAGAATTTTTGCGTAGTGATAAAGCCAAAAGGGCCTTAGCGTATATCTTCACTGCTATTGGTCCGATTCAAACGGGAAAAACGGCATTACGTAGAGATCGGCGTATAGATTAACATACAAGAGAAAAATCATGCGCAATGACAGGACAAAAGGACCTTAGCGTGTATCTCAGCTATCGTTGGTTCGATTTAAATGGGAAAAACGGCATTATGAAGAGATCTTGGTACAGATTACCGTCGAATAGAAAAATCATGCGCAATGACAGGACAAAAGGACCTTAGCGTGTATCTCAGCTATCGTTGGTTCGATCTAAATGGGGAAAAGGGGGCTATGTAGAGAGCGTGATATAGATTAACATACAAGAGAAAAAATCATGCGCAATGCCATAAGGACCTTAGCGTGTATCTCAGCTATCGTTGGTTCGATTTAAATGGGAAAAACGGCATTATGAAGAGAGCGTGATATAGATTAAAGTTGAAAAGAAAAAATCATGCGCAATGCCATAAGGACCTTAGCGTATATCTTCACTGCTATTGGTCCGATTTAAACGGGAAAAAGGGGGTTATATAGAGAGAGGGGCACCGAAAAGTTTGACGTTTAACGACTGACGTTTCACGTTTGACGTTTGACGTTTCACGTTTGACGTTTACCGTTTTGACGTTTGACGTTTACAGTTTGACGTTTACAGTTTGACGTTTGACGTTTCACGTTTGACGTTTGACGTTTGACGTTTGACGTTTCACGTTTGACGTTTCACGTTTGACGTTTCACGTTTGACGTTTACCGTTTTGACGTTTGACGTTTGACGTTCGACGTTTCACGTTTGACGTTTGACGTTTGACGTTTCACGTTTGACGTTTGACTGTTAGTTTCTGCTAGTATCGAGGGTACAATAACTACTGCTACTACTACAGCTGGGTTGGCCGAGCGTCAAGGTTAACAACCTAGATCTCCGAGAGGAGGCGTATCCTACACCCGACAATATTAGTAAAATAAGTATTCAGTATTGAAATGTCTAGCGAAGAGAATAGACGTAGAATTGAAGAGTTTGCAGAGAAAGTTCAAAAACTAAGAAGAGACATAAAATTATATGAAGATAAAAAACAAGTTTTAAAAGACCTATCAAATTTAAGTCTTTGGGAGGATATTGAGAGTATCCACTTAGAAGAATCCAACCGACGCAAATATGGCCATCTTAAAGGCTAATTTCATTATACTTACGGCTATATTAAACAACGTACTGTATACCAATGTACCGTTGGGCGTACAACAGATGGCGATACGTTTTGATAATCAAACGGAATGGCGAAAGATGAATTTCTCGGTGGTAAATAATATGAAGCTAAATACGTTTTCCATAGCAATCGATGAAGCAAAGAGATACAAATTAAAATTGATTTTTAATGATGGCACTGAAGGAGAATTCAAAGATTGGCATGCTGTTACGACTCCACCACCGATCGATTTGAGTGACATGTCAGAGCCCAAATATTCTAAATTATATGTAGTTAGTTGTATAACACTATCATCTACTTTGTTTATAATATTGAAAATTATTGTAAAAATTATAAATAAAAAATTTTATTCTTCTTGTAAAACGAAAATAAATGCATGAAATTAATAAGGGGTTTCAATTAAAAAACATTTCCTTTAATAATCATTTATTAATAACAAAAATTACAAAGGTATGCAATTAAGAAACCATTGGCGTAGACTTTCGACGTTCTTCTGGGTACATTTAAATGATCCATTGGCGTGGTACATGCAGGTTTTGGAGTCACTACTGAATTTTTCTGTTGCACACGGGGTTCCATCGAACTTGCATACATCTACTATTATAGGACGTGACACGTGACACTTTTTTAGTAAAAATTCGGCTTTTTCACTTCCTCGCACGTAAATACAATCAGCATGGTTTAGTAAATATGTTTCCAGAATCGAGTTTAACTTGGAATAATCCACGTCTCCAGAGGAATAGTTGATCCCATGAATATGTTTCTCAACATATCTAGCGCTAATTCTATCAGGCGTATTTAGGTTAGAATAAGGTGTAGGCGGTGTGAACAAAGCGTGGTATTGTTTACAACCAATTGCGATACTCAATTCCTTTGGATGAAAAATACCGTCGATGCAGAAGCCTTGGATGTCAACGAATGCGATCCTCATGATGACAGAAACGAGACTGAGAGACTTATATAATACTCTTAACTACTTCCGTAAGAGGATGATATTCCATCAAACGATCATGAATTATGATGCAATATGCTTTGGTATTAGCGGGGAATCCTGTATCTGCTTCTATTTCCAATTTTACGTCAACTGTAGAAGATTTCATAGTCTCTTCCTGCTTTGAACAATCAATCACAAATAATGCGTAGCGTTTGAACGCTTCATAGTTTAGAAGAGCCGTTTTCGGTGTACCGGTTATATAGTTTGCATTAAATTCTGTGTAGTTGTAGTGAGCAATAGCATAGTCGTCTTCTTTAAAATCTAAAAGCATTCGTTCGTTTGGCCAATATTCCCCGTTTAGAGATACTCTAACACCGGTTAGGTTAACATTATCAAATTTAGTGGGGTCGCTACTTAGTTTATTCCGCCTGTCAGTTTGGAAGCAAACTAATATATATCGTGGACGTTCTACGGCAGCACTAGTCTTTACGGCCCAAATTTCTCGTTTAGAATCTTTAGTTATTGATGGTAGTTCATTTAATTCACAGTTTCTAAACGGAATCAATATAGGGCGATCATTTTTGATGGGTTCCATAAGTTTAATTTTAATTTCGTCATTAGGGAAGATATGTTTAATTTTTACTTCCATACTTTCAATTATCAATTTAACGGTTGTAGAGGTCATACCACTACCACTACCTCCGGTTATAGGCTGCTCTGTGACAATGACACAATCATTATCGTTACGTGATCGAACTAAACGAAATGTTTGTCTACCATAGGTAATCATAGTATAATCATTGAAAACGTTGAAAATGTGTTTAAGAGGCATAAGCAAATTGAAATGTTTTGAACCATTCAGAAGCGGGTTATCGGGATAATTCCATCCCGCAATACTCATGAAACGACTGTATTCCGGTCCATAGCATGTTAAGGCTCGTACGGTGCTTACGATTCCAGGATCTCTAACGACTTCTATTTCTCTAGAGCATTCGCTGTAGGAACAGCTATCGAAAAGAAACGCTCCAAAATTGGGTGCTAATTCACATTTTCCCCCGCCAGTAATTTCCAATTTTCCTTTAATTTCCAATAGAGTGTCAGGCATTGCGAAAAATGCATCAGATTGATTTATGATAAATTCAATGACGTCGCTGTTGTTGAACGATTTAACGTATGGACTATAGGATCGATATTCTTCTTTTCTAATGGTATCATCAAATCGTGGTTTTTTATAAAGGTTGAATTTTGGATCGATACCACCTTCATCGAATCGAAAACGTTTCATCACCGGTTCATCACCATCATCATCATCATGCTGGTGTTTTCCCATTTCGTTTAGGTTTTAATCCAATCGATTTAAGAAATAATAGGTTTTGTGTAGATATAACGACCTGTCGCTGAGGAGCTCTGGTTGGTACTGACAACGTCACGTATGCAGAAGTGTTTATAACTAAACCCATTTAACGTTCTTGTAACTCCAAATGAAGAGTACTTAGTTCACCGCGAAAGTTTACGGGTCTCTGCTGCTGATCAAGCGCCACAACAGTTATGTTTGTTATTTCTCTGCTACTGCTTACAGGTAAGTATATCGGATTATGTGGACGTTCTATAATCTGATATCCAGGATTTTCGATTATCGGGAACTCGTATATTGAATGCGTAGGTCTATCTCCGTAGAAGGCTCCTTCAGTAATGTTACAATCAAAGTGTATGCTAGATACTTTTATAATGTTTACAGGTAGATCCGATGCATACTTTCGGTCTGGAGCAAGAATTGTCTTGGAAAATCCTAAAATATTACCAAGACTATCATCCTGTACAAATGAAATAGCGTGATTTCGGCAGTATATTTCGCATTTGAGAGTATTGTTATTCGGCTGCAATGAAAACTCGTTAATGCTGTTGGTTCGCACCTCCAGTTCCTTCTCTATATATTTTTCGATATCCGTAATTTCATAGCACCCCGTAGGAATTTCGATGGTCTTTAATTTTTTTCGATTATTATTTTCATAATAGTCAAACTTCTCTCCATCAATATTGGGTATTGAATTGTACGAACAGAACCCCAACAATCCTAGAAAATATGAATTTTCAGGATTTAATATGATTGGGGTCTGCGGAACGAATGAAAACTCGTTAGTGGTACTCGTTAAAGTTAACAACATGACTGATGTAGAATGAGTGATGTAAGGATTTATATATATATACACATTTATAATTTTTATTCATTTATTTTTTTTTAAATAATAATTACAAGCGTGACAATCAGCCTGCGCATCTGCAGGCCCATCAAAGTGAGTTTGAGCGTCAGGTCTATTATAATGTACGTAACAAGGTAAACGAATTTGTAAATTAAAATTACATTTATATTCATTTGGTAACTTGTGCCAAACATCCAGCAATTCTCCAGGTCTAACGTGCCGTATCAAATAGTCGACAGGAAGTATGCTTAGTTCATCTTCTTTAAGGGATTGCAGCGTCCTTTTTCCGTCTATGTACGCTAGTATGGCCTCCATTGTATAGAAACTTTAAACATAAATGTCCACAATTAATTTGGTTATAAGTTTGATATGGATCGTCGTTGTAAAATATTTTTGCTTTACCTAAATAACGAACAAGTTCTTTCGGCGGCTTTAGATTACCGAATGAATCAAAATAGTCTACGATATCGTTTATCTTTCTATAAGCTACCCAATGAGTTCCTTGATTTCTCGACGTATCTAAATTTAAAATGGCGGATTCTTTTTGGTGAGATGTCTTTGGTAAAGTATCTCTCATGAAAACTCCACGAAAATATGGTATTTTTAAACGTTTAGCATACGCAATCAAGTCTTTATCGTATAGAGGTCTAGAGGGTAGCTTCAACGGTAGTTTTTTTGTTTCTTTAAAAATAATCCCAATCCTCCTTTTGCGTTTTTTCGTAAATATAATCCTTTACCAATAGATTCCATAGCTCTATTATGTCTTTGATCTTCTTCAAGTTTCTTTTGAGCATTCTTGGCATCGATGACTGTCTTGGCGATGCCGGCCGCGCCTCCTGATAACGCACCAAGAGCTGATAGACCAGCAAATAATGGAATCAAAGGAAGGAATCCTCCGCTCTTTGGAATCGGAATTATCCTAGGAATTCTAACACTTTTTCGCCCTCCAGATTTTTTAATTAACATTCGTGCTACTTTCAACGCATGAGCGGCTGACTTTTTCAGATCCGATGAAGGATTCTTCTTCAAAGATTTTCCTACTTTTCCTGTAATCGCTCCTAACCCAAGTTTTCGTTTAGCCACTTTAAGCATCCAAGCAACAGCTTGGTCGCCTAATCCTGCACCCATTTTACGTTTAGCCTTCATTCCTGTAGTAACAAGCCAAGCGGCTGATTTTTCACCAAAAGTCGCGTCCTTCGACTTGACGCGTTCCCAAGCTTTGTTTTCAAGTTCCCAATCGGCTTTATGGCGTTCGTCTAGAGAATGATTCTCGGAATATGCAATATCGTGTGCTTTACATGCAGTATCCAAAGGATTAATGCCAGGATCACCACGCGCAAGACGTTTTTGTAATTTAGTACCGGGTCCACAGTATCTATAGCCCGGAAAATGAAGTTCGAACGGTAACTTGTTGATAATAGTATTGAGAACACCTTGTCCCTCGTACACCAACATTTAGAATGATGTATACTTTAGTGAATTTGCTTATATATAGGGTATCGCAATAAAATTACGATAAACGATGAAGGTAGTTCAACAGACTCAGACGTTGCCCATAAGCAACTTAGATTTTAATACGGAAAAAACTGGAAGTAAACATGGTAAATTATTACCTAATTCGTTTCGTGCTATTATGTGTGGACCTAGTGGATGCGGGAAAACGAACGCAATGATGGCGCTTCTTTACGATCCGAATGGAGCTAAATTCAAAAATGTTTGTTTATTCAAAGTCATTGTACCAACCAAAGTACCAATTGCTAAAAGAAGTTTTATCTGGTATGAATGAGGTGGGTTATTTCCCATTCAAAGACAACGAAGAAATTCTAAGTCCCAACGATGCTAAACCAAATTCAATATTCATATTTGATGATGTAGCATGCGATGGGCAGCAGAAAATTCGTGAATATTACTCCATGTGTCGACACAAAGATATCGATGCTGCATATCTCTGTCAAACTTACTCTAAAGTTCCAAAACAGATGGTGAGAGATAACTGTAATGTAATTGTGGTATTTAAACAGGATGAGATTAACCTTAAACATATTTTTGACGAACACGTATCGCCTGAC
Source organism: Psylliodes chrysocephalus (assembly GCA_927349885.1). Lineage (NCBI taxonomy): Eukaryota > Metazoa > Arthropoda > Insecta > Coleoptera > Chrysomelidae > Psylliodes > Psylliodes chrysocephalus. The sequence continues at coordinate 92,017,670 of OV651813.1, forward strand.
ATGACCTTTGATGATTTCAAAAAGGTATGTTCTGAATGTTGGAACGATCGATACGGTACTCTTGTAATCGCAAAAGATTTTGATCTTAAAGATGGCCGATATCGTAAAGGTTTTGATAAATATATAAAAATGTAGGTGTCATACGTTACTCATTACTTGGCGTCAAGATGTCGACGGATGCAGCTCGCAAACGAAAAATTGCCGAACTTAGACGTTCTATTCGAAGAAAGTACTTGGCTCTGAAACTAGGTCGAACGGAGGAGGATGAATCTATTAATAGATTATTTAAACCAATTGCCGAACCTCTGAGAAAAATTCAAAAAATTCAAATAACTTGTTAAACGTGTCAAAGATCGAGCCAAAAACAGAGGTAACAAATCAGGATTTCTCTGCATTCACTCCGAAAAGAGTCTCATCCCCTAAACAATCTCCTAAATTTACAAATTACATACCGATAGACACTATAGTTGAAGATGATGGAGGTAGTACCCGTGAAGAATTTAGCGAAGTTGATGAACCTGAACATTCTGAAGAACGGATGGCACCAGCAGTAGTTGAGCAATACCTTGAACAGTATCCGCCAATGAGTCAACCATACATTCAAGATTTTTGGAATAAAGATGATAAAATTGATCCCGTGTATGGTCCTATTTATGAACCTGGAAACGATTGGTGGTATTTAGGTGACAAGCGTATAGACTTTGACAAAAACATGGGAAGTATAAAAATCCTAAATTCTGATGGAAAGTGGTATTATGCAAAGGGAACACCAGGATTATATCAGCTTATTTTCTACAGTGATCCTAGTTATACAAAGGAGGATTTGGTCCCCTATAAACAATTTTTAGAAATGTCTAAGGTACACCGAAATTCTTTAGGAAATTTGAAAGGTACAAGGAGAGACAAATATTTAAATATAATAAAACCTATGTTTATACAGGGTGGTAAAGGGATCGGCGTCGTCAAGTACTCTGGTAAAGGTATGTTAAATAAAAACCAATTAATTTACAATAAGAAGCCTATAGAATATGTTTATTGGGATGATCCCAACGAACTTTGCGATCGATTGAAGTTGTTGATGGCTTCGAAGAATGCTGAAAATACTTCGGTAAACAACGAAATCGTCAGCATAATCGACGAACTTCGAGAAGCAGATATCATATATTAGAGTACATTACATATTATTTAATCATTTTCATCATGAGTCTCGATAAGTTTGGACGTAGACAAAGTTCTAAGGCGGTGGAACCATTGCTTAAATTAAGGCAGTTGGAAAACAGTTTTAAAAATAATTATAGCATATACAAAGTAACTCTGGACAAGTTAAATGACAGTGTAAACGGTATTGCAGATAAAACTATAGACCTTGAAACATTCATCTCGAGAAATCCACCTACAGCAGGTAAACATATGGCAACCAAAAAATACGTTGATGATGCGATTAAAACCAATAAAGGATATCTTCGAAGTGATATAGCAAAAATTAAAACTGACACAGACAACGAATATAATGCTAAAATACAATCACTTAATACAGTTTTGGAAAAGATTGAAAAAACGTTGACGCCTCTACGTTCTGATATAATTCAAATCCAAAATCAATTACAACACCTATATAATGAAGATCTGAAACAATTGCGTGATGAGTTTTTGATTAAAATTACCGATATTACAAATTTAATGTCGAAAAATATTAAGCAGCTAAACGATCAAATTAATACAGTTCCAAATGACGTAATTGATGATGTAAAAAAAGAGGTGGGATTATTACAAAAAAATCTAAATGACATTAATCAAATTACAAAAACTAATGAAAATAAACTAAAAGTATTACAAAACACTTTACAAAGCACCAATCAGATAACGAAAACCAATGAAAAGGACTTATTATTACTACGTGAAACTGCAAATGTACAATTTTCAGAAATTGACTTGAATATCAACGATTTACAATCCCGTATTACAAAACTAACTGCAACACCTTAATTTACATCAGTCATCATGTCAAAGGAAAAGATTCAACTTGTTAACGAGTTGCATAGACCTGCTCGTAAAAACTATCCTAGACGTCGTACAATTATTAAAGGTTTAGATGATCTATGGCAAATGGATTTGGCTGAAATGCGTCCTTATGCGCATCAAAATAAAAATTTCAAAATGATTATGGTTATAATAGACTGTTTTTCAAAATTTATGTGGACACGCCCACTTAAGACAAAGACAGGTGAGGAAATAACCAAAGCTTTTGCCGATGTTCTCGCTCACTCCAAAAGAATACCGAAAAATTTACAAACAGATCAAGGAACCGAATTTTTCAATACAAAATTCCAAAATTTAATGAAAAAATACAACATTAATCATTATAATTCATACAGTGTTGTCAAAGCTGCAATTGCCGAAAGAGCAATAAGAACTTTGGAATCTGTTTGGAGTACCATGTCCTGATGATAGCATATTGAATCAATTGAAAACTATGTTAGCAAAAATTATTTCTTTTTATGAATAAAATAATAATAATACTAAAGACTTCTGCTTTTTTTTTTACCCACTCAAAAATAAAAGTCAAAAATGGAGAAAAATATTTTTTTATTACTTAAAAATCTAGTTACAAATGGTATAAATATTTTTTGTGAATATTACATACATAATCTACAGAAAAAATTATTTTGTAGATATTACATAAATATCTTAAAATTTAAATATTTGACAATATTTCTATACAGAAAAAAAACAAAAGTAAATTACATACGAAAAAAGGATATAAAGCGATTTTTTAAAAATATTTTTATTTACCAGTGTTTTTGACAAATTACATCCAGAATTTGTAGGAGGTGTATGTAGTGTTTTATTCTTTAGAGATACTATAATGGCCCCAGGGAAGTGTGTCAAAACTATTTGGAATCAAATAGCGTTTATCGTCATGAGGACTTAGACCAATTTTCGATTGTTCGATACTATACACATTATGCGCAAATGATCTAATACAACGTTGTGTAGTTGTTTTTTCCTGATTTTCTTTTAAACACCTAACGTAATCTTCGAAGGTAATTTTATGTTTAACTATGTTATATTTAATCCCTTTCGATTTCTTAACCACTTTACCACCTTGCACTTTATAACTATACATTTTGGAGCGAAGTCCTACAAAGTGAGTCATAATTTTCCCATTATTTTCGTCTTTCATTAATCCCAAAACTTTTTTATTAACTCTAGGAATATTATAGATGTTATCTTCGCTATAATCAGACGTATCAAATTCGGCTAAATCTGCTTTTATTACGTCCTCGTATACATTATCACAGAGCAATTCGTAAACGAAACTGTCTGTGTCCATGTACATTAATTTACAATTACTTACGCCCATTTTCGGTAGCATGTAATTGTAATGAAAACTGTACATGACAGTCTTAGACAAGTCTAGAATTGCCTGTCCTACATACAGAGGCTTATTAAACACAATTTCAGACTTTGTTAGTTCGATAGCCATCAAATTTTCTCCTAAAATTGTACGACTATGGAACCGAAAACTTGAGATCAAATTTTTGGCTCCATAACGTCCCTGCCATGATTTAACTAGCTTAACTATACGGTGCTTGCGAATATTTTCCATTGTCTTGCCAAACACTGCGTTGTTCATTAGCTTATAGAGGTTTTTCTCAAAATCATTCTTGGCTGCTGCCCTTAATCGAGTATTTAGCTCGATGTAGGGCTTCAACCAAGCAGATTGATTAAATTTCAAAATTTTATGAATCTTAGTTATAATTAATCCATTAGCCAACATTTGTTTTAAATTTCTATAGTGAACTGTGTATTGTTTTTTATCCGTAAGGGTTGTAAGTAATTTTGGTAATTTTGATCCCGGTGGAACGCAGTGTTCAGCAGCAAATGGAAAATCTTTATGTTTGTCATGCAGATCTCGTGGGTACGATAAATCAACTTGCAAAACGTACCCTACGTTAGAGTCATCCGGTATTGACATCACATCAAAATTTTCGATGTTATCGACCCAGCTGAATCCTCCGTAGGGTAGTAATTCACACATAGCTTTCCCGTATAAATTATTCACGTCTAGGTACATTAGAAATTTTGAAGGTTTCGTGGGATCATACTCAGCCATATATTTATTATTAGCCTCTGAATATCGGCTACTACACACCGATATTCCACCTCTTATGGCGCTTTCGTAAAACATAACCATGTCTAGATCCTTGAGAAGTTCTAACTTGCATCTAGTATACTTGAGCATACAGTCCCAAGTATAGCCGGGCATAGTGTAATACCATGCAGGATCTAGACCGTACGTCTTAAAACAGTTTTTGCGAAATTGTTCGAAAACATCTGCAAGAAGCAGAATATCAGTTTTTAAATATAGGTCTGAGTATTGTCCCAAATCCTGAATGTTAAATTTTTGCCAAATTTGCTGTGCATGAGCGTATTTCTCAGCACTAATATGTTCATCGTTTAATTTATTATAAAAGTGTTGAATTGATGGTAATGAAGTCTCGTTTAATTTTTCTAAAGAATCTATATAATCGTAACAAAAAACTCCTTTGCGTGTTAACAATTCAAATTGATTATTAGTTAAATTTGGAAATTCGCGTTTTAAAATTTTCTTCTCTGAGTTATCTAAAATTGAAGCTAGTTCATCAAGAGATGTCCCCATGAATCGCAATGAATCGATAAAACGTAATTTAATGTTAGTTTCATCTGAATGAAGAGTAAATGAAATATATTTATCCTTATTGATTGGAAGTAAGCTCAAACATCCCTTTTTACATAAATTCGTAATCATAAAATGACTATCGTACCCACTTAGGTTGTGAAAGACCACTGGCACAACAAACAATTTTCGGAAATTCAGATTGCATGCTTGGTGCGAAAATCCCCTAAAGGATCCGTTAAAGTGGTCATGGTCCCTTACAATTATGTCCTTGGAGGAAAACTGTTTATTACATATATGACAAGTTTTTGCCTTACATGTATCTGGTTTTTCAATCATAGGCACAATTGTTTTTATTTTAGAATTTACAAATTTTGCTACATCTTCCATTCGATCTGCAAACCAATCCATGCAATCCTCACCGCGATAACTATCGAAATAAGAAAGGCTGTCATCATATGAACATTTTACGTAGTAGCCTGCACTATACGCAACATGTTTTTGATATTTTAAAGTTTTAGTTATACTAGGTTGATTGAAATTTTCTAATTGACACTCAAAATCAGCATAAACGACAAACGGGGTAGTTTGCTGATATGTAAAGTTTCGAAATTCAACAAAATCAAATTGAGGAACACTCATTTTATACTTATTTAATTTAGAGCAAAGTTTTTCATGTTCAGCTAATTTATCTTGAGTAGTAAAATAATTTAAACATCTATCACAAATTAATTTTTTATTATGATTTTTAGTAAGTTGCTGTGAAACTAATCTGGATAAATTTTTTATCCAACAATAATGATATTTAATCTCCACGTCAACATCATCAACCGGTGGAGCATCGTAATCATTTAATTTTGGATAATATTGATCTTGAATAAGCAAAAGATTTACATGTCGATCTTTTTTATTTTTAGTCATTCTAGCCGGTACTACTACATAAGATGAACTGTTTTTTGATTCTTTTAATTCTAATGCGTAAACGTTTACCGAAATTCCGTTTATTTTTTCAAATTTTGGAATTTGACTTAATTCCATTGGACAATCTAATCCCTCTGTTTGTAGAAATTGTTTGTAATATGGATACGAGGAGGTTCGATCTGTATGTTTACTAGCAGGATAAAGAGCACTAATAATGGACCAATAAAAGCAGGCCTGATCGGTATTTTTAATATTAATGCAAGCTTTTTTATCTGAAATTTGTTTTGGTAACTTAATGTAAGACGACCCGTTTCCCATTTCATATTTATTTACGTTTACTGCTAATGATACGATTTTACTTAATGCCCACCCACTATCTTTCTCCGCAAATTCCGACAATTTATTTAAAATTTTATCTTGCACATTATCTTTAAACCACTCTGTTATTTCAGTCGATTTATCAATAACAGCATTTTTAGTATTGAAATATTTTAAATCTAAAATCTCATTATCGTTAGATTTTTTGATGAATTCGCCACAAAATGTAGTATTTACTTTTAGTGCGTGATGTTCTTTTAAATTTTTTTTTATTTTATTTTTAAAAATAGTCACACAATCATCCAAAAATGTGCCTAAGTCTTTATGACGTAAATTAACTATAATTCCGGTTGTAGCTCTACTTTTAAAACTAGATTCTACATTAGCCCATTTTACGTGTTGTCCCAATTTTGATTGTATGCCCATACCAATATGTCTATTCAAAATTAATTTTCTAAAATGTTTAAAATGTCCCACATTAGTTTCCAATTTACGTAGAGCACCAATAGATAAATTATATTGCCGTCTACTACGAATTGCTTTATTACATGATGTAATCTGTCTTTGTAGTCGTTTTAGCCAAATCTCAGCATCTCTAATTGTAAAATTATCGAATAAAATTTTCCTAAGTTTTTTTATAGCCGACAATACACCGTCAGATTGTTTAATAACACTAAAAGGATTCATTTTAACACTGGCAAATAAAAAATATTAAAAAAAAATCGCTTACCCTTTTATCCTTAATTTTCGACAATTTCAAAAGATGCAGCTGGATGCGGTTTTCCTGTGTCAACGGTTCCTCTGAATGTGAGACTGTACTGCCTGTCTGTGAGGTGATGTAGGTATGGTTTGTAAGTTTCTACAACCCGTTGTGGTAAAAAAGTTACACCGTGCTCCAGTTCAACCAAAATGCTGGGGCCAAATTTCCCTTGTATTATTTTTGACTGGATAATTTTAAATGGAGTTCCAATAGGTAGAGTATTCAATTTAATTATTGGTTTATGTTTCCTTTCTGTAATTAAAGATACCTCGTTAAGTTTTGAATAAAAAAGTTCTCTCAATTTAAAAAATTTTGATTAAAAATATTTAGAAAATTATAGCAAAATATTAAAAATACGTTCAAATCGTTTACATGGAACGAAAAGAAATTAAAAAATATACTAAAAATCGTTTACATAAAAAGTAGAGAGTCAGTAAACTTTAAAATTGCTTCAAAAGCAAAGAGATTGAGAAAAATCTACTATTTAGAGGATAAATTATAATTAAATTTGATAGAAAACAAAAGATGATGAAAACCTAATAATAAAATATATATTTCTTACCTTAACGTCACTGTATATTAACTTTAACACACACCAAATATTTGTTGCTGTTGTTGTGGATTGCTGCGGTGATCTGTTCTTGCTGCTACTGTTCTCGGTGCTGGTGAGACGTAAACTGAGAAACGATGTGTTTTCCAGGTCTTATATCTTCGTTGTTGTGACGTCAATGAATAGTCTTTTATTCAAAAACAACTGCTATATCAGTAAACATTTCTTGTGAATGCGGTTGAGAATTTTCTTAACAGAATTATAACTTCCTGTAAATGTGGTTTTATTGTTTTGAGAACTTTCTTATCAAATTCTAACTTCCCGTGTAACTGTCTGGGAAATATTTTATCAATTTTCAAGTTTCAACAAATGTGGTTTTGTTATCAGCGAGACTATATTATTTTGTTTAAAATTAAATTTTATAATGCATGATACAGGGTGGTGTCTTAATGGTTACAATCAATTTATTTTTCTTCAGCGTATTCTCTTGGTGCGCAAGTTTGACGATACCATTAAACTCCTTCGGTCTCTAATAACGCTTTACAACATATATTAGGTCAACCACGTGACCATTCAGCATGTAGCTCTAATTTTCCTGAAATTTTAATATGTAGTGTAGTTTAGTATGTTATTCAAGGAATTGACGTTAAAACATGGTGTTAGAAATATTTTTTGAGCTAGAGTGTTTGGTTAGATATCAAACTAATCTGTTTGACTTATGAATCAATAATCTGAAGTCTGTTTGTTTGTAGGTGTTTTAGATGCAAAGATACAACCTTTTTAACCTTGAAAAGACATTTGGTCAAGTAAACAAAACCTCTAGTGTATATTGTGAAGCAAATAGAATACAATGGCATCAAAATTTTTCATATTGCGTCTATAACTAAACTTCCTCCAGATCAAAATGCGATAAGAAGTTTGACGGTACCATTAAACTCCTTAGGTATCTAATAACGTTTTACAACATATATTAGGTCAACCACGTGACTATTCAGCATGTAGCTCTGATTTTCCTGAAATTGTAATATGTAGTGTAGTTTAATATGCTATTCAAGGAATTGACGTTAAAACATGGTGTTAGAAATATTTTTTGAGCTAGAGTGTTTGGTTAGATATCAAACTAATCTGTTTGACTTATGAATCAATAATCTGAAGTCTGTTTGTTTGTAGGTGCTTTAGATGCAAAGATACAACCTTTTTAACCTTGAAAAGACATTTGGTCAAGTAAACAAAACCTCTAGTGTATATTGTGAAGCAAATAGAATACAATGGCATCAAAATTTTTCATATTGCGTCTATAACTAAACTTCCTCCAGATCAAAATGCGATAAGAAGTTTGACGGTACCATTAAACTCCTTAGGTATCTAATAACGTTTTACAACATATATTAGGTCAACCACGTGACTATTCAGCATGTAGCTCTGATTTTCCTGAAATTGTAATATGTAGTGTAGTTTAATATGCTATTCAAGGAATTGACGTTAAAACATGGTGTTAGAAATATTTTTTGAGCTAGAGTGTTTACCCACAACCCCCAGTTTTCCCTGTTTAAATCGGACCAATAGCAACAAAGATGGACGCTAGTGCCACGTTCATCATTCTCTACGTAATATCGTTTTTCCCGACGTCAAACGTCAAACTTCAAACGTCAAACGTCAAACGTCAGTCGTCAAACGTCAACGTCAGTCGTCAAACGTCAAACTTTTCGGTGCACATACCCCCATTTTTCCCATTTAAATCGGACCAATAGCAACAAAGATGGACGCTAGTGCCACGTTCATCATTCTCTACGTAATATCGTTTTTCCCGACGTCAAACGTCAAACTTCAAACGTCAAACGTCAAACGTCAAACGTCAAACGTCAGTCGTCAAACGTCAACGTCAGTCGTCAAACGTCAAACTTTTCGGTGCACATACCCCCATTTTTCCCATTTAAATCGGACCAATAGCAGTGAAGATATACGCTAAGGTCCTTTTGTCCTGCCACTGCGCATGATTTTTCTCTTGTATGTTAATCTATATCACGCTTTCTACATAAGCCCCTTTTTCCCATTTAAATCGGACCAATAGCAGTGAAGATATACGCTAAGGTCCTTATGGCATTGCGCATGATTTTTCTCTTGTATGTTAATCTATATCACGCTCTCTTCATAATGCCGTTTTTCCCATTTAAATCGAACCAACGATAGCTGAGATACACGCTAAGGTCCTTTTGTCCTATCATTGCGCATGATTTTTCTCTTGTATGTTAATCTATATCACGCTCTCTACATAGCCCCCTTTTCCCCATTTAGATCGAACCAACGATAGCTGAGATACACGCTAAGGTCCTTTTGTCCTGTCATTGCGCATGATTTTTCTATTCGACGGTAATCTGTACCAAGATCTCTTCATAATGCCGTTTTTCCCATTTAAATCGAACCAACGATAGCTGAGATACACGCTAAGGTCCTTTTGTCCTGTCATTGCGCATGATTTTTCTCTTGTATGTTAATCTATACGCCGATCTCTACGTAATTCCGTTTTTCCCGTTTGAATCGGACCAATAGCAGTGAAGATATACGCTAAGGCCCTTTTGGCTTTATCACTACGCAAAAATTCTATTCGACGAAATCCTGGGGCCACGGGCAGCTGTCTAACGACCGTTTTTGGCAAAATGGTGCGGTTTGGTTAGATGTCTTTTCGCAAAATGATGAAAATGGCCTCGTTTACGTGAACGCCATATCTCGTAGGTTATTTGTCTTTTCGCAAAATGATGAAAATGGCCTCGTTTACGTGAACGCCATATCTCGTAGGTTATTTGTCTTTTCGCAAAATGATGAAAATGGCCTCGTTTACGTGAACGCCATATCTCGTAGGTTACCTCTCACTCTTACACGTTGAATTCCCTATGTGGTCCAGAATGAACTTAGTCTATCTACTATCGTTTGCCTATGTTTGCCTATTTTTTAGTATTTCCAATTTGCATATCCGTTTTTAAAATTGTTACCTGTTAAATTGTCGTTTTTAATTTGATTTTTTTTTGAAAAGAACATGCAAATTGGAAAAACTAAAAAATGGGCAAACGAATAATTACCTACTGCAATTATCATATTTCATTTTTTTTAATATTTTTTTGGGAATATTTTTTGTTTTTTTGTAATTTAAATTACTTTTTTTTCAAAATATTAATGGATGTGCAAACGTGGGCAAACGATGGGCAATCAATCCTCTTAAAAAAATTCCGCATTATTTTTGCAATGTTATGGTGCCAACTTCACGGTCCTGTAAAACGGTTTTATTTTGATTTTTTTCGAAAAAGGGTATGCAAATTGGAAAAACTAAAAAATGGGCAAACATGGGCAAACGAATAATTACCTAATGCAATTATTATCATATTTCATTTTTGTGAAGATTTTTTTGCCAATAATTTTTTTTAATTTAAATTACTTTTTTTCAAAAAACTATTGGATGGGCAAACGTGGGCAAACGATGGGCAATCCTTTCACAAAATTTCACGGACCTCATATAACAAGCTGTAAAACAGAATGTATTCTGTTGATATAACGCCATATGGAATTTTAATGTATCATTTTATTAAGTTTCAGTCCAAGACTCCTAATTATTAACTATATATTTTTGACATTACTTGATAATTTACGGGCGGCTCGAGTTCCCGTCAGCATAAAACCTTTTACCTGCGTTTCAACTTTTGTCTCTTAATACTGCACACGAGTTCCCGGCAGGGTTCAAATTTATTCTTAATCCTTAACTCGAATTCCCGTTAGCGGTTAGTAATAATTAAAACTACATAATTTTTGAAGTTGCATCATATTTATTTAATTAAATGTACACTAAATTTATATGCTACACATTTTAAAAAATCATAGCGGCTAATCTCTTTACATTGATACTGTGAAATTTTGGCAGTAATGAAATTTTGGCTTTTTAAAACGTGTTCTTTTATTAAACGTTTTTCTTTTTTATCGCTACTATTTATTTTAACATAAGTATCTGTTTGGATTCTTTTCAACGCCTCAATAAACACGTGTATATTTGGATGATAAGCCACACAATAATGTTTAAATTTCGAATGAAAACTTTCACAACAGTTCGTAGTACTAGTAATGTCTGCAGAACATTCTGCCCAAATATTAGGGGGAAAACTTGAATCTTGACTTATATAATTTTCGATTAAATAGTCCGCGAATTGAACCACTTTTTCATTTTGAGGCATATCTTCTGCAAAATCAAAAGCACATGCATCTCCCACTTCATCTGGATGTAAAAATGTAAGTCCAAATATATGGTGTAACCATTTTCCTGTTTCACAGACAGGGTTCCGATATTCTTTTGATAGGCCAAGTTGAAGTATTTTTCTATACCTATAAGAAAAAATATTTTATTAGTACACATGGTATTTTTCCTCAAAGACCTTTCTATTTTTTATATAATTTATTTAGTTTGACTAATTAAAACCTCTATTAACTTTCTCCAATGAGTATTGTAGAGGCCTCGTATTGTATTATTATGAAGAAAAAACTATTTCTACTATTATACTCTACCCATTTACCGTACACCAATGGATTTTGTGTGACAAAATACACTCTTTATTTTATTTATATCCAAAATTTTATTTAAATCTGTTTATTTACTTGAAGATTCATTTTATGATTTACATAAAAAATATTTCTTAGTAAGCAGGTACATCTTAAAAATATCCTACAAGATCATCGCAAATCGCAAATTGATGGCTCATCCAATGTATTAAGTTTTAATTAGGTTTACAAACAAACGAATCAAATAAAAAAAAATAAAAAAATTACAACTACTAAACGCGCTACGCTCTACACCAACAAGGCATGTTAAATATGATGGTAAAAAACAGAGTCATTTATTTTTAATATTTCAATTTTGTTTTAAAATACCGATTAGCTTTATTATAACAACCTTTCTAATGAAAATAGGCGTGTGCAAAGAGTAACTTTCCGCCTATGTGCGGAAAATAATGTTAAACTGACAATTCACGGAAAACGTCAACTTTCGAGTTAGAATTGAATGTGGAAAAGTCTACTTTAGATAGTAATCGTAAAAAAAAATATTATTTATAAACATCAGATATAGAAATTTTTCAGTCGTATACTAGTTAATCCAAAAATATGAATATTGAGCAAGAGTACCTACAGTATCTTTGTTTTTGAAAATATCAAAGTTGATAATAATTATTATAACATATACGTAAAATTGTTTATATATAAATTCAGTTTTATTTTATTTGATTTTTTAAATGTTTACTTTAACTTTAAATTTAATTCTAAACAATTTTTTTTACAACTTCAAAAATCAAGATACCTACCATACCGTGTATACGACTGAAAAAATGTTAATATTTGATGGTTGTATTTTAGATTTTAGAACATGCAGAGATTTTCATAAAGAATAATTTTTTTATGAAATGTAAGATAAACTTTTTTCCCATTTGTATAAAACTTTTTGGGACACATTGTATACCTATGTATAATTGAGGCCTCGTATAATTGTGGAAAAGTAAAAATGGATATTTAAAAACAATTATTACACTAGAGATTGAAATAAATGTGTTCTTACCAAGCTTGTGCCAAAGGGAATCTACATCCTATAATTTTGGTGTGTGGAAAAATGGTTGTAACAGCAGAATGTATTCCTTTTTCGAAATCAACGACTATGGTGTCGGGGTGCCAAACGAATCCAAATTCGCTACATTGATCAATTAAAATTTGAAGCAATTTCACATAAGTTGATCTCATTTTGTTCTTTAATAAACAATATACAACTGGAACATATGTATCATTTACATATACATGCAAACAAAATAATTGAAAAAAATATTTTGGACAATTATCGAAAGTTCCATCATTGTATTTAGATCTTATCTAAATACAATGGTTCCATCCATATAAAATTTTGTTTGAGCACACATAAATTCTATGTTGCTCTTACAAGAAAAAACAATTATTTCTTCGGTGGGATCGTTGACCAATAAAAATTGTTCGTTCCCAATTGTTTTTATAGGTATCTAATAAATTCAAAGTAATTTGAATGTCTGCAGAAGATTTTGGCAATTTGGGGAATAATTTACGTTTTTCTCTTCCAAAGTTATTTCGAATGTATTTCATGTCTTTACTTGTAAGAGTATCCAAACACTGTTTTTGAGAGTTTATTTCCCTGTGGATAATTTTGGCAGGTCTGTCGCACATCCAGTCTTCGGCTTTTCGCTTTACTTGGTTACTCACTTTTTGTCTGTTTAATACACCTTGATCTAACATTTCATGCTCATGGCCACCACTTTTCTTTGAAAAAATTAAATTTTTTTCATCTCCTAGTGTGTATAATTTTGCACGACAAGTTTTCTGACACAACACCAACAGGTCTCATCTGTACTTTTTAAAATACGATATTTGTAAAACTTATAATTTTCTAACAAAATTAAAGGTTTTCCTTTTTCACTTGTTATAACATGAAGATCCATATTAATAAAAATCACAAAGAGACACTAAAGTAATAATTAATAATATTGCGAAAAATCCTAAATATATACCTATTGAGGCCTCATCTTAATAATCGTTTTAAATGTTATTTATCAAGCTATTAAATAAATAAAAGAAAATAAATATATTAATCCTTTTAATTGCTGACCGCATCGGGCACCTGAGATAAGTACCTACCTACCTAATTAAATTCGTCCCTTACGGGAACTCGAGTAGTGGATTATCTCAAGCTTCAACTGCTTGTCGGGAATTCTAGGAACGGATAATGGTTAAAATTGTACTTGACGGGAATTCGAGTGTCCTCATAATTTACATTCAGGCGTCTTTAATAATCAGTAACCAATCTTTTCATGTCAATTATTTTCTTTCTTAATAAAATTTTTTAATAGCATAATCGAATTTTTTATGATTTTCAAAGAGTTGCAACAAAAAATATCGTTCATTACTTATCCGGAAATTCTTTTGCGTACTTGCATGCTACGCCGTTTTTGGATGCGTAATGAAATATACTATTAATTGAAAAATAAAATAAAATATTAAATATTTTACAATTAAATTACTTACTAAAATGTTAAACTTACTGTTTGCGAGATAATTAATAACTATAAACAATATCACTTAAGAGAAATTCTTGCTGCATTAGCACCGGATGATATAAAAATGATAATTATTTTTTAAATTTTAATAAGTTCTCTCTTGTTGACGAGGGACGAAAAGTTTTTGATAATCTGAAAATGAGAGAAAATTATAAAAACAACTTTTGTTTAAATAATGTTCTTCTTTATTCGTAAATAACAGAGCTATTCGTTAAAGTAAAAAACGACTCCCTATAAAGTATCTCCCAGATGTTTCAACTAAATCCAAAATTTAATCAGCTCACTGCAGGATGGATTAAAGTTAAGTTTAAAATTTGGTGTTTTCTCTTTATGCTTTTTTGAGTTCTCAGAATTAAAAATTTGCACTTTTCCTTAAATATCTCGAACACGGGCCATTTTAGGAAAATCATGTATAGGATAAAAAATAAAGAGAATAATAACACAAGTAACTTTTATTTAAAGAATTTTCTTCTTCAAGAGTAAATAACAGATATATTTCATAACGTAGAAAAACAACCTCCTATAAAGTACCCCGCCCAGATGTTTCGACTATGCTCTAAATCTAATCAGTTTACTGCAGGGTGAATTAAAGCCCAAATTTAAAATTTGGTGTTTTTCTCTTAATCCGTTCATCCGTTCATCCGTTCATGAGTTATTGAGTAGACATAGTCAGACGAAAATAGTAAAAAAACGGTTTTAGGGGATCCCAAAACGTAATAATCCGGCGAAAATTTAAGGTAAAAAAAAATCATGATTCCTACACTTTCCTTATCTGCATACAGATAGAAAAGTAAAAATGTCAATGTAAATTACATAGTTCTATTAGCAGTTTGGAAATAAAATAAAAATATAGGTCTGCGTTAAAAAAAAAACATTCCTGATAATAGCACTTCGGATACGAAACATTGGGTTTAAAATTTACCTACCTCTATTTATAGTAAATAAAAAAATTTTGATACCATGTTTTGCTATTTTGAGAATAACATGTTGTTTTCTAATATAAAAAGTTAGTTTTTAATTTTTTATCCTACATAATAAAATCCTAATTATTAAATTTAAATGTGTACGAAAAGAACATACTTTGGAATACTATAAGTTGATTTTTCAAGTAGCGATAAATAAGTTTTATTGCCTCCGCTTCCGAAAGTAATATAAATCATCACATAACAACGTTGCCAGTTATGTGGGCTTCAAAAGATTATCAAAATGTACCGGGCAGCTAATAATCGATAAGATATATTGAAAGTCATATAAAGTTTATACATATTTCTCCTTAGCACCATCTCTGCAAAACACGGTGAACTATCTGCTGTATGTTTTGAGAAATTCTATGACCATAACATGCCCAGACGAAATTTTGCGATTTGACGCCATCTATAATAAAATGACTGGTAAACTACTTTATACATGGAAATTTTTACGAAGCCCGAAGGTGGGCTTCGTAAGTGAGTGTCAGGCTTGGTATAAGCGATAAAGTATAGCGGTTTGGGCTTAGTATTGAGGCTTAATATATATATATATATATATATATATATATATATATATATATATATATATATATATATATATATATATATATATATATATATATATATATCAGGTCTTTTCCTTTGCATCGGAAGTGTAGCACTGAGCTACGCCACTTCTGAAAATACCGTTCCATCCATACAATTTGTATAAATGGAACGATATTTTCAGAAGTGGTGTAGCTCAGTGCTACACTTTCGATGCAAAGGAAAAGACCTATCGTCACTCGTTACTTGACTTTTGGATCAATGCTCTTGCTCGTTTATTGGCTCCGTGCGTGACGGCATCACCAACTAAAATATGAACTAGAGGGCGATTTTGCGTGTATTAACAGTATTATTTTTAACCGACTTCAAAAAAGGAGGAGGTTCTCAATCTCAATTCGTCGCGATATTTTTTTTATGTATGTTTAGCGATAATGCTTTATCACCTTGTCCGATTTATATGACTCTTTTTTTGTTAGTAAGGGGATACCTCAGACCTTGTCCGATTTATATGATTCTTTTTTTGTTAGTAAGGGGATACCTCAAGGGTGGTCCCATATAAATTTGGTTAAGATGTGGTGACGGCATTTGTACGTTTTTGAAGTCGGTTTTTTTACATTTTTAATTTCTAATACTTGTTAATAGAATTTGTAATTAAAAAATGTAATTTTTGGTTTTAATAAAAGTATATTGATTTATGAAACAAGTCAAAAGATTCATTTATTATTATATATTATTTCTTCAGCTAAAAAAAGTAAGTATAATAAACAAAATTTTAAAACATGTGAACAGAATAGGTATTAGGCAACAGAATTTACGAGAAAGTGTATGAAAAGTTGCCTAATGCAGTTAAAGGTTAATGTCAAACGTGGATTCAAATTTAATCGCAAAAAAATAGTTGTAATATTGTAATATTTTCGAATGTAATTTATACTTGTTTCCTTTATTTTTAGTTTGAATGAAAACATGGAATTAATTATTAAATAACTGTTGTCCAATCAATCGGTCACAAAATTGCATTCCAAATAGAGATAATATTCAAAGACAGAAATATATCCTTTCTGAAAATGTAGAATTTTGAAGAATATCGTAAAAGAATAATTATTTAAGTATATAAAATCTTTCAGATATTTGATGTCCACTATTTTCAATAGGTACCTATTGTTTTAAAACACATTTTAAAATATAGTATATTCATAGACGGCCCTGTGCTCGGTGCACAGGTGTTTTGTTATGGACGTCTGTAAACAAATGTCTACGTGACCATAATCGCGTTCACTGAGTTGCATCAGCGCTAAAACACTAAAGGCCAACCAGGTTCTGGCACGTAGACGTGCCTATCTTTTCTTTGAACGGTAAAAATACCACATCGTTCTGGACTTCGAGAGAAGTCTGACGGGTCTCAACACAAAACTCGATGGCAGTTATTCTTTTATAAATACATAAGTTCTCTGAGCAAAGATACTAAAATGATAATAAATAATAAGTAATGTTAACCCTAAGGCAGTGTTAAAAGTGTTTGTAAATAAAGTGTAGTCTAAATAGGTAAAATTTAAAAGTTGTCGTGCAACGTTTTGCACAATAATTTTTTTGTACGAAGTTGCTGGAATTTCATTATCCAGATGAAAATATTTGGAGCTAGCAACGAAAGGAGACAGTCCACTTGGTAAGCGAGCCTTAGGGCCGTATTCATAATTTGTGTTGGGTTCAACTTTTGGTAAACTACAAATTCGACAGATATTAAATATCGCACTACAAAAATAAAGCTTTCTTATTATTACTGTTACCTTCTTACTGCAGTTATAGGTACATTTTTTCTTTAATTTCCATTTTGCTACTAAAAATTTATAAAATTTTTAATGTTTTTGCTGGTATTTTTACAATTTACAACACAACAAATCCGGTTGTTCATTGTATTTCTTTTAACTATTTTTTTTAATAAGTAAAATGTATACGTACATTTAATACGCCAAAATTACAAAATATCAGCCTAAAGTGCACGAATTATCCGCAGCTAGCGATGGTATCGCTTTTGCTTCCCCTCATATGACTTCGCACTAAGCTTATAGCATTTACCTATTACATTTTTTCTGCTCGCATGCAATGTACTTTTAATGTAACCCTAAAATTCCTGCAACCGCCGAATGTCCGCAACGGCAAGACTTTATAGCACATTTCACAGAGGTTACAAAGTGAAGTTCGGAAAACATTAAACTAGCACTATTACGGCACTCACCCCGAAAGTTGCTCTGATAATGTGAATTAGTTCTATAGCATTATATACGGATGGACTTAACTATACTTGTGAAAAAATTTATTTTAAATCAAAAAGTAATTATTCATAATTTCTTATGCTTGTTAAATTAATTCGATTCACATTGAGAAATTATGAAAAATAACTTTTTTTTAATTTAAAATAAACATTTTTCAAGTATATTAAGTCCATCTGTGGACACACTATTGTTCTTTGTGAATTTAGCGAAACAATGATAATACAGAGACGCTAAAATTGAAGTTATAGTAAAATCTCAATCAATCAATAAAACAAAATATTTATATAAATTTATTAATTAAAATGTTCTTGAAACCAAGTACCAATATCACATAATTATCAGTATCACAAACGCAATTACACATGTGCAATAGTAGAAGCACTGAACGATTGGACAAAATTAGATAAATAGTGAATGATTCAAAAGTATATTTATAGGTACCTATGTATCAAAGGTTCACTAGATTTTTATCAAGATGGCATTTGTACGATGCTAAAGCTAGATCGGTGAATAATAATAGACGAATGAAACAATGACTAGGTACATATTATACTAGATTACTAGAGAATAGCTGAGTTCCCTGATTTCTTACCTGTAGACGCGACAGGCCCGAAAAGAGAGGGGGGTAGGGGGCAAAATTCCTGGAGCCCGGGCACAAGGGGGACTCGGCAGCTTTAGCAGGTGAAGCCTTTTTTTTTTAGAAGTTCGCGACAAAAGGGAGGACCTGGGCCTTTTTTTTATTTCACCAAGAAAGTGCCTGATTTTGCTGAGGACTTTTTTTAAAATAATACCACAGAAAGAACTTTACTTTTTTATAAAACCCTAGTTATATAAGGGGCCCTTGCCAGTGTTTTCAAGATGGCGGCGGTATGCTAAACGCTGATGTTACATAAATTTGACAAGACCTCTAAAAATATGCAGATATAATATCCCATTTATTACCCTAGAATTTCATATTAATACATTCATTAGGACAATACTTTGTTGCCAGACTTTTCGCTGCCCTATATATATTAAAGATTCACAAAATCCTATGTTCATGGGTTAAAAAAATCTGATGTATCCAACACATGACTTTCCTATCTAGTTATTACAGGCTTTTTCCGGTTATTTTGTACAACCTATTGCAGCATCTCTATAAATGTTTAGAGGATAAACTAAATATATTCATTTGTCCACATACATCTACCTCGAAACATTTTTCTATATTCATTGAAAACGAAAATACTGAAAAATTTTATTTTCGCACAATTTCTTCATTACGGTCCATTTTAGAAAAATCATGTATGAACAAAAATTATAGAGATCGATATCGCAAACAACTTTTAGTTCAACAATTTTTATAAAAATCAGAATTTTGCAAATTTTGTCCAATTTCTCTCGAATACGGACCATTTCAGGAAATTTTGACATAAAGCAGAAATTATAGATAATATTAGAAGTAACTTTTATTTGAACAATTTTTTTTCCCCAAACATAAATAACATATATTCCATAAAATATAAAATCGGCCTCCCATAAAGTACCCCCCAGATGTTCAGACTTTGTCCAAAATTTAATCATTTCACGTCAGGCCGGAATAAAACTTAAGTTTAAAATTTTAATGTTTTTTTATCCGTTATTGAGTTTTCTTCAAATTTAAAAATTTACAATTTTTCTCAAATTTCTCGAATAGGGTCCATTTTAGAGAAATTATGTATAGGATAAAAATTATATTACAAACAACTTTTATTTGAACAATTTTATAAAAAAATATTTTTTTTTTTGTATTTTGTCTCAAATTTCTCGAATACGGACCATTTTAGGGAAAATTTTGTATAAAACAAAAATTATAGATAATAATATATGAAGTAACTTTTATTTGAAGAATTTTCTTCCCCGAACGTAAATCATAGATATATTCCATAAAATATAAAAATGACCACCCATAAAGTACCCTTCCAGATGTTCTGACTCTGCTCAAAATCTAATCAGTTCATTGGACGCCTAAAATAAAGCTTAAGTTTAAAATTTGGTGTTTTTCTGTGTATCGGTTTATGAGTTATGTGACACACAACACCACACACACGCACACGCACACGCACACGCACACGCACACGCACACGCACACGCACACGCACACGCACACCACACGCACACGCACACGCACACGCACACGCACACGCACACGCACACGCACACGCACCACGCACACGCACACGCACACGCACACGCACACGCACACGCACACGCACACGCACACGCACACGCACACGCACACGCACACGCACACGCACAACGCACACGCATACGCATACGCACGCATACGCATACCGCATACGCATACGCATACCGCATACGCATACGCATACGCATACGCATACGCATAACGCATACCGCATACGCATACGCCATACGCATACGCATACGCAATACGCATACGCATACGCATACGCATACGCATACGCCTACGCATACGCATACATACGCATACGCATACGCATACGCATCCCATACGCATACGCATACGCATACGCATACGCCATACGCATACGCATACGCATACGCATACGCATACGCAATACGCATACGCATACGCTACGCATTACGCATACGCATACGCATACGCATACGCATACGCATACGCATACGCATACGCATACGCATACGCATACGCATAACGCATACGCATACGCATACGCATACGCATTACCGCATACGCATACGCAATACGCATACGCATACGCATACGCATACGCATACGCATACGCATACGCATACGCATACGCATACGCATACCGCATACGCATACGCATACGCATACGCATACGCATACGCATACGCCATACGCATACGCATACCGCATACGCATACGCCATACGCATACGCATACGCATACGCATACGCATACGCATAACGCATACGCATACGCATACGCATACGCATACGCAATACGCATACGCATACGCATACGCATACGCCATACGCATACGCATACGCATACGCATACGCATACGCAATCACGCATACGCACCCATACGCATACGCATACGCATACGCATAACGCATACGCTACGCATACGCATACGCATACGCATACGCATACGCATACGCATACGCATACGCATACGCATACGCTTACGCATACGCATACGCATACGCATACGCATACGCATCTACGCATACGCATACGCATACGCTTACGCATACGCATACGCATACGCATACGCATACGCATACGCATACGCATACGCATACGCATACGCATACGCATACGCATACGCATACGCATACGCATACGCATACGCATACGCATACGCATACGCATACGCATACGCACATACGCATACGCATACGCATACGCATACGCATACGCATACGCATACGCATACGCATACGCATACGCATACGCATACGCATACGCATACGCATACGCATACGCACATACGCATACGCATACGCATACGCATACGCATACGCATACGCATACGCATACGCATACGCATACGCATACGCATACGCATACGCATACGCATACGCATACGCATACGCATACGCATACCATACGCATACGCATACGCTACGAACGCATACGCATACGATAGCAACGCATACGCATACGCATATACGCAAGCATACGCATACGCATACGCATACGCATACGCATACGCATACGCATACGCATACGCATCCTTACGCATACGCATACGCATACGCATACGCATACGCATACGCATACGCATACGCATACGCATACGCATACGCATACGCATACGCATACGCATACGCATACGCATACGCATACGCATACGCATACGCATACGCATTACGCATACGCATACGCATACGCATACGCATACGCATACGCATACGCATACGCATACGCATACGCATACGCATACGCATACGCATACTCATACGCATACGCATACGCATACGCATACGCATACGCATACGCATACGCATACGCATACGCATACGCATACGCATACGCATACGCATACGCATACGCATACGCATACGCATACGCCATACGCATACGCATACGCATACGCATACGCATACGCATACGCATACGCATACGCATACGCATACGCATACGCATACGCATACGCATACGCATACGCATACGCATCACGCATACGCATACGCATACGCATACGCATACGCATACGCAATACGCATACGCATACGCATACGCATACGCATACGCATACGCATACGCATACGCATACGCATACGCATACGCATACGCATACGCATACGCATACGCATACGCATACGCATACGCATACAACGCATACGCATACGCATACGCATACGCATACGCATACGCATACGCATACGCCATACGCATACGCATACGCATACGCATACGCATACGCATACGCATACGCATACGCATACGCTAATACGCATACGCATACGCATACGCATACGCATACGCATACGCATACGCATACGCATACGCATACGCATACGCATACGCATTCGCATACGCATACGCATACGCATACGCATACGCATACGCATACGCATACGCATACGCAATACGCATCGCATACGCATACGCATAACGCATACGCTACGCATACGCATACGCATACGCATACGCATACGCATACGCAATACGCATACGCATACGCATACGCATACGACGCATACGCATACGCATACGCATACGCATACGCATACGCATACGCATACGCATACGCATACGCACTTACGCATACGCATACGCATACGCATACGCATACGCATACGCATACGCATACGCATACGCATACGCATACGCATACGCATACGCATCGCATACGCATACGCATACGCATACGCATACGCATACGCATACGCATACGCATACGCATACGCATACGCATACGCATACGCATACGCATACGCATACGCATACGCATACGCAATACGCATACGCATACGCATACGCATACGCATTACGCATACGCATACGCATACGCATACGCATACGCATACGCATACGCATACGCATCCGCATACGCTACGATACGCATACGCATACGCATACGCATACGCATACGCATACGCATACGCATAGACGCATACGCATACGCATACGCATACGCATACGCATACGCATACGCATAGCATACGCATACGCATACGCATACGCATACGCATACGCATACGCATACGCATACGCATACGCATAGACGCATACGCATACGCATACGCATACGCATACGCATACGCATACGCATACGCATACGCATACGCATACGCATACGCATACGCATACGCATACGCATACGCATACGCAACGCCATACGCATACGCATACGCATAACGCATACGCATACGCATACGCATACGCATACGCATAACGCATACGCATATCGCATACGCATACGCATACGCATACGCATACGCATACGCATACGCATACGCATACGCATACGCATACGCATACGCATACGCATACGCATACGCATACGCATACGCATACGCATACGCATACGCATACGCATACGCATACGCATACGCATACGCATACGCATACGCATACGCATACGCATACGCATACGCATACGCATACGCATACGCATACGCATACGCATACGCATACGCATACGCATACGCATACGCATACGCATACGCATACGCATACGCATACGCATACGCATACGCATACGCATACGCATACGCATACGCATACGCATACGCATACGCATACGCATACGCATACGCATACGCATACGCATACGCATACGCATACGCATACGCATACGCATACGCATACGCATACGCATACGCATACGCATACGCATACGCATACGCATACGCATACGCATACGCATACGCATACGCATACGCATACGCATACGCATACGCATACGCATACACAGACATCATCGCGAAAATAGTCAAAACGGATTCAGGGACCTCAAAACGTAAAAATCCGTCGAAAACTCGAGGTCGAAAAAAATCATGATTCCTATACTTTCCTTATATCTGTATACAGATAGGAAAGTAATAATCCGAATTCCGAATTAATATATTTTATCCATAGATGTATCGTTTAGTTTAGATGCATACACCCCTGTCTTGAAAATATTAACTCTTAACAGAGACGGACTAACTCAAATTGCGATGTTAAAATATTAATTGAATGATCGATTTATTTGGTTCAACCTTCGAACATATATATATTTCAAATATATATGCTCGAAATATTTCAAATATATATGCTCGAAGGGTCCAACGACGAACAACGGCTAGACTAATTTTATTTAATAAAATTGAATTGCAAGCATTCATGGTCTTATCCATGTACCTACTTGTCTTTCTATGAGAGAGTATGGGAGACACTTGTTACAAGGATTGTTTATGATTATAATTCTGAATTGACTTAACATAAGGTTCTAAAGCGCACAAAAACTTTTAATAACCATTTTCTGTTTTACATTTTTTTGCCTGGTCCACAATCTCGTGGAACAGAAATGTTTATAGTGAAATATATGGTTATTATAATTATTGCTCCAGAGTGAGATGAAAAATAAAATGGCTCCCATATAGAGTCGCATCTCAATTATACCTATATTGACAGGCATATTCTACCCCACGCCAGTTATTCATTGGATAAACAAGTTAAAACAATCCATCCCCACCCCATTTAGAAGCCGTCTTGCTCTTTCTAAATGCGACAGCTCTGTCTACCCAATATAAAACACAATTTGAATGCTTGCAATAAGTAAGGACTTAATTATGACTGAATAGATTAGTCTGGTAGTCTTTCGACATTGATTTGGACCAATATGTCTATTTTATCTAGATGCACTCTATATTTTATGTATATTATTAGGATAGTAAATTAAAACACCAGTATATTATATTATCCTTTATTAATTAAAGAAATAGAATGAATTATTTCATTTTAATCACAGTTTAGGAAATACTATTAAGTTGAATACTGTTTATCCTAGTAGTAATCACGTTTATTTTATCTGAGTTTTACACTAAAGAGCCATTAGATCAAAGTCTGTATATTATATATAATGTCATGAAATTGATCACAATTTTTTATGGTAAGCATTCCCACCAGTCAATTGATCTAATGGTCATAAGACAACTTTTTAGTAACAATCAATAAACCTTTGAATCTACAACGAGATTTCACAAACAAATTTATTACTACGTAACTATTTATAAAAGGTAAGCCAGAATTTTTTATACAAATGTATGAGAAATAGCACCCTTTTGAACTCCTAAATGAATCATTCTTGTATAAAAATATTACATGGTTTGGAATTTTCCAAGAATACTACCTAGTTATATTTTTGAAAAATTGCTATTTATATTTTGATTTTGAATGAATAGCTTTTGGTTTCAAAAATGATAAGATAAAAGAATGGTTCATCTAATAAGATAATGAAACTATATACTAATTAAATTTTTTAAATTCCTCCAAATAATATAAAAGTATTTATATACATCGTACTTATTATAAATATTAAAAATAATGTTTATATTATTATTCATCAATTTTTATATCCTTTTTTACTACCACATATTTTTTTAGTCTCACACAAATCATGTACTTCTTTATTTTTAAATATTTGGTCATACATTTGATTAAAAAATATTATTGTTCTGATTCATTTTACGTTTACACATTTCTAGACCTAGTTACTATTTTTGTAAACAAAGATTTGTCGCTTTATTTTTAATTGGAAATATCTACCTATCTAAAAATTTTTAAATGGCGTGTAATTGAAACATAACGACACATTAAATCCAAACGGACCTAATTATTTTTACCGATAAATTGTAAAATTTAATTATTAGATAATTTTCCACATTCTAATCTTTTTTACGAGTACTGTAAACTTAATGCGAGATTGTAAATCGACTCATTCGTGGCAAATTTTATGAGAATCGCCATTCGTCATGTATGACTCAGGTTTTACACATTTTTAACTTAAATAAACTTATTAAAAAACTGACAGATTAACCTTTGTTCCAATAGGTTTCAATCGTTCCAATAAGTCGGTAAAGTTTCTATTACACCACGCTTCGTGTTATTGCCCGCTTTTATATAGGTATCGTGGAACACTTGTCTTTAGAAAAATGATAAGAAATAAGTTGGAAAAAAGACATATATACTCAGTGCGGATCGTGACCTCCAGGGCCTACCGGTTCAGGAGGGAGAGGCCTACCTGTCAACTATTTAGGTTGCCTCGTATTACAGGGTTTCTTTGCATTTGATTCTTTGTTCTTCTCAAATGCCCCCTTCCTGAACGAGAGCCCATTGCTTGAATAAGGGTGAGGGCCTACCCGTCTTTAGACCGGTAGACCGACGGCCCAATCCGATACTATATATGTTACGGGCAGTCTTGTAAATTGGGCATTGACGAAATTGACTGGACACTAACGTAAGCATCCATATTTGCTGGCCAATATCGTTATTATCTGGACAGTAACGAAATTGACCATTAATCGTGGACAATGTTGAAAATATATTATTTTTTGCATCTTTGTCCGGCCATTAATGACATTTACTATCAATAAGTGGGTGAAGTTGATTTTAAAGAATTAAGTTGGTACTGTGACTTAAAATTTTTATTTTCAAGGCTTTACCATTAAGCTGCTGTAAAGTTAACATTAAAACATTATAATTATAACTATTAATCAGTTTTATTGGAGCATGATAATGATCCATGACATTCGGAATTACAAATTTTTTTCTTGACGCGACGAGCGCATTTTTTGTTTTTGCACCCACCCTTACAGTGACAACGCTTTTATTCTTGTTTTCCAAAAAACAGTGTTCTGTGTTGCAGCTTTTCTAAGTGAGATTTCTTTTCCTTTAACGGCGTCACTAAGGTTTTCCAATAATATAAGCTTCTCCAAACTTGGATTGAATTCAGATCTTGTAAATTTTTGCTGTATTTTATTCAAATTTAAATCGTTGCGGTTTGCAGCCCACACATAAGTGGGCGCTAACGATAACGCCCGGGCAGAGTCGTAAAAAGGCTATGTCATTTACCTATAGTTTATCAACATTGTCCAATTTAAGCAGATGTTTACGTTATTGGCCGGTTCTTATCAATAATGCCCAATCAAATAGGAGATTTACGACAATAACCGGCCAATACCGTTAAAGACCGAAATATCATCTTTGACCGTAACATATATACCATATAAAACACCCATATACGAACCTAAAATGCTTTCTAACCATTTATAACCTTTCTAGAAACACTATATTGTTCACATTCTACACTTTTTCATTATCATTCCAATCATGTTAAAGTGAAGACCCTTCAAAAAATAAAAAATAATAAGTTATTCTTTCCGTAATTAGTTTGATGTTTATATAAAATTGTTTTAAATGAAAAAATAATTGCCACGATGACATTTTGAAATCTACATTTCTCGGAATATCTTATAATCTAAAGTTTTTCTGCCGTATAGGTTCTTTTATTAGACCTGGTTAAGGCCGTTTTAGGTAAAGAGGATAATTAAATATTAGAATAATAAAGTTATGATATAAGAAACTATGGAAATAAGCCACCCAAGAGATATCTATTGCTCGTTCACAATAGTATAACACATTGGTTATTCAAGGTGTTAGGGTGCGGTACCCAGACAGCACAAATAGGTCTATTGGACGTCCATTCGATATACAATTTTGGATGATTTTTTCTGGACTTCCGACATCCAATGGACGTCCAGTGAAGTATACAAATAGCACACTTTTGACCAATCAGGGGACGTCCAATTCTGGATTATATTTGGACGTTGAATACTGAACATTCAAAAGACGCCAGTTCCTGGATTATATTTCATTGAGACCACATTTCCACTTTTTTTACACAACCGCAACTCACCACACACTATTTTATATTATCAATAATTTTCTTTTTTTAATTAAAAATTATTTCATCTGAGCAGGGATCGAACTCAAGGCGTCCATTATCATTATACGCTTTCAACCGCTAGACGGTCTCGACAAAGGAACCACTTGAAAATTTTTACTAGATATGGTTATAATAAGATTTCAAACTGTCAATTTTTAATAACCATTTATATATAAAAAAAGAAAGTATATAGATGGTTGTTATCTGGTAGGCTAGATAAATAATGACCTAAGAAGGACGCAGTGGACGTCAAAATATTACTAAACTTAAAATTAAGACCAAAAACAGACGTCCTCTGGGTATCGATGTGCAGCTGTCAAATTAATGATTATAAACGGACGTACACTGGTTGTCTGAATACGGATATGGACGTTCTGGCCCTCAAATGGATCTAAAATGGATGTCCATTTGACTATGTGTGCTGTTTGGGTATCTGCATACTTTTAATAGGCGAAATCAACTCCTAGATGACAACTACGCATTCTATCTTAATGAAATTCAAAATTTTGTTTAGGTTCATATAGATTTTCGTGACGTTGAATTCCTGAATTTTTAATTTGCCATTTTTGTAGTAATAGGTATGACTTTAGTTATAATCAGTGGCGGCTCGTGTCTTAACACACAGGTGGTGCCAGGCCAGTGTATCACGCTCACCTCAGGTGCCCCGCAGGTGCTACGCCCAAATTTTGATAGCCCCAAACAAAACACAAGCAAAACAAAACAAAAATGCAATTTTTTTAACACATCCACAAATCCAGTTATTTTTTAAATACATATTCCGATTAAACTTCCTTATACGTCTGTTGAAGCTTAACGAACTAGAAGGATTTGAATTTTGTCCTCGAGTGCGAGAGATTGTTCCAATTCTCGGTTCTTCTACTGCCCAATTCTTTTTTAATATCTCCCAATATTTTGTTACTGCTGATACCGCAGAACGGCTCAGGTCACACAAAGAGTGTTTGAACCCCTTTCCTTGCGAGACTATCTGCAATCTTTTTACCCTTTACCCCGTTATGTCCCGGGACCCAAGTGAGAATAACTGTATATTCTTTGCGTAGCTCATTCAGTTTTTCTAGGTTCTCCAGAACATTTTTGAGCTGATTACGTAAGAGCTCAGCGCTTTGATGGCTGCTTGGCTATCGAACATGATGATAATCTCTTGTCTGCGATTGTTTCTCTAGATGTTGAACTGAATTCACTTCCGATTAAACTTCCTTATACGTCTGTTGAAGCTTGACGAACTAGAGGTGGAAGCATTCTGCGTTTTTGTGGTTCCTAAATCGGTAAGAGTCCTTCCAAATTATATTATTTGAATTGATTCCTCGAGTGAGTAGGTACGTAGAAAAAAAATAATAAAACATTTAACTTATGTGGACCGGTCCCACGATGCAGTTACACACAACACCAACCGCCAGCAAAAAACTAATCCGAGCCACTCGAACGAAGGTCCCAGTTAAACGTATTAAACACATACTTTCTGCATGTGTGACGTAAGCGTTTTAAATATATTGCTATGTTAGCATGCCGGGCCGTTGTGCGTTGGAACGTTGGCCGGGCTGTATAAACTGGCATGGCTGCGTGAGTTAAATTATTTGTTGTGTTGGAATAACGTTCTCTCTTCTGTGGAATAACATGACGCGAATTTTTTCGTCGGCTTCAAATTACATAATGATAAATAATTTATATATGCATCGTTTAGCTTTTACCCGACAATTGTAATAATTATTGAACTAAAATAGAAAATAAATATTGACAGACATATTTTGCGCTAGTGCCACGGCCCTTGGCCCCTTAGGACAAGCCGCCACTGGTAATAAAGATTATTTTAAGCACCTATTTGACCGTTTCTTTTACTTTTAGAAGCATAATATTAACGAAAGTAGAAGTGTAACCATTAAAAATATTCTATCATACAAAAATAACGGGAAGAGTAAACTATAAATTTTCACCTCCGGCTGGAATTTTGTGACGTTTTTGGCGAGACCATCAGGAAGTATCATCTGCAAGGATTAGTTTAAAACAAACGCTGTTGCTAGGTACACGCTAAAGTGTACACAAATCAAAAAATTATATACACGCGAAACGTCATATTGCTGTGGTGGGAAGTGTTTGTGTGAATGCGACTTGTTTGTTTTCATTTACGCCGTGACTAGCAGTAGTATTTTATAAACCTTAGAAGCAAATTTTTCATACATGAACAAATAATAATAATAATGCCGTAACAACAAGAAAACTAAGTAACGACTTCTCGTAGGGTGGCGGCTTAGCCGCCACCAGATAATTTCAATCCATACCTAGCTACGCCGACCGGCATAAATACCTAGACACAGCTCACCTACTCTGTCAAGACGTTCCGCGTGTATATAACTTTTTGAATTGCGTACAAGTTAGCGTGTACCTAGACACTGTGTAATTGAGACATTGAGACATCAGACGATTCAAAGTTGTATTTTTTTGTCAACATTTACAATTCACTTCTAACTTTTGTTAGTCGAACATTTCCTAACTCTTTTGTTATGCCGTAAGTATATTGGCTGGCTATGGGAAACCTCTGCGATGCAAGATAATTTAAAAACGTAGTGGTTGGAAATAAAATACATTTTCTAAGAAATAGATCATAAGTTTTCGAAGGGATATCTCACAATTTGTAATCCTACAAAATTATTGAAACTAGAAGAAAAAAATGATGACGGTTTTCGATTACTTTTATGGTAATAAACATTTTCGAAAAATAAAAATGTTTTATACCCTCTGGTACATTATTTTTGTATGGCAGAAGGTTTTTCATAATTTGTATTTCTATAACTATCTACGTAAGATATGCCGACAATTTTTATTTGATTAAAAACTGCGGCCCTTGATCGGAAAGATCCGTTTTTCGCTGTCGTGGATAATTGACGACAAAGCGTCTAAAGAAATGTCTTCAGCAGTCGCGAATACAAGGGTAGGTTAAAAGGTAATTACCCCCCCCCCGAGTCGCTTGAAGAAATACTGAAATTTATTAAATTGTAACCTCGATATTTTACAAAAACAAGATGGCAGCTATTCACCCCCTCGCCCCCAAGAAATCTTCCCAGATTCGCGCCTGGCCTTCAGTTAGTAATATTTAAATTATACAGTTTGATGATGGGCCAAATCCCCCTCTCAATTTTCCTCCATTAAGAGGACAGGAGGATTGATGTAAGTCATAAAAAGTGATTCACAACAAATGTTTTTAAAGTAAGCCATGACCGACCAAGACAGATACGAGTCATGTCTGTAATAACTACGAACGGCTCCGAATTAAATACAAAGTGGCACTTAAAAAGAATAATTGTATGCTCCGATATACGTGAATTTTTCCAAGGCTTACTTTAGAAACATTTTTTGTGAATCACTCCATATTTTCGTAATAAATATAACATACAAAACTGACTGAAAACAAATGAAAATATTACTAAATTGTCAAATTTGATTAGTTTGGGACCCATAAGTTATTTTTTTTTTGATGTCTGTATGAAAAAAATATAGTTGAAACGTTCAAATATCAAAAAATTCTTTCTTCGTTTTCAAGTCTATTAATTAAAAACAGTGCTTTTATTTTAAAACCGGTCAGTCGAAATAACTTTTGACTTTACGCAAATTTTAGAAAACAAAAAACGGGACTCAAAAAATTGATCGAAAACATTTGATCGAATGCATTTGATCCCAAAACAATACATCGAATAACAATTGATAGAAAAGAAAAATGATCGAAAAACTGATCGAAAAGAAAATTGATCGAAAAACCAAATATAAATAAAATGAGAAAAATAAAAAAAACGCAAATTACTTCCCAAAAATATTATACAAAAAATTAAAAAAAAAACAACTAATTTACCTGTAACCTGTGCGTGAGCGATCGGTTAAATTTCAGTAGCTCAGACATGGGGCTGTTCAAAAAATTTTCATGGGGGGAAAGTTTTATAAGCAGGGTCAAACCGCCACAGGCTATGGTCGAAAGCCATTGCGAAAATATCCAAAATCACAAATCCAGGAGGGCAACCCCCATGCGCACAGATTAGGTAAATTACTGTTTTTTTTTAATTTCTCCCATTTTCTGTATATTTTTTTTTACGAATCAACCCTCGATTGCTCCAGGCCGCACAGGTTAGATTAGTTAATTTTTTTTATAATTTTATGTAATAAACAGATTCGTTGATTTTCGATATCTTGTTCTTTCGGTCAAATGTATTTTTGATAAAATTTCTAATTCGATCTAATATTTTTGATCAATTTTGCGCCACCCACAAAAAACACGTCAACTCTTACTGGCAAAGGGACGAGTTGTCATACAATTCATATCCAGAAATTCAAGCCCATGGAGAACGGCAGTAATCCCCTATTTTTTTTTTTTATTAGAAAGTATTGTTAAGTATCAAATTATTTGATAATTTTATGGAGAATTGAGCAATGTGACTATTAATTGCATTATTTTTGATTTTAGCCCCTCTAGCGAGAAAAAAACTGTTTAAAGTATGACACTTCATTTGAAAACTTATTTTACTAGTAATTTAATGCATGATATAACAAAACATATGAAACGTTTTTGAAATGACAGTACTTATACAGGTAATCGTGTACTTCAATTTTATTCTAAAGAAATATACCAGAAACCAAAAAATAAAGCTGAATTGATTGAGAATAACAAAATAAAATAAGCTCTAAAAAAAATATATATTTTTGTTATTTAGGTAGGTAGGTACCTACCTGTCTTTTGAGGTGCAATTAGCAACTCAAGTTGATTCAATTCTTTATTAAATACTTAAAGTATTGAAGCAATAAATCAAACGTACGTAATATATAAGTTAATTTTAATCACAGTTTAGTTCTAGATCATGCACGGTTCTATCACAATTTATTACTAGATCTATATAAGATTTGGAATATTTGAATGAAATTATTATTTATGTATCCTATAAGACATTCTGTATTATCAATTTAATTTCAAGTCACTTCAACAAGAAAAACAATTGAAATCCTAAAAAAATGGTACTCCTAAATTAATCAAAAAGCAACCCAAAAATATAATACGAGCCCCGTCTCGTTACAAAAATTTTCAATTTAATTTAAAAAATGTTTGAACAGCAAAATGGCGTTGCATGTCATACATCACCAAAAAAGTGTTAAATAGTTTAATGAAAATAATATTCAACTGTTAGAGTGGATGTCAAGCAATAAAAAAGCAGTTGCATGCAGCACCCGCAAGATCAGTTCCAGATTTAAAAGCAAATATTCGAAAAATGTGGGGTAGGTTCACTGCACAAGATTATCAGATTATCAAGAGCTTGTAAATTCAATATCCTAAAGAATTATTGCCGATGTCAAAGCTAAAGGTAATGTGGTGAAATTTACAAAAATCTACGAAAATTGTTCGTTTAAAACATTTTTGATATATAATTATTAGTATTGGTTTGTTATTTCAAATAGATTGTAAACTAATTTAAATTGTTGATAAAAGTCAAACGGGGTGAAGTTGATCGGCAGGGGTGCAGTCGATCATTCCGGTGCTTTCACTAGTTTTTAAGAATTATGGCAACAATGCATTACAAATCAGCTGGTTTGTATTTACGTTCGTGTGGCCAACAGGTGACCATCCATTATACCGGTGGTGCTGGTTAATCGTGAAAGGTGAGTTTTTTTGTGCCGAAATAAAACAACGGGGTGAAGTGGATCACTTTGTTTTCGCTGTATTTTGTGAGGCTGTGAGGTTATATTTAAAACAATTTGTTTTTGGGTGATTTTCTCATGTTAATTTCGTGTGCTAGCATATGAGGGGTGTCGGACAGAGGGGGACGAATCGTATGTTATTATTTGTTTCTTTATTTTTATAGATACCACGTGAAGAAGCTACGACCCCGCGTATTTAGAGAGAGCACTGGATACGCTTTGCAAACCTGTGCTGAATGGGGTTTCCCATTTAAGCCCATTGTTATTCGGCGAATCACGCAGCAATATTTAAATAAACGCGTCATCACTGAAAAGCGATTTACCAAGAATATGCCAGGAGAAGGCTGGTTTAACGGCCTGATGAAGAAACAACCCAGGCTTACAATCAAGCTTGAAGAGAATACAAAGCTAGTGAGAGCCGCTGTAACATACGAGATTACTGAGGAATATTTTCAAAATGTGACGGAAATCATAAGAGATATCCCACCACAAAACGTTGTAAACTACGACGAGATAAACTTAGTTGACGATCCCGGGGCTGTAAAAGTGGTAATGAAGAAAGGAAGCAAACACGCCTACAGGATACTTGACACCACAAAAAGTAGCACAACAGTTATGTTCGCAATAGCTGCTGATGGAACTCGTCTCCCCCTTATACGGTGTACAAAGCTAAACACCTTTATGAAGGATGGAAGGAGGGCGGATTACCAGGAGCAATGTACAACAGGTCTCCAAAGGGATGGTTTGATTCTGAATTGTTTAATGATTGGTTCAGAACCGTAGCACTCCCATATTTTTGAAAATTAGAAGGGACCAAGCTGCTTATTGGAGATAACTTGCAAAGTCACATTACTATCAGTGTTATTCAAGAGTGCGAAAACAACAATATTAAGTTTGTCTTAGTCCTCCCCCTAATAATTCAACCCACATGCTCCAGCCACTGGACGTGGCTTATTTTCGTCCACTTAAAGCATCATGGAAAAGAGTACTGGAGGAATGGAAACTGAAAACAGTATTTCCCAGGATGTTGAAAACCCCGGTAGAGGTGCTTGGGAATCGCGAAATGAATAATATTTTAGCTGGATTTAAAGCATGCGGCCTAGTTCCTTTCAATCCCGATGCTGTTATTGCAAAGGTAAAAAGAAAGGAGCCTACTACACCGGAGGCAGGAAACAAGGGAGAAACTTCAATGACTGTAGTGCTTTTAGATTATCTACACCTGCTCAAGACTGGGCCAGATAATGTCCCAAAGCGAGGAAAGAGACTGAGTATAGCCGCTGGCAAAAGCATAGGCTCAGAAGATTTGGAAGAAGAGAACCAAAGAAGCTGCAAGCAATCCAGAACGCGTAAGAGACAAACAAGCGACAGCGAAGACGAAGAGGGAGCAGATGACTTAGAGACACTGGAGTTGGAGGAACAGAATATCAACATAGACGATTATGAAATTGGAGTGTTTCGCTGCGCCAACCAACACTTTTGATCCATGCGGCAACTGGGATATAGGAGACTTTATCATCACAAAATATGAGACAAACAATTTTATATCGCTAAAATTATTAAAATCTCAGGGACTGAAATAGTTGTAAGCACACTGCGTAAACATCCATTAAACAAATCTGTGTTTTTCACTTTTCCAAATGTTTCGGATGAGTCTGTCATAAGCAGGGAACATATTGTCCGACAACTCAATTTAAAATTAGTAAAGCGAGGCAAATATTTATTTTCCCTTAGAGAAGAAGAACTGAAAACGCTTCAGTAAGGGATTTTTATGCGTTCATTCGTTTCATAAATTTTTATAATTCTGTTTTTTAGTTTTGTTTTTTATCTGTGTTTTTATTTTTAAGTTTAATGCATTTATTTAATGTTTATGTTATTAAGAAATCAATGGCTGTGTAAAGCTCGTCCAAAGAATAAAGGTTTATATTTTTTTAATATGCGTTTTATTGCAAAATTCATCTGCAAATATTTATATTTTTTTATTATTCACTGATCGACTTCATCTGGACGGTCCTGAAGTAAGAAATATGCATTAAAAGGGGTGATCGACTTCACCCCGCACCTTGGGGTGAAGTCGATCGCCCTTTATTTCAAAATAAAAACGATGCTCCATCTATGACCTTGCTCCAGTCACCAGTCGACGACTTAAGCATCAAGGAAGTTATATTTTTAAATTCATTAGATAAAATCTACTTATTCGTTTTTCCGCAATCTCAAAAAAAACGTATTTTTTTGATCGACTTCACCCCGTTTGACGGTACATGATGAAAAATAAAAAAGCTTTTATTAAACTTATGTATGAATTCTTCTCGTTAAGTGTAAGTCATTAAAAATTTAAGATGTATGCCAATTTAAGCGGGATGGGGCCCGTAAGCATTGACTCACTTTCTAAATATTTTAGGTTCTAAGCTATTAACTCCATCAAATCTAAGTATACTATTATTAACCATTAATTTTGGACTACTTTTTGTACTTATGTTAAGTATTGTTCTTCTGATAAGACTGTTTAACCCGAAGAACAGTTATTGATTTCTTAAATCTATTTAGGTATTTATTAAATATATTAGGTATTTCTTAAATATATTTTGGTACTTCGTAGAGTAATATGTACATTTTGAAATAAAATGTGTGCTCCTAAAATTTGAATTTTTGAATCAGAACTTCTTGTAAACATACTTTTATTTAGTAATAAAATGTAAAATATTTGATGAATAAAATATTTAAAAATCACTGATATGACAATTAAAAACATTTTTAAACCGTATTATAGCATTTTAAGACAATCTTTAATTTAACCTTTTAATGCATTACTACTCTATGAAGTAGGTACATTCTATACAAAATAAAAGAAAATAATATAAGTCATAAACGTTTTGATTCAATTAAATGTTTTATCAGTACCGAAGTATGAATATTAGTTAGTTTTGATACCAAATTAATTTGGGGTTGTATAATGAGTTTAGGTAAACGTTTTAAACTTAAACAAAAAAAAATGTTTTAGATCGTTTTTATTACGACAATATTTCATGGTGTTTAAAAACTGTTATTTTTTTTGGAGTAAAATAAAAGTTGGCGGTAATTTACAGATGTAGGTATTAAAAAATATCAATTTGCATTTGATTTTAGTTCGTCACACCCCCTATCGATTCAAAAGTTTTGATGATATTATAATTGGCAATTGGACCTCATTTTTTTATCTAAAGTGATATAGAGAAATAACATATGTTTCTATTTTCTGTATGACTCTTACAAAAATAATAGCGTTTCTGTATGTTAATACAATATATCTCAATTATTGACAATGCACATCATAAGAAATTTGTTAACATCTGGATGCAAAAGGATCTGTATTCTCGAATCGCACGCTCTGCCTGTTTACAGGAATATTAGACACGGTTGATTTGAGAAGAACCAGGCCCAAAAGTTTCTTATTTTGAATATTAACTGAGATACTTTGTATACAGAAGCGCCCGCTTCCTTTCTCTCATTGGCCACTTCCAAAAATATATTCTCTTCCCCTTTCTTCGCCCTTCTTCCGTACAAAAATATTCTGCCCTATTAAAAAAAATATGATTTCTTCTTTGTACTATATTATTGTTAATAGATGTTTTATGCTTTAAAATGTGTGTGTAATGTGTTACTACTCATTTTCAATATTTATAGATGCATTATTAGTAAAAGTAATTTTATATATCGAAATAACAGTTTCTTGGCCTCTCTGCATATATACCACCTTGGAGGTAATACATTTAGCCCGGAAGTGGCGCTTCTGCATAGAAATCGGGTTCTTCATCGTCGCCGTCCGCTTGGTCGCCATCTAGCTGTAAAACAAACGAATACATTAGAATGTTTCTAATATTTACACCATACAAAAATTCAAGAGTTTAATTCGGTTAGTGTCATAAAAAATAAATAAAATTGGTAATAGGTGATGAAACTTGATAGCTAGCTATATAGGAATAATTATATCATGGAAAAATGGCGCCCAAATGTAGTTTTTGGCGTATAACTTTATTTCGTTTAGTTTTAGAAAAAAAGTTCTTAGTATTAATCAAGGAGTCTAGTTTCAAAACGTACAATCTCCTCTAATGTGGGCGCAGCCGTGATTTTTAATTAATTATAGTAACTTAAGAAGAGCCTATATTACGTCCTACAATAAGAAAAATAAAAAAAATACAGATTACTTTAATATTAAAAAAAATATTTTGGAGATTGTACATTTTGAATCTGAGCAGATTGTACGATTTGAAAATGAATTCCGACAAAAAAAATAGGTTTATTAAAGAAACATTAAAAACTTTATTGTTTAAGCTTAAAAGTTGGCAAATTTATTTCAAATTTAAATATGTAAAGCCTAAACTGTCACGTTGAGTCCTTCATCAAAATATTCACAAAGAATTTCTTCGTCTGCTTCATCTTTCGCAGTATGGTTTTTTGCTTCATCTAGAAGGAACTTATAAAAGTCATTATCATTTCTCCTCTTTTGACCATAATGGCTTTTAAGTAAAGCAGTAACGGAAGCAACTTTTTTTCTTTAATCACATTCTGTTTTTTTAATAATATTTGGAACAATATCAACTATCTTCTTGCCCTTTTGTAAATAGATTTATCAGCTCTTATAGGCAGCTTCGCCACGTACCTGGATTCTTTGTCCAACTTCTTTGGTAATTATTATTCTTTTGGAATGTGCAAAAGAAAAATGCCAGCTACTGGTTGGTTTGACTACATTTGCTACAGCTTTTTTCCAATCGAATATCTGGACATCTTCACCAATCTTCAGATTAGTAGAATACAGAGAAATTATTTCATAATATCCATCTGGTTTCTTTATTTCTTCAAATTTTCGTATTTCCTTTTCTATGTTACCGAACACCTTATCCGGAGGTATAAACGAATCTCCTCGAACTGAAAAGATAATCTCTATGCGAGAAACTTTAGCAGCATTTCTGGTTTTGTGATTTATTAGCCAATTGCAACACATACCGACTATATAGTGTCATATTATTATTTTGGCCGCCGAAGTCGTCACACATTAATCGTAAAACTTGAATGTTGGAAAAATGAGTTGTTTCTAAAATATGATAAACACACGACGAAATTTCATTTGAACCTTTAGAGTATTCGTTTTCTGTCCAGCAAAAACTTTTGACTGTTGTTGGATTCAGATCACCTTTAGAGTGCCTTTGCACTACTGTGAAATTGTACAAATACATTTTACGGGAATAATATGCCTCTTGGTCAGGAAGTTTAGGTAAGAGTTGATTTTTTTGACAAACGAATGAAAATATAAAAATATTTTCTGATTTTTCTCGAAGCAACTCAAAATATGCTTTAGCACGTAACTTATGTACCCGTTTCTCTGTCTTTAAATTAGTTTTGGTTTCCAAGCCTTTACAAGACTTGATTTTCTCAGATAGACGTAGACAAGTGGAACAAACATTGGTTCGTGGTGTGCCAAATCCTAGATTGTAGAAGGCATTAAAGATGTGCACGAAATAACTTTGCTTAACTAGAAGATCTTCAATAATATTGGAATACATTTTCCATAGTTTCATAATATTTAAGGTCGAAGCAAGTAAAGTCGTTCAGTACTACAATAATGTGACTCAACAGCTAGGGTTGCCAGGCGTCCCGCTTTTCGCGGGATGTCCCGTTTTCAGCACCCTCAGTCCCGCGTCCCGCCGGTAATCTACGCGGGACGCATATTGTTCCGGTTTTTAATGAACATAAATAAAATGCACCGCGAAACGTGATTTGAACAAATAAAAAAAAAATAATATCATCCATCTCATTATTTCATAATGGTCGAATGGTCCGACGCCCGACAAGAAAAATCGGGGCAATTTGCTATTATCTCTGCGCCAGCTTCGCCTAGCGGTGCGCGGTCGTGGATGATTCATATCACATAACGTTTTTCGGTCTTTCACATGAGTACGACGAGTACGTACATGTTTCTTTCTTGCGTTGGCACATTTTATTTTTCCGAAAATAGTTATCTTGCCAAGTTAAGTATTTTTTCTTTAAAAAATGAAATCAATTTTCAAGATTTGTTACTGGTAATTCAAGACAGTGCACTGAAGAATTCTATCAATGTAGATGATTGTTATGTAGAATTTTGTATTATAAAAAAGGTGCTTAATTCACTTAACGAGAATAAAGAACTTAGCGCGTTAGATAAGTGGACACATATTTTTAAAAATTCTCCGGAATTAAAAAATATGATTTTACTATTTCAATTCATTGCGTCTATACCTACTTCCAATGCCCCTTCAGAGCGTGTATTTTCTCTCTGCGATAATACATGGAACGACAATCGTAACAGACCAGAGATAACAGAAGATGTACCTACTAACAAATATCGTGCGGTCCTGAATAAAACGTATTCTAAGGGACACAGGAGGGTATAATATCCGCTGTTTTCATGTGCCTATTTCATTATTCTCGTTTTGTTTACAAAATTATTGACATATATTAAAAAAGATAAAATAATTCAACCTATTTTATTGCAACTGGACCCAAAAATTTTTAAATCATTAGTTATATCAAATGTAACTAAATTAGATGTAATTTCACTAAATTAGATGTAATAATTTTCAAGTGGCAACAGGGCTTACACTGGAATGGATATTTACGTTGTTTATTATAAGCGCACAGCGTCTTACACATTTATTCATTGATAAAAAAAGTTGTATCTGCGTAAAATTCTTCTCTTTATCCCCTCTCTTACTTCTCAACTTTCGTCTCCTCTCCGCGTCCCTACAAATAGATTGTAATGATTGTCGAATTAATCTTGGCATCGTGAATATTATATTTTATCAATGAATGGTTATATCCCTGTAACAGACTCTTAGTGAATCATGTCAAAGAAGGGCTCCAAATTAAAGTTAAGTATACAGAAAGTTGTACAGAAATTTACCACAAGATAATAAAAAATAAACAACTTTTGCAGGCGGTTAAATCACAGGAAAAATATAATTTTTCAAAAAAAAAGGTAGCGTTATAAATTGCTATTTTATAGTTATATTTTGTTCTGGAAAGTGTTTGTTTTTGTCTGTTTTGTTTTCGGTTTTATTTGTTATTTTTTTTTTATATGAGTTTTACAAGTAAGAAATAATACTTGTATAAAGTTTTGAATATTGATTATTTATGTTTTGCTGTACCTGTACTTGTTTTCTGCGTTCCTATGTTCCTAAGATTGTGATAATGTTTTATTTTTTTTTATATGGGTTTTATGCAATGTACTTATAGAAAATAAAAACATGTTTGTTTTTTTTTCTTTCATTAAGTGTCCCGCTTTTTCTTGTTTTGTCCCGCTTTTTCTTGTTTTGTCCCGCTTTTCTAATGCCTAAATCCCGCCAAATGCAAATTTAGACATGTCAACCCTATCAACAGCTGTCAATGTGTTAATAAATTCCATAACAGAGTGCTTTTTATCGTTATATTTGGTTGTTTTTCTACCCACCCCCTCTGTTTTCCTTAGGGGGCAAAGAAGTCAACAATTTTTTTTGCAATGGTATCTATCTTCGAATAATGCATTTTATTGAATGTTACTTTCTTTGTGGGTTTTAAATGCCTCTCACGTTTGATTGGATTAATACTGCAGAATTTTAAAATAAAATTATCTTGATATTGGTTTTCTTTGTTTTTGTAAAATGTTTTATGGAATACTCGCTGATATCTTTCATTTTTAATAATATACATTTAAATGTACTGATATTATGCCCACAAGTAAGGGTAAATAGGCAATGATTTGGAGCTGTACCTGCAAACAAACAAACAAAAATAGCACCACAATCGACCAACCTGAAAAAACTATTTGTACTTTAAAACCTGTTCTTTTGATCACTTCCAATCATTTGGATTGCTTTGCCTCTTTCAAGCATTTTTTTATCCACTACAGGGGTTACACTAATATCCATTTTTTTAAACTTAAA
The DNA here is from genome assembly GCA_927349885.1 of Psylliodes chrysocephalus. Taxonomy (NCBI): domain Eukaryota; kingdom Metazoa; phylum Arthropoda; class Insecta; order Coleoptera; family Chrysomelidae; genus Psylliodes; species Psylliodes chrysocephalus. The sequence continues at coordinate 92,059,260 of OV651813.1, forward strand.
ATAACTTCCAATTCGGACGTGATGCCATGCAGATCAAATTAAACTGTTGTTTGTTTCGTTTTAATAATATAAGAATATACCAAAAACACGTGGTCTTTCCCGGCCCCTCCCTTGGTTGTTTGGAGATTGTACGCTTTGAAATTCACTTGTCAATGGAAATTCTACGTTTTGATACTAAACTCTATATTTGAATGCAAAATAGAATGGAGGTATATTGCACAGTTTGAAACTAAACGGCATTAGAATTGAATTCAGCAGAAAATTTTTCGTCGAAATGATTTTTTATCGCACTTTTTGTTAAAAGTGGAGATTGAACGTTTTGATACTAGACCCCTCAATTATAGGTACAATTTACAGAGTTACTACTATAATATTTTATTGTCAGACCAATAAGTTGCGAGTGTTATCGAGAGTATCGATAATCGCATAAGCTAATGTACGTGTTGTAAACAATTAATTACATTTGACAACATGCTGAATGCATTAATTTATGTGATTATTTAAGACTATAATACATCAACCAATGACAATCACCTTTTATTCCAACACAAGCCAATCAACGCAAACTTTATCTGAAAACACTACATGCTGCAGTGTTTTCACTCATTCCAGATTAGATTTAAAAAGAATTTATAGTCCGTCAGATAGTGACAGGTTTAGGTGCTCCATTTTCACATACTAGCCTCGAAGAGGGTTGAAAAGTACATCGATTTTAAGTAGAATGAAAGGAAATTTACGAGTGGTTGCTGGGGATAACACATGGAAAATTCGATTTTCCCTAACAAAAACGAAAGGTTATTTATCCGTTTTCACTATATGATTAATTAATAGAACTAAGCTTCGGAAAACCAAAGGCTTTAATGTTGCAAGTGGTTAAAGGGTTGAAATAATATTCTAAGAAAAAATCGAGATTTTACCCAATTTTTCGACACAAGCCCATCGAATGTATGAAAACGTACATCGTCACTAGCCCAAAAAACATATTTTCTTGAATGACCCGAATGTATAAAAGCATTTTGGGGTCTGAAAATTTTTCTGATAAGGAAAAAATCGAATTTTCCATCTGTTATCCCCAAGAGCCACTCGTAAATTTTATTTTATTCTACTCAACATCGATGTACTTTTCAACCCTCTTCGGGGCTTGTATGCGAAAATGGGGCACCTAAATCGGTCACTATCTGACGATCTATTATGCGCAACGTCTATGTGAAGTTTGTCAAAAAGGTTGGATTTAAAAAATAAAATTCATTACCGGAGTAATATCAATGAGATTTATGAAAAAAGCCAATGTGCAGTTTACCAAGAAGGAGACGAAAAATGGACAAAAATCGTTTTGGTTATTGAAATATACATTTTAAACATAGAATAGACTTCATCTTACGGAAACAAAGGAAATGTTGTTTATGAAAGTTCTGTTTAAATTGTTGATTTGTTTTTTGTATACATTTTGTTGTTTCCTTATAAATTATGTAAATTTTACTTAATAAAATACACTCGACTGAGGTCTCGTGGTATTTTAAGGATTTTGTTTCGTGAAGAAACACCAAAGAAACACAAAAAATTCTCACCTATTGTGGAATTAGCTGTCTATCTTGCTTTTTCATCTTTTTTATAGTGAATTTATATTATTTTACAGCTATTTAGCGCCAGTACTTAAAATTTTTAATCCAAAACGATTGTTTTCTGTAATTTAATCAGTTTTAGAGATTTTTTGAAATAGAAAAGATTTTTGGACTAGTTTTTGTCTATCTTGCTTTTTCATCTTTTTTATAACGACTCTCTTATTTTACACCTATTTAGCGTCATTACTTAAACCTTCTAATACATAACGTACGTTTTCCGTAATTTAACAAGTTTTCTAGTTTTTTTTTTTTCGAAATATTAAAGTTTTTTGGGCTACTTGTTATCTAAGTTGCTTTTTCATCTATTTTATAATGAATTTCTCTTATTTTACACCTATTTAGCGTAATTACTTGAAACGTATAATTCAAAACGATGGTTTTCCTCAATTTAACCAGTTTATGAGATTTTTTGAAATAGCAAAGATTTTTGAACTAGTTTTTGTCTAGCTTTTTCATCTATTTTATAATGATATTCTCTTATTTTACACCTATTTAGCGTCATTACTTAAAACTAATTAAAAACGATTATTTTCCGTAATTTAACCAGTTTTTGAGATTTTTCGAAATAGAAAAGATTTTTGATTTAGTTTTTTAGATCTACCTTGCTTTCTTATCTATTTTATAATGAATTTATATTATTATACACCTATTTAGCGTCACTATTTAAAATTTCTAATTCAAAACGATTGTTTTCCGTAATTTAACCAGTTTTCGAGTTTTTTCGAAATAATAAAGATTTTTGGACTATTTGTTGTATATCTTTCCTTTTCATCTATTTTATGATGAATTTATAATACACCTATTTAGCGTCATTACTTTAAATTTCTAATTCAAAATTATTGTTTTCCGTAATTTAACCAGTTTTCGAGTTTTTTCGAAATAAAAAATAGTTTTGGGCTATTTGTTGTCTTGGTATTACCCTGGATTATCCATAGAATATATCGTGGGCTTAATGCCAAAAGTGACCAAGTCAAATTTTATATGATTTGTGTTAATATGACCAAATCTCTTGGTAAAGTGAGATCTACCAAATAAAAAATGGCCAAGTCATATTGACCGAGTTTATTTAGTTTAGACAGTGTAAATATGACTTGAGTGACTTTTTTTTGTAGATCTGTCTTTAATAAGTGATTTGGTCATATTAACTCAAATCACATAAAATTTGACTGGGTCACTTTTGGTAGTAAGCCCATGATATATCAAAAGTTGTATTCAATAGATAATTTAACTAATAATGTAATAATTTCCTATACTTATAGTTGATTAATAATCAATTGATAATCATAATAATCATGTTTCCATTGCATTAATGATGTAAAATCTAATAAGCAAACTTGTCATATTTTGTCATTGCTCTTATACTGCAAATGTAAATTAATGATCTGTCATATTTTATTATTTCGTGATATTAAATACAACTTTTGATATCGGTTCTATAAATAATCACATAAATTAAATGCACTCAGCAATTAGCTTATGGGATTATCGATAGTCCCGATACCACTCGTTATATTATATATTATTATGATAGTATCAAAAATTAATAAAATATGACAGCTCAATAATTTACAGTTACAGTACAAAAGCAATAATGTGAGTTATATTATCTAATAAAATCGTGTAATCGTCAGCTTTTGTGGAATAATTAAAAGGCACTATGATTCAAATGCATATATAGTTAATTTCCATAAATTTTAGCGTGGATCTTTCACACTTTCCTGTACAAAAACATTATACTTCTATGCATGAAAGTACAGGGAAAATACAGGCTTATATATCTAATCTAATCGTACAATGCACGAGACGTATGTTTTCTTTTTCTTTTCGTCATGGTGGCGTTAGTTACTGTTCAGTGAAATAAGTTCCAGTTTTAAAAATGTATTTTGTTAATATGACTTTCATTTTACGACGTAAAATTTCAATTTTAAATCGAAAATATATCGATATTCTTGGCCATTTTAGTTTCAATTCTTATATGCATGCGAGCACGATAAGTGGAGAAAACAGACAATTATTTGTGGCCTATTTGTGGTCAATTTTTTGGAGTTGTCTATCAAGGAGAAATAAAAAAAAGTGAACATTTGATAGTATATTTTCATCTGGGCATGAACGAGTTGCAAACGAAATAAAAATACAGTATTCGTAGTGTCACACGTACAAAAATGGAAAACAGTTGCACATGGTACCGAAGTTAAAGGCTAATGATGAATAAGTGATACTGTAAAAGGAGTAACTATGAAAGGCCATGGATACAAAAATAGAAATAATAAGCGATTCCTTCGCGAAAAAACAAATATACAAATAAACATAATTTTTTAAGGTAATATGTAAAAAAGTACAAACACACTTAAGTTTGTTTTCCTGGATGAAACGTGGATATTTTTGAAGGGATCATAAAAATGTATAAGTAGACAATTTGGAAAAAAGATCACGAAAATATGGGTAAACGTTATGTAGGTTCACAATGCGATGAGTTTGTTGAAGACGCGGGATAACTATTTTTCACATAATCGAAGAGTACGAATGATTCTATGAATAACGAATCAGTTAAAAAATGGTTTTATGAAAAGTAACTAACAATGCTGGAGAAACCATCGCTAATTGTCATTAAAACTGCTTCCAATTACAGTTCTTTAATAGAAAAGTGGCTTCGTGGACTAAATCGAAATGCAAGAATGATTAAAAAGTAGAAGAATAAGTTGTGACAAAGACGCTTTTTAAATAAATACTAGAAACGGTGAAGTGGAGTATAGATTATCGGCTACCGAACCTTTTGGAGACTTTGCACAAATGCATGTGAAAACTACAGAGTTAACATTAACTCGAGCAGGAAACGAATAATATCAGCGTTGCCAGTTTATATGGACCGGCCAACGTTACAACGCAATACGAATTTCAAACATTTTCCCTTTAAGTCCTTATTAGGGATTCTATCCTAGAATAGTATAATGTACAATACGACCATTTCGATAAGTATCTACCTAATTTTTTAATTTTTTTTTGGTGGAAACCTGTACATCTGGGGGCCGCCACTGACGTTTTCTTATTTCGTATGTTAGTAATGTCGTTCACCGTACATCTAATAATCAGTAAAGTAAAATGGGCCTATATAGTCTTCATTTGGGCTACAACGCTTTTTCAGATAACCCTGTATAATTTGTAATGATCTGAAAAGATGCTCCTACTATGGAGAACTTGCAATATAAAAAACATTTTTTTTTCCTTTTTATGTTTGCGAGATATTTATACTAACCCTGTATAATATAAAAACATTATTTCACACATTGAGTATTTGAAAACAAAATGGTTATTAAATATATCATGTACCTATTATTTAAATAAATAGAATTTGAAATTATCGAAATTTCGAAGATACTATTTAAAAAAATGTGTTATTGGAACATATGGCTCGAACTACTGGTAAATTTCAGTTTGTTCATTTCAAATACGAAACAGGAAGTTTAGAAGTTACACTATTTTTAAATTTTAAATTAAATTGAACTTGGGCACCTGTACCTCTACTCAGTCTACTCCAGTTTTGTAGGAACAGTCACATACGTTCATCGTGTCGCATCTATGAAAGTAGGAAATAATTTAAACATGACTCAAGTTGGAAAAATAAACATAATCCACGCATGGGTCTACCGAGCGTGCATGAATATATTTTTAAAGGCATCCAGCATTTTTATTTATCGACAGCTATTGTAAATATGAATTTGAAATGAAAGTGGATAGTCTAAGCCTTACTACTGTTCATAATCAAATTGGACAAGACAGTCAACACGATAAAAGAACAAGGCATGATAATAGGATACAGATACAGAAACTTAGAATAAAAGTAAATATGGATACAACTAAGAGTTACATTTAAAGTTTGAAGGCTGGAATTATTATTAATACACTTCTCCAAGAAATTGACGAACCACTTTAATATTTTAAGATACGAGGTAAGCGCCAATAATTCCCGGCCTGACATAGTTGCAGATATTTTATCAGGATAAAAGTTTAACATTTTATAAATACAAACCTTAGTAGGCTGTGGTAACAAAATAAGCGACTTACATCAAATAGTTTTTAATTGTCAGCATTTTGAACTAAAGTATCTCCGAAAATGTCTCAGGTGACGAAAATTGAGTACAGAGCGGTTATTAAATGTTTAACAAAAGAAGGGCTTACATCTAAAATTATTAAAGAAAGACTCGATGGCGTATATGGCCAAAGTTCCCCTTCCTATTCGGTAGTGAAGGAATGGGCAAAACGTTTTCGCATGGGTCAGGAATCCCTTAAAGATGACGAAAGACCTGGACGGCCAGTGGAGGTGATAACGGAGGACAAAGTGGCCCTTGTGGAAAACCTGGTGCTAAGTGACCGACGTTTGAAGGTCAAGGAAATGGCAGAAATGACCAAGCTTTCTAATACCACTGTTCGCCAAATCCTCCATGATCATTTGGGTATGCATAAGGTTAATGCAAGATGGGTGCCCAAACACTTTTCAGCGATTCAGAAGCAACGTCGTGTCGTGTGCTCAATCGTTTTTGGAACTGTGTGGAGATGATCCGAACCCCGTGTTGGAAACAATAGTCACTGGAGATGAAACTATGGTTCTTTATTATGATCCTCTGTCGAAAAGGGAATCAATGCAGTAGCGCCGTAAGGGTGAAGCCCCCCCACGAAAATTTAGAGTGTGCCAATCAACGAAAAAGGTGATGGCTACGATCTTTTGGGATTGTGAAGGAATCCTTCTGATTGATTTTAAAGAGACAAATACCACCGTTAACAGCACATATTATGCCGCATTACTTCATAAGTTGCGGGAATGTATTCGGGAAAAACATCGAGGAAAATTAACCAGAGGCGTGCGGTTGTTGCACGACAATGCGCCCGTTCATACTGCTGGCGTTACACAAGCTGCCATCCTAGATTACGGGTTTCAAAATATAGATCACCCTCCTTATAGTCCAGATATGGCTCCCAGCGATTATTATTTGTTTAGTTATTTGAAAAAGGACCTTCGCGGGCGACGTTTTCGGGACGATTTTGAGTTACAAGAAGCTGTTTTGGCCCATTTTGAGGATAAACCGAAAAAATATTTTTTTAAAGGGATTGAATTGTTAATTAAACGTTGTAAGAAGTGCATTGAGGTTAAGGTAGATTACATTGAAAAATAATAAAAACTTGTTGTTGTACTTTGCCTCCTTCATTGTCAGGCCGGGAATTATTGGCGCTTACCTCGTAAATATTGCCATTTTAAACAAACTATTTAATATTTCATCACATTTTTGAAGGCTCTGGTATATTGCTCTGTTTTTGTTTCGTTATGGAACTTTTTTCTGAAATCGTAACATTTCTTATTATAAGGAGTTGATGGATAATTTGTCTTAAATCTTAATAAAAATGATTCACCAAATTGACTTCTGATAAATATTTTATTTTCATATTAAGTCAATGTGACAATACCAAAAAACATATACCGGGTGAGAAACTATCTCTAACACTTATAATATAAATTTACTGTCAAGGCATTTAGTGGTCTATAATACGACTCCAGAAATTTGACGCATGCTAAATATGCCCAAGCCATTCTATTGCACAAAGAAGGTTGTAGCTATAGCCAAATAGGTGACAGATTTGGTGTGTCCTGTATATCAGTTTCACGTATGGTTGAACGATTCAGGGAAACTCCGGTGAGCACTGTAGAAGAGCTGAATAAAGGAAAAATCACATCACGAGCCTTGCCAAGATCGTTTTTCAAGATTTTCCACTTTAAGATAAAGATTTATAACAACAAGATTGTTGTAATCTTACTTTCAAAATGTACATGGTGTTCAAGTAAGTTTGGAAACAATTCGACAACGACTTTGGGAAGGTGACTTCCATCCTCGCATTGCTGCCAGAAGGCCAGCTGATTCCAGTTAAACTTTGCCAGGAAACACCTCAACTGGTGCGAAACTGACTGGGGACGAGTTCTTTGGAGAGATGAGTCCAGATTTTGCCTACATACGTGAGATAGACGAATTCGTGTTTTTAGAAGGCCGAATGAACAATACGCATAGTGCAACATAGGGAATACCACTTTATTCGGTGCAGGCTCAGTCGTGATGTGGGGAGGAATTTCGTTAACGGCACGCACGGACCGTGGTGTTGAATAATGGCAATATTAATGCTAAACGCTACATATTGAACATTCTTGAGGAACATATTGTATGCCATTTGCCTCTTATACCGGTGAATTTATTTTGCTAATACGTACAGCTTGAGCATTTCATTATTCAGTCATGCTCTAATCCTCCAAGTCCATCTCTGTCTTATTTGGCCTTTGAGGCTCAACTTGTCCGATTATCAAACATAATTAAACCCCTTAAGACCAAACATATGTGACGAATATGACGAAGGCGCTTTCGAGTACATTCCAGATTAAACGTGATAATGTTTCTAGTTTTGGCGAGAGAACATTCTAGATCCTTCACCAAAATGTTAAATGTGTGTATATAAATATTGGTGGAGGAATACAGAGCAGTTAGTCGTATAAAAACAGTTGTGAAGATAAATAGTGAACAATTTGAAGACATTCGAAATATATATAAAAATTACAATAGTATTTTAAATAAGTGTTCAAATAAATTATTAAGATTCAAATAAACTGTTGTTTAAAATAAAAAGACGTAACATTATCTTTTGAAAGTTGGTATTGAAACTATGATTTGGCCAGCACGAAGCCCCGACCTTAATCCAATATGGATATGCTCGGAAGACACGAAGCAAGAACCGAAGAACCAATGAAAATAAATATAAAAAAGAAACAAACTGGTATGGTCACCTAATAAGATTTAAACCCGACAAAATAGCGAGAAAATATAAATAGGAAAATCAAGAAAATGGCAACGAGGAAGACCCAGGGGGAAATGGATGAACACGATTGAAGAGATCGGAATTGATAAGGGGAAAACTTTGATATAGATGAACACACTAGTCAGCAACAGAGAAGAATTGAAGAAATGGATTTAAAAAGAGAACAGATCCCAATCCGACACTTGAAAAGGCAGAAGGATATGAGAAAGAAAGAAAAATAGAGATAAAAATGTATTAAAAGTTTAATCAAACAAAAATTTATGAGAAACTATTTAAAGCTACTCAAATTTAGCTTTGATTTTATTCGAGAAATCTCGAACCATTTTCCCATATATATAAAAAAAAACAATATATAGTTAATCATTCGTTGTTCGTTACCAAATCTGGAGAACACTCATAACTATTTGGAATCCTAGAGACAAAAAAAGACATCTCAAACAAGCTGTGTCTTCATAAATATCAAAAGAAAACAAGATTCATGCAACAGTTTACAAACTTTCGTATTTCGCGTCCACATTGTTTACCCTGAATAAAGATGCGTACCCTGTATAATATAAAGTAGACGTTCATAATTTTGCACGAGTTGTCATATTACATGATTTTAGTCCAAAAAAATTTATTAATTTTAGTGGAAACTTCAAATTTCAACAACTATCAAGAAAATTTATTTTAAAAATTCGTCAAAAATGTAAAAATATGATTAGCTTTATACTCGAGTGTCCGCGGCAGATACTACGAACTTTCTGGATTGATAATACGCGAATATAAATATTCCTCCTCCAAACCACCCATCATCACAAAATATATACCGATATTCTGCTCTGCTCTTAGGGTAGCCCGAAATTCTGACCAACTAATAGACCGTCAGATATAGTGACAGATTTAGATGCCTCATTTTTTCATACAAGTCTCGAGAGAGTTGAGAAGTACATCGATGTTGAGTAAAATGAAAGAAAATTTACGAGTAGCTCTTGGGGATAACACGTGGAAAATTCGATTTTCCTTAACAAAAACAATTTCCGACCCCAAAATCGGTTAAAATCTCGATTTTTCATTACAAGATTACGCTCTTATTTTAACTCTTTAGCTACTTGCAACATTATAGCCTTTGATTTTCCGAAGCCTAGTTCTATTAGTTATTCATTTAGTGAATACATCTTGTGTGAAAATATGGGCAACAAATACCTTTTAATTTCTGTTAAGGAAAATCGAATTTTGCATAAATGTTATCCCAGGAGCCACTCGTAAATTTCCTTTCATTGTATTCAAAACTTGCATGCGAAAATGGGACCCCTAAATCTATCACTCTCTGACGGTCTATAAGTATCCGAAACCAAAATCTGCTGAACCAGTATAAAATGGTGTACCAGATGGAGGGACTTACTGAATCGACACCGAGCGAGATGGTCAGCGATAACGCATCTTCCTCGCATTCGGAAAGCCATTGGATCGAGCCCCACGGCTGCCTGGTCAGCTATGCGTTTTGCAGAGGTTTTCTCAGAGGAATAAGGAAATGTTGCGTTCAGTAAATTTCTTTTAGATACCTACCACCGTTCCTTAAACTCCATCCCCTCAGTTCCGATCTCTGATCCCTCCAGTGCGGCTGAAGAGGCTGGAGTGTCTATAGCGGCCCGCTCCCAACTAGGAGAATGAAATACTCATCCTTTACCTTTTTAGTCAATCGACAAAAGACTCAATTTATCATATTTAAACATCCCCACTTACGAGAGTCATCTAACAGACTGAACTGCGGACTGTCTGGAGGTCTCAATTAGTACTCCGATGTCCGACGTTCCGTCGACGACCCGGACTCCTTGGAGCTCTATGTGATCATGTTTGCCGATGTAACTCTGAAACCTTCATCCATGCCTATAAATGCTTACATCCGCCTCATTGCTAAGTACAGCATCTAGACCACACTAGAGAGACGTATCTTTCAACTATGCCTATACCTACCTTTTCGTTTCCCTAGTAAACGTCTATAAATACACAAACAAGCTTCCTATCTCCACATCTCAGGAAACAATACAACTTTCGAACTCTGAATGGTCATTACCTATGTTCACTCAACCTCCAAATCGCCTACATCTATTCCGAAAACTCAAGAGAAAATTATCTCAACAAACTTCGAGTTCTTACAAACGCACAATCACTAGACCTTCCTTTCTCCGCAGATCTCCAGGACCTACTGGATCTTCCCTCCTCTCCATTACATAGAATCCAAACAACCTTACAATTTTAATATTTTAAGAACCATGTTTGTTCAGGATCGTGATTTAGGTTTTCGTGACAGTCACTACACAATAGCATATGGTCATTCTGCAAACAGGGAATTTTGAGAACATACTCTGCGAAAGAATGCAAGTAGCTCTAAAAATTATCGAACAGTGGTGCAAGGACCATTCACTGTCTATCAATCTTAAGAAGACAGAAATGGTCCTTTTCATAAGGAAAAGGATGAAAATGGAATTAAAACCTCCAGAACTCCTAAACACAAAACTAAACTTTGCAACAGAGGTGAAGTACCTAGGTCTCACCTTTGACAAGCAAGTTAACATGGAACTTACATTTAGAAAACAAAGTTAAAAGAGAATACATTGCTTATGAACAATGCCGCCGAACCGTGGGGTGCACCTGGGGTTTCACCCCCAGAGTCGTCGCATGGACTTACACGGCTATGATAAGACCTATGCTAACATACGGTACAGTTGTCTGGGTACCGAAAACCCAAAAATTAACAGCTATCCGTAAACTAGAACAAATTCAAAGAACAGCATATCTCAACATAACAGGAGCCATAAAAACAACACCGACCAGAGCCATGGAAGTCATTCTTAGTGTCACTCCCCTTGATATTTAAATCAAGGAGGCTGCTCTGACCATAATGACACGCCTCCGCACGGTTGGAATAGAGCCTGATGTAGGATCTGGTAAGGCGAGACGTCGCTTTTGACAGGAGGCACTCGATACGCTCCCACTGCTTCAAGCGAACATGGACTCCATCTCACCGAGATATATCTTCCACAAGCCATAAATAGTTATAATAGAACAAATAGAAGAGCCGGAAGTGGCAGGTACGATTCATATCTACATCGACGGTTCTAAAACAAAACAAGGCTCAGAATGTGGAATATACTCCAGATTCTTAAACTTAAACATAAAATGGGCTGTGAGCAATTATGCCAGTGAAGGTCAAACAGAGCTAACGGGGATTCTCATAGCAGCAAAAGAAATAACCAGGAACAATATCACCACGAATTAACTCAGGGTTAGTACTAGAATGTCACGAAGCTTTGGCCGAAGTATCCATCAACAATGTGGTCACCTTAAGATGGATCAAAGGTAACCGTCTTGCTGATTCACTAGCCAAGAAAGCAGCCAACCAAATACTTTTTGGACCTGGCCCTTCTATTGGCCTGACAAAATCGGTAGTGACAGACCTAATCAAAGAATATTCCCTTGTGAAATTCAAGGAAAGATGGGATGAAACAAGAAACGGCAGAATTGTCAGGGAGCTCTTAAGTTATCCTGACAACACTGCAGCAAACAAATACTTGACTATGATCAGACAGAATCTGCACCTAGTCACAGGCATTCTGACTGGTCATTGTCAAGTACGAAAGCATCTCCATATTATGGGGCTGTCAGAATCCGCACTCTGCAGATGTTGCGAACAAGAAGATGAGACCATCGATCATATCCTTTACGATTGCTCGGTGCTCTCATTTATTAGAAGATTTGTGGTCGGCGAGTGTCTGCTAATACCGGCCGATATAAGAGAAGCACCTCTTGGCGACGTTGCCAACTACATTAAATCTGTAGACTGGCTCACGAGCTAGGAGGTGCCTATCATCTCAGGAGGATGCACAATGGGCCTAATAAGGCTTAAGTGCCGTGGGGGTAACCCACCCTCCAAAAAAGGCAATTTTAGTTCTGAGAACTCAACATGCCACACAGGTCCCACCTCGAGTCGCACCCACCGAAAATAGGCTAGCTATGTTACTTATAGTAATCAAGGCACACCACTTTGAAAAGCAGGATAACTACTACAGCAGGCTAGGTTTAAGGAAAATAAAATGGCACATTTAATGTAAAACAAAAACCTTAAAACAAATAAATAAATTAAAATAAATCAGGCGACTCAGTCGGGGTCACTGAGTCTCATAAGAGAGTGTAGAGAAGTTTCAAAGCTAAAATATATTGGTTATTTAAGTAAACATAATATACCGGGTGTTCTAAATTAAAGCGTTACAGCTATATACCGCTTTTTATAAAAAAAACGTTTCAGACGAAAGTTTTATAGTTTTGTAGGGAAAAACTTTTGGCTAAAATCGTTTTTTATAGCTAACCATAATATGGCCAACTTTTTTTCGCGCAGCAACATTTTCAAGTAGCTGTTACTCAAAAAGTAAAAGTCCAATAAAAAAAATATTTTCCTCAAAAGTTTCTTATTTTTTATGTACTTTAAGAATATGTAAGAAAAAAATAGGATTCCCATTAAAAAAAACAAAGTTCACCTCGATATAGCCATATTATGGTCAGCTATAAAAAAATTAATTTAGCCAAAATGTTTCCCCCAAAAAACTATAAAACTTTTGTCTGAAACTTTTTTTTCTAAAATGCATATTTTTGGCGGTATTTAATTGTAACACTTTAATTTGAATACCCGGTATAGTAAATATGGAGACTTCATCAGAAATGTCCAGTATTTGTGTTTGTGTTAATCCTGCTGTAAAATCAAAAACACGAAAGTATGACTAAGTGTAGTTACTTAAACCCCGGCTTTACAAACATTGAAATAAGTGGTGAATAAATACTTCAATGTGTTACTTGCCTCAAAATTTTGGCTGGAGATAGCATAAGACCCAGTAAGTTGAGATATTTAGAAACTCTGATCTTAGATCTTTCGGGAAACAAAAGTTAAATCTTCCTAAATAAAACTGTAATATTCTGATTTATTCATTCGACAACGCCCTCTCTATACAACTTTGGCGCCCCGTAAGGGTAATTTTAGCCACTATATAGAATATAGATAAAATAAAGGGAAGTAAAAGATAAAATAATTTGTTATAACTATTCAGTGGCTTCAATTCAATGATTTTGTTTTCACAATTGCAAAGAAATAGAGAAAGATATAGTTAAAAACACAAAAACACATTAAATTACGGAGAATGGGGCTAAAACAAGTATACGAAAACAAGGGGATAGAGACGACAAAAGAAGTTTAGAAAATTTCGTTACAAAAACTAAAAAAATATCTCGTAACTGGCAAGAGAATACGACGGAGGAATATTGGCAAAGTAAATTTAAATCTCGCGATACAGCGACCGATCTTACAGGCAAAGGTAACTCTAGAAAATATCTATAGGAAGCTTCGTTACTCGTTATTTATTTTTAGCCACTACGAAAGACGTTCGGTATCATATTTGGAGAATACAGGTAACAATTTATTGACTAAATTCCAATAAATTTGTTCACACAACCTCAGAGATGTAAGCGTATACATTGTTCAAAGGGTATTTTATTGAAGTGATTACACCTTTTACAGTGCCATTAGCAACGCCACTGCGGTGTTTTATGGCGTTGAGTGTTGAATATCATCAATAAAATGTGTAATTTCCTGAGTATGTTTAGAATTCGAACTCTGCTTTCAATTTATACTATTTATACACAAGAAACAACAAATAATTGCATACAGTTGTCTGAACTCATCTAATAAACATTTGTGTGAGAAGCAAATTATCAATTTTTCTATCGAATTCTCATTTTGTGCGATTTTGTTCTATATGGTATATTTTTATGACACTATTAAGCTTTTCATTTGACTCGTAAGTCAGTATTTAATGTATTTTTAATAAGTATTTATTATTTGATTCTACCTATCAACAAAACTTATTTTGGTTTAAAACCCGAAAAGCTATAAACGAAGTTTTAAAGGTCATAAAAGCTCTCGCTATACCAACGAACTCTATAGATTCTAAAACCTGGCAAATCCGCTTAAGAAAACGTATAAGACCTGGTTCGAAGGTATTTTTAGCTATAGTTTACTGAAGGAAAAGCAACTGAAGTAATCCAGAAATGCATGTAGGTAATTTCTTTGTAATTCTAAAAATAAATTGCAAATTATAAAATAAGTCAATTATTTAGCACATCCGAAAACATTAGCAACATACATTTTTTTTAAAGATATTCTTACGCTGGTTTTTGGTAAACTCAACTTATTAATAGCTCAACTTTTACAATTCACAACTATTAACATTAACGTTCAAGGTCTATCATAAAACTTAAACTCTGACGTCATGATCATCGACTTATATGATATAGCTCCCTTGAACCTTCTGGAACCTTCCTATGTTTCTTGTCACGGAATGACATTTCTAGACTGTTCTCTATTCTTATTTTATTCGTACTTTTACTTATGACAACTGTAGGGTGATGGGTGAATTGCACTTCTTCTATCGGATGGATAAAATAATGTTATTTTAACAGACACGTTATTTGCGAACAGGTTGTTATTTCTGTGTGTTTAAAAAATAACAGACCTGTTAAAAATAACACAGGTTGTCAATCATAACCCCCTTTTACGTTTCCTATAACAGCCGCAGGCTATTGCAGAGTGCAGGGCATTGATATGGCAAACTGGGAATACGACATTTGTAAGCGCAAAGTGGGATCGGTCCGCCATTACTATGAGCAAAGAATACTTACCCAAGAAGCGAAACTGAATGAGTTTTCGTCTGTATTAAAGTATGGGAACTTAATACACTGGGAAACTATGAAAATTAATCAATTTTTGTCGTTTGGTTTATAAGAATTGAACACATACTAAAGTAACAATGACATACAGAACATTATTACTATGTTCTTTATGTAAAATAGGTTATTTTAATAACAAAATAAGTACTGTAGGTACAATAATGACAGTCACTACACAATAGCGTAAGCAAATAACCTGGTCATTCTGCAAATAGGGAATTTTGAGAACAATTGAAGACACAAGTGGATAAATGTATAATGTCACATTTTTTCAAAAAATGATTTTTATGGCCTATTATACTTAAAATATACTATATTTTTTGTTTGTGATAGTTCTAATTTCCAATTTTGATAAATAACGGCTATTCATCAGATAGGAAGGTATCATTAGCCATATATCGTAATGCAATAATTGTAAAACCTTAAATTTCTCTAAATAATCTTTTTGTGACATGACACCTTCATCCACTCGTGTCTTTAATTATAGAACAGTGATGCAAGGACCATTCACTGTTTATCAATCCCAAGACATAAATGGTCGTTTTCACAAGAAAAAAAGAAAATAGAATTAAAACCTCTAGAGCTCCTAAACATAAAACAAAACTTGGCATCAGAGGTGAAGTATCTAGGTAGCTCCTTCGACAACAAGTTAACATGGAACTCACACTTAGAAAACAGAGTCAAAAGAGCATACATTGCTTATGAACAATGCCGCCGAATCGTGTGGCGCACCTGGGGTTTCTTCCCCAGAGTTATCACATGGACTTACATGGTCATCATAAGACCTATGCTAACATACGATGCAGTTGTCTGGGTACCGAAAAGCCAAAAATTAACAGCTATTCGCAAACAAGAACAAATTCAAATAGCAGCATGTCTCAACATAACAGAAGCCATGAAAACAACACCAACTAGAGCCATGGTAGTCATTGTTAGTCTTACTCCTCTTGATATTTACATCAAGGAGGTTGCTCTCATGACAATGACACGCCTCTGCACGGTTGAAATAGAAACTGATGTTTAGAATAGAAGAGTCGGAAGTGGCAGGTACGATCCATGTCTACACCGACAGTTCTAAAACAAAACAAGGCTCAGGATGTAGAATATACTCCATTTCCTTGAACCTCAACATAAAACGGGTTGTGAGCAATGTAGCTCAAACCGAGCTCACGCAGATTGTCATAGCAACAAAAGAAATAACCAGAAACAATATCACTGCTAGGAACAAGCTCATCTATACACCTAGCAGATAAGCACTTATTCAGGGTTAGTACTAGAATGTCACGAAGCTTTGGCAAGAGTATCCAATCCATCAACAATGTGTTGCTGATTCACTAGCCAAGAAGGCAGCCAACCAAATACTTTTTGGACCTGGCCCTTCTATTGGACTGACAACATAGTGACAGTCCTAATTAGAGAACATTCCCTTGTGAAATACAAGGAAAGATAGGATGAAACTAGAAACTACAGAGTTGCCAGGGAGCTTTTAAGTTATCTTGACAATACTACAGCAAACAGATACTTCACTATGACTAGACAGAATCTGCGCCTGATCACATATATTCGGACTGGTCATTGTCAAGTACGGAAGCATCTCCATATAATGGGGCTATCATAATCCGCACCCTGCAGGGGGTGCGAACAAGAAGATGAGACCATTGAGCATATCCTCTATGATTGCCTGACGCTCTTATTTATTAGAAGATTTGATTTCGGCGAGTATTGGCTAACACCGGCCGATATAAGAGAAGCACCTCTTGGCGACGTTGTCACCTCTACATTCAATCTGTAGACGGGCTCATGTGATAGGAGGTGCCTATTAGGAGGATACACAATGGGTCTAGTGAGGCCTAAGTGCATGGGGTAACGCACCCTCCACACGTTACATTTTCAGAAGTACTGTAGATAGCTGCATGCATTTCGATTACATCCTGATTTCAGTGACTTGGTTCCTCGGAATGAGTTTGTCATATATTTTAATTATTGTTTTATATTATTGTTTATTTACTGTTTTAATTCGAATGGTTTAAAAAAATATTTTAAATAAATGACTAAAAACGATGCATAATACGTAGTCGTAAATTATCATTATAGGTAATACTGATTTATAAATTTTAAAAATAAAACTACAGTCGGATGCAAAAACGTTCATTACGAACAGCGCAATGCATTTTTTTTTGTAATAAAAATCTTAAACCTAATTTCTAATTTCTAATTACTACTTAGTTAAATACAATTATTTAACTATACTGCAGTTTTCACAAAACGCTAATAATAATATACCAACAGTTGCTCTACATAAATTGACAGCTATATTTGACGTTAAACCACCTCTAAAACACTGAGAAAACTTGGCAGTTTTTTGTTTGCAAATCGCCCATTTAGTTTCACTTCTTGGGTAGGTATTTTTTGCTATGAGTGCAATTTGTCAATTTTATAGGGTATCTTCCTAGTGTCATTTTTGTAATTAAATTAAATTTTTATAAAACGCGTGGTTATAATTTGTATACAGGCATAACTGGGTGGCAACATTACCAATTCAGCGTTATATGTTCCAAGAATTTTCTTTATGACTTTTGCTCGATTGAGACTTTCATTTGAATGATAATCAGTTAATCGAAAATATTTGATTAATCGTAAATAATCCATTAATCGAAAATATTCGATCAATCACTTCAAAAATTTGAAATAAAATTTTGTTTTCTTGGGATTGAAAATATACTGGTTATTATTGGTTAAATATTTTCAAAAACGGGAAAAGGAAGAAATTAATTAAAATACATTTATTGAATACTTACAGCTCTAAGTTCCCTCTGCGAAAAAAATTTTGGTAATTGCCCTCTCAGTGGAACCAGCAGAATCAAAAAGAACGGGAATGCTAAAGATGCCTTTGTTGATTTGATTATCCACAAAATCACCAGACAAATTAATTGGACGAACGTGAACATATGCATTTTCATAGTTTTCACCTGAAACAAAAAGATAATTTGAAAATATGTTAAATTCAACGAAGTCACAGCACATCTCACAATCATTTTAGCTTATTATACACGTTTAAACGTATACAAACTTTTTTCAAAAAAATAGGTAAAAACAATACAATAAGCAACCGGAGTTGCTGTGTTGTAAATTGTTAAAAATACTAGCAAAAAATAGTGTAAATTATAAAAAAAATTTAGTAGCAAAGTGGAAATTAAATCAAAGAAATAAATGGATAGCTGTACAACAAGAAGAAAAATTATCCTTATTTTTGTAATAATAACAGTAATATTGGAAATAACAGGAGATAAAAACTTGAAAAGTTTTAAATAAACAATAATTTATCATTTTACGATGTTCTTCAACATCCCTTTAATCTTAAATGTTCAGGAAGAATTAGATTTCTGCCTTTGATTATTGTATGTGGCTGGAATACAATTTTAAGATTTACTGATAGGAAATCAGTTTTAATCATACATTCTATGTTTTCTTTCGAACAAAAATGAAAATATATTTAACAATCCTTCTGTTTATACATTTTAACTTCACGCTATTATTTAATTTTTGAAAGAATAGGTTAATTCTTTAAAGACAACTTATTAGACTTAAGCAACTTCGCATACATTTTCTTGTAAATACTGTTGCCTGCCTAAATTTTATTATTGATTTTTATTGATTATACTTATTTTTTTTTAGTTTAAGCGATAAAAATATATAATAATAATAAATTAATATTTCACTTGTTTTACAAATCCATATAGTTTCATTAAAACTAACATATATACTTTTTAATTACGAATTCTGTTAAAAATTGTATTGTCAGTATACGCAATTAGTGCAGTCACGCACGGAGCGAATATCTACCATGATTAGATCACTTCAATGCATTTCGGTTTACCAAAGATAATACTATTTGACTATGGTGTTTGTATATAAAATATTAAATGGTTTGACACCACTTTATTTTCGAAAATACATTAATGTTATCAATAATATTCATAACTACTGTAGCACAAATAACAGTAACTTGCACACACAAATAAACGAACATCAATGAATTACTTATTTTTCAAATGCTTTGACCATTACAACAAATTGCCGTTTTGTATTAAAGCTAGTTCATCACTAATAGATTAAACATGTTCATGATTGATGAAATAAGTGTAAATGTTGATTAAATGAGCTAATTTTTTTCAAAAATTTTATTTGATGGTATCGATATGTATATTTCGGTATATTTTTATATTTTTTATTTTAGACTTGTGTATTTTGTATTTTGAACTTTTGTATTTTGATCTTTGAAGGTACCATTTGGGAACGGCGCGACAAGGTAGACGACAGTTGACAGGCAGCAAGTAGCAAATTCTACCGTGCTAAAACTGCTGTCGCCTTTTGTGTCTTCACAAATGTGTTTCATATATTACATGTGTCTCCCTTGCTGTCGTTTTACGCTTTAAGTCGGTCTGGAGTCGTGTCTTCCCAAATGGTACCTATATATTAACATTTTAGGGTTACCTACTTCAATAAAGATATCTCTTAATTTTTTGTCACACTATCATGGTTTGTACCTCGGCAGGTTCAGATAAGATTCCTATTAAAAATATGGTACGTGGTTTACATTTGGGTATATGTATTTTATTACAGTTTTACCTTAAATTTTTTTTAAAACATCAATTAAAATATTATGGGAAATTAAGTATAACATTATTTATCAATTTCATTATTGGAATGTCAATTCCATCAGCTTAAGTTTGCAGTAATATAGATAAGACATTCATAAATCGTGAATTATAAAATATCGGTATATCGTAAATGAAGGATTAAGATAACTTGGAGAACACGGAATAAATTTCGTGATCTAATTTTAACAATTAATAATATAAAATAAATAAGTGTTCGCCCAGTGGTCGAAATTCGCCCATAATCATTATTGAAAATTTGAGAAAAACGTTTATGCTTTGGCAGGTTTCTAATATTTTTTTTTATTCTAACGCATTCGTTGATTGTATATCTGAGACTATACACTTTTATAATGTACAATGTATAATACACAATAAAACATAGTTCAGTACCATTATAATTAAATAAAAAATAAATTCACTAAAATAACAGTAACTCACAATAATTTTAAAACCCTCATTTATTTATGTGATATGATCATAATTTGTATTTTCAGGTTACTCTTGAGGCCCCTAAAAAAGGAAGGGGTAAAATGTGGGTAATCTACATCGCTCTACTATATCCGACCTCAGCTTTATAATCATTAACAGAACAGAAAAGTTATAAAAAAAGGGGGTGGGGAAAGGAGGTCAGCCTACTCTTCGAATTTTTCTATTTTTTTTAATTATCTACACAACCAATATCTCAAAATATCTGAATTATAGAAATAAAATCACCCCCTACCTACACTAATGGGAAGGGGGGGCGAAGTGACTTGGCGTTTGGGGTGGTGGTGAAATCGTTTTCGCCTTAAAGTGAAATCCACCGTAGGTACCCAAAGTTTATTTTTAACCGACTTCAAAAAAGGATGAGGTTCTCAATTCATCGGAATATTTATTTTTATTAATTTTTATTAATTTTTATTAATTTTTATTAATTTTTATTAATTTTTATTAATTTTTATTAATTTTTATTAATTTTTATTAATTTTTATTAATTTTTATTAATTTTTATTAATTTTTATTAATTTTTATTAATTTTTATTAATTTTTATTAATTTTTATTAATTTTTAGTAATTTTTATTAATTTTTATTAATTTTTATTAATTTTTATTAATTTTTATTAATTTTTATTAATTTTTATTAATTTTTATTAATTTTTATTAATTTTTATTAATTTTTATTAATTTTTATTAATTTTTATTAATTTTTATTAATTTTTATTAATTTTTATTAACTTTTATTAACTTTTATTAACTTTTATTAATTTTTATTAATTTTTATTAATTTTTATTAATTTTTATTAATTTTTATTAATTTTTATTAATTTTTATTAATTTTTATTAATTTTTATTAATTTTTATTAATTTTTATTAATTTTTATTAATTTTTATTAATTTTTATTAATTTTTATTAATTTAATTTTTATTAATTTTTATTAATTTTTATTAATTTTTATTAATTTTTATTAATTTTTATTAATTTTTATTATTTTTTATTAATTTTTATTAATTTTTATTAATTTTTATTAATTTTTATTAATTTTTATTAATTTTTATTAATTTTTATTAATTTTTATTAATTTTTATTAATTTTTATTAATTTTTATTAATTTTTATTAATTTTTATTAATTTTTATTAATTTTTATTAATTTTTATTAATTTTTATTAATTTTTATTAATTTTTATTAATTTTTATTAATTTTTATTAATTTTTATTAATTTTTATTAATTTTTATTAATTTTTATTAATTTTTATTAATTTTTATTAATTTTTATTAATTTTTATTAATTTTTATTAATTTTTATTAATTTTTATTAATTTTTATTAATTTTTATTAATTTTTATTAATTTTTATTAATTTTTATTAATTTTTATTAATTTTTATTAATTTTTATTAATTTTTATTAATTTTTATTAATTTTTATTAATTTTTATTAATTTTTATTAATTTTTATTAATTTTTATTAATTTTTATTAATTTTTATTAATTTTTATTAATTTTTATTAATTTTTATTAATTTTTATTAATTTTTATTAATTTTTATTAATTTTTATTAATTTTTATTAACTTTTATTAACTTTTATTAACTTTTATTAATTTTTATTAATTTTTATTAATTTTTATTAATTTTTATTAATTTTTATTAATTTTTATTAATTTTTATTAATTTTTATAATTTTTATTAATTTTTTTTAATTTTTATTAATTTTTATTAATTTTTATTAATTTTTATTAATTTTTATTAATTTTTATTAATTTAATTTTTATTAATTTTTATTAATTTTTATTAATTTTTATTAATTTTTATTAATTTTTATTATTTTTTATTAATTTTTATTAATTTTTATTAATTTTTATTAATTTTTATTAATTTTTTATTTAATTTAATTTTTATTAATTTTTATTAATTTTTATTAATTTTTATTAATTTTTATTAATTTTTATTAATTTTTATTAATTTTTATTAATTTTTATTAATTTTTATTAATTTTTATTAATTTTTATTAATTTTTATTAATTTTCATTAATTTTTATTAATTTTTATTAATTTTTATTAATTTTTATTAATTTTTATTAATTTTTATTAATTTTTATTAATTTTTATTAATTTTTATTAATTTTTTATTAATTTTTATTAATTTTTATTAATTTTTATTAATTTTTATTAATTTTTATTAATTTTTATTAATTTTTATTAATTTTTATTAATTTTTATTAATTTTTATTAATTTTTATTAATTTTTATTAATTTTTATTAATTTTTATTAATTTTTATTAATTTTTATTAATTTTTATTAATTTTTATTAATTTTTATTAATTTTTATTAATTTTTATTAATTTTTATTAATTTTTATTAATTTTTATTAATTTTTATTAATTTTTATTAATTTTTATTAATTTTTATTAATTTTTATTAATTTTTATTAATTTTTATTAATTTTTATTAATTTTATTAATTTTATTAATTTTTATTAATTTTTATTAATTTTTATTAATTTTTATTAATTTTTATTAATTTTTATTAATTTTTATTAATTTTTATTAATTTTTATTAATTAATTTTTATTAATTTTTATTAATTTTTATTAATTTTTATTAATTTTTATTAATTTTTATTAATTTTTATTAATTTTTATTAATTTTTATTAATTTTTATTAATTTTTATTAATTTTTATTAATTTTTATTAATTTTTATTAATTTTTATTAATTTTTATTAATTTTTATTAATTTTTATTAATTTTTATTAATTTTTATTAATTTTTATTAATTTTTATTAATTTTTATTAATTTTTATTAATTTTTTATTAATTTTTATTAATTTTTATTAATTTTTATTAATTTTTATTAATTTTTATTAATTTTTATTAATTTTTATTAATTTTCATTAATTTTTATTAATTTTCATTAATTTTTATTAATTTTTATTAATTTTTATTAATTTTTATTAATTTTTATTAATTTTTATTAATTTTTATTAATTTTTATTAATTTTTATTAATTTTTATTAATTTTTATTAATTTTTATTAATTTTTATTAATTTTTATTAATTTTTATTAATTTTTATTAATTTTTATTAATTTTTATTAATTTTTATTAATTTTTTATTAATTTTTATTAATTTTTATTAATTTTTATTAATTTTTATTAATTTTTTTATTAATTTTTATTAATTTTTATTAATTTTTATTAATTTTTATTAATTTTTATTAATTTTTATTAATTTTTATTAATTTTTATTAATTTTTATTAATTTTTATTAATTTTTATTAATTTTTATTAATTTTTATTAATTTTTATTAATTTTTATTAATTTTTATTAATTTTTATTAATTTTTTATTAATTTTTATTAATTTTTATTAATTTTTATTAATTTTTATTAATTTTTATTAATTTTTATTAATTTTTATTAATTTTTATTAATTTTTATTAATTTTTATTAATTTTTATTAATTTTTATTAATTTTTATTAATTTTTATTAATTTTTATTAATTTTTATTAATTTTTATTAATTTTTATTAATTTTTATTAATTTTTATTAATTTTTATTAATTTTTATTAATTTTTATTAATTTTTATTAATTTTTATTAATTTTTATTAATTTTTATTAATTTTTATTAATTTTTATTAATTTTTATTAATTTTTATTAATTTTTATTAATTTTTATTAATTTTTATTAATTTTTATTAATTTTTATTAATTTTTATTAATTTTTTATTAATTTTTATTAATTTTTATTAATTTTTATTAATTAATTTTTATTAATTTTTATTAATTTTTATTAATTTTTGTTAATTTTTATTAATTTTTATTAATTTTTATTAATTTTTATTAATTTTTATTAATTTTTATTAATTTTTATTAATTTTTATTAATTTTTATTAATTTTTATTAATTTTTATTAATTTTTATTAATTTTAATTAATTTTTATTAATTTTATAATTTTATTAATTTTTATTAATTTTTATTAATTTTTATTAATTTTTATTAATTTTTATTAATTTTTATTAATTTTTATTAATTTTTATTAATTTTTATTAATTTTTTATTAATTTTTATTAATTTTTATTAATTTTTATTAATTTTTATTAATTTTTATTAATTTTTATTAATTTTATTAATTTTTATTAATTTTTAATAATTGTTAATATTAATTAATATTAATAATTTATGTTTATTTATTTTTGTTTATTTTATTTATATATGCAAAAATCATGAGAAAAACAAAAACATATCTATCCTACAGGAACCGTACATTTTCCGGGATAAAAAGAAGCCTATATGCTGTTCCAGACTATAACCTACCTCTGTGTCAAATATTATCCCGATCCGTTCAGCCGTTCTGGCGTGATTGAGCAACAAACATCCATACATCCAAACTTTCGCATTTATATATTAGTAGAAATATGATTGAAAAAATATAAGTGAGTCACAGTGGTATTATGAATATTTCTAAACATAATATCAATCGTATGATGTATGTTGTAAATAAATATTAATCCATAAAAAGTAAAAACATATCTCATATTTTCAGTCAATATCTTTTAACACGTTAATTGCCACCAATAATATAAGTTATTGTATTTATAGCCTAATCCATAAGGCATCTTTAAATGTAACCATATGTAAAACCTTAAAAATATAACATCATTTATAATGAATGTCCAATAGTGTTGGGCGATATTTCAGGAACTTTTATTCAATTATTTTAATCTTGGTAAACTGACATTCTTTATATGTTTTTGTATCGATTTCTTAAATATTTTCCAGAAAAATAAACGAATATTTAAATTATTATTGATTTGAGGAAACGATTTCATTTATTTCAATTTTACTAATCACAGTAACGGTTCAAAGTGTGATTGAAAATTAAGCAATAGTTTCTTTGAATTAAAGTGACAAATGTGGTCTCGAGTGAGTATGCGAGTAAATTAAGAAAGGAAGCGACAATTCCACTCATAATTTGATAAGAGTAGGAAGAAGGCAGCTCTCGCGTGCTTCCCTAATTTACCTCTAATACATTTTAACAATTTTGTCAGACTTTTTTTCATTCCAGTAGTAACCTACCTACCGATGGGGAATTTTTCATTGGAAATCCTATTTTGTAGTCATATTTTCAGCTTGTTAAATAAAATTAAAAAAAAACAGATTGTTTAATAAATTAAAGTTAAATTAAAAACAAATATTTTTCTTGGAATATATACTTTATAATAACAATTATTTCAAATTGGTAGGCTAAATGATCCTTAATCCGTTTCAGAGAAAAGTAATATGACACAGGCACTCAGACAGACTGAGGTCAGCGTGTCTTATGAATAATAAATAATTTCTATATTTTCCTGAGTACAGCTCTGCTATATCGATTGCCCCAATAAACACAATTTGCACCGTACACCCTCAAGTTGAAAGCCATATGGAGAGCCCCACCAATATAAACCTTAAAACAAAGTGAACTGGGAATAACTGGGAATATAGCTTTGTCTTTCTTTGTACCACACCATCCCCAATCGGCGAACTGGTTTCGATGTTGCCAAATTTCTATATATAATCGGAATCATAAAAAATGTAAAATGCTTTAAAATTTAACATCATAAGTGAATAACAGAAAACAGAACAACCACAAACCACTCCAAACTACAAACATCTGTGTCTGGATTAGTCGGGTTAGTCATTAAAATATTATAGAGCATGGAAATATGTATAATAGTTACCTACCTACATATACTTGATTTAAAAATCGAGAAAAAATTGTTTTTCTACGAACTCTTACAAAACGACATCTTTCGCCACAGGATACTTTCAGCGAAAACTTGATTTCCGTCACTAGTGAGAAAAAATAATAAGCAAGTTGTTACATATTTTCATATATCAATTGCCTCGTATAATATTTTGGCAGCTTATAATTATTAATAATGAAATAAAAAGATGCTTATTAAATTCTATATGCGTTTTTACCTAAACTTTAATGAATTAAAGATAAAATAATAATGTATAAAAATAGTGCAAATTAAACCAATCTACATCTAGTTTCCTGGTTTTCATTTGTTTATTTGAAGTTTTATCACTTTTGAGAACTGTCAGTTTCAGTTCGTCCTAAATTTAACACATTTTCATGATGTCTGAGTCAGAAAGCGATTGTACTCCCCCAGAAATTATTTTTAAAGCTGAAGAAACCTCTTCAGATTTATTACCGGCCAAATCAAAAAAGAGATATGAAGAAATTTATATCAAATTTTTGGACTGGAGAGAAAAAAATAAAGTGAAATCATTTTCGGAAACTGTACTACTAGCATACTTTGGAGAAATATGTTCAAATTTTAAACCGTCGACGTTATGGTCCATTTATTCGATGCTAAGAACTACACTCTCTGTTAAAAATGATGTCGATATTAGTAAATATCCAAAGTTACGTTCGCTTTTGAAAAGAAAATCTGATGGTTTTAAAAGCCAAAAATTTTTCGCCTGAAGACATAAACTCCATAAAGAATGCACCTGACTATAAATATTTAATAACAAAGGTAACGGAATTATTATTTTTATTTTAACAAATACTTAATACATAACTACTAATATTTGTAGGTAGCATTAGTTTTTGGATTATCTGGCGCTTGTCGTTGCCACGAACTGAAAGATTTAACAATAAGCGATGTAGAGGATACTGGAAGTATTCTGTTAGTTAAAATCCGTAATACAAAAACAAAAGTTCCGCGTTCTTTTCATATTTCTGGACCCTTTCATGATATTTCTAAAAAATATATGAGCCTACGTCCCGCAAACATGGATCAAATTAATTCAAGATTCTTTATTAACTATCAGAATGGAAAGTGTAGCAGACAGGTTATTGGAATTAATAAAATCAGTAAATTTCCTAACGAAATTGCTCAGTTTTTAACGCTTCCGAATCCTCAAGATTACACTGGGCACTGTTTCCGCAGAACATCCGCAACGCTATTAGTGGATGCAGGAGGTGACTTGCGTCTGTTAAAAAAGCACGGTGGTTGGAAATCTAGTAGTGTTTGCGGAAGGATATGTTGATGAATCCACGAACAGTAAAAACCAAATACAAACCAAAATTTTACAATCTGTACAAAATAAGGAAACTACCAGTTCATCCGATTATGGCGCATCATCATCTGAAATGACATTTAACAGTAGAACAAATATGTCGGCATCTACCTCAATAAATAAAAAGCTTGAGTGTGATACCCCCATAATTTTGAGCATTTGTTCAAATATAACAATAAATCAATATTTAAATAATAAATAATATTTCTGAAATATTTAATTGTTGGTTAATTTTTTGTTATTCCTAACACAAAATAAAGCATTTGCTAACGTTTGTTTTTTTTTTCATTTTAGTAGGTACCTACATGACATAATAGAGTTCGTAGAAAAAGTATATTGTTTCACGAGTGACGAAAATAACATTTTTTGAAGCGAGAGAACAATTTACCAACCGAGGCGAAGCCGAGGTTGGTAATGTTCGCGAGCTATAATTACGTTGTTATTCGTTATTCTAATAGGTAGGTAGGTACCTATAGTAAAAAAATGTTATTTTCATTTTGTACTTATACCTATACAAATATTGAATAGGGTATGACTACCTACTTTTGAATTAAGAATAATGTAGGTGTATGTATACATAGGTATAAACTACAAACTAAAAAGTAATGTTTATACGTACCTATCCCAAAATGGCAATATATACAATAAACGAGGAACACTAAAAAAAATCTACTCCCGCCCATGCATTAAAAACAACCTACTGTGACAATTTTTGCTATTTTCAATAATGATAAACTTTTTCGACTGGAGTTAAATTTGACTTCATTTAATCTATTATTTTTTTTTTTGTCTTTAAAGCATTTTGCAATTACAATATCATACCTACCCCTTCACGACAATGCGAGAGTTCACAAATTAGACACAAAAGTTTTCTAGTTTCCCCTTCTGCTCACCATTCGAAAGGTAGTCAAGTAAAAAGACAAATGAATCGTGATATAAAATATGTAACACATAATAACAGGTTCTGGAAATAGAAAAATTGGCGATATTTTTCGGGAACACAATCAGTCACACAGGTCCCACACGTGCACACGATAACTTAGGGAACATAGGTTACTTATTGTAATCAGGACAAACCACCCTGAAAAGGAAGAAAACTCCTATAGCAGGGTATTAGGAAAAAAATTAATAGGTTCTTTCTTCGTTGTTGGTGCAGTGTCCACCACCCAGACAACACACATAGTCCAATGGACGTCCATTTGAGGGCCAGAACGTCCATGTCCGTTTATGATCATTAATTTGACAGCTGCATATTGATACCCAGAGGACGTCTGTTTTTGGACTTAATTTTAAGTTCAGTATTATTTTGACGTCCAATGGACGTCCCATCTTATGTCATTATTTATCTAGCCTACCAGATAATACCCATCTATATATATTTTTAATAGAAATTATCATTAAATATTGACAAATTAAATCTATTACATTTCATTCTATCAGCGGAAGTTTGAAATCTTATTCTATTATAACCGTATCTAGTAAGAATTTTTCAAGTGACTCCTTGGTCAAGGTCGCCTAGCGCTTGAATGCCCAGAAAGACAATGGACGTGTCGTGAGTTCGATCCCTGCTCTTTTAAAGTGATTTTTAATAAAAAATTAATAAATCGTGTATTGCGAACATAATAAATAAATTATTAATAATAATTAGTGTGTGGTGAGTTGCGGTTGTGTAAAAAAAGTAGGAATGTGGTATCAATGGAATATATTCCAGGAATGGACGTTTTTTTGAATGTTTATTTTCTCCTTATTCCTTATACACATGTCGAATGTAATTCACTCCTTTTAAATAGCAAATGGAGAAAATATCCACCAGTGGACATCACATTACCGACAGGATTGTATAATGGGTTTTACACCGGGCCAAACGAAAGGTAAAGTGTCCGTTGGCGTAGTTCATTCCTACACTAGTGGGGACGAACGAAAGAACCTAATGTTTTCTAAAGAAATGTCAAATTTTAAGGCATTGACTCGGTGTTCCTTTTTTTATATCTCCTTATATTTTCAATTCTTGTAAAAACAAATGTTTGACATTGCGAATTAACATGAAGTTAGTTCGCAAAAATTGAAATAAACATCTAAAAAAATAATTCGGCCTTAAATTGGGGTCTTTAATTTAAAGTTAATTCGAACATGAACCTAGGCTTAGGGTTGCTAAAGCCGGACATGTCCTCCTTTTTTGGCAATTTGTTAATATCCGGTCGGCTTTTCTTTATGTCCGGCTTTTTCCAATTTAGAAAAAATTGTTACATACAATTTCGATATTGTTTATAATACTAAAAAGTGCAAAATTCAACCGATCAAACATAAAAATGTAACCAGTACCACGCGAAAACATTTGGCGATAGCCTCCTTCTTTTATGTCCTTGTTTGCCATTTTTTTGTTTTTTTTTTTCAGAAGCTCGGTAAAAGGATCAGGGGTTGATAAAAAAATAAGATGGTTTTCGTTTAAGAAGCTCGAAATTTTACATGCCTGTGTTAGTAAATGCATAATATGTAAAGAAATATCTTTTTTGTGAAAAATCAGGCATTTTTTGTACAATTGTCCTACTTTTACACATTGTCCATATGGCAACCTTACGGCTAGGCTGCATATATTGATATATATTTCTTTATAAATGGTAAATCAACTACCCTCTGTTTCGAGAGAGAACTCTAGTTTTCTCTACAGAAACGAAGATTCTTTGTTCTTCCCCTATATATCTCATTACATAATTCATAAAATATTAATATTTGCTCCTTTAAATTACAAGTCAATTTAATAAAAATAAGGAACGTGACATAAATTGGTTACCAAAATTAAAATAAATTTTTGTTACTAACCAATTTTTTTTATAAATATAGTATAGGAAACTACACAATTTGATCACATTTAAAAATATGGTTTTTCTTAATTATTATAAAATGTTGATATATTGAAAAATGTCACTTCGAAAGGTCATAGTGGTGAAAGTTCTTCCTAAAGTTGAGAAGAAACGAAAACGTCAATTTTTGTCGATTGTGGAAAACCCATTTTTTTATGCAAAAATATATTTATTTGTAAGTTAAATACAAATTTTGGTTTTGCCCACATATATTTCTAATAATGTGCATTAAATTGTGTATTGAAATCATATTCATATGAAATCTAATACATGAAATCATATTTATATAAAATCTAATACACCTATACAATTTTTGAGTTTTGAATGTTCTAAAAAAGATAAGATAAAATAATAATTTGATGATATTTATATAAACCAGTAATTCAAAATAATATGTTCAAAAAATTTCAACAATTTCAAATTTTCACCAAGTTCCCAAAGATTGATGCTCGTAAATTTACCTGATATATTTTCAGTGCTCCAACCGAATCTGCGATATTATATGTATGTAAATTGTGGAACGTGGCAAATTTTAACAGGTACAGAGACCCCTAATAACAAAAGCCAAAAATAGGTTAGGTATATGTAAATGAGTACCTGCCCATCCGTCAGTGCCTACCTGAAAGAAATTACCATAAACGTTTATTTGTTTGGTTTGCTTGTTCCTTGAACTACTTGTGTATTTGTATTTGAAAGTAAAATCATGGTACAGGATAAAATAATTATACTAGGCACATTATTTTAGTAATGGGTATTTACACACCCTTACTTTTTGTCTTCTACTAAATAAAATATAAAAACTATTTGAACTGCCAAAAATTTTAGGGACTGTATTATGTTTTTTCTCAAAATTCATCGTAGTCGATTTTGAACAAGCAATAAATATCTAGTGTTTCAGTTGGAAATAATTGATTGTATTTAATTTATGATAAGTATTGAAAAATATTTTACAAGAAAAACTAGTAGAAAGATGATAAACTGGAGAAGGGACAGTGGAAAGTGTTTGTTTAGAGACTGTCCTGCTTAGAACCATCAAAAGTAGCTATAATTAATTTTTTACACCCACCTCATATGCATATTAGATATTCTACGCACAGACTACAAGACGAAAAAGTTGACCATTTCATTCAACTAAACGAATATATTTCATATCTATTACATCTAGTAAGAGCACTGCACAAAATATGAAATCCACCAACCCAAGTTCATATCTGGTCACCAGAAAACATATTAAAAATAAAACGTTAAGTGTGTCGATAGAGACGAGACTAACGTACTTACTTGTTATGCGGAAGTCTGGTGTTCAAATCTGATTGAAGACTAATTTGAATGAAATCTTTTTTTCAGGTTTATTTTATTTTATAAATTAGCAAAAGTTATAAATTATGTTTTAAATTTTAAAAATTTGTAGATTTTCGTTAGTGCCTCCTCGTAGAACAAATATACTGTACAATTCCAGTGGATTGTCCGTATCGCATTCAGACGATTGAGCACTCCAACGGCGCCTTGCTCAAACTGCCTTATATATTATCCACGCTTGTTGCACAAACTACTATTTCCATTTCAGTACAGGTTGCAATTAAAATGGTTATGAACACTATAATATACCAACCAATGAACCAATGACAATCCTCTTTTATTCCAACACACGCCAATCAAAACAAAGTGTATCTGAATATACTTGTATGGTGCAGTGTTTTCATGCGCAATCCCGATTGGATTTAAAAAATTCAATTCATTACCAGAGTAATGTATCAATGATTTATGCGAAATGACAATGTGAAGTTAGTCAAAAAGGTGACGAAAAATTGACAAATATTAATTTAGTATTAATATTAATTTTGTTAAAAAATAAAATTAACGTTAAATTGTACGTAAGAGTTCTGTTTATATTGTTAAATAATCTTTACAAATACCACGCGAGGTGAGATTTTTTTAATAACATTTTGTTGTTTCCTTACAAATTATGCAAATTTCACGTAACAAAATTTTAAGGATTTTTGTTTCGTGGAATTTAGAAGCATAATTTCCAAGGAAACGACAAAATATTCTCAAAAAATTCTTACTACTTGTGGTATTACCCTTGAGAATATATTTGTAATTACATATATGTGAATGAGATCTGGACCTCAATTTACGAAACAATTAAAAAAAATTCGTTTTTTAAAAAGTATCTAATAATTTGCTCAAAGGTAGAAAATATAAACCTTAACCCGCGCCTGATAATAATTTGTAAAGAAATTTTTAGAGCATTGATGACCCGAGTCAGTAAATATCAAGAAAACGTAAAGTATAGGCAACACTGGGCTTTGCAACGAACCGCTCGGTATCGAGTACTTGCTTGGTCGATTGCAGTAGCTAATATTCCCCTTGACATTTCTGTTTTAGTACGGGTATTAAAACTGAAAATTTCAACATCGCTGGCTCAAAATATTAATAAGTGCATAGTGGTGCATTACCACGGTGGTTTAGCAATACCTCTTCTGTGCATTATTTGTGTTTATTCATATTTTGGTAACATAAGCGCCATTTTGTTGCTCACTACAAATTTAAAATATCTCCTGTGTGTAGTAAGCAGTTAATAGTAGTTTGTACAACAAAAGTGCATACCTATGATGGCCATATCGCACGAAGACGAAGTTTAAACACGACGCCGCAGTCTGAGTGCGATAGTCGAGTTGTAAAGTATATTTTTTCTACGACCCAAATTTATCTCTTACGAAAGAAAATTGAACTTATTTAAATAAAACATAATTAAAAATGTATTGTTTCTAAAAATCTTTACTTTTACGTATTATTTGTTTAAATATTTTTTTTTATTGTTAATCTATCTGTGTTTTGTATATTTATATATCTGTATTTACAAAGCATTTTTTTAATAGTTACTTACATATATTTTAATAACTGATGGTTTTTGCAGTGCTGATTTCAAAAATAAAATCTATTTTTTTTCTATCACGTCAGGTTATATCACAAAAATGGTGTGTATTTTTGGAGAAAAACGCAATTTTGTAAATTTTTTTTAAATAATCCAAATTCATATATTATTATTTTTGTTTTACATTTACACAATAGAATGAAAAAAGTGTATAACTATAGAGTCAAAAATCCTTGTATAAGGGCTTTCGGTTCACTTCAAAACTTCTTTTAGAGGTGTTCCTGCTGTGGACAACTTAAGGTTCGCCCTTTTTAATATCTAGCAGCAATCCGTTTTCATATTAATGTTCCTTCTTTCTTGATACTTTTTTCTATTTCCTTGATATCTTCATGGAACCTTTCGCCTCACCAAGATTTGCAGGGAAGTAGTAAAAGATGTGAGTGAAGAAACTTTTAGACTCATATTACAACTAGCTTTATGAAATTGTAATGATACAAAAAATTACAGAGGTATGATAGTTGGCCGATGAAATCTCGTCTAGTTCGCGCGTGACTTATTGGCTATTAGCAGATTGAAAATTATTTTAGCGCACTATTTTGGATCAGCTGATGCCTTAATTCGCAAAATACACGCCTTCACACCACAATACGTGACGGAGTATCAATCTGCGTAATATCATACCTTCTTTTTATAGTATCATGATACACACATGCTGCTTTTTCTCGTTTATATTTTTTTCCAAAGCTGGGCATCCCTCAGTTTTAATTCGACTGTTCGGTACGTATGAGAATATCTTTTTCATGACAAACGCCTTAAAACTTTATTAATCACTTTTCCTAGGACCACATATGGAATTGATAGTTTCCACGCTCATTTGTATATAAGAAAGTAGCTTATATTACACGTGTACTGAAATATATATCACACATGTATTGCAAATTAACAAAACACACATGTATTGAAAAGTAAAAAATATCGTCCTATAACCTGTGACATATACGTCAAAGTTATCATTATAATTGTCAATACAAATTTTTATGTACAAAATGAGAGGCAATAATAGTATATTATTCAACGTGGCTATTATTCACGAAAATGAAGTTTACAACACGAGCCGTAGCATACCGGTAATAGGATTATATATTTTTTAAATTGGTAAGCTCAATCACATTTATTTAGTATTCATGTATCATAAACCATCCCAAACAAACTAAAAAGCGTGCATAATCGGGACTTTATCGCACGCCATGCGTATAAAGGTTGCTAGGTAACCGCTTTAATAAATAAAATTAGATTATGTCAGATTTTATTTTGAATTGTAAAATTAATCAAATTGTTTACCTAAAAACAAGTAACATGAACAGAAAAAAATCGAAACTTTTTGACTGAAGGCTAACCTAAATACTTATGTAAATCTTCTTCGGTAAAAACTAAAGATGTTTAACTTCCTAACCTCTGCTCGCTCCTTTCATAAACGAATGCAACTTGTGATGAGATGCTAAATCTATTCCATTTTTAACTCTTAGCATAGCTTGCAGTTTTGAATAAATACACCAAAGTGACGAAGATTTGTAAATTCTTGACATTTCCAACATATACGCTAACATTACCGACTCATTTATATTTTGAGTGTACTCCATCTATAATATATTAACTTTTCACATTCCTTGTAGTATAAATGCTTAGATTTAATAGGTATTAAATTTAACTCTGCTTCAGCCGCTAATTCTTCAATTTCCGTCGAAAAAAGAAAAAACATGTGTTCAATGTTCATGATTCGATGGTATATACATATTTTACGAGTACAAGTTCTATCATCCCGCCACTTGACTGTGATTCGACTCTGTGAGTTTGTGGTTGATGAATATTAATTTTTTGCGGTTTGTACAATTTTTATGTTTGAGAAAGGTGGAAATTTTCCAATGAATACTACAAAGCTAAAAGGTTAGTGAATGTATAATGTCTAGCAAGGCAAACTTAAACAAACAGATTGGATTTTAATATTGATCTGCCTTTTTTTTGAATAAGCGATTAAATTATTTTTAGATTCAGCTGAGAAGGCAAATATGGCCAAATCAAGAAAAAACTGACTGCTGTCAATCCAGGCATGGTTGAAAAGAATAAAGTAGAGGAGTTTTTCAGTGAATACTACAAAGCTAAAAGGTTAGTGAATTCATAATGTCTAGCAGGGCAAACTTTAACAAACAGATTGGATTTTCATATTGATCTGCCTTTCATTTTGAATAAGCGATTAAATTATTTTCAGGTTCAACTGAAAAGGCAAATATGGCCAAATCAAGAAAAAAACTGACTGCTGTCAATCCAGTCATGGTTGAAAAGAGTAAAGTAGAGGAGTTTTCCAGTGAATACTTCAAAGATAAAAGGTTAGTGAATTCATAATGTCTAGCAGAGCAAACTTTAACAAACAGATTGAATTTTCATATTGATCTGCCTTTCATTTTGAATAAGCGATTAAATTATTTTCAGGTTCAACTGAGAAGGCAAATATGGCCAAATCAAGAAAAAACCACTGCTGTCAATCCAGGCATGGTTGAAAAGCGTAAAGTAGAGGAGAGACGGAATGAATTTGACGAAAAAGTTTCAATAATTTTATTATTTATAGGGTATTTGCTTCCAAATTTTTTTTGAAATTATTCATTATTTTCACTAATTTCTTTACATCCTATTATTCCCCATTCGAGCTTTTGAAAATGTTCATGGAATGTCCTTAAATGGACGTTCTTAAGACATCCTGATTATTAACAATGGACGTTCCAAAGACGTCCACGTCCGTGAAATGGACGTTTTAAGGATGTCCTGAATGTCCAAGCAGGACGTTTTTAGAACGTCCATAAGACGCATTTGTGCTATCTGGGTATCTAATTTAGTTACAAATAATTTTTAATTCTAGTAGTTATTATTAGGTACACCACTTCTGAAAATATCGATCCATTTATACAAATTGTATGGATGGAACGATATTTTCAGAAGTGACGTAGCTCAGTGCTACACTTTCGATGCAAAGGAAAAGACCTATTATAGTGTACACAACTCGTTGGAAAATGTATTTCTCGCACTCGTTTAGTTTTCGCGAAATATAACAGTTTCTTTTGAAATATTTGAAATTTTGAGACTCATAGTGCTACCTATCTTCGATACACATTCGACAAAACTAGAAATGTTAATTGTAACAAAACTGTACATGATGGAATGATTTCAATAATTTTATCGTAATCAGCACCAAAAATACTATAAAAATTACTGATTATATTATTTGAGACAATTTTTTTGTCGCTGACCTGTGTTATTTTTCCAAAATAATTTAGTAAATAGTTACGCATAGGCATTTAATATGATAGGTATAAATTAATTTATTTATTAATGTTATTTAGGATTTTATAATGGCTGTGATATTTATTCTGTATCATTTATTGGGCTCTGACCGGGAAATAAATAAAAATAGCCATTTATGAAACCAGTTATGAAATGGTATGGTATGAAATTACTGACATCTAGGCAACAGATATTACTACTCTCTTGTATTGTTAGTTGCATATGTTCAACATTATGCAACTGGTTGCGCAAAGTAGATCATTTTGTCACTTGCTGCGATTACAAAAATGTCACTTTTATGAAGTCTTCATAGTCACTGGGTCCCGTCGACTTTAGGGACAGTGGAATTTTAAAGAAATTTATTTTTTATCAGAAAGAGCGTATTTTAAATAGTACATTTAAAAATTTTTTTTGCGGTAAATGCATTATTTAAGCCAAAAAAATTATTTAATTTCTATAAAAATCAGCATTTTGACGACTGTAAACATCGAAACTCGATGGTTTCTGTCAAATTTGGAAAATATAATTGCAACGTTGCCGGATTGTGATAAAATTAGTAGTTAATGGAAAATTGTGATTGCGCATACCGGTCCATAAATATGCAACAAGAAAACGAAGCAACGACTTCTCGTAGGGTTGAGGCTTCGCCGCCACCATAAAACATTAACCCATACCTGGCTACGCCGATCGGCATAGACTCCAACGGCCTGGACACAGCTCAAATTGAATAATTGAAATAAAAAGTCTCAAATAAATACATTTATATTCTGGTTTTATCATCTGGCCTGGAGCTATTGAAAAAACAGCCACTGTCATTCCTGTTATGTACGTTCTTTTACTATGTTTGACAACACCACATTTATAGAAATAAAAATGTTAGTTGTCATATTATTCATAAACAAAAAATAATATAGAACGGTATTACCATGAATATATTTATTTAGAACAAATAACAAAAAGCAATTGGCAACATCGCTAAAATCACGCACAGGCGCTCTTAGTGTGACTGTCAAATCGAAAAAATTAAAAACAATATGGCTACGTGAGAATGTCGTGAATAAATGCATATTCTTAATTTTTTAACTTACAAATGTGTTTTAATAATATTTGTTGCTTTAATTAGGTTATTGCACACTTATAGAAGATTAAAATGTGTAAAAATATTATGGTTTTACTTAATCTTTATGGAAAAAGTGACAAAATTACTGTCCCTAATATCGACGGTAACCATAGTCACTTTATATGTCAAAATTAGAAAAATAAATTAAAATAATTCATGGTAAAATCGATTTATCCTTCAAATGAATTTCATGCGTTCCGTCCGTACTAAAAACGCTGCGCGAAACCCAAACAAGTTTTCGATCTCGGTCTCCCTTTTCCACTTCCATTCGGTTTTACTACTACTATCCTGCTCAGGCGCACAACGAACAGTTCATTTAACAACGGAACGCTAAATGGTTTGAAGATTATTGTACTGAACTGACCTGTTTTTTATCTGTTATTGGTGTTGTTTTCGAAAATAAAACAAAGTAAACAATGAATCATTGAGACTTTATGCATGGGTAAGTAGTAAAAGGTGTTTTTAAGTCAATCCGAATATTTATTCATTGATATTTTCAGGGGAGAATGTGTAAAACTTCGGGCGTGGCTAGCAGATAAACATTACTCATCACCGGTAAAATTGACAGTTGTAAAAGAAAGAGAAGAATCGAACAGCATAGCCGTCCAGTCGACTTGTATTAGTGCGCGAATTCAGTTTGAAACGATGGCAGTTTAAGAACCTTGTTTAGTGTTTCCCCACAACATGAGTGCCAATAATGTTAATGCTCAAGTCCCTACCACACAAGCGACTGCCACAATCAAATCTAGACCAAACATAATGCCTAGCAGTTACATGTATACATCGAGCAGTGCTCTCTTGAACCGCAACACAGAAAATAAACCTACTCCACCGCCTACGCTTCCGAAGTATACATCTAGTTTTAACGCGGGTAGCAGTTTAAATAGAGACAGAGACAAGGACGGTATTGGTGGTTCCTACAGGCTCTCTAGTCTCGACCGTGTAGCCATGAGACAGAAATTTATGGACCAACAGAATAATTCAACCACCACATTCACTGCAAATGGTTCGCCCCAAACAAATGGAAGCGGTGATAACAACCTCTCATCTGCTACCCTACAAAGTAAACGAGAAATGTTTTTTACTGCTTCAGAAAACTCTCATTCCGTTACAAGCTCTCTATCGAAAGATTCTAATAGACTGAATAA
Organism: Psylliodes chrysocephalus; assembly: GCA_927349885.1. Taxonomy (NCBI): domain Eukaryota; kingdom Metazoa; phylum Arthropoda; class Insecta; order Coleoptera; family Chrysomelidae; genus Psylliodes; species Psylliodes chrysocephalus. The sequence continues at coordinate 92,098,042 of OV651813.1, forward strand.
AACTCCTTCTTTGGAAAAACCAGTTGATACTTCTCTAAAAACAGTTTCGCCCGATTCTATGAAAGATGATACTAGTAAAGAATCTACTCCAGAGATCGTAAAGGAGCGACCTAAGCCTAAGGAACTAGACGGGTATGTAGGCTTTGCCAATCTCCCAAATCAAGTTTACAGAAAAGCTGTGAAGAAGGGTTTCGAGTTTACACTTATGGTTGTTGGTGAATCAGGCTTGGGGAAATCAACATTGATTAATTCTATGTTTTTAACCGACATCTATAACTCCACCGATTATCCAGGGCCTACACAAAGACTTAAAAAAACAGTGGCTGTGGAAACGACAAAAGTGTTGCTAAAAGAAAACGGGGTGAACCTTTTGTTAACAGTAGTGGATACGCCAGGTTTCGGTGATGCAGTTGATAACAGTAATTGTTGGACTCCAATTATTGAGTTTATCGAAAGTAAATATGAAGATTATTTGAATTCTGAGGCTAGGGTTACCAGAAAGTCCATGCCTGATCAACGTGTTCATTGCTGTTTGTATTTCATCCAACCCTCTGGACATGGATTAAAATCTCTTGATATAGAGTTCATGAAGAGACTGTGTGATAAAGTAAACATCATTCCTGTTATAGCCAAAGCAGATACATTAACTGCTGATGAGTGTGCCCTTTTTAAGAAGCAAATTTTAAATGAAATTGCTCAGAATAAAATTAAGATTTACGAATTTCCGGATACTTCAGAGGAAGATGAGGAACATAAGTTGAATAAATCGCTCAAGGATAGAGTGCCATTTGCCGTTGTAGGTGCCAATGCAGTATTGGAAGTAGACGGTAAGAAGCTCAGAGGACGTAAATATCCATGGGGCATAGCAGAAGTAGAGAACCTCGAACATTGTGATTTCATTGCATTAAGGAACATGGTGATACGTACGCATTTGCAAGACTTGAAAGATGTTACAAATAATGTGCATTATGAAAACTACAGATGTTGCAAATTAGCCGGTTTGGGTGTCGATGGAAAACCTTCAAGGATATCAAATAAAAATCCCTTGGCACAGATGGACGAAGAAAAGCGAGAACATGACCTAAAAATGAAGAAAATGGAAGCCGAAATGGAGCAAGTGTTTGAAATGAAGGTACGTGAAAAGAAACAAAAACTTAAAGATAGCGAGACAGAGTTGACAAGGAGACATGAAGCCACTAAAAAGACTTTGGAAATGCAAGCCAAAGAATTGGAGGACAAAAGAAGGCAGTTCGAAGCAGAAAAAGAACAATGGGAGAAAGAAAATCAAGTTACCATTGAGGATTTGAGAAGAAGATCACTAGAAGGAAGCAGAGAAACGGTCGATGGAAAGAAGGAAAAGAAAAAGAAAGGACTTTTCTAACAGTGGACAACTTCTGGTGAAGTGTAAATAACTTTTAATAATAATATTAATTTGATTGGTATAAAACGTTCTAGCTTGACATCTCTAGTGATTAGCTATTGACTGGCTGAGAAGAAAAGACTTTACAAATAATATATTTCTAGATATATATCTTGCTGTTAAATATAGAATGTGATTGAATATATATCCTTCCAAAAGTACCATGTGTTGTTAATCGTAAGTACGTACTTAATTTCATATTTTTTAGTGGCACTGGTTTTTCATAACATGTAATCAATTTTATTCAAAATGAAGAGAAAAAGTGTTAAATAAAACTGCAATTTTCAAAAACTAAAACCTATTGAAAAGTTCAGTTGAATTAAGTTTTCTGTCTTCTTTTAAATTTAAAATTAAATCAATAATAATTATTATTTTAAAAACAAATATCCTTAAGTATTTGTTTATTATAATTGAACATGCAAATTCTAGTTCTTTGTGTAGTTAATTGTTTTAAACATTTGTATTTTAATTTGTCTCAATGTGATTTATTTTTCTATTAAAAAGTTTCTATAGAATAAACCAGTTTTAAAAGTTAATGCTCCAGTGAAAAAATTAAATTGGAAATGAAAATAAAACTATTAAAGAATCAATTATGTCTCCTACAATTCATTTACAAATTACTATTGTTTTAGGTACCTACTTATAGGTACAGAATTATAAATTACAAACCTTTTATCACTATTATTGCATATTATATAAGTATAAAAAAATATTGTTTTATATAAAAGTTTGGAAAATTTCTAGTTTGGGTCTTTTTCGATTACGCAAAAATTAAGCGTGGGTATTGCTATTTATTGTAAATAAAAATCTAAGTTCCATATCTTGTGAAAATGAATAATAAGGACACAAATAATTTTTTTTAAATAAAAATTGCCATTTTTCCATTAATTTTATCAATTTTACAGAAAATGGAGTGAATAGGGGTGCTGGATGGGTAAAACAATGTCAATAATTATAATATAAAATATTGTTAGGACAAGGAAAATTATTAGAAATGAATTGTACTTTTGATAATAATTGAATAGTAAACTTTTGTGCAACTTGTCAACAGTGTTAAGGTACGTTTACATCTGACATTTATTGCAAGATATTTATGTCTGACAGTTGTTTGGTCCAGTGTAAACACTGAAACATACCTATATCTCTGAGAGAAATTTGTGTGTGTTTACACTGGACTAAACAACTGTCAGACAAATCTCATGCAATAAATGTCAGATGTAAACGTACCTTAAGACGTAAAAGTAGCATCTCTGAGCTTTGATTTGAGACAATTTGTGAAATATTGTTATTTAAAAAAATTAATTGTGTCATTAATAATTTGCACAAGATATAGTGATACAAGTACGTATGCTTAATTTTATCTCAAAGACAATGACCAAAAGTTTTGTAGCTTGTTAAAATGCCATTAAAAACTCAGTGTCCTGCAGATTTCATGGAATACAACAAAAACATTTTTTTAAGTAGGATACCCTGTATGTTTTTATATTTCTGGAATAACCTTGTTTTCTTAATTTCAAAAATATATCATTTATGTTGCCCTTATATGAACCATTTAATTTTATTTGTTTTTTGTTGAATTTGAAATCTGAATGCCTGTGTGTTTTTGAGGGCATTTTAACAAATTTCCTTCATAACACAACTTTTATTTAAAATATTTATTTTGTACCTATTGGTGGTTTTAGCTAAGCCACACGCCTTCTGGGGGTACATTTTATAACATGTTTTATAACTTAGGCTCACAATCAGAGTTGCTGTTACTATTAAAATTGTAACAAATCTATTACTATTTTATGAGAGTGGAACTTAAAATGTTTTAATTTCAGTGAGAAAGGTAAACAGGGCAACAGTGGTAACTGGTGTATGGAAATCTTAACACTAGGAATAATATCAGTCATTGTCTAGTTTGAGCTCTTTTCGCTTATGAAAAACCTAAGCGTACATACTTGTAGGTATCACTATTGTAAACAAAAAATCTTAGTTCCATATCTTGTGCAAATTAATAATGACACAATTTAATAATAATAATAATAATAATAATATTACAAAAAAAAAATAATAAAAGTGCTTTATTGAAACTTAAAAGTTACAAAAGGCCATTGACCGAGGTCCTTCAGTCTAGACACAATTTATTTTTTTAAATTGTCTTAAATCAAAGCTCAGAGATGTCACTTTAATGTCTTACACTCTGCCAAGTTGCACAAAAGTTTACTATTCAATTATTTAGTATCAAAAGTACAGGGATTCTTTTCTAATCATTTTCTTGCCTTGACAATATTTTATAATATTATCCCTTTTCCGTAAAATTGGTAAAATCAATGGAACAAATGGCATATTTTTATTTATTTGTGTCATTATTCTTTTGCACAAGAAATGGAATTTAGGTTTTTTGTTTACAATAACAATACCTATGCTTAGTTTTTGCGTAATCGAAAATAGCTCAAACTAGACATTTACAATATCTTTAAGTTAAACTGTCTTTGGTTCAAAATTCTATTACAAATTAATTGGTATGACAGCACTGTTGTGAATTTTATATACTTACACAGCATAAGAAAATTAACTTGAATCACAATTATGCAATAATAATGATGATAATAACTGGGTAATTTATAGTATTTCCATTAAAAAAACAAGTTTGATGCCTTCCCTTAAAAGATTGTGTTAAAACATATATTTTTTTAAATGATTGAGATGATGATTTTGAGAAAAATATACTTTTTAAAATAAAACACCATCAGTTATTTATGACTTGAGGACTATCTAAAAACTGTAAATATGTTTAAAATGAGAAAGACAAAATGAGGTAGATATATTACACATTCCTACTTAGCTATAGCTAAAATATTTTAAAGTATATTGCCCACCAAAAATATCTTCAACATACTTTTAAATGGTTAAAAATCTCTAAACCTAACCAGTATTAAACCTTTTGTATACTAGTTATTCTTTAGTGTACCTAAGTACCTAGTATTTATGTAGTGTTGTTCATTTATGCAGGGTGTCACAAAAAGATATAAGTATAGTAAACTTGATCATAGTTTCTACAGTCGAAAATAAGTCGATTTAAGCTAACTTGCGAGGGTCCTTTTACTCTTGGCAATACATGTATGATTTATAGGATACCTATTACTTGGAATTACATGGCATTACGATAGAATTACTTGGCATTACGATGGGATTATTTGGCATTACTGGTATTACCTGGCATTATCATGGCAGTACTAGGAATTACACTGGCATCAAAAATATTCTATAAATAAAAGTTGCTTGTAATAGTATCTATAATTTTTGTCGTATACATAATTTTCCTAAAAAGGTCAGTATTCGAGAAATTTGACAAAATGTGCAAAATTCGACTTATTAAAATAATTGTTCAAATAAAAGTTACTTGTGATGTCATTCTCTATAATTTTTGATTCATACATAATTTCTCTAAAATGGACCGTATTCGAGATATTTGAGAAAAAGTGCAAATTTCGAATTTGGAAGATAACTCAGAAACGAATAAAGAGAAAAACACCAAATTTTTAATTTAAGCTTTAATTCATCCTGCGGTAATCTAATCAAATTTTGAGCATAGTCAACACTTTATACGATGATCGCTTTTATATTTTATAGAATATATCTGTTATTTAGCTTGGAGAAGAAAATTCTTCAAATAAAAGTTTATAACGTTATTTTCCATATTTTTTGTCATGTACATAATTTTCATAAAATGTCCCGTATTCGAAAAACTTAACAAAAAGTGTAAAATTCTAATTTTTAAGAAATTTTTTTAAATAAATGTTGTTTGCCATATCATTCTCTATAATTTTTGTTCTATACATGATATTTCTAAAATGGACCGCAATGGAAAAATTTGAGAAGTGTAAAATTTTAATTTTTCAGTATTTTCATTGGCAATGTATGTATTTAGCTCATTCTCTAAACATTTACAGGGGTGATACAATAGGTTGTACAAAATAACTGGAAAAAGCCTATTATAACGACAGGAAAGTCATGTGTTGGACACATCAGATTTTTTTGTTCTAGTGTTTTTATTTATTTACTGATACTTATAGGGATATAAATATAACTAATACTTTTTTTTTTAATTTAAATTGATATCACAACAGTTCATTTTGTGGAACCGAACCACCCTTAAGTCGATTATGTTAAATATGGAGCTGAGTTTTTATTATAATTGTTTATATTGCTTTTCATCCTGAATACAACCATGTAACCTATAAATAATTTTACTAAAGTGGTATAGTAGAAGATATGCCATCTATCGGAGAATACATAAAACCATTGGTCCTGGATCCAGAAATGTTGGACTTATTACAGTGTTTGTAATTAATAAACAGGAACAGTAGTATAAAATAATTAGAATAAAAATTCCAAGTCCGTATTTAAAATAATTGACCTGAGGGTGGTTTCTCAGTAAGTACTAACTAAACAAAAATATTAGTAATATTTTTTGGTATGTCAAAAACAATGTAATGTGAATAATCCCAAAATAAGAAGTTTTCCTTCATTTAACAGGTTTTCTTTGAAAATTTTATTACTTAAGAATTACCTAGCATTACTTTGCCTGACATTACATGGCATTATAAAGCATTTGTTGGAATTACCCTCGGAATTTGGCAATACATGTACGTTTTTTTTTGTAGAATGAAAGACCCCTCGTAAAAAAGCCACTGGGTGTAACAGTAGAAATTTTAAAAGTGATTTTATGCCCGTACTCTAAAACGGCTTAACATATTTTTATGAATATGTGCATGGGATGTTAGTACACAGTGACCAAAAAAATGGAGTTAGTGGCATTTAAAATTGTTTTAATTATATAGGTTTTTAGCAGGGTTCTGCACTCCTTTGATCCCCTACTTTTTTTAGACAATGGAATTTGTTTAAAAATAGGACGCCACTGAAATGCTACATTTGTTTTGTAATTTTTTTTGCATCCTCTTAGTATTTGTTTGTAAAAAACTTTAATTACCGAGTTATATGCCCCAGAAGGAAGGTCATAGTGAAAAATACAATGACATTTTTTGAGATCGATAATACAAGGGAATAATTATTGTAAATGAAGTTGTAAAATAGTAAAAAAAAATCGTGACAAATATTCAGTGGTTAAAGTTAAGATCAATAGAAAAATGACATTGTATTTTTCACTATGAAATATGACTTTCCTTCTAAGACCTATAACTCGGTATTTAAGGCTTTTACAAATACTAAAAGACAAAAAAAATTCAATACAAATGTAGTATTTCAGTGGCGTCCTGTTTTTAAGTAAATTCCATTGTCTAAAAAAGTAAGTAAAGTGGGTCACCGGGTTGCGGAACCCTTCTAAAAACCTATATAATTAAAACAATAATTTTAAACGCCACTAACTCCATTTTATTGGTCATTGTTTACTAACAACCCATGTATATTTTCATAAAAATAGAATGAGAGCAAAACATAACTTCTAAAATTTCTACTTTAACACCCTGTAACTTTTTACTATTGACTCGACATATATTCGACCTCAGAAACTGGTTAAATTTATTGTACATCTTTTTGTTACTGATTCATTTATAGCCTAAAAAATACTACCGAATATAGTCTTGGTATGACCACCAATTTTTAATAGGAACATTAAAGTTTTTATTAAACTTACAATTAAAATAAGAAAAAGGAAGTTGTATATAAAGGAAATTGAACCTGCACTAACCAACAAATATTTCTCTATTTATAATAATTAAAATATAACCAGCAATAAGTATTTAATGGGTAATCAGCAATTATTAATAAACAATTTATGTCATGAGTATTATGTCTTGTGTTAGTGTAATTCTAGAAGATACTTTCTACTGACTAGTTTGGCATACACAAACCATAAATTACATGAGGTCACCTGCATATGGTTCATTAAAGGTACCACAGTCTTATAAGTTTGTGAAAGTCGATTAAAAAAAACTTAACTTTTTAATTGCCTTCTGATTTTATTTAAATAATTTTTATCTGAAGTCAATAAACTAATAAGTAAATACCGAAGAAAATTTAGAATCAAATGTTGATTTTATTAGTTCATAGTGACTGGCGAAATATTTTACTTATCAAAGATTTGCTTACACTTAAAAAAATGTTTTAATTTTATTCCATTAATCCAATTTGAATTTAGAACTTTCTTTTTTTTTAATTCATGAGTACTTTCTGGTGAGGTGGGTTAAATAACTTAAAATTACTTAGAAATCACAGAAAAATAATGTTTGATATAAGTAGGTAAGGTATAGAAAATTTTCAACATGGTTCACCAAAAATGTCATTTCAATATCCACTAAAATGCATAGGTTTCAAATAATAATTTCAACTAATTACTTAAAATATATTTAAAATATAAAATTTCGGATAAAAAGAATAGTAGGTAATTTCCCCTTAAAAGTTTCAAAGGTTGAACTATTCATTTATTTACTATTGCATACAGAATGGACCAAAAATCCCTGGCCTCTTCTTTAGATTTTGTATGGACAAAGCTTTTTGCCGCGTGATTTGGGTAATAAGAGTAAAATTACTATTTTATGACATGCAAATGACAAACGAAAGTCCCAAAATGAGACTTAGGCGACATTGTTAAAAATATTTTCTTTTGAAAAGGTGGTCGAACTGCACATCGTTTTAAAGCTTATTTTTATTCTTAACAGGTTGACTCCCATATGTAGTTAATTTATAAAAAAAATCGTCTGGTGCCAAGTACAAATTATGGAGCCAAATCGCAATTTTAAACTAATTTTACTAAATGTTTGTCTGTCTTGGTTATTAATATTTTTGCACCACAACGGCCGTATACCGTCATGAACGTAAATCGAATCTTGACCTCTGGAATTTTGGTCGAGTACTGAGCGGTCTTCTACGACCGGTGGCAAATGGAAAAGATTACCAAGCGGATATATTCGACCGCCGTAGCAGTTAACCTGTTAAATCTACCAATTTTGTTGTCTGTATAAAAAAATATTACTATCTTAACTCACTTTTGTCTTATAAAGTTACAGAAAACTGGATTTAGTTAAAATAGGTTGAAATGTGTTCAGTATGGTGAGAAAGCAAGTTGTGCATACTATTCCATATGAGCTAAAAAATATATAAAGAAATGTAACAAAAAATTAAAGAAGAAATGCTAAAAGCATCCAAATTATTACATTGCTAGTTATTGAAATGTATTTAAGATATGTGAATATTTGTGGAAATTATCACCCACTTCTTATGAAAATTACTTACATTTTTTAATTTCTTATTTCAATACAGATTCAATAGATTCTTGTTGTCACATTTTTTGCAAATCTGTAACAAAAATGTACATACCACATACCTACATTCTAATAAAAAAAGAATTATACCGATAATGAACCACATATAGGTGGCACGTTATTGAAAAGGTAGTTTGTACGGTAAACTTAAGGTGATTACAGCAGCCCTTATAATTTTCAGACAAGCATATCTCAATAAGTAATTTTTTTAAAAAATCAAAATTTTGGCAAAATAAATTAGGCAATAATATCTAGAATATGCATATATTTAAGTTTTAATTTCTTTCAGTTTCCAAGAAAAAAAATCAAAGGGCTTTAAATTTTGAAATATCATAATGAAAATAAATGCATTCCTCAACAGCACTTTTTATAATATAATCCCCAAATTTAAACTCTTAATCTCTTGTTAATGATTTTTTAAAATTCGCCGAAATTAGTGGCTAAAACGCCTCGTTAAGTGCTGCTTTCTGGTGTAACGCGCTTGTAACTATCGTATCGTACACTCTCAGTCATCATTCATTTCTTGCAACGATTTAAACCAGTTTACACCAAAAGATAGCACTTAACGAGGCGTTTTAGCCACTAATTTCGGCGAATTTTAAAAAATCATTAACAAGAGATTAAGAGCTTAAATTTGGGGATTATATTAAGAATAGTGCTGTTGAGGAATGCTTTTATTTTCATTATGATATTTTAAAATTTAAAACCTTTTGATTTTTTTTCTTGAAAACTGGAACGAATTACAACTTTAAAGTAAAGGGTGTATCTTATAGTGGTATCCGAAGTTTTTTTTAAATAATTTGAGAAACAGTGAATTTTTTGTAATAAATGTTTTTTTTTATTGAACTTGGATCCATTACAATTTATTTGGTCACTTTTTGAAGATGACATCGGCCAAGTGGCCACCTCCGGACGCCACACATAAATCGGTCCGTTTTTCGGTATTTTCAATCACTTTTTGGAGTGTTTCGGGTTGAATGGCAGCGATTTCTCGGCGTATGTTGGCCTTAAATTGTTGGAGAGTGGCTGGTTTATCGGCATAAACCTTTTCCTTCAGGTATCCCCACAGGAAAAAGTCAGGTGCGGTCAAACCTGGTGAATAAGCCGGCCAGTCGAAATCGCCGTATTTCGAAATCAACCGATTCGGGAACATGGCACGCAATAGGTTTTTTTTTTGAAAATAAATTTTTACAATTTCAGCACGTTGTTGTGGTGTAAGGTGGTTCATTGTTAAAATTGTACTGGATTGACGTTTTTAAAACATTAACAAACGTGGCGATCTGTCACAAGTTATTTGAAAAAAACATCGGGTACCACTATAAGATATACCCTTTATATGCACATTTTAGATATTATTGTCTTATTTATTTTCCCAAAATGTTATTTTTTTTAAAATATTACTTTTTGAGATATGCTTGTCCGAAAATTATAAGGAGTGCTGTAATCACCTTAACAGTTTGAATTTCACAAACCTCGATTTTAACCAACCATTCAAAAGAAATTCCAGGGGAGCAAGTCTTGTAGACATTGTCAAAACTCCGCAGTCATGGCGAAAAAAGCAAAAATCACAAATAATCCAGGGGACAGACACCCCCCCTTTCCCTCGTGTGGCGGCACCCATGATCTTAACACATCTTGTGAGAAATGAATTGCTACTAATAGATTATTGATTATGTCATATAGAAAGGACCGATCACTTTCAAGGGTTTTTATCCCATGAATCGTTCAAATGGTCATTAGAAATGAAAAAACAGCGGAGTGCTATTAAATTAGAGGCTGGAAATTGGAGACAGGGATGAAGACGCAACTCTCACAGTTTTTAGATTGTATCTCGAAAATGAAGCAAAATACAAGTATAGATTATAGGATTTTTTGTAGAAAATGCGATTTCATACCGAAATAGTTCATATTTTTTTTAAATTTAGTTACAACTTTTTAACACAGTACTAAAAACGTCCATCTAGACACATATTTAAACAGAATAGTTAATTCAAAAATGTCATGTCCTATAAAAATCCAAAATGTTCGTTAAGACGCCCATAGGACTATTGTGTGCTATGTGGGATAGTTTAAAAAACTCATCAACTATAATAGCATTTGATTTTTCATCAGGTCATCAATAACTGTTGATGTCATATTTGTTTATAATGTCTGTTTATTTTTGAGAAGAATGGAACCTACTATTTTGGCTAAAATTGGTGGCGATTTAAAAAAAGTCCTGTATCGAATTTAGTAACGTTAAAGAACCTTGACATTCACCCTGTATGTTTTCGTACAAATAAAACCACTCCATTTGTCGTAAATCATCATTTTCATGGGTGGTATGTCACTTACAAGCGATCACTGATTAACTTAAATTCTCTAACCACTTTGTTTTGTTTGCGTTACGTATTGTAGAGAATGAACTTATTTTCAAGCGATTGGTACGTACATCACTTTATGATCGTTTAGAGAATGTAAAAAATTTGTTACGATCACCTGCTGGCTTTCTTTGACAGTTTACAACAGCTATAAACTAGGAATAGGAATGACTAAAGTACTAAAGTAGTGTGGCAAGTACATAAAATGAAAATTATTTATGACTAGCTATTTCCTTAGTGAGAATAGTACTTCGCATTGTTTGACAATGGCAATTTGAAAATGTTCTTTTTTCACCTTTATGTTTGTCTCAGAGATTTAATACAACACGATGTTAAAATATGAGAAAAATGTTAATCACAGGATATGGTAAGTGTAGTGAACGAAGAAACAATTTGTATATAACGAAGAAACAGTATATTTTTTCTCAACTAAACGTTACAACGATCATGATTGAAATTAGCTGTGAAATTTAAATATTTTGAGTTGGTACTTTAACCACTTCCACAAAATGACATTTGTTGATATTTTTACTAAATTCGGTAAACATTTTTGGTGTCATTAGATACACTTATCAGCAAAAAAATCAGTTAAATAAACTTTCATCACTTCTAAATTTTACGCCACTTATGTACTCTTGTTGGAAACTTATAAAGTTATTGGTTTTCGAGATATTCGCACACAAAGGTGGATGCTCTATTTTATTATGAATTTCTGAAATGTTCAAAATTTGATTTTTTCAATGAAAGTACATGATTTATTTAAGAAAAAATGTAAAATTATAGTCCAAATAAGTTTTTGGACAGTGGCGTAAAATTTCGAGAGGATGAAGGTGTTACTTACCCATGCCATACGTCACTGACAAAATTTATTTAACTAATTTTTTGCTGATAGGTGGTATCCTCGGGTGTATCTTATGACATCAAAAACGTTTACCGAATTTAGTAAAATTATACTGAGTAATAAAAAAGCATGTTTCCTTTGTCTTATTTTTAATCAAATAATCTTCAGTTGTTCTATGGCCCAATCTTAATGGAACACCCTGTATAAAATATGTATCTTCGTGCTCAAGGTTGTGCAAAATGAAAATATGCATAAATTATGAAAACAGGGTAAAATAAAGATAACGGAGTACATTAATTATTGCAAGTTAAAAATTTCTCACTTCTTATACATATATGAATGTTACTGTTATTAGTGTTATCCAGTTAAAACCCAGTCTTATCATTATCCTAAAGATAAAAATGTAGAATCGTATGTGGTCTTATGATTATTTTAGTTTTTTGTTCTTTGGAAAACTATGGCTATAATAATTAACATTTAATTGATGTCTTATCTCTAACTTATTTGGATATGTTGCTGGTTTTTTGACGTCGACGTGTGACGTATAGATTAGAACTATGACAACTGACAATGTAATGAATGTGTTTATGAACGTGTCCATTTTATTAAAATTAATTTAATTTGTGCCCTCGCGTATTTCTTTGAGTCTGATTTTGTTGTTTAATTAGTTTGGGAGGGGGGTAGTGTTTATTTTCGCATATTATTTTTCACATGAAGCAAACAATATTATTGAAGTTGGGCTAGCAAAACTTGCCATTGTTTGTTTAAATAATTATTGTGATACCAATATTTGAGGAATGAAGCATCTAGGATCGTCAGTAGTGGAGTCTTATGTAATGATTGGAGGACAGACAATTTTCAATATATTACCCACCCCATTTACTTAAATGTACAGCATATCTGTTTAAAAAACACAATATTGAAATTAAAGTTCCTATGCACCAATATGCTGTGTTGCAAGAAAAATTTAGTTATATCAGAAAGAACTATGACATAGAATCTAAGTGCCCGTTAATTTTTAGGAGCTTGCATAATATAAAGGGACATCATATGGACCTAAAATGAAATATGCCATGGAGGTCAACCTAGCTGCTCAGATTTTAAGTACAAGTGTGTCATCGTTTTTGTACATGTTACTTTCTAGAAGTAGGCAAGTAATTTCAAATTTATTAAGAAAATCAACAACTACTGTATAATGTGTGTGTTTAATATTATATTACAAAATGGCAATAATTATTTTAGGTGAATTGGAAGAGAGATCCACTGTTACACCTACTTTTGTTCATCAAGTATGTAGATGAATGTCTCGACAGCACAAAGTTCCCACCTACTAGAAAATAAATAAAATATATGCTGAGTAAAAAATCTCTGCACATGTAGTATTGCGGCAAAGGACTTTTGAAATGATTAGAGATTGGCAATTTCTTACATATATCTACTTCTAATACCACTCTAGTGGCTATTAGAGGATTGTAGAGTCATTTAAACGAAGAAAAAAAATTGAATTACTAAAGCCCATAATTTTAAATCAGGATGCATTGGAAAATTTATTTGGGGACATCAGGTCGGTTTTGGATTTTAGAGAGAGATCAATCTCAAGAAAAGTTAATTTATCCTGCAGAAAAACCAGTAGTTTCAGTAGGATATGCTATAACTTTAGAAGATTTCCTTGATAATAAATTATAATTACCAATTGTTTCGAATAAAATTGAAAAAGAGCAAAATGCAAAATTCGAAATAGATTTTTCATTGGTAAAATGTTATATTCATTTAAACATCGTAAGGTAATCTATAATTAAGGAGGTATCGAAAATAGGTATACCCTGGTGGTGTAAGAGACAGGTAAGGAACAAGGACAAAAAAAAACTAAATAAAAAAATTACAGAAATATATTCATCTTTAAATAGTGTTTATTATTAATATTATTTATTGCTATGTTTGGTGGTGTAGCGGTCTAACGCGCCTATATTCATTTACATCGAATCCTACACCAGACCATGTGGATTTTTAATTAAATTGCATGGTTCGTTATAGGATTTGATGTGTGTCGTATTAATAGAAATTCAATTTCTGTTGATATGACATGCAGATTATAAAATCGCCATGCATTACCGTCTCGATTGATGGTGGGTGAGGTTTTCCTCACCTGTAAGTCAAATGGCAGGGAGAGTATTATTATTACCTCCTGCTGAAGAGCGGATCGAATAGATTTTTTTGGTCATGTGATCATAGAGCAAACAGTGCTTGGATGAAGAAAAAAGGCTATATTAAATTGGTTTCGTATAAGAGACGACTAGTTGGAGAAGGTCTACCTAGTCACCAAATTAGGAGACTAGGAGAACTTTCACATTACTGGGGACACAACAGAATGCACACGCACAAGATACACAAACAGACGACATAACAGGGGCTAGCCTTCAGAAACGTCCTGTTTAAATGATGGTAGTATGTCATCCTTCATTCCCTTTTAGATCTATTGATCTTGATGATCCTAAGAGCAGAGGGTGGACGGAATGGGTCTAGCAGGTTTTGATCCAGTTTACAAATTGTGAACTTAACCGACTCATGCCTTATACATCTGTGTAAGTATGTGTGTTTCATGTTCATGGTTTCTATTAAAATAAACAATCATAACCTATATTTTATAAAATATTTGTTACATTTTTTTTAAATATATTATGAATATATAACATCTTTATTTTATTTTTCTTGGTTTTGTAATACTTTTCAATTAAATAACAACTGTGACTTCATTTCTTTGTAATTTGTCACAAAATGATTATTTACTCATAAAGCTGTGGAATTTGATATGGAGTAAACATACCTTATCGCTCTGCATTAAAAGACCACAGACAGATCCGATAGATAGGAAGTAGATGTACTAAAAGAACGGCATCAAATAAAAAGAGCAAGACGAAGTACTTTCTAAACGTAGCACTTGTTTTGTTTTTCTGTACCTTAGAAAAATAGAATTTATAGAAAAAGAGTTTGTTGTATTAATTTTCCAAGTTTAAATATTAATAATCACTATAATTTTCAAGTTTTTTTTAGCGAATTTTACAAGAGTAATAAAAACTATGTTCACTGCGTATATTAAACTTCCTTCATTAAAATTAATTATTTGTATGATAAAAAATTTGATGTTATTGGAAGCTTTTACATATTTTAATATATAGTGAAACAATAGTTTTTGTTACTCCTGTAAATTTCCCGCCATACAACATTTTTAAATTTTCCCGCTATATATGACTGGATACGCACAGCAGTAGGAAAAGAAGTAAATTAACTAGTGGCGCCATCATAGACTGGTTGCCATTACAATCGCCCAAACAACTTTTGCCGAACAAAAAAAAATACATTGAGTTACACGTCTCGCTGGGTTGTCTCTGATTCTACGCTCATCTCATTTGCGTCTGAGTTGAATCACCATTGGCATTAACTGGCGTTTTCTGAATTATTTTTTAGAATTTTAAGTGATTACTGATTAATTTTCACGTTAAAAAACTAGTATATCATAAAAGTGTCAATGTTGTGAAGATATGTTCGTTTTTACCGGTAAATATTAATTATTATTCTTATGATTCTTTCCGTTAAATAATACAGGTCCATATTAAGGTATTTCTCTAAATATAATGGATAGAATATGTTATCAGAAAACAGATTACACAGTATCTATATTACATAATTCCTAAAAATTTGCAATCGTTTGAAAATTGAATTTACCTAGTTTCACTGAAAGTAGTTTTTAGCTCTTTGGTACGCAGAATAGAAGTACAATTGAAATTTTGTGTTTAGAAAGTAGTTTTATAATATTATTAGATAAAATACTTAAAATTTCAAAGTTCATCTAATTTCCGGTCAAATCGAAAGTAAATTATCGATTTATTATTATTTGCTATGTTGTACGTATTAGTCTTAAAACCAATGAATAAATTCAATATAAGCGAAAAATAATATTAAAGTTATGCATGCAGGTTAGTCAAAAACATTGTTCCTGCGACACATGCTGCAAGTACTCGTAGGCAATGAGTACCAGTCATGTTCATTAAACAATATACATACTATTCCGGCATTTTATTGTAGTCTCTTGTGGAAATGTCATTAGTAAATAAACGAAATATTCTATAAAAACGATCAAAGCATTCCTTCTGTTTAACTATAAAAATCACATTAATTTTATTTCATAATAAAACATTCCATTAAACATTTTACAGGTAAATCTAATAGTTCATTATGATATTAATAATAAAAGTCCGTCCCTGACACAGTACAGAGTTCTGGTTTCCTCTTAGTTCCCCCACTAAGTTAACTCACCTTTTTAAAAACTGTCAACATTGGCGAAGATTAAACACCGGAGCTTAAAAATGTCGAGGTGGGGTTTCTTTAACCGCAACAGGATAATAACCCTTCGTGAATAAACCCCTGGATATTAACTCCCCTCCGCGTCTTGTACATATCTTGTAAAAAACACGAGTCAAAAAACCCGTAACTTTTATTTACTGCGTTAATACTAATAAAAAATGGGGTGTAGGTATATACATGTCTTTTGTTTTGTATATCAAATTGGTCCTAAACATGTGTCCCATTTATTAAAAAAAAACGAATTTAGTTAGAAAATGTTTATATGACATCTTAAGGCCGCCATATCCTGCGATGTTATCTAACAATTTTAAACGTGCGACTAAAATTCGCGCAGAATCGCATATAAATTGGTTATAAACTATAGTTTTATTTACTCTGATAATCGTGATGAGTGAAATTATTTATTTACAAAACTAAAAATAAGAAAAACGCTTTAAATGGTACAAAGATTAACTTTAAAAAGTAACTGGTTCAACTAATCATATTTAGATAAATAAACCTACTTACAATTAGGAGTAAGAAGGTATAATATCTCAAGTATATCCGTAAAGTTGTAATAGTATATTACATTACGAGTGTGGAAAGTGACATTTTTCACACGAGTGGGAAATATTGTCGCACGAGGCACAAGCCGAGTGCGACTATCACACGAGTGTGGAAAATCACTTTTCACACAAGTGATGTACAATATTTTTCCTACGACCACAAAATATATTTTCATCAAAAAATGTAAAACCAGGTTATTATAATAATTAAAATGTATTTAAAAAAATAATCAACAACAATCGTATTTATTCAATTTTCATATTTAAAAAAAAAAAATTAAAAAAAAAAATTAAAAAAAAAGAAAAAAAGTTCTGGTTCCGCCAGGATTCGAACGCGGTCGTTCGCCTGGTCTCTCAAATGGCAAATTTGATAGTTTGATGCTCTAACCAACTGAGTTAACAGGCCTTGTCAATTGAGTGATCTAATCGGTTATATGTTTAACCAGAATAAAAAGCAAACATAATCTTAGTTATTTTAAAATTATTTTAATAATAATTGTTAAGGATAAATATCTAGGATCTAATTGACAACAATTTCAATAATTTAACAATCATATCGATTTTAGTATTAATATGGACATTACATAGATCAAAATAGAAATTAGGTGTTTGACATTTTGTAACAACTACTGCGGAAAGTAACATATTCTCACTCGGGTGGAAAGTAAATTCTTATTCATACGCGTGTGATATAGGGCACTTTCCATAGGACTTTATAGTGTGATATGTGTCACTTTCCTAAGTGGTCGTAGGAAAACATATTTTTTTTATGACCAGAGTGAAGCGGCTCGTTTTGGTCTATGACCATCAAACATAATAAGAAGAGGTATGGCTGACAAAGATGTTCAAGATATTGTTAGACTACTCGACAATTGGCTCTTTTTCAAAGAAGCTTACGCTGGACAACATTGGTCTCTTATTTCCTGTCTCATGGAGCTACCATTATATAAGTTGGTTTTTGCTCGTGGATATCCCGTTAAAGATTACAGCTACTTCTATTACTAGATTCGTTACGACTACATTAAGAATTTAAAAATTTCACATTTAAACATATAGTTTAAAAAATAAGAAACAACAAATGACTACTCATTTTTACTTTCCTATCATGATTTTTTTCAACCTCGAGTTTTCGATTTTTACGTTTTGGGGCCCCTTGAATTCGTTATCACTCTTTTCGCGATGAAGAAAATTCTTCAAATAAAAGTTGTTTGTAATATTATTCTTTATAATTTTTGTTTCATATAAAATTTTCCCTAAAATGGTCCGTATTCGAAAAATTTGACAAAATGTGAAAAATTATAATTTTTTTAAAAAATTGTTTAAATAAATGCGATATCATTCTCTATTTTTATGATTTCTCTAAAATAGACCGTAATGGAAAAATTTGAGGGAAATTATAAAATTTTAATTTTTCAATATTTTCGTTGGCAATAAATATTTACATGGGTGATACAATAGGTTGGACAAAATAACCTGAAAAAGCCTGTAACAACTAGGCAGGAAAGTCATGTGTTGGACACATCAGATTTTAATTTTTTTTACTTAAATAGTATACAGTGTGTGTCATAAAGTTGGATCCATAAGTTTTTTTTTTTTAATATTACGATATTTAAAATAGCCTATATTAAAGTTGGCTACTGTCAAATTCGCATTAAAAAAACGTTTTAACGATTTTTCAAAAAATATCGATTTTGACAGATAACTAACTTTAATATGGGCTCTTTTAAGTTTTAAAAAAAGCAGAGATGACTGTCCTAATACGTTTTTTCCTATCGTAATATTAAAAAAATCCCATATGGAACACAATGTATAACAATCTTTTCTATACACTGCGGAATAGCCAAATGGAATAAATTTGGTAATGAATAAATATGGGCGTGTTCGGGAAAACGCTCGCACACATCGATTGGTATTTTTAGTGGCACAACTTTTTATACAGGGTGTGTCATGTAACAGTAGCCAATACCAACGTTCTTATTTTAAATGCAACACCCTGTATATTTTCCAATTTTTGTATTCTTCAGAAAATTCTAGACATATTTTATGTACTATGTCCTATACCTAACTGTTTTAAATGTTTTCCGATTTATTGCAAAAATTAACATTAATAAAATAAAATAATTTAATTACAAAAATTCGTTACAACACACTCAAAAACTAATCTGAAATAAAAATGTCTTCTAACGTTACTCAACATCTCAGGAGTGACCGATTTAATCGCAAGCCTTATTCGTCTTCTTAAGTCAGCTAGGTTTTAATATTTCCGAAACAGTTAGTTATAGGACATAGTACATAAAATATGTCTAGAATTTCCTGAAGAATCCAAAACTTAAAAAATATACAGGGTGTTGCATTTAAAATAATAAAGTTGGTATTGGCCACTGTTTCATGACACACCCTGCATAAAAAGTTTTTGTTAGAAAAAAATGCGCAACTAAAAATACTAATCGACGTGTCCGAACGTTTTTCCGAACACGCCACCATTTATTTATTACCGAATTTGTTCCATTTGGCTGTTCCACACATAGGTACCACAGTGGTTAAACTATTAATTAGGTTGTTTTTTAAAAAAATGTTTGTCTGTTTTCATTAATTAACATTATTAATAGACTATTTTAATTCTTTAATTTGCTTACAACCTTCATTCGTTCACATAGTTTAGTTCATTTGGTATTTGCCCTCTTGCACTTTTACTAATTAAATTATAATTAAAATTTGTAATTTAAAATCATTCTTCATTCATAATACTGATGTTATTTTTATTACTTTACCTTTTGACATCGTATTTTGTATATTTTTTAAAACATATTTGTAAAGCATAACTTTTTTTAAAGACCTGATGATGATCATAGACCCCTCTTTAATAAAAAGTTGGTGTTTTTCTGTCCCTCTACTTGGAATAATTGTTATATCTAGTAACTCCCTTAATTCAGTAGGTATATATCTCGTATCCTATTTTTTGATTCATTCATTTTTATACTTTTCCGAACGCTCGTTTGATAAAATCTACGCTGGCTGCACTGTTTTTATAGCAATACAGAGTCTGCCTCTTTTTGTTATAAAATCGTCTTGTGCCTAAATTATTTTATTACTGCCATCCCCCAGTTTTACATTCCATAAATAGGCCTTGCATACAATTCAATAAATTCAAATGCAAAATTTTTATTGAACGTTCTAGTATCAATTTTATTGGTATTAAATAAATACAACACCCTTTTTCACCTAATGCAGTGGCAAACTGGTTCAATTAAACACGTAACGCTCATACACTCACCGACATGCTGGTGCTGTAAAATTATGGTCAAAACCGTAGTTAAAATTCTCACTAAATAAAACTGCAGTTTATGTCCAATTCATTCTTACGATTTTGCGTGAACAATTTTACTCACACAATAAAAATTATCGTATAACATCGTAGTGTATGGGTAGCCTTTATTCTTAAAATAGGTCAAGCCCCTTCAGTATTGACATAGAATTTAGGAACAACCTGTATAAAACAAGTTCGTATCTTATTTTTGAAGCCCTCCTAAAGGGGAACTTTATAAAGCGACGTAAACACGTTAAATCGACAATGGAATCAGTCATTTTTTTTATTAGTCCATTTTATATGGTTACCACTTATGGTACCACTTATAAAGTACTTTTGCCGTTCATATATCACTAGAGGCCGAAGAAATAATTGTTGAAGTTGAAAATTTTATATGCCCTATGTCCCGTGACGTGTACTATAAATCAGGATAATTTAAATTTTGTTGCCAAATGTCTATTTCTATTTTTCTATTAATCCCATCTCTGAGTGTATTGTAGGAAGGGTGTAATAGAAAAACAATTAGGTGTATGTTCTTTATTTTAATGCATGAAGTGGTGTTGCAACAAAATAAAAAGAGTATCTTTGATTAAAAGTTACTGTTAATATATTTTAAAATTTTTGAAGTTGTCGATGTGTATTTTAAATAAATAGGCTATAATAAAAAACCAATCTATTATTTTTTTAATTGGATAGTTTAGTTAAGTTTTCATAAATTAAAAGGCAAAAGAAATATATATTTTAAACGTGTCCGTAATTAGATATTATTAGTACCTCTATTTACCTGCAGTAAAATTGGTTACAAACCTTAACCCCTTGTTTGCATTTAGGCGGTACCCCTCACATTTAAAATATTTCCTAATAAACGAATTGACAGAAACTTCATAATATATACATATGTCAGTTTAAAACTAAAATTAATCCATATATTTTATTCTATTTTTCAATCTTTTGTAAGTATTAAACATAAATCCTGGATTTGTGAAAGCAGATTCAACAAATTTAATACTTCCACAAAAGTCAAATTAGACAATATAAATGTTTTCAAAATATTCGCCTTCGGGGTATAATATTTGGCACCGTTGTAACAACCAAATAGGAATGAAAATTCTGATGCGTTGTTATAATAGTCCATTCACCGAAAGTGTTTTTCCTCATTAAAAATCCACGTTAACTAAGTACACGAGAAAGTATTATAATATAATTGAATTTGTCTGTTAGTCGTTTTGGATTACACCAAGGTGTATTTATTTTCAAGGCGAGGCAGGAAAAATTACCGAGGCGTTAAAAAAATCACCAGACCGCATTGCGGCTTTGGTACTCGGTCAGTCTTAATTTCATCTAACGTGATAAAAACAACTTAATAAAAGAAACAACACTGCATAAGCTTATTGGATGAATAACCACGGATTTCTCAGGAACAAAATTAATGATTATATTGTTTTATGATTAGTACTTATTGCAATTAGCAGAGAGAAAATAGGATTGGAAGGGTCGTTATAGGCATTGAGACATTTCCTGAGTGCATTGGCGACAGAAGGGGGCACAATAGATCTTTTAGGTCGCAGTGTATTAACACCTCATTCTCAACATAACATAACATAATTAGCAGTAAGGCCATTTTTTAGATACTTGAAAACCATACCATGCTAAGTTTGAACTTGTAATTATTACGCCACACCTTTAATACATTCCTATGGCGAATACGATTAGATTTTCCTAATTTTCGGTGAGCAGTGAATAATTAAAATCGAGGTGTTCTTGTGAGGCAACTTTTGTTCAAAGAAAATTTAATACAATTTGTAATTTTGCTCATTTTGTTAAGGTCTACTTAAATCCAGAACTGATTTTGCCATGAACTAAACCAACCTTAACGTGCACCTGAACCTGAGCCGAGCTTTAGTCAAGCTTCGTCTAATTCGCATGGCAAGTTGAATCCGCCCCGAGCCTTCCCGAATTATTTAGTTAGATTTAGTATATGTGTGGTGAGTGAAACAAGCAAACTAAATTTGCAACGGTCCTGCCACAAACCCGCCCCACTAGACCCGCAAATCGACAGAAAGTGGAAAACAACGAGCCTCCGTTGAGTCTCCTTTTCGCGGCGCTTGGTAGACTCAGAGCACCGTATAAATCTGAAGAACTGGGCTCGTTGGCTCAATTAAGGCGCGGCTCGCCATATTTATACGTGCATTTAATAACTAATCCAAAAATAAGACCAGAAATATTGTAAGGTTCTAAACCAGTATTAGTCGACGAGCCTCATCATTACCTATTGTTCGAGATGTAGATAAGCAATACCATTATGTGTCCCCAAAAAGATTCCCAGGTACGGATTAAAATATCTTATGAAATAGTATTTTGTTAAGTATATTGTAAAGTAGTATATTGTAAATTAGTATATTGTAAAGTTGTATATTGTAAAGTAGTATATTGTAAATTAGTATATTGTAAAGTATTTTATTTAAGATAACGAGTCGTATAATTGCAGACAGAGTACAGAGAAAGTTAAATAAATATTGGGGAGTTAAGTATCTAGGTGCTTGTTTTAGAAACGCTAGAGCAGGTACGTCTCTGCTAGAGGCGACCGCTTGCTGATAACTTTAATTACAAAGCAACACACGGGAACATTAGATTTATGTTGCTTGTTGCTGGAGGTTTCTTCTGAATGTTTATTTTTCATGGTTACAGAAACAGATATTCCTACAACTTTCTTATTTCCATACTTAGCGGTAAATACCAAAAGTAATTTAGAAACGCTGGTAAGTATTTTTGTATCTCAGACACAAAGTTAATACGTTGTAACTTGTTTCCGAATCGTTTGTGCCATGCGTGTTTTTTATAAAAGCACACAAAGATAGGAGTTACGTCTGTTATAACTACAAACGCCTTTGGATTAAATACAAACTGTCATTTAAAAAAGAAGAAGAATTATATGCTGATTTTTTCCATGGTCTATTTTAGAAACATTTTTTGTGAATAACCCCATGCAATACACGTGGTCGACCTTGTATAAAAGAAAAATGCAAAAAATTAAAAATAATGCTTTAACATGATAATTCGACAATATTAAGTTGTTCCTTCAACCAGGAGGCCAAGAGCCACTATACAGTTGGCCAAGGCCGACTAGAGGGGGGGGGGTCAGCCGGGACTAATTCCCGGGGCCCGGGTTCAAAAGGGGGCACGGCAGCGGTGGTGTTTGTTGACACAAGATGGGAGGACGTGCTTACTTGAAGACCTTTTTTTTAGAGAAATTCAAGTAGAAGAGGAGAAATGTTTGCTTGAGGATTTTTTTTTAGAAAAATTGAAGTATAGGAAGAGGAGAAATTTTTGCTTGAAGACCTTTTGTTATTTTTTTATAAAATTGTCGCGGGACCCGATCTGGAGAATTGTCCTGGGGCCCGGTCTGGCTCTCGGCGGCCTTGCAGTTGGCAAATTGCGGCAATTTTCCTTACTGCAATTCGTATTATACTTCGCAAATTACCGCAAAAAGTTAGCAAACTTAATAAGTCACTAAACATGTACACCAACTTAGGGGCCTATTCAGTAACTCTGAACGACGTCGTTAATAGACGATAATCGTTCACAGACGACTTTTCTTATTCAGTAGACAACGATTGTCGTTGAAAATAGACAAATATGGTTGTAAAATTGTCGTTCATCAACGATAGCCACAGAGCTGTCGTTAATAATATGAAGTGTCGTTATAGTAATTTTTCCATTCCCTCTCATTTTTCATTGTGAACCAGGATGTGTTCTAAATAATAAAAGCACTTTTTTACAAATTTTACAACTAAATTGCCATCTAATACCTAATACAGCAAGTACAATTTGTAAGGAATTTTTTTCTAATTTATTTAATTATTTTAAAAATAAATCGGATTCAAAGTTAGGATTGCCCATTCAACCATTTACTATTGGATTCTTATTAACAGTGCTGTTCCTAAAGTAGCACTACGAAACAGTAACAAAACCTATATTACGGAAGTACCTATAATACTTCTCCGTAACCTACACAAATTTGGTCTGTCTTTCAAATCCAATAAAAAATACAACTTGTATTGTTCTCGAGTTGTTTTTTGTATTCTTTTGGAATAGTTCTCAGTTTTTTTTAATATATCCATACTCATTTAAATAAACCCTACATACAATACGACCAGCAAAAATTGCCCGCGAGAAACAGAATTCCTACGAATCGAGAATCGACCCCCTGATCGTGTTGTAGGTTAAGAACAATAATTAATATATTCTGAAAAACAAATGAATATATCTACTGGTAGAATTTTTATTTTACGTTCCAAAAAAATCTCAAATATACCGGGTGTTCAAATTAAAGGGTTACAGTTAAATACCGAATTTTATAAAAAAAAAACAAAGTTTTATAGCTTTTTTGGGTGTTACTCAATAAGTAGAAATCCAATAAAAAAATGTTTCCGTTAGAAGTTTCTTATTATTTTATGAAAAAATAGGGTTCCAATTTGAAAAAAAAATCCACCTCGATATGGCCATATTATGGTCAGCTATAAAAACATTAATTTAGCCAAAATGTTTCCCCTAAAAACTATAAAACTTTGGTCTGATACTTTTTTTTTATAAAATGCATATTTTTGGCGATATTTAACTGTAAAACTTTAATTTAAACACCCGGTATAATCATCAACATACGTTCTTTTATCACAAAACACTAAATTATAATACCAACTTACTAGAAATCATCGTTCAGATTTGGTAACTAGAAACAACGTAGCGACTTTGTTATTGAATAGAGTTTCAAAAATTATCGTTATAAAAGTCGTTGGTTGAACTGTCGTTAGCTTAACGATGTCGTCCATAAACGATAAATTACTGAATAGGGCCCTTAGTTATGGAAACAGGCTCACCAATATACCAAGCCAATTATGAAAAACATGCCATTTATCTAATGCATAATTACATAAAACATACATCATTAAGAATTCTTTCTTCCTTCCATATTCCATAACACAAAACATGTTAAAAATGTCAGGAATTTTTAAACTAGTTGGCAACACTTCCCAAGTAACACCCATGGTACCAGATCCATTCGCTTTAGGTTTTGCTACAAAGCCTTAGTTCCTTAGGTACACCCCGGTACTAATATTGCTACTTATTGGTTCTTTTGAAGTAACTGTTACTACACCGATACCATTTATTGGAATTGCCACTAATATGCCTAAATAAAGTAACTAGATACAAAGAGTGGCAAAAAGGTCCCAGAATAGTTCGAGTCACCATCACATGGAACTTTAAAGTATCGTGGCATTTTAGTGGTAACAAAGGTAGATAATTAGTTCCTGTTGGTCCCCTCGCAGTTGGTTCTTCACAGTTTTCGCAACTATCTAATTTTGACTTAAGGCCACTATAGAGTTTCAGAAACTATGATTTTGCAACTTTATAGTGCCAATCTTTGTCGTTCTGTTTTAAACCGGTGATATTTACCATTCTAGTTTGGCTTCTTTAGTAATATAGTTAATATTCACGAATATTACCAGTGCGTCTTTGTATATTGTCAATTTTATTTAATCCAATTTTAGTATTTTATGTATTATGTATTTTAGTAATATTATGTATTTTAGTCCCGATGGAACATTTTAGGTAAAGTATTTTAAGTTTTTTTTTTTATAAAAAACTGAACTAATTTACTTAACCTGGGCGGCCTGGGGCCGTCGAGGGTTGCTTCGCAAAAAAATATACAAAAATGAGAAAAATAAAAAACTTAACTAAGTTACCTAACCTGTGCGGCCTGAATCCATTTAAATTTAACTGATTGCTCTCGCACAGGTTAGGTAAATTAATTATTTTTTTTATTATGTTTTTATTTCTTTTTTTATTTCTTTTTTTAATTCTTTTTTTTTTCATTTTTTGGATATTTTTTTGCGAAGCAACCAGGGATATCTCTAGGCTCCACAGGTTAGGTAAATTTTTTTTTTTTAATTTGTTATAATATTATGTATATTTGGTTTTTTGATCAATTGCTTTTTTATCAACTCTATTTTCGATCAATTTTCTTCTCGATCATTGTTCTTTTCGATAATTTTTTTTTAATCATTTTTCCTTTCGATCGTTTTTTCGATCAAATGTTTTCAATCAAATGTATTCGATCAAATGTATTCGATCAAATGTTTTCGATCAATTTTGTGGCTCAACATCGGGTCTGTTTTTTATATCTCGTTTTAGCAATGATATCCCACGTTTCAGCATTTTTTTTATTAGAAAGACAATCTATAGTGGTAGTATCACAAAACGATATCGTAATAATCCCCAATCTAATAAATGCCACAAAACATAAATACTATTTATTGGCAATTCGATATATTTCTGATGAGTTTGACTTTTTTAAGTAGAACAAAATGCACGATGCAAAATTATTGCCAACAATTGCATAATCATTTTTTTTTATGGTTGAAAACCAATAGACAACACGGAAGTTCTTGGTCACGTTTTTTTCCAATAAAACTTATATCTGCTATCTGATGATGACCACGTATGCATTGTTATGTGTACCGTTATTTTAGTTAAATATCATGCATATTTATTATCTAAGTTAAATAATTTTCTAACCGTACATTTATAATTCTAATTTCAACACATTGTATCTCTAAAATCATATTCCACGAAAACGCTGTTTTACATGGTGTAAATAGCTAGCGATAGTATGTACTAAAGGCGCCCATAAGGGGAACGAGTACCTCATTCAAAAAATATGCAATACCTAGTCATACCTATTACTTAATAGAGTAAGTAATTCATACGATTTGATACATCATGAATTCATGAATCATCATCTTTTACCTACTGGCATTCAAATATCTACTAATAATGTTTACTGAATATTTTACTGTATATTTATTTTAACCGTCTTTTTTAATAGAAGACCTTTAAAATTATCTAAAACATTGAATAAGAAAGTTATCCATATCTAAAATGTGGTATGTCCGTTAAATAAAGGAAAAACTCAGTCTTAACCACACGCTAGCTTCATTTGTTCACTAAGTTTATTTGTGGTTTCCTTCAGATCTTTACTATTTTTTTTTTTTTTTTTTTAATTATAGAAAATATATAAATTGTGAATTAATCATTTACCATAATATTGTATAAAACAATTTTTCAACTGCATTGTTCAGCATTCGTTCAACATACTTTTTCTTACAGGCCTGATGATGGCAACTGGCCGAAACCAGTCGGTTCATCCCTGCTAATAATAAAAAAATTGTGGTTTAGACTTTGTTTTTTCTTTCCTTCCATTATAAAATTGTTTCAGCAAAGGTCTTTGAATAATAAATATTCAAACCTATTTATCTTTAAATAAAAATGACGCCCTTGTTTCATTTCCACCCTTACAACGTGTACGTCGTCAAATATTTGTAATATATTATGCAGATATTCTGATTGTTTCCTTAATTTAATTTAAGTACCTACAAAAACTAGTCAGTTGATTTAAAAAATGTAAATGGGTTGTTCAGAGTGAACCCCCTTTGAGTAAGAAAATTTAGTTATACAGATCTGTATGTGTAACGTGTGGAGGGTGGGTTAACCCCCGGTACTAGGGCCTCACTAAGTACATTGTGCATCCTCCTTAATTGGTAGGCACCTCCTAGATCCTGAGCCAGCTTACATATTAATGTAGTTGACAACGTCGCCAAGAGGTACTTCCTAAGGGTACAAATATAGTGAAGCGGCAAGGGTAGAGGCACGCGGCAAGAGGGCGATTCTTATATCGTACTATATTTTTAATTGATAGGTATAATCTATACATAGTCAATTCGAACAGCTAAATAAAAGACTCATGATAAATTTACTAGTTAATATCATAAAATTGATGATTAGACCTCTTATGAATTTCTTATCTCTCACTCCTGTATGTCGGCAGTATCTAGTCGAACAAATAATATTGCATGGACACACAAACAAAATTTGAAGGTCAAAAAATGCCGTGTCCACTGTAAACACCGTTATTTGCATTTTTGGGTAATTTGTCAGTGCTGTGGCTTGAGTAAGAATTTATAAAATTGGTTTATTCTGCGTTTTTGGGAATTTTGGTGAGTGGCTTGCATTTGTGTCGTATTTTTCCAAATTGTTTTCTTGTGGTTATTATTTAATCAAGATGGCGTTGTGGAGACATTTTCTTGATGTTTCTGATGTTGGAACAGATAATGTTGAAGGCTTGGCTGAAGATAATTCTATGGCGGAGCCGTCAAAATTTTTAAATAAAGACTTGGATCCTCAAACCCAAAGACTTCTTTTAAATATTTACACTGGCTTGAATAGTGAAATGCATGGATCCTCAAAAAACGAAATTTTAAAAAGGATTTGTGAGGTGATTAAACTCTCTCGTACAATTTATACTCTTGTTAGAACAGGAGATGTCATTGATCATTCCGTAAAACGAAAAAGAGATAATCAGAAGCTTAAGAAGGTTGATAATGCCTACAAAGATGTTATAACCCGAGTTGTACACAAGTTTTACGAAGAAAACAAGGTTCCAACTTTAGAAATGGTTCGTAACAAGTTGCGTAATATTTTGCTAGATTGTGGCTTCAAGTACAAAAAATTAAATAAAAGAATGGTCATAATGGATTCATCTCGCATCGTAGCGTGGCGGTAGGAGTATTTACGAACAGTTGAGCAATACCGTCAATCAAAAAGATATAGTGTACCTTGATGAAACTTGGTTCGACACACATGATCTTGTTAAAATATGGTTGGGTGGATGAAGGTATAAGTGCTCTCTAAAGGGACCTTGTTCTCGCGGTAAACGAGTTATCATTCTACACGCAGGCAGTAATAAGGGTTTTGTTTCTAATGCTCTTCTATTGTCAGCTAAAAATATAAAACAGTCATCTGCTGACTACCATGAAGATATGACCGCCAGTCTCTTTGAAAAGTGGTTTAATGAACATCTGCTGCCAAACCTTTCCCCAAATTCTGGTGGATAAATTCATAGATACATATTTAAAAACTTATCAGAATATTTTTTTAGTTTCTGGAACAGGTTATGAAATTTTCACACCTTACTTTTTATTTCATTTACTGGATGTACCTTATATTGTCTACTGCTTAGCAGTAGTAGGCGTAGTGCTGGATTATCAAACAAAATTTAATCTTTGCTGTCTAAAAACATCTTAACAACTAAAAAGTAACTAGTAAATTATACGAAATTCATACATACCTCGTTTGGTTAACTCTTTAGATCGTCGCGCCACTATAATCGTGTATCTCGTGCGGTACCTACCGCTACCCTCGCCGCTTCACTATATTTGTACCTTTATATCGGCCAATTCTCGTCGAACACAAATATTCTAATAAATGAGAGCATTAGGCAATCGTGGAGGATGCGCATGGTCTCATTTTCTTGTTGATACCCCCTGCAGAGTGCGGATTTTGACAACCTCATGCAAATGAGATGGTTCCGTACTTGGCAAGGACCAGTTCAGAATGCTTGTAATCAGGCGCAGATTCTAGTCTTCTAGTGTTGTCAGGCAACTCTTCAGCTTATAGTTTCAACCCATCTTTCCTTGCATTTCACAAGGGATTGTCCTTTGTCACTATTGATATTGTCAGTCCAAAAGAAGGGCCAGGTCCAAAAAGTATTTGGTTGACTGTCTTCTTGGCTAGTGATTCGATGTAGTGTGATATGGTGTGACCTTTGATCCATCTGAAGGTGGCCACATTGTTGATAGATACTTTGACCAAAGCCTCGTGACATTCTAGTACTAACCTTAAGTAAATTCCTGGGTGCCTGCTATTTGTATAGATGAGCATGTTCCTTCCAGTGATATTGTTTCTAATAATTTCTTTTGCTGCTGTAAGAATCCCCGAGAGCTCGGTTTGAACTACACTGGCACTATTGCTCACAGCCCTTTTTGTATTTAGGTTTAAGGATCTGGAGTATATTCCACAACTTGAGCCTTATCTTATTTTAGAACCGTCGCGTCGGATTGTAGATATGGAAGATATATGTGAGATAGAGTCCATGATTGCTTAAAGCAGTGGGTAGTTATGAAGATATTGCCGTATATTTTTTTGTTCTTTTGTCCCCTCTTTTAATTACAAATTAAATGCGTTTGTTAGTTTGCCTGTGCTAATTTGTAGTAAATATTATAGCAATTAAACAAATTGCTTTTCATTTCTTCTAAAATGACGTTTGCCGAAATTAAGACTTTTCGCTCTACTGATTATTAAAGAGTTACGAAAAGTGATCAGACAAGTTACTATCCTATAATTATTAAGTGTTATTTTTAATGTAATAAACATCCTAATTTCCTGAATTCTAAACTGAACTGTGGCTAATACGGGAACAAAGTTAGTTTATAGAATTCTTGTCTGAATAAATATTGATCTTTACTCATTTATGCTTTTTCTGAATAGCAGTTAACCATACTTAGAGACGGAATTTCACAAAACCGACTATATTAACAGAAAGATCTCAAAAAAATGTGTTTGATGGTATATAAAAGTAATTTTTCAAGTTTGGCCGACTTATCGGGTTTTGGCTCTGAACTCTACAGTTAAAAATTGACAATGCATTCATTAGTTAGATAGAATATAAATTTCTCAAAATGGTTCTCATCCGTAACTAAATAAATAAACAAATCTTCACTAAATTTAGATACGTTTAAAACCAGATTTCATTCGATATCCCTTGTCTCACAAATATAAGGGGAACTATCAGGTGAGGGGTGTTAAAATTGAGGAATTTAATTTTTATATCGTAGTAGGTACAGCTTAGCACAAAAGAACTACTCATTTCAAAGCTGTGTACCGCATTATTCAAATAAATAATCCTTTTATTTTGTATTTTAATAAAGAAATATATTTGAATAGCTTCTATTCTTATTTTTTTTTTAAACCAGA
The DNA here is from genome assembly GCA_927349885.1 of Psylliodes chrysocephalus. Taxonomy (NCBI): domain Eukaryota; kingdom Metazoa; phylum Arthropoda; class Insecta; order Coleoptera; family Chrysomelidae; genus Psylliodes; species Psylliodes chrysocephalus. The sequence continues at coordinate 92,129,014 of OV651813.1, forward strand.
TGTGCGACCAGTATTGAAAACTTATGAGCTTTTCTTTTCAATTGATGAACCGATTTAATCATATCTCTTGAATTGTTATTAACTTGCATGCAAGTTATTCAAACTAATTTGTGCCTTGAACTAGTCAGAAACTTGCCAGGTCGCGACCCTTTTTTACAATTGACAAGATGCCAAGTAACCTGCGACTACATTACATTTAAATGACATTTTCAATAAAGGATAAAGAAGACACATTAAAAATAGATATTTCAGAATATAACTCCAACGTAATATTTATTTGTATGAAGATGACCGCATTTGAAAGGCTGGATTATCTCCTGAGTTTATTTAATAAACTAATTAAAGAATAAATTATTATTTGTGTAACCACCTTCAAAATTTGTGAGTGTTTGTTACAGCACAGCCATAATATCGGTCTGACAGAAGATACCTTGTGTCGATTCTGTCAGGAAGAGGAGGAAACTGTAGAACATGTATTGTGCTACTGCGAAAGCCTAGCAAGACTGAGAAGAAAAACCAAGGGCAACTAGCTTCCTAGTCTAAGGTACTCTACATAGTGTGTTTCTTTGTTTAAATATGAAGAAATGATGCAAATCCACTCCCTCTCTTCTTCTCGGAGAACTACAGCAGAAATTTATTTTGAATGGATCCAATGTGCCCAGTATCTTATTATCTAGTTTATCTTCAGATTCCTCTACCATAAAACAGAGTTTCTCAAACATGGTAATTTTTTAAGATGTACTTTCTGACGTCAGTTTTTCAGCTTAGATACAAATGCCCCAAAAATTGTTTTGAAATTATTCGATATACATTTCCTTCCTTGAAGTTTCAGATTCATCTTATTTACCTGGTCTAAGATGTCTGCTGAGTAAACAACTCTTTTTTGCCATGCTATGAAAGCAGCCCACAAGATCATGTTTCCTTGCACTTCTACTTTCATAATTTAGCTCAAATACATGATTTACAGTATAGAAAAGAAGCTTATAATCAGAATTCATTTCTTTACAAAATCATCAGAATGAATATAATACAATAATTCGCAATAAATGCATACATGTGAAATTTTATTAAAAATGATTTCAATTAAAAATAACATGGTGACCCCTAGAAAACTCATTGAGAACACCTTGGGAGTCGAGACCCATAGGTTGGGAACCACTGGTCTAATCCTAATTTCGAAGGGGTCCAGAGACTCCAGACCCCCTCAACCACTCCCTGTATTCGACCTTGTTTTCAGTACATGCACACAAACGTCTGCTTTATTTTTTACGTAGTTATTGCAATAAGAATGTGGTAGCCTTAATTGCCAATTAAAATCACGAATATAAAACGATTCATCAATTGTGAAACAATATAACATAATTTGCAAAGATTACAAACGATTATACATAGTTTATTACGATTTTTATCTAATGGTTATGGATGATACAATCATAGACACGTAAATGTTGTACCAGGAATTGCTCCATTAAGTCAGAAAGTAAATATTAATGTAAATAGTAATTAATACTGAATATATTATAAATCAATACTGAGTAAGACATTTTATTTATTTGATTTATTATCATCAGAATGTCGCCTTAGCTATCGTTCCAACCCAAAATTATTATTATAGCTTTCTCAAAAATTAAATCACTACACGAGTCATCTAGATTTATTAAGTATGTCTGCTCTTCAAAAAGTTATATTGACGAGTTAATGAAGAATACATTACTGGCTCCATAGTTGACTGTAAAAACTTACCATCTATCTCATCGCTAAACATTTTAAAAATAATCTGAAAACATCAATACGGTGTCCATAAACCTCAAAACTTAACTTTAATTACTGTAACAATATAATAACAAATGTGAAAAAAAAATAAGTTGTTATTCTAAGTTAAATCCAAAGTTTTTCATTTGTTAAAATTTATAATTTGTTAATCAATTTCTCATTCAATTAAATTGTCTTATTTATAATACTATTTCATAAAAGCCGTAGAAAAAGTATCTCCCACGAATGATCATGCTGCAATTATCATATTAGTAAGAAATGAGTACAATTTTTTGCTCGTTAAATAATATACTGTTGTGTAACAAGTGTGAATATGATGATCATATCGTACGAAGATAAATCGTCTAAGTACGATAGGTAATTTTGTCACTAATCAGCTTGAAACCTGCCATTCTAAGAAAAAAGAAATACTTTGTGTAAAAGTTTTAACATTATATAAATGCTATCCACAAAAAATATTTAATGGATGATGACCCTCATAATAATGGCATTTTGTGAAATTATGACAAATAGAATTTATAAGGAATCTTACTTATCTACTAAACATCTGTTTAAGTAATGACTTTACTATTTTTTTTAAGGAAATTCTATAGAAAAGAATGTTGATAAAATTGGATCAATCCAAAACGTAATTTATGTCACAATGCAAAAGAAAATAATAAAGGGTGTATCTTATAGTGGTACCCGATGTTTTTTTCAAACAACCAGGTGACAGATCGCCATGTTTATTAATGTTTTAGAAACGTCAGTCCAGTACAATTTTAACAATGAACCACCTTACACCACAACAACGTGCTGAAATTGTAAAAATTTATTTTCAAAAAAACTCCTATTGCGTGCCATGTTCCCGAATCGATTGATATCGAAATACGGCGATTTCGACTGGCCGGCTCATTCACCAGATTTGACCTCACCTGACTTTTTCCTGTGAGGATACCTGAAGGAAAAGATTTATGCCGATAAACCAGCCACTCTTCAACAACTTAAGGCCAACATACGCCGAGAAATCGCTGCCATTCAACCCGAAACTCCAAAAAGTGATGGAAAATGCCAAAAAACGGACCGATTTATGTGTGGCGTCCGGAGGTGGCCACTTGGCCCATGTCATCTTTAAAAAGTGACCAAATAAATTGTAATGGATCCAATTTCAATAAAAAAAAAACATTTATTACAAAAAATTCACTGTTTCTCAAATTATTAAAAAAAAACTTCGGATACCACTATAAGATACACCCATTATTCTAGTTTTAGTGTCAATTCTATACCTATATATTATTTATCCTATACCTAAACAAAAACTTATTAATATGATTGGTTCAGATTTATTAATTACTAATGTTAAACTTTATTTTCGTTTTTTTTTATGTTTGAAACCTAACAACACTGAACATCTTGTATATACGTTAAAAAATTTAGGAACACCTAAAGCATGCCCACATATCCTTCTCTTACAATAGTTCATTTTTTATTTTCATCTTTTACAACTGTCCCAAAGAACATCTATTTATTATTATTAAAAAGGTTTTACACAATGAAACTTTCGCAATTATTAGGTACATCCTCTGCCACCTTAATGTTCCGACTTTCGTAACAACATCCACTGCCTTATATGCATCAATGCTAAACTGCTTAAAAGAAACTCGTATTGCATATTATTGACGTAACATGAAGAAATACCAAACTCTTATTCACAGAGTGTTTTGGAAACAATGCAGAAAGCAGATCATCTTCAATAATTAAACAGTGGGTTTTAACATAAATAGAAGAAAAAAGGCCCCTTTCTATGACAATTTCATTTACACGAATAATTGGGAATGAAAAAGTAGCTCTTTAGCGTTATTTAACTGAAAATTAATATTAAAGAATGAAGTTATTCAAATTCAAATCAAATCAAATTTATTTTGTTTAAATATTAAAATACATTACCTAATAGTAGACAGACAGTTATTTAAAGACGTCTGATTGAGCATCGAATATAGGCATTTCTGCCTGCTTTGCTTCTACTCAATCAATTATGTACATTTTTTTAGACAGATATTGGAGTATACTTATAATTTATCACTTAACAAAAGATATAGACCGTCAGATAGTGACAGGTTTAGGTGCCCCATTTTCGCATACAAGCCTCGAAAAGTGTTAATGAAAGTAAATTTACGAGTGGCTCCTGGGGATAACACATGGAAAATTGGATTTTCACCAACAAAAATGAAAGGTTATTTGTTGCCCATATTTCCACGCAAGCCGTTTTCACTATATGAATAATTAATAGAACTTCGGAAAACCAAAGGCTTTAATGTTGCAAGTGGCTAAAGGGTTGAAATAAGGGCGTAATCTTCTAAGGAAAAATCGAGATTTTACCAGATTTTTCCACACAAGCCCATCGAATGTATGAAAACGTACATCGTCACTAGTCCGAAAAATATATTTTCTTGAATAACCTGAATGTATAAGTACGTTTTGGAGTCGAATTTTCCATGTGTTATCCCCAAGAGCCACTCGTAAATTTTCTTTTACTCTACTTAACATCGATGTACTTTTCAACCCTCTTCGAGGCTTGTATGCGAAAATGGGGTACCTAAATCGGTCACTATCTGACGGTCTAATACAATATTGAAAAATAAGAACAGGAGACGAAGAAATTGGACGGAATAAACAGATAAATAAAAAATAAATAGTACCTTAGGAAAGGCAGACAAGAACGATTAATTGCGTGTTTCTTATGGCTTTGATACTGTAACGTTTGTTTAATTTATTTACAGTTTATTTATTTAAAACACTTTATTTACAATTTATTTATAACGTAAATTGAAACTTATCTATTGACAAAGTCGCGGCTATTTATATAAAAAGGAACCAATCCAGCTGGAAGAATCTCGAAGCTTCGCGAAGTGCTTGCCCTATGCGTCAGCGGCATACCTTGAAGATTCCGGTTTCGACCAGATTTCAAGGTCGCGCTCTAGATAGAGTCGGCTCATGCGCATTGTGTTGTCTCTATAATTTTAATAGTAGTGTTAATTGCTCCACCCCATGTTACTATGCAATATGTAAATATAGAGTTCACTAGGGAATTATAAAGTATCATTATATTTTTCGTCGAAAGAATGTTTTTGTATCAAGTGATCGTTTTTTTGGCAGTCTCTAGTATGCGGTTGGTTAACGATTGTTGAATTAAACGTAATGTATTTTGTTTTCAAAACATTTAAAGTTAGTAAATTATTATTTAACCATAAACTTATCTTTCTCAGGGCCGTTTCTGTATTGAGTTTAACCTCTTCCCATTATTTTCCAGCGAAAATAATTAACGTGTCATCCGCATAGCATGTGATATTACCAGAGAAGTTATCAATTTGTGTAATATTATTCATATAAACAAGAAACAAAATTGCACCCAATACTGTTCCTTGTGTGACTCCCATCTTTACTACTGATTTAGAACTCCCAGCATTGTCAATTTTTACGCTCTGGGCTCTATTTGATAAATAATCCCCAGTGAGCCTCAATGCTTATGGGAAACGGTATCAAATTTTAAATTTAGACTTTAATCCATCATGCGGTATTTTGAGCATAGTCGGAACATCTGGGGGTACCTTATAGATGGTCGTTTTTTCTACTTTATGAAATATGCCTGTTATTTACGATTGAAGAAAAAATATCTTCAAATAAAAGTTGCTTGTTATATTATTCTATATAATTTTTGTTCCATACATAATTTTCCTAAAATGGCCCGTACTTGAGAAATTTGACAAAATGTAACAAATTCAAATTTTTAGAAAAATTGTTCAAATAAAAATTGTTTGTGATGTCATTCTCCATAATTTTGAAGATAAAAGACGGATAAAGAGAAATACACCAAATTTTAAATTTCAGCTTTAATCCATCCTGCGGTGAACTGATTAATTTTTGGGGTACTTTATAGGAGGTCGTTTTTTACTTTATGGAATATATCTGTTATTTACGCTTAGAGAAGAAAATTCTTCAAATAAAACTTCTTGAAATGTTATTCTCTATAATTTTTTTTATGCACTACCATAGATTACATATAGGGACAAATACTAACAAGGACAACCCTGTTTTTTTCTGGAATTTTCAGGGGATAATATCCGTAAATAAACAAAAACACATCTACAAACTCCTCTAAAATTATTGATTCAAGACAACGACAACCCCTTAATAATCCCGGAATGATAAGGAGTGAGGGGGCTATGTTAAGCAATCAAAATAATTATAATTTGCAGCATCTCAAGGGTGAAAGCATCGCCATAGCCCATGAGGGTTAATTTGTATTGTTGAGCTGTAAAATAATGTATAGGTGAATAAAATATTTTAAATAAATAAATGTTCTATGCATACTTTTCCTAAAATGGTCCGTATTCGAGAAATTTGAGAAAAAATGTAAAATTTAAATTTTTAAGAAATTTGTTCAAATAAAAATTGTTTGCGATTCTTTGTATATAATTTTTGTTAAATATATGATGGAAAAATGGAAAAATTTGAGGAAAATCGTAAAATTTTAATTTTTCAGTATTTTCGTTGGCAACTAATATATATAAAAAAAATATTTCGAATAAGTGGAAAATGTATGTTCATTCTCTAAACCTTACAGGGGTGATACAATAAGTTGTACAAAATAACCGGGAAAAGCCTGTAATAAATAAACAGGAAAGTCATGTGTTGGATCCATCAGATTTTTGAATAATCGTTTCCTGCTTCAGCGAATTTATTTTGATAATAGTATTTTTTTTATTATTAAAGAATGAAGTTTGTTTCTATAATTTTTATACTGGTTTTCAGGTTCTAGAGTATATTTTTTGTGAGTTTCCTTTTTAGACAGTCTCTTTTTTTATTGAAAGTATTAAACCTGCTGTTATTCCGGGTTTTAGTTTAATTATATTTTTTTTTTACTGTATTTTTGAATTTGTTGATTCAGCTTATTGAAAAATAAATCGTATGCTAGTTGTAAATCAGCCGTAGATTATCAAAATTTATCATGGTCACTTTGTTTTTAGATTGGGTTTCCCCATTTTTTTTATTGAAAATCCCTTTTTCGGACTACTATCTTTGTGGTAACTCAATTTTTGCGATTTCTGTTATAAAGTTTCACTTACGGCCGTTCAAAAGACAAAAAAATACAAAATAAATATTAATTTTCAAATCAAGGGGGTGGGTGACTAAGTGGTAGAGTCTCTGCCTGCGGATCCAAGGGTCCCAGTTTCGAATCTCACCGTTGGCCGGGATTTTTTATTTAATTTAATTATTTAAAATTAATTCTGATACCTTGGTAGGATTCCCCACTTGACCATTCACTGTTGGGTTCCAATTAACAGTGCTGTTTCTAAAGTTACGCTGGGAAACAATAACAAAGCCTACACAGAACACGAGACGAGATAACCTTAGCAGTTGAAGCCGAGACACACCAACAAAAAATTTTCAAATCAAATAACACATCAAAATTCATAAACATTATGTACTCGAATTATTCTAATTAATATTAAATGTAAATATCATAATTAATAACAAGCCATCGAGAAAAATCATAAATGGAGTTGGCAGTGAAATTTAAATGTTTTGGGTTAAACTTTAACCACGTCTACAAAATGACATTTGCAAACAAAGTCTCGAAATGGTAATGTTACAAGAAAAAGAAACGAATAATTAAAAAAAAAAACTACAGAAACAGTTGAAAATGTTGTCTATTTACGTTTAAACAAGAATCAATTATTCTCTGCAATCCAACAAAAACGTTACCCAACATTTGGAGTGAGTTGTTATCTATTCGCAATTTTCTGTTATGCGATTTCTCAGTTCTTCCAGATTTTGAATTAGCATTGTTATTTAATTTTAGTTAAATGTTTAGGTAAAATTCAAGATTTTTTTTCTCTTTAGTGGCCTGTCAGTCAGACAATTGCACGCTTTGTTATTCCTTATTTTTAATCAGAGTAGTATCCGAGTAAGGTCAGTTAAACATTATTGTTTCCATTTACCGCACTTAATGGTTTGTACAATTAATTAGTATAAACAGGTGTTTGTAAGTATTCATGCACTTCGTAGTAGCGTTATTAGACCTGAATATTGTAATGAAAACGATTCATACTCATACGAACTTGGAATAAATTAAACTTCCACACTTCCAGGAAGTCACCATACCTATTAAGAATTTTTAGTGGTTTCTAATCGTCTAAATTTTATTATATTATACAGTTAAATAAACATCGATTTAGTTATTTGGTAGGTACATGAAATACGGCTTTTAATAATCAGGACACCTAATAATAACGGCTATAGGCTATAGGTATAATACAAAACTACATGTCTTTCTCAACAATTAATTGTTGATTAAGAGATGAGGTATATTTCCTTATTTGATAATTCTGATAACACAAAGTTATTCACTTATCCTTATCCTTAGCTGATAGCACAAAGTAGTTATTAATAAAATTATTTTAATAAAATAAACTGATTAAATAATAACGATTGTAACTGCCCCTTGATAGAAAAAGCTTCTCAAATTAAATATCTAGGTGTAATACTTGATCAATACATACGTTGCTCTGAACATATTGTCCATGTTAGTAATAGACTGAGAGCCCCAATGCACAAATTTTATGTTCTCCGGGATATTCTTTCAAAGAAAAATATAATGATACTTTATAACTTCCTACCTTCCTAGTGGAATCTATAGTAAGGTATTGCATAGTAGCATGGGGTGGAGCATTTAACACCACTATTAAAATTGTAGAGACAACACAAAATATTATTTTAAAAATTATCCTAAAAAAAGAGAGACTATTTTTTACAAATAAATTGTACGATGAATCGAACATACTAAACGTCAAATTACTTTTTGCTTATCAATGTATAATGAGAATAAATACCAATGCTGAAAATTTTACTCAAAAAAATACCCGCTTAACACGCTCAGTCGCTAATATGGAGATTCCTTAGTCAAAGGTCATTATCATTCTTTGGCCCAATTTTTTTAACATAATTTCGATACACCTCAGGTAAATAATTAAAACAATAAAGTTTAAAATTGAAATAAAAAATATTTAATAACAAAAAAAAATTACGATCTAATGATAACATAGTATAAATAAAAAACATATCAAAAGCCAAAAGGCACATGCGCTTCGCCGTTTTTGTCTACTTTTCCTAGGGTATTTTTTATTTATCTTCTTATTTATCGGTTTATTCTGTCGAATTTCTTCGTCCCTTGTTCTTATTTTTAAATATTGTATCTTTTGTTAAGTGATAAATAATAATTATATATAAAATTCAATACCTGTCTCTAAAAACAGGCAGAATTGCCTAGGTTCGATGCTCAATCAGATGTCTTTAGAAAACTTTTTTTTTTATATAACTATTTTTTTTTTACTATTAGGTAATGTATTTTAATATTTAAACAAATAAATTTGATTTGATTTGAAATTATCCAGAAAAAAGCTGTCATTTTAATTTTATAAATTACTTATAAAACTAATTAAAAATGGGTAGTAGTGTGTTATAGCCATCAGGGCCGCCAAGAGCCAGGTCGGGCCCCGGGACAATTTTGCAGGTCGGGCCCTGCGACAATTTTATCAAAAAAATTAGGCTCTCTCAAGTAAAAAATTCTCAACTTCTTGTCCTTTTTAGTGAAATCTCTAAAAAAGGTCTTCAAGCAAAAACTTCTCGTTCCTCTTTAATGAAATCCCTTAAAAAAAAAGGTCATCAATCTAAAACTTCTCGTCCTCTTTAGTACAATCTCTAAAAAAAAGTCTTCAAGCTAAAACTTCTCGTCCTCTTTAGTCCTCCATCTTGTGCAACGGTATAAACGTCTTCACACCAGAGCTGCCGGGCCCTCCTTATGCCGCTGCCGGGCCCCCACTTGAGCCTGGGCCTCGGGAATTAGTCCCGGCTACCCCCCTCTTGTCGGCCCTGATAGCCATAGACAAAGAATAGATCAACTCGAAAGGAATGCTCATTTCCTATTCGTATCATTTGCAACATTCGCCAGCGGCTTATGCTAAAATATCATACTAGTAGGAAATGAGTCCAATTCCTTACTTGTTAAACACTATACTATTACTCTAAAGGTAAAGGAAAGTTAAAATATAAAAAATAAACGATATTTTAATTTTGATAGCAAAAATATTAGTGGCTAATGGCCATTATAATAATAATAATACTCTCCCTAATTCACTCCCTTACGAGTTAATGTTTAACCTAAAAGCTGAGCTTGTCCGTGGAAGAGACAGCTATTATTATTTGTCGTGGCGCCCCAGGGCGACTTAAAGATAATTGATGGTTTCATTTGACTTACATGTGCGGAAAACCCGGAAAACCCTACCAACCATCATCGAAACGGTAACACATTTCTATTTGTATAATCTGAATGTCATATCAAACGAAAAATCAGCTAGATAAAGAACTGGAAAGGTTTATAGTTGAAATCCAGCAAGCTATATGGAGGAACACACCAAAAGTAAGAAGATTAACAGGTGGAAAAAATATATCCTATCGAGATAAGAGAACTGGTAGCAGAAAAAAGAAAACTAAGAAAGAAATGGCAGATGACAAGATCACCAGAAGATAAAAACATATTAAATAGGGCTACCCAAAGACAGAAAAAAATTCCTAAATCACAAAAAAGAATCCTTCAACAGATACCTAGTAGGGCTAACAGATGATAAAGAAACTGATTATTCGCTCTGGAAGGCAACTAAAAAGATGAAAAATTCGTGTAAACACTGTCCTCCTATCAGAATAGCAGATAAAAAATGGACAAGAGACAAGAAACAAAAAGCTGATATTTTCGCTGACCACCTACAAAAGACGTTCCAATTAGATGAAAGTCAAGACACTCCTAACGAGACGATCTATAATATGGAAAAACTTGAAATTAGGCTAGTTACTCCCAATGAAGTTAAGAAAAAATTCAGACAAACATCAACTCACAGAAAGCCCCAGGATATGACCTTATTACTAAAGAAATATTAAAGAAACTACCACGGAAGGCTATTGTTAAATTGACATGCCTCATAAATGCAACATTTCTCCTTAAATATATACCTGATGAAATGTCATCTTATAGACCTATATCATTATTACCGATAATATCTAAGTTATTTGAAAAACTACTACTAAAACGACTAAAACCAATAATTGAAAATAAAAATCTGATCCCTTTGCACCAATTTGGTTTTAGAAAAAAACACTCGACGATAGATCAAGTACACAGGCTAGCCGATATTATCGAAAAATATTACGAAGAAAAATATATATGCTCGGCTATACTTCTTGACGTAGCCTAGGCATTTGATAAAGTTTGGCTCGCTCGCCTGATAAGAAACTTGAAAAATGCTCCCTAGACAATATGTTGACATTCTACAATCATATCTAACGGGAAGAATGTTTAGAGTAAAGCAAGACGACGCATAATTTGAAATGAAAGAAATAAAAGCAGGTGTCCCACGAGGCAGTGTGCTAGGACCGGTTCTTTACTTGTTATACACCAGCGATATTCCTCAACAACCATGTGTTAAATGTTAAGAACTTATAGCGCCACCTTGCGGCAAGAGGCAGAACTGCAAGAGGTGCCATCTTGTGACTGGAAACAGCGCGTTCCTTGCTTTGCAGGAGTGTAAACATTGTTGTTGAACCTCTCGGCGAATTGAGTTAATTATAACGACTTTTTTGAGCTTTGATGATTGCTCGATATTGATTTCTTGTCTGGTCTTGTGTCCTGTATTGTATTGTAACAATTGTAACCATAATGATAATGAGTAACATTGATTGTAAAGAAGTTATTGTGTTTTCGTAATAAAGTTTGTTTTTAACCTGAGAACCTTTTTGTGAAAATTATTTTCAAGTTAACATTAAAATATCAACATTTGCGGATGACACTGCATTATTGGCAGTTGGACAAAAAAGTGGAAAATAAAAATAAATCAAACTAAATCAGTGCATGTTGATTTTGCTCTTCGACCAAATGAACAAAAGCAAATAAGAATAAACAATGACGTTATTCCGCATCACGATTCGGTCAAATACCTAGGGATAAACCTAGATGTAAGACTTAAATGGAAACACATAAAAAAGGGTAAAGAACTTGAATTTAAATTCAAAAAAATGTATTGGCTTCTAGGAAAAAAATACAAATTGTCAGTGAACAACAAACTGCAGATTTATAAAAAAATCCTAAAATCAATCTGGATTTATGGCATACAGCTATGGGGATGTACCAGCAAGAGAAATATCAACATGATACAAGTTTTCCAAAATAAAGTCCTAAGATGCATTGTTGATGCACCTTGGTTCAATCGAAACGATCTTCATAGAGACCTGAAGATGCTAACAATCAAAGAAGAAATAAACAGGTTTGCTGAGAAACATGAGGATCGACTCCACTCCCACGTCAACGAAGAAGCGCTGCAATTACTGGACAACTCTACACTCAACAGAAAGCTCAAACGGAAAAAGCCATTTGAGCTAGTGCAGTGAACGTTAATGGTAGGGCTAGTGTAAAACAGTATAATAAATCGCCATGTCAACAGAAATTAAATATCTGCTAATACGGCATCCATAAAATCATATAGAGAACCATGCAAATAAACTCACATGGTCTTTCGTAGGACCTGAATTTAAATTCAAAACAATGTATTGGCTTCTAGGAAGAAAATACAAAATGTTAGTGTACAACAAACTGCTGATAGTGCTAATTTATAAAAAAATTCTAAAACCAATCTGTATTTATGGCATACAGCTATGAGGATGTGCCAGCAAGAGTAATATCAACATGATACAAGTTTTCCAAAATAAAGTCCTAAGATGCATTGTTTATGCACTTTGGTTATATCGAAACGATTATCTTCATAGAGACCTAAAGATGCCAATAATCAAAGAAGAAATAAAGAGGTTTTCTGCGAAACATGAGGGTCGACTCCACTCACACGTCAACGAAGAAGCGCTGCAATTACTGGACAACCCTACACTCAACAAAAGGTTCAAAAGGAAGAAGCCATTTGAGCTAGTGCAGTGAACGTTAATGTTAGTGCTAGTGTAAAACAGTGTAATAAATTGTTACGTCAACTTGTGATGCTTTCCTATAGAAACAATTAAGACAGCCCAATGGGGACTTCTTAGATAAGTAATTAGTTTATAAGATTTTTAGATTAAAATTGTAGGTTAGTCAATAATGACTAGTAACAATACTCCAACAAAAAAAAAATATCAACAGAAATTAAATTTCTGCTAATACGGCATCCATCAAATCCAATAGAGAAGCATGCAAATAAATTCACATGGTCTTCTGTAGGGCTCGAAGCCAGTGTGTCTCTTGCCACAAAATTTTCATTAAATTACCCAATTTTGGAAAAAGAATAATTAAATTACATTTTAGAAGAGTTTCGAAAAAACGGAAATAGAAGCTCGTGAACAAAAAACACTTCTCCATCTTTTCTAGAGATGTTATGTGAGTATTTGGATGAATTCAACATGGATATTATACTTAACTCGTTCAAATAATTATCGTTCTCAATAATGCATCCTAAAGCCACTTCATATTTATTATTCAATATGTGCCTCCCGAAACCTTGTAACAATTTTTTTCTTTTCTCATCAAAATATATGTTGATTTAATTGATTTTATTGTTTGGTTTATTGCTTTTCATATAGTCAATTAACGGTGCATCCATTAACTGTAGATTGTAGCTATCAACGATAATACCGTTTTCTATTAGTTTAATATTAAGTAGTGTACAGGACGGGCTTTGTTTTTAGTAATAGGCGCATTTAGCAACGCTGGCCATCTGGGCGTCTTAGGCGAGCTTTTCTGCAGCGCCCCTTATTTCTTATAAAACTCAAACTATCAAGAAACGGCCAAATGTGTATAGTTGAACCTAGACCTTAGAGAGATAGATATTTTTATTGACTACGTTACATTTATACAATGATTGTAGCACGACCTAGTTCCCATGAGAACACTATATTAAAATATAGGAATATAGTTAAAATTTACATAAAATAATAAAAAAAAACAAATAAATAGCAAATTGACATACAATGTAAAATTGACCATAGTGTTGACTGCTTGTTTTAACTTGTGAAATACTAAATTTTTTTGTTTTATTTGGAAGTTTAATAAATAAATTAAAATTAGCCGTCTTTTTACGGCTTGCCTTATACGCAAATTTTGAATATTTTTGTAGATTTCCAACAATATTTTTAATTTCTTAAAGAATCAAGAGGTCCGGTTCCGGCAAGCTCTCTTACGGCTTTTTTCTGCTGCAAAAATCTCAAACTAAATGGCAAGAGTTTCCCCATATATAAGTACCGTAACTAATGTGGCTATGAAATGATACTATTTCAGTCTTTTAAGTAGAAAGATTTACCTCGAAAGAGTTAAACAAAGATATGAAACATGTTTAGACCACTTTAAAGAATCATCATTTGAAATTCCAAGTAAATTTACCGAGTTACTTTTTAATACTGAACAATTAATTGTAAAAAAAATGTTTTGAGTTTTGATTTCATTAAGTTTCAGTTGATTTAGAATACGTCACTCATTTAATTTATTAATTGTATTACTGTCCTTGAGTTGAAGTTCTAGAAAGTTGCGTCGTCAGCAAACATAAGATCATTTATATAAATTATAAATAGTAGTGGTCCAAGAACTAACCCTTGGGGTACTCCATGCTCCAAATGATGAAGTTACATTATTATATAACACTATTAAGTGACAGCTGTTCAGATATGATTTAAAAAAATCTAACGAGATACCTCTTACGCCGTAATATTCCGTTTTTTTCTAGAATCACTTTGTGAGGGACACAGTAAAAGGCTGTGCCGAATGAAGCTATTGTGTTCATCAGCCTCAAAACCCTCAACTATGTCACTCACAAGTGTTGAAGTTGCCTGTATAGTTGTGCAATTCTTGCAAAAACCAAATTGCCTTTTATTATTATTAAAGTCAAAATAGTTACATAACCTTTTTGTAACAATAATTTCTATTATTTTAGCCAATACTGGTACAATTTAAATGAGTTGATAATTTTCAGTTCAATCATTATCACCCTTTTTAGGAACTGGAATAATTTTGGTATTTTTAAATGAGTCGGGGAAAATGCCTTTTGAAAAGCAAAGATTAATTAAATAAGTTAAGGGTTCAGAAATAGTTACTTTTACTTCCGTTACCAAACGACTACTTATATAATAAACATCTTGTGTTTGAAGTTTTAAGAGATTTTATAGCTTCCATTAATTTCGTTGAAGTGACAGGACAGGGAAAAAGAAAAGTTTTAATTTCTAGGAAGCGCCTTTAAAAAGTCGGTTTCAGAGGTATTAGTTACAGGTAAATGCTCAACTATTACATTTGCTACAGAGGAAAAGTAAGTTACAAATTCATCTGCAGAAATATTATTATTGATATTATAAATACTAGTTTTGTCTCTTTCTTTGTTTATTAATCTCCATGTGTCCCTAGATCTACTATCAGAATTAAGTATAATCTGATCATATGCAATTGTCTTTGCTCGCTTTAAACAAAGATTGTACTGATTTTTAAAGCGATTGAAGATCACATTATTTTCTGGACAGTTCGAGGCATCACTAATAATTTTAAATGTAGACAGAGTTTTCCTCATGTCATTTAAGTCTTTGTTAAAAAAAAGTTATGGTCGAATTAGGTTTATTTTTATTAATTTTTGCTAAAGGAAAATGCCTCTGAATGAGTAAGAAGTATTGTTAATTAGGAATTGGGATAATTGATTAGGATCATTAGTTGCAAGGTAATGGCTCTTATTTACTAATACTGTCCATTTCAATATTAAATTGTTCTAATTTATATTTAGTTACTTTACGTAGGTACGAATTTATCCTCAGTGGAAACTGCTGGAAGTGTTAATAGTATATACTGACCACGATGGTCATAAAGTCCAGTCTCTTGTACACGGGTTGTAAATTCAGTAGTGTGTATATGAGTTAAAATATTGTCGATACAGGATCCCGTGCCACTAACAGGATCGAATCTTGTATATTCATCTATGGTTTTTATAATACGAAATGATGATTTTAAATTAAGTTTATCATATCTACCGTAGTTGTATTTGATTTATCAAAATGAATATTGAAATCGCCTAAAAAATCACCTGCTTATATTTTTTATTAATATAAATAAGTACTTCTTCAAAGTGTTTAAAAACGATATCTATATCACCATTAGGTGGTGATCTACAGACACATAATAGCCAGTTCTGACAGTTCAATGTCGCAAAATTCAGCATGGAAGGATACACTAAAACGACCAAAGTTATTACTTTTGGTAATGAACGTATTTTTTACAAATATGGCAAGGAAGAAATTAATTTAAATACGCCAAAAATAATAATTGTATCCAGTTTATCAATACTTAACTAATGCTCGCTGAGACAAATAACAGAATAACTAACTACTTTTATAAAGAAAATGATTGACAGAACTTAATTTGTCACAATTTAAATATCCCTATCTCGGCTTTTAAACATCAGGATTGCTTGAAAGTATCTTGTGTTATACTTTTTGTTGATTCCTGGATTTTTCGTGAAAAAAACGACCAATGCATGCACCTTCGGGCCAGATATTTGGATTCATGGCTTTATCAAAATCTTTTTCAAGGATAGTAACAATAAAGGACGAATACTTATTGGGAAATTTAGAAAATTGGTTCCCACTTAGCTTCCGGAAAATGATTAGCTACCAATTTTTTCAGATTTTCGGTGGATATTTCTTTGTTAACTCGATAAACGTGTAAAGTGGCCAACTTGGGTACCCCTGTTATATTGAGCTCCTTTTATTTTTTCCAATAATTATTTGACTTTTATCCTGAAGATTTTTTTGTTAGTTTTTCCTCAGTGTCTTCTTTGCTATACAAATTAATAACATCCTTACCTTTTATTTCTGTGGCAACTTCTAGTAAATCAGCTGAAAACTGTTTATGATTAATTATGCATTGTATTATTTTGTTTGCTGCTACCAGGTACATTCACTTCGGTTTTGTTGATAACATTTTTGTCTTTATCAATGATATTTTTTGTATTACGTCGGGTATAAGTTGGTTATTTTCAGAGATGGGCGAACTGTATGTTTAAATAGACTTGTGCCTTTGGTTATTTTTACTAGGTTCCCTACCAAGCGCATTCAACAGAGCTTACTGATTATATGTCCTCCTATCTGTTCACTGTCTGTCTGTCTGTCTTGACCATTTCAAGACAATATTCAATATGTCATTGTTTTTTATTTATATCAGTGTAGTCAGTCATTCATTCATATTCAAGACATAGTATCTGATTTAAAATCGCCTTAGTTCTAAATAACCTTATTGGTTACTGGATTTGCCAGGTTATTTTATTTTATTGTAAGAAATGTATTATTTGTGAACATTTTTCACTGATTGAATTATTATTCGCACGGCGCGTTTCTCTGGCCCATGGTTGTCCTTTTGATGCCGGTAGCGGGTAGTAAATGACATCCTCTATTCTAATATCGTTTGTTTTATTATTTAATTCCTCTATCAATAGTAGGTACGTAGGTATTATTTAAAAAAATTATTACTCTTATCGATAAATATGCTACACTAATACCTATATGATAGATCAAATTCCATTGGTATGATAAAGCTAGAATCATGAGATTTGTAATAAATGTTATTATGATTAATATTTCGTAGAAAAATATTTCAGTTTTTCCACAATCGCAATCCTGGTATTAAACAAAATTCCTTCACACACTCTAATTTATAATATTTTCGATTAAAAACGTCTATGAATTTCAGTTACAAAAAAATAGCAAGAAAATAAGAAAAAAAATTTGTCCAAGACTTACGCAATAATGTTTTGTATCGTAATTGTAATAAGTAGATTCGATAATTATGTTGATAGATTCAGGCCAAAATATCAGTATAAAAATACTAGAGTATTATGTACAAAACAAACTATTCGCGATTCAAATTAATTTTAACGCGCTGTGCAAGTAGGCTAAATAAACTACAGTGTTGGCATACCAATTAATGTATTTGTAATCAATGGATAAACTTAGACTTAAAGATATTTTTCCTAGTGTCAAACCAAGATTTCCGTACAATGGTTACCGCTGGTACCTTGGTTACCTTTGTCACTGAAAATATGATATTCGGAATTATAATTTTTAAGTTCCACTTTAATAAAATTGTAATAGATTTGTTACAATTTTAATAACAACGGCCGTGTTATAACATGTACCCCCAGATTCAGAGAGCGTATCGCTTAGCTTGAACAACCAATAGTTTTGAGACAGCAGCGTAACATTGAATATGTTTGAACTATTTCAAAAAATCTGATGTGTCCAACACACGACTTTTCTATCTAGTTATTACAGGCTTTTTCCGGTTATTTTGTACAACCTATTGCAGCACCTCCATAAATGTGTAGAGGATAAAATAAATATATACATTTCCACATACATCTACCTCGAAACATTTTTCTATAGATATTCATTGAAAATGAAAATACTGAAAAATTTAAATTTAACACTTTTCCTACAATTATTCCATTACGGTCCATTTTAGATAAATCATGTATAAACAAAAATTATAGAGATCGATATCGCAAACAATTTTCATATAAATCAGAATTTTGCACATTTTGACAAATTTCTCGAATACGGACCATTTCAGGAAATTTTGACATAAAGCAAAAATTATAGATAATAATATTAGAAATAACTTTTATTTGAACAATTTTTTTCTCCAAACATAAATAAAAGATATATTCCATAAAATATAAAAACGGCCCCCCATAAAGAACCCCCCCCCAGATGTTCCGACTTTGTCCAAAATCTAATCATTTCACGTCAGGCCGAAATAAAACTTAAGTTTAAAATTTAATGTTTTCTTCTTTATCCGTTTTTGAGTTTTCTTCAAATTTCGAAATTTACACATTTTCTCAAATATCTGGAATACGGTCCATTTTAGAGAAATTATGTATTGGATAAAAATTATACTTTTGTTTGAACAATTTTTGTAAAAAAATAATTTTTTACATTTTGTCTAATTTCTCGAATACGGACCATTTTAGGAAAATTTTGTAAAGAACAGAAATTATAGATAATATTATAAGAAGTAACTTTTATTTGAAGAATTTTCTTCCCCAAACACACACACACACACACACACACACACACACACACACACACACAGACATCATCGCGAAAATAGTCAAAACGGATTCAGGGGAACTCAAAACGTAAAAATCCGTCGAAAACTCGAGGTCGAAAAAAATCATGATTCCTATACTTTCCTAATATCTGTATACAGATAGAAAAGTAAAAAGTACAATGTGGCGGAATATTATTTAATCAAACTTTGCAATATTTATTTTTACCTATAATAATAATAATAATAATAATAATCGCTGTTTGTTGAATAATTATTCACGTCTCTGGTTTCCGTAAAAAAATGACGATGATTTTAGATAGTAGCTCGAAATATCGTCCACTTTATCGCAAAATGTATTTATTCAAGGTTGACATATCGCCGTTTTATCTACACTTTTAGTTACAATTTATACCATAAACATAAACCATCCATAAATTTAGGCGCGGGCTAGTTTTAAAATGCCAAAATTCGCATTGGGAAATGTTTCAAAATATTCAAATTTTATGCTTGTGCGAAAATGAAAGTTGTTTTAATATTGACCAAAACGTCTAGGTTATCTAAATATTCGATATCATTGGTGCTCATTAGTAGGCACATTTCGGTAATACCTACTGTAGATAATAATATATAATAACTTTCTAATGACGGCGCTAGTCTTATGAAAACATAAAATTTTTAATGGAATACTGAATTAAAACAGAATTTACCAACTACGATTATTTTACTGCTTGCTTTATGATCCTCTTTATTTGACGTATATCAAAGTCAAGAAAGTTTTACTTAGATACCCACTTAGGTACCCACATCGATATAAGCTAGTCTACGCACATACTACAAAACGAAAAAGTATACCTAGTGAGAATACTGCAAAAAATAAAATTCACCAATCACAATTCACATTTTGATCACCCGGCTATTATTTCGTAGAAAAAATGTATAATGTACAATTCGAGAGGATTGTCATCCGTATGGTCATCATATCCACTCCTGTTGCACAAACTACTGTTTTTCATTTTCCTTTTTAATTTTGAGATTTATCTGTTGCTGAGTAATAACTTGTGTTTACAAATTGCAATATGATCTGAACTGTAATTTGACCCTGGAATAACTGACGCTGGGAAATCAAATTTTTCTTTCTAGGTTTGCATTGTAAAGTTGTGAATGAAATTATTAGAACACATTTTTTTCAAGCCCTTTCTCTTTCGAAAAAATATACAGTTGCGTAATTAGAGGGGGCATCGGTGGCACGTGTCCCCTTGGAACATTGAAGTACTTTCCTACTATAAGAGAGGTCCTAAGTAATTCTCTAAGTCCTAAGTAACTCTCTATTGCAAGTTCACTTAAGGTCAGTCACTATTATTGCCGCTCTTATTTTGACATCTGAGCATGCGCAGATCACTAAATTTAATAAAGATTGTGCCTGTCCTTAATAGAGAGATATTGCAACTTTCTATAAAGCCAGCCACTAAACTTTAAATTATAGTTCATCTTTTTTGTTGTCTATAATATTAAAGAGGCATTAGAAATTATAATTTTAGAAGGTTTAAATGACGATTATATTAAATATTTAATATTAAAAAACTTCTAATGGCGAGCGCATTCGAAAACTATAAAGTCGCCACTACCTGCTGCCCTTAAACATCCACAATTAAGGACAGGCACAATCCTTAATAAAGTCAGTTTTAGAACGTAAACATCTGCGCATGCTTAGATGTCAAAATAAGAGCGGCACTAATAGAGACTGACCTTAAGTAAACTTGCAATAACTCTCTTATTAAGGACAGACACAATCTTTATTAAAGTTAGTGATCTGCGCATGCTCAGATGTCAAAATAAGAGCGGCACTAATAGTGACTGACCATATTGTTAACGGCCTCGCAAATATTGGATGTTTTAAAAGAATAATAAATTTAGGTCTCGTCTGCGTACAAATGATATTTACAGTGTCTTAAGGCGTTTTCGGAATCCTACTATAGATAACAAATCCAGATTACTCGGTTTACCCGATAGATCACGTGTATCACTGAACTTAGTGCCGACAATTTACGAACGAGTTGGATTATTGTTCCTGTTTATCTTTATATTATCTACGTTTGTCAATCTTTGACTTTTCCCGCGTAACTGTCAATATTATAAACCCTTATTTGTTAAAGGATCCATAATCTTTCTGATCCGAGTAAGTTTCCGAAAATGCATATAGATAGTTGTGAAAATAGGAAGTGTACAAAGTAAAAAACAGCGGACATAATATGCTTCCTTGGAGCACATCCAGCTAAATGTCAATTTCATCAGATAATTTGTCCTCAACAGTTACTTGCTGCACTCTATTTGTAAGATAGGACTTTAGAAGAGAGCATGAATTTTCACTTAAACCAATGTAGTGAATATTGAGAACATTATCTCATGATTTAAGGTATCGAATGCTATGGAGTAGTCAATTACTACAATACATGCATCATTATTATCTAATGATTGCACTTTGTCATCTGTTACAGAAGTAAGGGCCATTGTGCAACTGTATCCGCTTCTAAACCCTGATTGGTTTAAGGCAAGCATGTCAAACTTGCGGCCCGGTGCCAAAATTTTTGAGGCCCAGCGCGTGGGCTCTTGACAAGAAAGACCAAGATCAGTTGCATGACGTAGATAATTAATTATTTACTTAACAAAAGTGTGTAAGAATAACTTCTATGACTCGTATATGAACTTCTTTAGTGACAATATTATTTGCGAAACATAAAACGTATTAGTTGTTCAATATGCAGTTATTTTTGGTTTGGTAGGTTAATGTTAATGAAAACGATGCATAATGGTGAATTTACTATAGCTAATTTATTTCAGACCTTTCTATTCAGTGTGTCTTTATCTAAACAGAGTGATAGTAAAATGAAACAAAAAATTGCTGACGAACATCGAAATTTTCAAAAAAATGGGAACTAGAGTACTTTTGCTGGGAAGTAAAAGATAAAATAATTTTCTAGATATGCAATTATACTATTAGCATACCAAAATTATATAACATTAAGCGCCACTATGACCAACATAAATTAAAATTTGATAATTACGAAGACAAAGTTGAAAGAGCTTAACTTGGGACAGAAAACACAACAGTAAAATACCACAAGAAAGTGAATCGGCGGTGCAAGCAAATATTGTCGGAGTTAATAGCTAAACACTCGAAATCTTTCACAGAAGGTGATTTTATCAAGGAATGTCTTATTAAAGCAGCAAACATTATGTGTCCGGGAAGCGTGAAGACTTTTGAAGTAATTAGATATAAGCTGTTTTTAAAAATAAAATGATTTTTTGATATTTTTTAAAAAATGTTTTTAGTTTTTTAGAATAAAATATTTTTAAATACATTTTGGGTGATTTTTTGACAAAATTTGGGCGTCGCTTTAAAAATGTATCAACTGCGTCGTATTACCTACAGCGCATTTGCCTGGTTGCGGCCCACATAAACATACATTTTATATATTCAGCTAAAGTTACTTTTTCAGTTTGACAGGGCAAGATATTAAATTTGTTGACATAAGAGGAAATGCGCTTTTCTAAAATCTTAGATGAAACATGAGTTAATGCTGCACATACAGTAACAAAAATTTGGCAAGATACCTCCATCAAAACTAAGAGCGAAAAGTGATACTTTGCCGATGAAGACAGAAAGTTGCCGCGCGGCGCATAGCGGAGCGCGGCAATCTATCGAAAGCAACAGTTTTAGGTTATACATACATGTCAATTTCCAATGATATAGGTACAGTCTAATGTTTGAGGAAACAAGCCATAAGTGCTAAATGGTGTTTAGACTGTACCTAAGCCATACAAAATTTGTCATGTGTCACCTCAAACCGAGTTTAACTTTAAGTAAGCTTTATACAACCCGCCCTTAAGAACTTTAAGGAATAATTAAGAAAGTTCCTTCAAACGGCTGTTATAGTTGAACCCGAGAATAACATATTCTCGGGCTGAACATTTTGAATTACCTATTTAAAAATTTTATTTATACCGGTCCGGTTGGTTCATGGTTCCTCAATTCTATCAAAATTTGTTGTTTTATCCGCAAAGTAACTAGAAAAGTAACTATAAAAATAATTGATAATTCCTTTTCCATGTAATTGTAATTAAATCAATATAATTCCTATATTTATAATATATACTTTGTACTTAATTAATTCCTTTTTTTGAAAAAGTACTTTGTAATTGTAATTATTTTTAAAGTGCATGTAATTACCCATCTCTGGTAAGTAGTGTATATCTAAGTTAATCATGAAAAACGCAGTTGATATTCAAAGTCAATGTCGCTCGGCGAGCGGCAAAGCTGTCACTTAATGTCAGTTCGCGGGCAATGTCAACGTTGCGGTTCAATTTCGAAGGGAAAAAGGCTACTTTGGATAGTGATCGTAGAAAAAATATATTATAGGCGAGATGGCCCGAGAAAAAGTAATTGAAATTCTCAGATTGCCTCCTTACCACGCAGAATTGAACTGATCTGGTCACAATTAAAAGGTTATGTTTCTCGAAACAATACCACATTAAAATTACCTGATGTGCGAAATTTGCTTTTGAAGGCAGTTTCAGGTGTAAATGGGGTGCGTTGAATTTTTCTACAGTTACGATTAAAGCGTGATTGAGAAATCACGACATCGTCCAACTCTACTTTTGCATTGAATTGACGTTGACGTTTCTGTAATTAAGGATTTACACGTAGGTACCTGTTTACAAATGTTTGGTGTATACGGATGTAACCGATGTAACTGTATTATTTACGAATATCTGTCAGAATATAAAATAACGAAGAACTGTGGTTTTTCATGTCGCATAAATGCATAAAATATCTGAACATATTAAACACCGAGCAGGAAACGAAGTAAAAGTTATATTACCCATCAATATAACAAATTTTATATTACATATACCACAAAATCATAATCTTGGCAAAGACATAAAACGGAAATAGCTCGTTTATCGATGTTTACTTATTTCAAAAGAAAATAAAATCAATATTCAGTTTGTATAACTATCGTATAAATAAATCTATCCCATACCACGAACATAATGTACAAAATAATGTTGATACACATTATCAGTAAATAACCGATAAACGCTCATTGTTAAATACTTGTTTGCGTAAAACAATGAGGATGGCGATTTTATTTAACAATTTTAATGCTTTTTAAATTTAAACAAGTAAGGTTTGTTTTCGGCAATATAAATAAAACTATCCGACTAATTTAAAACTATACAGGAGGTACCCAAGCGATAATTGCGATATTGAAAAACAAATTAACTTCTTCCTCGTTTCATTCACAATATATTTAAAGAAATAAAATATGTACTTTCATAATTTTGTTGTTCAACTTATTCATTACGAAGTTACATTAGAAAAAAGTAAAGAGAAAAATCGGTTGAGATCCGAAAAACAGAAAAGGAAAATATGAAAATGAATAATCATCAATTTCCACTACGAAATTATGAACAATACGCCCCCATATCCCTAATGTGAAAACAAACCAAAGAAAAATTGAAAAAGGAGAATTAAAGAAAAGAAAAAATGAATGCATCGACAAGGGACCGACCTGGACCCTTCGGACTATATGAGCCCGTGCCTTTATTAAGGCCACAGTAGCACACTCCAATATTCTTAGAACTAATTAATTTATATGTCAGATTTAAGAATCCTTTTGTTCAACAGATGCAGCAGTATTCCATATTTCAACAGATGGCGTAATAATTATATTTATTATTTATCCGGTCCAGTTTGGATATCTCATCGACATGGCAATACTGTTCAGTTGAAACTAAACGGTTATATAATAATTTCCGTACCCTGCGCTTCCTCAACCCGCGAAAAGAAACGAGATTCTTGACATGTTCTTGACCTTGTGAAATAATTTGTAAGCAAGTAAGTAAACAGTTTTTTGTACCTCAGGGACTAAAATATGCATTTTACTCCCTCATTTTAGGGACTAAGTGCTACCTTTACTCCCTTGGGACTAAAATATTTTAATCCAAAGGGATTAAACAATTTTAGTCCCACAAATAACAAAACCAATAGAAACCATAGCAAACTACTTTATTCGGGAGGTTTGAAATTTTGCATATATTTTTATTTATTAATAGTACAATTATTAAAAATACAATTGATTACTATAAAACGTCAAAATAATAAATTTCAATTTGACATTTGGTGTATTACCTATTTGATTTATGTCTAATAATTTTCATAATCATTAAGTAATCGATTAAATAATCGTTATGAAATAATATTGAGTGTGTTTCTTTTCACATAATTATCGTGTAAATTTCTAAGTTTTAGTCCCTGCGGTACAAAAAATAGCGTGTGTATCACGAGATTAAAGTGCTTTTTTTCCCTCGAGTGTTTGTTGTCCTCGTTCCGCTCGGGCAACAATCTTCACTCTCGGGATTAAAAGTAGCAATTTAGTTCCTTGGTATATAATGTACTATTGGATCTTGGTTCGGGATATCGGTATATTGGGTAGGTACATTCATTCTCTCAGTCGATCGACGTTGTGTCCAGTCAAAGGGCAAAGGTATTGATTTAGTTTTTGACTTTTTGTGTAATAATAATATACCTAGCTCTTAAAGCCAAATAACCAAATAAAAAAGAAAAATTTATTAAAAAAAGTGTTTTTATTACCCCACAATACTTTATATAGATCTGCATGCATAAAAAAACACCTTTATACAAATAATGTACAACTACAAATAATTTTATCAAAAAATGTGAAACTGTAGATGTTATATTAAGACAAATAAAATTTACCTATTTAAAATAAATCAATAACAACGGTCGTATTTTTTCAATTTTCATATTTTTCCAAATAAATAATAAAAAATAAAAAACAGATTACTTCCATCATGGGGATTGAACCAGCGACGCGATGTAGTCGAAACAGGCAAAGTTAATAAAATCGAACGCATTGTGAACTGAGCTCATGTCACATTATTTATCTAATCAAATATTTATATTAAAAAAAAAAAACTAAAAATAATGTAGTTACTTTAAAATTATTTTAATAATTTATTAAAAATAAATATCTAGAATCTAGATATAAAAGTCAATGTTTACGATTTAATCATCAAATCTATTTTACTATTAGGCATTCCAACGACCTGTCCAAATGGCTACCAGTGGGTAATGACAGTTTAGATATGGCAACCCTGTTGTCATGTTGTCATTAACAGGGTCAATGATACATATACAGTTATATAGATTGCTCAAAGCTGGTCGTTTACGAGCGGCCATATTGCCTGGCAAATATTTATTAATTTGAATCGGTTTAGCAAAAATGTGTTTTAAAACCAATTTTTAGCCTTTAGATATTTAAAAAAAATAATTGCTTACATTTTTACTTCAAGGCATAAGCTTATGTTTATTTTGAAAAATATGGATGATCAATCTATGTAACTATCTATTTCGTTGACCTTGTCAAATCACCAGGCCTACAGGGTTGCCATAATTTCGCCATATCATAACCCGTCAGAACCCACTGGTAGCCATTCAGTTTGGAATGCCTAATTAATATGGAAATTACATAGATCAAAATAGAAATTACGCGTTTGACATATTTGACAGCTATTGAGGAAATAAAATATTCACAAACGGTTGGAAAGTAGATTCTTATCCAGACGCGTGTGATATAGGGAACTATCAAATTTTATCAATCGTATTCGAGGTTTGTCAAAAGGTACTTTACTTTTCGCAAAATCATATTTTCTGAAAAACCTATATAGGTGGTTACTTTTTCGGTTTTAGGCCGGGTATAAATTTTTATGAACAACTTTTTTCCATGAATATAATAATAATAATAATAATAATAAAAAGATGCCAACTTACGTAGACACATTATGTGTATGCAACTTATGGCATATTGCTGATAAATATTTCAGATATTATGTTTAAAAAAAAAAAAGAAATTTAATTAAACATAATTTACATTTTCATTTTAGGTTTTCATTATCACTTTTTTTATCAATTCAGAATTACAGTACTATTTTCAATTATTAATAAAAATTACGTGTGCCTTTTCGGTCAATCAATGAGAAAAATCAGTATTTTTGAAATATTAATAACTAACCACAAATTAAACAACAAATGAAAAAAAAAGCACTGCTTGTGAATAATATGTAGGCACATGGCGTGGTGGTAAAGTTGGGTATGTATGGCAGTCAACGTGTTCCTAATAACAGTAAAACAACATTCAGAAAAAGAAGTCCCGCAAATTAATAATAATTATTACGTGCGTACCATACAGTGATGTCTCGATGTTTTGCGGAGAAGTCTGAATCATATTATTGAAAGAATTGTGAAATTATTGTAAGTACATTACAATAGTATATTTATAGAATACCAAAATTATCATATAAAACGATAATTATTGTACATCTGACAACGGGCAACACTTTTATCATACACAGGGAAAGTAAATCGATCATTACGTAGCTGAAACGACGCGAGACAAATATATGAAAAAAACGAAACAATAAAGGACAGCATACAGCTGTGTCACCGATTCCAAAATAAGTTCCTCTAAACAATAATTCACCTACTAAAACCATCTCTAAAACAGAGTGGCAACATTGTTTTTGTATGGTGACCTCTAGTTAAAAATGGATGTACTATACAATTACAGGTATTCATAGAAAAATCACTACTTTGACAATGAAATTTCTCAAATATTTCATAATCTCTTAGATTTGAAAAGTACCCAATAAAATTTAGAAATATTTTGGCGGGATACTTGGACAAATATGTAGAATGAAATCTATTTTTTAACTCTAGTTTTAAAATCAATTTTTGTTTTGTTTTTTTTTAATTCAGTATATAAATTGGACAAATAAAAAGTAGGACATTTCATTCTCCAAACCTTATACTTTAAGCTGGTAGAAGATTAATTTTAATACATTTAGCGGAATTTAAATGCAATCGGAAATGGTGAACCATTGCTTTTTATAATAAAAATACAGTGAAACTGCGGCCTTAATGCACGTGGCTTAGACGAAGTTAATTTGATGAGCACTTGAAAATCCTATGAATATAACATTTGCAATTACTCAATTTTTCGTCAAGAATACTTACTAATTTTCACGTATCTAAACACATTTTAACACTTCCTCTAGGCAAATACTGTGTAAAGTCCATTTTACCGATGTTGACTTGCATCTTCAATATGGACACACTTTTAGATTTATTGAAATTAACCGTGTCTCGGCATCAGAGGCCATTGACACAGGTACAATATCATATTATTACAAGTGTTCTTACTAAATAAAGAGCCTGTCGATGTCGTATATCTTGATTTCGCTAAAGCCTTTGACCGTGTTCCCAAAAAGAGATTGCTTTATAAATTGGAAGAAGCTGGCATTCGCGGCCCTTTACTTCTCTGGATAAATTATTTTTTGTCAAATCGCATCTTCAAGATAAAAGATGGACAGATGTTCTCGTCAGAGTATCCAGTTCTAAGTGGTGTCCCTCAAGGCTCTGTCATAAGGCCATTACTATTCGCTGGTATACGCTGCATATCTAGGCAAAGACTTAAATTCTAATACTTCGTGTTACGCTGATGACACTAAGCTATACTCTAATCCTGTGACAGATTCTACCCAGCTACAAAAAGACCTTGAAACTATTTCAAACTGGTGTGACACCTCGCTGCTTCCTTTAAATACGGAGAAACGTGTCGTCCTGCATATAAGAAAAAATAACCCGTGCGTGAACTATTATCTAAACGGTAGTGCGTTAGCAAGTTTGAACTCCTATAACGACCTGAGACTCATTGTAAACTCTTCATTAACGTGGTCATAGTACATATCAGCGGTATGTAAACGTTCGAACTCAATACTTTACCTATGAAAAAAGTCTTTCACGCGTGTGAACTTTCTAACATTTTCTAAACTTTATACAACTTACGTTAGACCGTTGATGAAATATGTCGGACCTGCGTGGTGTCCTGATCTGGATTCTGATCAACACAGATTGGAAAATGTTCAACGCTCGCTACTCGAATACCTTTCGGCAGAATCGGACCATCGTATGAAGAACGGCTTAACATGGCGAGTTTGTGTTCTTTTGCCCACAGAAGATTAAGAGGTGATTTAATTGTGACTTACAAAGTTCTTCATGGTACTTTTTCATCCAACCTCTATATTATACTCCCACGCAATACAGATGAGCGCCTACGTGGACATGAGTATAAGTTGAGCAAAGAAAATTTTAAAACACGTACCCGACAAAACTTGTTTTGTAATAGAATTTTTTATACTTGGAATAATTTACCCTCGAGTGTTATTCGCGCACAGTCAGTCAATAAATTCAAAAACCGACTCGATGACTTTTTTAAGGAAAACTAAAAGTTTATTTTTAGTGCTTTGTTTGCATTATGTTATTTGCTAATTACTTTTTTAATAATTGTCTTTGTTATTGAACTTTGTAATTTTGAGCTGAATAGGATTTATTCCTCAGTCCTAATTTGTTTGTAATAATAATAATAATAATAAATACATAAAGTACCTACATACGTAAAATAATTTTTTAGGTGTTTTGACATTAAACAAAAATTTACAGAAGAAAAACCTAATTTACAAAACTAACTCCTGCTAATTTAAAATTGGTTGAATAAATTCACCTCTTTTAAAAAAATTAAAGTTTTCCAAATTCACTAGGATATCTAAGAAATGAGTTGAGTTTTAATGTAAGTAAACTTATTCTTCCTCTAATACATATTTGACCGCCTTTTTCATAATATACAAACGCATTCTACTTCTTTGGGTAAACGTATTTTATTACATCAGGGAACATACAAGGCTATGTTTCTATCTGATCTAACCATACAATGAACGATTTTTTTCTACACCCAAATGGATATTAGCTTACCTACGCACAGATTACAAAACGAAAAAGTATGCTATTGCCTTCAACTGAACGAATATATTTCATATCCATTCTAGGTAGTCAGAACACTGCAAAAAAATTCAATCCCCCAATCACAGTTATTCTTGTGTAGAATCGATAAATAATAGAATTTCTATTTTTATTTCGTCTATAATTATAAATAATTTGTTAATTTAAATAAAACTATATGAAGTCAATTTATTTAAGAGTATTAAAGCAAAAAAAATAAATGCGTAGATGGTCCTGTGGTCAGCGTCTTGCCTTCCTTACAGAAGACTTGAGTCTTTTTTCTTATTTTATTTTATAAATTAGTAAAAGTCATAAAATATTTTAAATTTAATTATATTATCTTAATAACCTAAAATAATTTTTGTAGATTTTCGTTAGTGGGTCGTAGAAAAAATATACTGTACAACTCGAGTGGATTGTCAATATCGCACAAAGACGAAATTTGCGATATGGCCATCATATCCACTCTTGTTGCACAAACTACTATACCGAGACGTATGTTTTCTTTTTGCTTCTGTTACGGTTGTATTAGTCACTCTTCACTGAAGTACGTTCAAATTTTAAATATGTATTTTGTCGATTTGAGATTTAGTTTCAGGCCGTAAAATGTTAATTTTAAATCCAAAATATATCCTATTTTTTGGTCATATAGGTTTCAATATTAATATGCCTGGATGCACGATAAGTGGAGAACATTGACAATGTCCTCAATTTGTTGGAGTAATTTACCAAGCATAAAAAAATAGAAGAACTTTGTTGCCATTTTCATCTATACATGAACGAGCACCAGAAGCGATAAACTCGGGAAAAAGGAGGAAACAGTAATAACGTCAGGACAATCGCAAATTTTACAGAAGTTAAAGACTAATGATGTAAATGATACTATAAAAGGAGAAATTAGAAAAGTACCTATCTTCTGATATGAAAGAGAGATAATACCACGTTACAATTAAAATATTAAATGTAGATTTGAAGAACGGACACAACGCTTCTGATACAAGTTTTTGACGTATTATGAAAATTTATTTAATATTTTTTAAAAAACAAGCTGCCATGAGAATATTCTACAAATCACTATACCTAAAAATGGCATTTAAAGTTAATTATAATACTTATTTATAAAAAATATTCTGCTGCTTAAAATTATTGCATCACCCGGAAATTTAGACATTATAATGAACTTCTAGTGTATGTATATACGTCAACCTTTATTTCTTCATAAATATTATTTTACCAGAGAGTCCTACCTCTCTTCCAGTCATTGTGAAAATAATTCAAGACGACTGAACAAAGCCTATATTATTATTGATTTGGCAGATAATTCAGATGCATTTAGTATTTAGAAATGTTTTAAGCTGGGATTTCACTACGAACGATGCTACAAGATATCTTGTAGCTATAATATTACGAAAACATTGCTCACCATTATAATAAACTGAGTATAATACACGTCAGGTATAAGCTATATATCTTATAGCTTGCGTGTAATGTAATCGGTTTATTTTAATGGCGAGAGATTTTACGTAATATAAGATATCTTATAGCATCGCTCATAGTAAAATCTCGGCTTTAATCTTACATGAAGTTAATTGTTTTCCTATTTCATACTACATTAACAATTTCTATTATGTTCTTAAACTTGTGAACTTATCTCAAATCGTTCTCCATACACAGCGTTTTAATCAATGACAGTTTTTACTGATTTCTCTTTAAATCTTTATTATCTTATCCTAGAATAATTCCTATATTACGCCACTGGTCATGCAGTAAAAGTTGGAAAGGCTTTTGGTAGGTAGAGAGAGGGTAAACGTCAAACCACGTCGGACGGCTTCGAGAATTTCACAGTAATGTTTACCTGCCAGTGTCGTTTCATAGAATAAGTAATTTTAAATTGTTATCGGCGGAACCGGACAATCGCATGTATTTATGGACTATAAATAATTATTAAAAATGTATTATAATATTCAAAACATAATTTTACAAAATTTCAACAGCTATTCACAATTTATTAAACTATTTACTTGAAATTGTTATTAACATCTATAAAATAATTTTGTACGCCAATGTATCGCGTCCACTTCGGTGAGATCCGCCGCAAACCTGTCAATTTATGTATATAAAGTGGGAGAATAGGCAAAATCCTTTCCAACTTTTACTTCTGCTATACTTACTTCATTTCGTATGTTATTGATGGCGCACACGCCATAATCTGTGAAACGGTTTATGATTTCCTAGACTCTAAGCGGGATTTTTCATTATTTTTCGGTTTCTGTTTGTCCTTCTTTTCAACCCTGATAAATATATTGCGTGCTGGTAGTTTTAGAGATTAACATTGCGATAAAAAAATTCTCACGCAATTGCATAAAATTGATCATAATTTATGAATGAGGACTTGTTTTATGAAAATTATAATTCCAGTTTAATCCTGATACTAAAATATATATAAAGCAATATAATAATTGGTAATAATATTAAGGCAGAAATAGGTAAATAAAAAAAAATGAATTATATGGAAGTGACACTATGTAGGTACCTACTTAAATTCTTATGTTAAAAGACCAAAATTTTAACTAAAATATACTGGGTGTTTCAGTTTTTTTGCAACAGAACTTTTAAACTCGATATAATTTTTAAAGTTAATACAAAAATTTTATATAGGATGTCACATTATTGCGTAATAGCTTAATATTTCATTTTCATTTTCACGCAAAACAAGTTTCAATTATATAGATTTGAAAAAGGCGTATCTTAAAAATATGTTTGGACATACAAGGTGTTATCTGGAAAGGTAGGTGAGCAATACATACTTTAAGGTACCAAGCTAACGAGTAGTTATGCTAGAACTGATTTATTTTGTATGGAGTGTTTTCAATTTACTATATTTTTCATATGTTAAATATTATTTTAGCATTAAATTCGTCATGAAAGCCTATTATTTATCTACAGTGTGTTTCACCAGTGCGTAATTGATCGATAGCTGTTTTATTATTGGTTGGAGATACGAAAAAATTTTGAATACAAGAGTTGTTGGTTGTACCTACTGGGCGGCCATATTTTAAAATTATTTTTAAATATACAAGTGAAGAGCGAATCAAACCATTCATTATTTCTGACAAATGGGTCAACCAAGGGCGGCTTCAGGAGGGGGGGAGGGCATGGGGGCCATGGCCCCCCGAGATGAAAATTCTTACGTTTTATGGGCCTCTTATTCAAAAAATATGCTAAAAAAAAGAATGGCTAAACACTATTAAAATCTTGAAGAAAATGCGTTTGGGTATAGGGAATGTCAAACAAAATAAAAATAAAGAAATTATTTTTTAAATTGGTGGTAGGTATAACAATTGAAAACATTGAGATTGTTGTAGCCTCGCGTTTTGACACACCCTGTATACATCATAGCAAATGAATTAAAATGTAATACATTTTTAGAAACGTTAAGTGCATTCAAATTGTTTGACGATGTGAAAATAATCAAATCTGTTATGCGTAACTACTTGCAGGATGTTGGGTTTAAAAATAAATTTTATTCGCTCCTTATTTACGGACTACCCTGTATATATCTTTAAAATATGGTAGTACAACTTTTGTATTCCAATATCTCCAATAATAAAACAGCTGTCGATTAATTACGCATTGATAAGACACACAATAAGCTAACATGGTATCGTTAGATAAGTGAATTCCTAAAGAATTTAATGCTGAAATAATATACAGGATGTTACAATTGAGTAAATTAAATTTAAAATGGGCCCTATTTATGACAGGTTTCGAAAACACTTCGTATAAAATGAACCAGTTCTATCATCGCTATTTGTTAGCTTGGTATTAAGTCTATAATTTAAACAACCTACTTAAATTGGGATAATTTTATTTATCATTCCTAAATTGCACAAAAAAAATGAATTGCTTGGCAACCATTTTATATTTTTTAAAAATATTCTACGGTTGAATACAGTATTAGTACCAGACCATTCCATAACTGAAATAGAATTTATATTTACCTGTGTCATGTTAGCTCCTAGCCAGCCAGCTCCAAAACCAGACAGAGCTCAAAGCGCCAGCGGTCGAAAAATATTCTTTTACGACAATAATTATTCGTTCTAACTTTTAGTTTAAATATAACTACACCTTCAGAATAATGTTAATTATTTTTATTAACCCTTATAAAATTATATTAAGAAATTACAGGGATGAAATTTCAATATTTTTGGTGCTGAAAAAAGATTTTTTTTTAATTTTATCAAGTCAATCGATAGATAATACAAATACAAACAACTTTTCTTAATTCCATTTTGAATGCTATATTATATGAAATAAGGATTTTAGAGAGGGGTTGATATTTCATTATTTTTGGAGCTGGAAAAAATTTTGTTTTTTCTTTAATATTATTACGCCAATCCCTTTAATTCCTTAATATAATTCTATAAGGGTTAATGAAAATAATTACCATTATTCTGAAGGTGTAGTAATCTTTAAACTAAAATTTAGAACGAATAATTATTGTCGTAAAAGAATATTTTTCGACCGCTGGCGCTTTGAGCTCCTGCTGGTTTCGCAGCTGGCTGGCTAGGAGCTAGGAGCTAACATGACACAGGTTATATATTTTTATTTGTCAGGTAAAAGCGTAACACCCTCTAATCCAAACAAAACTATTTTTAAACTACCTATGCCTTTTTTAAATCTATATAACTTTTGTTTGAAACTTTTTTGCGTGTCTATAATATAAATTGAAGGCTCTGTGACGAAAAAGCGCTGAACTAAAAATCGCGTATCAAAAAAGCGCATGGACGAAATAGCGCATATTAAAACAGCGCCTGGTCATAACAGCGGCTGAACGAAACAGCGCCTGGAACCAACGCGGGGTCCCCAGCATTTTTTTTACTTAATATTAAAAAAAACATAACTAATTTACCTAACCTGTGGGGCCTGAAACCAGTTAAATTTAAGCTACGCGCATGCACAGGTTAGGTAAATTAGCTATGTGTTTTTTAAATTTTCTAATTTTTTGAATAATTTAGCGCAATTTTCATATACGCTATTTCGTTAAGGCGCTGTTTCGATACGCGTCATTTTGAGTAGACGCTATTTCGTTGGGCGCTTTTTCGTTGGGGCTCTATTTTGTTGAGCACTATTTAGTTCGGGCGCTATTTCGAAATACTCCATTTTGATTAGGCGCCGAAATGATTGCGCTATTTTGATACGTGCCTAAATTAAAATATCGAGCAATTACGTACTAATGGCACATCCTTAATAATAGATAGGTCAACGCTTTAAAACGGCATCTAAAAACGCGTTAGTGGATTTTCTGCCTTAGTTGTCGAGATAGGCGGTAGAGTTTTCAAATATGTATTTTTACCTCAAGTAGATACATCTCTTATTCGCTCCGTGCGCGACGACAGCGCAAATTAAAATATGTACTAAAGGGGGATTTTTCGTGTATTGACAGTATCATTTTTAATAGAATTCCTAATTTAAAAATGTATTTTTTGCTTTTAATAAAGGTATATTAATTTATAAAACAAGTGAAAATATTCTTTTATTATTATTATATATTTTTATTACTACAGCTAAAGAAAATTAAGTATATTTATTAAAAAAATTATTAAAACATGTGCACAGAACAGGTAATTAGGCAACAGTATTTACGAGAGTGTATGAAAAGTTGCACAATGAAGTTGAAGGTTAATGTCAAACGTGTATTCAAAATTTAATCCACAAAAATAGTTGTAATATTGTAATATTTTCGAATGAAATTTAAAATTGTTTCCTTCATTTTTAGTACGAAAGACAAAATATAGTTCATTAATAAATAACTCTTTTCCAAACAGTCCGTCACAAAATTGCATTCCAGATACATACAATAATCAGAATCTAAGGCAGAAATATTTCGATTTTGAACATGTACTCAAGGAATTTTGAAGAACATCGTAAAATAATAATAATTTAAGAATATAAAACCTTTTAGTTTACTGTTGTCTACTATTTTCAATAGGTATTAGATACTTTTGTTACAAAAATAAAGGTTTCTAATTAATTTTCCCTTCTTACAGCAATTATAGGTACGTTTATTTCTTTGATTTAATTTCCATTATGCTACTGAATATTTATAAAATACTGTTTTTTTTGCTAGAATTGTAAAAATACTAGTTACAATTTACAACACAGCAACTCCGGTTGCTCATTGTATTGCCTTTAACTATTTTTTTTAAATAAGTAAAATATATACGTATATTTAATACGACAAAATTACAGAATATCGCCCAAAATTGCACGAATTATCCGCAGCTAGCGCTAGTATCGCTTTTGCTTCCCCTATCATGACGTCGCACTGAGCAAATAGCAATGGAGATACTTTTGCCTAAACGCAGTAAATACACTATTATTTTTGAAATTCTACGCCAAAACAGAGCAAGAAGCATTTTCCAATACTATTTGGGCAAAACACAGTTTTGGCAAAAATTTTCCCAGAACATATATTCCAAAACAGTATCTACATTTTTTTGAACAATATAAAAATCTTATAGTATCCTAAACCGCTAAAACAATATATAAAACTTCTTTATATTTTGAGAGCTTCCTATTAAAAGTTTTTATTGATTTTTTATTGATTACTGTGTTTTGGAATGTTGCAGCTGTGTTATGGACAGTGTTTTACTGTAGCTTATATAGGGTAGTTCACATTTGCTTATTGTCTCTAATGAGACAGATTTATAAAGTTTCGCTTAGTAAAACAAAATTGTCGTCCTTAAATTTGTAAATTAGCGTTTCAACATCAAGTGCCTTTCATTTTGATTTAATTTAACGTTTCTTATGTCAAAATTTTAATGCCACAAAATGTAATGTATTTTAATTTATATTTAATAATCTGTTTAGGATAGCAGAAGGTGACCGCTATCTTTTGTTACCTATTTGTGGATGTTAGCACAATAATTCATTGTGGAGTAGTCAAACTAATATTTTGATTAACACACAATCAGATGCAGAAAATTGGTTCACTTTTCGGCATTTTCTCGATATACGAGTCGTAATGGTCCAGTTAAATATTTGAAATAGCGATGGATAAGCCTAGATTTAGAAAACACAAAATACGTTTTACTAAATGTGACGTTCATAGTTCAATAAAATATTTTTTCTCATTTTGACATATAAAGTGACATTATTTGTGATCGTAGCTTCAAATTTATCTACTTTTCGCCAACAGTTGCATAATGTTGAACACTATGAAACTGGTTTCGAAAAATTCATTATGTCACCAATTGCGAAAATTAATTTTAAAATCAATAATATGCCTACATTATTATTAAAAGTTTATATCAAAGAAGGGCAGGTTGACTTATAAAAATAGAATTTGATTAAACTTACAACCTAGAAATAATGTTATTCTGTCCCTAGTTTCCATTCTAAATCAGCAGAAAATAATTAAAACACAATACGCGACAAAATAACCCACTTTCTTGAAATCTAAATAACTTTAACAAGAAATATAAACACACTACAATAAGTTGTTGATAATAAATTATAGTATTTTACGTTACAAGTCCGGTAGGTGACTTATTACAGTACGAGTTGTTTTACGGACAAGGCGATGCAGGAGCCGAGTCCGGAATATAAACGAGTACTGTAATAACACCTAACGGACGTGTATCGTATGATATTTTATTTCATCCTGTCCAGTAAATCAACTTTACAACAAGAATTACCTAAATAGTATTAATAGGAATCAACAGATATGAGTCCAAACAAAACAAAAATTACTAATTTTAGTTAAGCAAAATATTTAAAAAAATGTAATTAAAAGCATCTTTTATAGTTACAAAATATTCTTCATTTACTTAAGTTGGTTGAAGAGTATAATTTACTGCAAGAAATGCTACCTATAATCTGTGGACAATTTTCTAATAAAATACCTTATCCGAACGCGGTCGCATTTTTATAGTCGACTATGACTGTTTATATTTTCTTTGAATTATGACAATTATGACAGTTACTTATAAAACTTGTATAGTTATTACCTATTATATTCTTAGTTTTAATGAATACATGGCAAAAGTAGTATACTCAGCTTGTACATTATGTACAGAATTTAAAGATATCGGTAATTGCCATCGTCAGTTAATCTATTTAACTGATTTACTTCGTAATTATGCTTTAGACGCGGATGATAAGATGTTGTTTCGAAAAATTGAAGAGGCTCTTTTGGACCTTTCTGTTAAATTTCGTGTCCTTCCTAATAAGAAGAAAAATCAAATTGTTTCAAAATATTATATATATTATATGAAACATAAGCATTTTCTAGACAACGAATTCCATCCTATATATTCACCATTAAGAAGAGAAGAAGTTCTAAAAGAATTTGAAGAACATTTAAAAATTGCAGAAATAAATAATAAATTATTGATGTAGTTAATTTAAAAATATATTTTTGTTGTTTAATATATTTGCTAATTATGTATATTTGAATATTTTATTTCTTATATTTTTATACATATAAGTGACAATTTGTCAAAAATCGAAAGTAATAAGTCAATCGTTTCTAAAATCAAAACAAGGTTGCTAGGCAACACATTACAGTATCTGATACTGTAATGTTCCATTTACCGGCCGCAAATGTGTACAAGGTAAGTTGATTTACTGGACAGGATGAAATAAATATTATTTTCTATTTGTCAATAAAAGAAACTAGCAATATTGGTTGTCTAGATGTTAGTAATTTTTTATCAAAACACATTTTTATTAATATAGTCAAAATTAGAAAAAATATTGAATGTAACACGTTACGCAATTCCTTATTTTATAAAACGAGCGAATATTTGCGAGACGAGCAGAGCGAGGTCCCGAATCATGAACGAATTTTAAAAATAGTTAATGTGTTAATAACAGAGAAATTTTTTTAAAAAGAGTCAAAAACTTACCTTTCTGACGTACGACGCTTGGGGATGATGCTTAACAGGCATGAAGAGTAGCTTGGTCCTGTCGAAGAATTGTATACCATCAATAGAGGCCACACCCATGTATAAAAAAATACCCAAAACCACAGCCATTGGCACCAGTCTCAATAGAGGTGCCATGAAAACGGACAAGCCTGAAAAAAAAAATGGATTATGTTGTAGGTATAACTAAATTTGTCCACTTTAATAGCGTTTTTTTTTAAGGTTTCATATTATCTACTATTTTTTGTGCATTTTTCAACCAAAGGACCTGTCCCAGTGTCACAGTGTCACGTTCAAAAGGTACCATTTAAGTAATTTGTGCCGATGAAGCATTTAGCAAAAGTAGTGGTTCTTTGTTGTTGCAGGAAGAGTTCAAAGTCACTCTGGGATGAAAGAACAATCCTATTAGGCATTTCAACGACCTGTCAAACAATAGCTGCCAGTGGGAAGGGCTCGTATCTATAAGGGTTTGCAACATAATTTTTCATCTTGGACGCTACTTTTATTCGAAAAAGTAGTCACCAAGCCTGCTAATTTATAAAAAAATGTATAGGCAGTTTTTTTATAATATTTTCATTGTGTTTGACATAAAATATTTAAATTTAATCCATTATTCATGATTTCACGTGTTGTAAATAGAATACATCCTATGTCGCAACCCCTAAGATATACCAACCCTTCTTATCGACAGTTCTTTTGTATGGAATGCTTAATTGCTCGGTTGTAAATAGAGTACGAATGTCAATTATTGGAATGGCAAGGCAATTTGCAGAGTAATGGCATAAAAGCTTTGTAAATAAGTTCAATATTTGTTGCTACTAACGGTTGTTCTTATAAATATAAGAAACAGGATTCTTACAGATTACAGATCATTCCGTAACACTCAAACTTGTAGGGAACAAAATTCGAACATATCTCTGTATCTGTGAGGAGAGGAAGGTGGGTTTCAACATAGGACTTAAGACTCACGAGGCCCATTGTGTATCCTCCTGAACTGAGAGGTATATCTTAGCTCGTCAGCCAGTGTACAGAATTATTGTAGTTGAGAAGTATCTTCTCTTATGTTGGCTGGTGTTAGCCAATACTCGCCAAACACAAAATCATAACAGATCAGAGAGTCACGAAATTAAATAGGATATGCACGATAATCTCATCTTCTTGATCACACCTCTTGTAGAATCCAGTGTCTGTCAGCTCCATGATGTGGAGGTGCTCCACTTAGCAATGACCTTGACCACTCAGAATGCCTGTGATCAGCCGCAGATTCTGTCTAGTCATATTCACGTATTTCTTTACTGTAGTGTACAAGGTAACTTAAAAGCTCCCTAGCAACTCTGCAGCTTGTTGTTTTATCCGATCTCTCTTGGAATTTCACAAGGGAATGTTATTTAATTAGGTTTGACACGACCGTTGTTATTCCAATGGAAGAGCCAGGTTCAAAAAGTATTTGGCTCGATGTGGCATGACTTAGTGAGATTCTGGTACTAACGCTGAGTAAATTCGTGGTTGTGCTTGTCTGCTATCTATATAGATGAGCATGTTCCTTCCAGTGATATTTTTTCTTGTAATTCTTTTAGTTGCTATGGGAATCCCCGTAAGTTTAGTTTGAACTAAACTGGCATTATTCCTACTTTATATTTAGGTTTAAGGGAGATATTTCACGCCTTGCGCCTTGTTTTGTTTTAGGATCGTCGGTGTAGATATGCCTGCCGTTTCCAGCTTCCACCCAATGATACAGTAGTTTTTTCATAACCGAAGTGGCTAGCTTGGGAACTAGCTCCCAAACTCTCAATCTTTTGCTACAAGCGTCCACAGTATATAAAACTTTTATTTGACAACAAAAAATAAGAAATTAACCAGAGAAGCACCATTTTTAACCAATTAACAAAACACATCTAAGATGATTTGATTAAGCCTTGAATGAGAGCGAAGGTGAAAAGTAAACAATTTATAGATAGTTAATTGCAGCTGTTATGTTGTTATGTGGTGTTAGATTCTTTTGGGTGAGATTACAGAACGTCTGCAACTTTGCAGATCTGCAAATATGGCGGCAACTTTGCAGATCTGCAAATATGGCGGACTTACAGATGCAAGTATCATGTTTTCGTATTCCAAAACATATCTGCAAATTCTCAATTTATTGTGGTTTATTACCCCCAACAACACTAAACCCAAATCCACCCTTAATGAGGTTAGAACAGAACTTGCAGATTGTCAGTTTTTACTTTTTTTTTAATAACCATGAAGTCTTCTGTTCCTTTTGATTGAATACAGTTCGTGGTGTCAGATTATCGAGTTTTTAAACATAGTAATGGTTTTGGGTTTAGTGTTGTAAGTGCGCCATATTTGCAGATCTGCAAAGTTGCCGCCATATTTGCAGAACTGCAGACGTTCTGTAATCTCACTCTTTATCTGGTAAGCTGCCTAGTGCTACATATTCCATCAGAATGTGAATGGAGGTTTGGTCCTCCTCCTCACAAAATCTAAACCATCTCTCTTCTACTATTCCAAGTCTACTAAGGTGTTCTTTGAGCCGGCTATGTCCTGTAAGGATCCCATTACTAGGCATGGCTTGATTTTGCTCAGAAGCATCTTGGCCTATCTTAGCACTAAGATATCGTTCTAATTATAAATATTTTTACTTCTTAGTTTTTTCTAATCCCTACTAATATTGTGTTACTGCTGATATGGTAGAACGGCCCAGGTTCCACAAAGTGTGTTTGAGCCAATTTCCTTGCGATATTAGCTGCGCCCCAAAAAAGATGTAGAAGACAAAAAAAGCAAGAAAAAATATCAATTTAAGAATAAATAAAACACAATAATCGAGAGTTGTCTATATGTATATCGTCAGATTCTGGATTATCTGAACACCTACCTATAAAAATGGCAACAAAGAATGCAGACAGTCGTTGTTCTTTGACTTCTATCAAGTGGGGCTTCTCTCCAGGAGCGTGCGTTCTAGACATCACCGTTAAAGCTGACGTATGGACGATTGATCTGACAGCTGCAGCACACATCCATGGAAAGCCAAAGAACCCACACAGAACGTTGATGATGCAAATTATAACGATGTCCAGGTGCAAACCACTGCCCTTTTTCAGTTTGCGTTCGGCTTTACCGATAATTAATCTGGAACAAATAAAGGATTCTTATAATTATTATGAAATTAAAAAAATTAAAATCAGTTGTTATAGAAAGAATACACTATGAAAAATCGTCTAATAAACACGAGGGAAAAGGCAAGAGCCCTAGGTTAGGAATACAGGACCTATCCTACCAAAGGATCAAGGATAGTGGACACACTATCCACTATCAATTCGGGAAATTCCTATACACGGCCTTCAAGAAAAAGAGGAAGTAAAGGAACTGGAAGAACACACAAAAGCAACTCTCAGTACTTCCAAAGATGAGAATGATGTAAAGAGCATAGAGAGCCTTACCTCTCAAATCTATATGAAGACTCATCTAAAGATATAAAAATAGACGAAGAAGCAGAAGAGGCAGAGGACACCCTCATTGATGGAGAGTAATGGCGGGAATTGACATCGCCCAAGTGAATGTCCATCACGTCAAGGGAGCCTCGGATGTGATTTTTAGGACATTCACTAAATAACAATTAGGATTCGTACTGATCCAGGAACCATGGGTCTACGGAAACCAGGTAAGAGGACTTGCATATAAAGATGCAAGGGTAATTCATCACATAAGTGATGAAATACCAATAGCATGTATCATGGTAATAAATAATATTAAATATTCTTGCCTTTCAGATTTCATGACGCGGGATCTCGTCCCAATTCGAGTATACCTCCAATTTGAGATAAGGTGGCAAGATATAGTAATATCTTTTATCTAGTTCGCAGGAGATAATGCTTGTACCACCCCCGGAAGTATCGAGGATAGAGGCCAGAGAAGAAATCTGCCATTACTTCTTGAATGCGGCGCCAATGCACACAGCACCATATGGGGAAGCAAAGACACCAATCAAAAAGATGAGCAACTTCTAGAATATATTTTTAATAAGAAACTTACAGTGCAAAATATTGGGAATATTCCAACATTTGTAACACGGACAAGAAGTGAGGTATTAGATATCACATTAAGTACACCGAGCATTAAAGTTACAAACTGGAGAGCATCGAGTGAACCATCTCTATCTGATCACAATATAAAGATGTTAAAGTTAGACAGCGACACTCCTGAGGCGATCTTCAGGAAAAATCCTCGAAAAACAGACTGGGACAAATACAACACCTTTCTAAATTAAAATTTAGCACATATCCAGACTAAAAAGGGGCCCATGCACCTACTGCTCTGGAAAGTGATCTCGAAGAACTAAGTGAGGTAATACTTGAGGCAGATGAATCAAGCTGCCCCTTTAACTACTAGGGATGATCCTTGGTGGAACCGTCATCTGTCAAACTTACGATTCGGACGTGCGGAAGCTCTATAATAGAGCCAAGCACAGCGGAGATTGACAGAGCTACACCGAGGCACAGCTTCAGGAAATTCTGCGAGGAGATTAACTCTACACCTGCGGGAGCATGACTGCACAAGGTCCTGGCAAAAGGGAGAGTTGATACAGTTATGGCGTTAAAGAAACCAAATGGAAGCATCATGGAGAGTGAGGACGAAAGAGCTCGCCTCTTACTCGAAACTCACTTTCCTGGGAGCACACGTTTTCTAATATGGGACACAACTAAGGTAAGCAGACTCTCAAGAGAGCTATAGTGGCCAAACATATAAACAGCAGCAATCGGTTTAAATGGGTCTTGAACACTTTTGAACCGTTTCAAGTCTCCAGGTGTGGATGGAATATTTCCTGCTCAGCTTCAGCGGGTACAGGAGAAATTACTACCACACGTAATCCGGATATCCCGGAGCAGTCTAAAACTGGGATATATACCAGAATCATGAAGAAGAGCCGGAGTCACCTTTATTCCGAAAGTAGGGAAAAAGGATACCACACATTCTAAATTCTTCTGACCAATCAGCCTCACATCCTTTGTATTAAAAACAATGGAGAAGGCTCTTGATAGTTATATCAGAAGTCCTGGAGTGGATGCTACTCCACCAAAGCCTGCAAGCGTATCGAGCAGGAAGATCTACAAAAACTGCCGTGGTACAGCTAATTGACGTAATCCAGGATGCACGAACAAACAAAAAAAAGGGCGTATGTGCCTTCCTTGACAACATAGCTCAGTTGCTATCTACAAGAACTGCAGAGACATAGATAGAGCAGGACACCATCTCCATCTGCACAACCAGAGGATGTCCACAAGGAGGAGTTTTGTCGCCACTAATGTGGAGCCTAACCGTAGACGAACTTCTATGCAGATGGACTGACTTCGGCATACCCTGACAAGGTTATGCCGACGACATAGTCATATTTACTAGATGCAAGTTTGGAAATATCCTGTGTGATATAGTCCAAAGAGGACTAGAACAAAGAGGAGTAGAACACACCAAAATATAATGCTGTGAGGTGGGACTTATTATAAACCTCACGAAAACTACACTAGTAGCCTTTTCAAGGAAAATAAAACTAAATCTCAAAACTGTTCAATTAGACAGGAAGCATAAAGTCAATCAACAAAATCGAGCCACATAGCGAGGTGATATTTGAGAGGCTGGCGCCCACAGATGCGTATCCAAATAAACTAAAAGGTAACACCAAAATTAAATTTAACACTTATCACATTCAACTACAAAACCTTTTAATTTAAGAAAATCACTTAAAAATTATCTTTGTCTACTAGCTACTTGGGATATGCCCCAGGATGAAATGAAAAAGAAGTACAGTTTTGTGAAAAACTTCAAAATCACAGAGCTGGGCTGCAAGAAAGAATCCATCGCGCTTGCAATTGAAAGACATGCTATTCAGTGATA
Organism: Psylliodes chrysocephalus; assembly: GCA_927349885.1. Classification (NCBI taxonomy): domain Eukaryota; kingdom Metazoa; phylum Arthropoda; class Insecta; order Coleoptera; family Chrysomelidae; genus Psylliodes; species Psylliodes chrysocephalus. The sequence continues at coordinate 92,173,664 of OV651813.1, forward strand.
TGGATGTTTCCAAAACCATAGAAGGGACTGGAATAGGAGTGTATGAGCCTAGAACCAAGTAGGTACTCTGAAAGTTTGGGAAAATACCCATCAAGCATCTTCCTGGCGGAAATGCACGCCATTAAGAAGTTTAACATTGAGAGAAACTATCGTAGACAAGAGATTATCATCATGTCCGATAGTCAAGCAGCTATCAAAAAGCTGAGCTCTTACGTAATCAGCTCAAAAATGGTTTGGAGATGCTTAGAAAAGCTGAATGAGCTAGGCGAGGAAAATACAGTTACTCTCACTTAGGTCCCGGAACATAACGGGGTAAAGGGTAACGAGATTGCAGATAGTCTCGAAAGGAAAGGGACCTTCGTGGGACCTGAGCCGTTCTGAGGTATCAGCAGTAAAACAATATTAGGAGAGATTAAAAAAGAATTGGGCAGTAGAAGAACCGATAATTGGAACAACCTCTTGGGACTAAGACAGGTTAAGTTACTTCTGGGTGAATTTAACCAGAAAAGAACGGAAGCATGTATCTGCCTAAGCAAGAACAGGCTACTCATTGTACCAGGGATCCTTACTCGGCATTGCCGACTCAAAAGACACCTTAGTAAACTGAGAGTAGAGGAGTAGAAGATAGTGAGTGTAGATACTGTGAGGAGGAGGACGAAACCTCAATTTACATTCTGACTGCATGTATAGCACTTCAGAATCCAAGGGCACTATACCTAGTAGCATATCAAATAGAAGAGGGAGATTTATTTAACTTGAAGCTACTCCAAATCCTACACTTCCTTAAGAAGATAGGATTGGAAGGGTCGTTACAGGCATCGAGATATCTTCTTGCTGCATTAGCGACAGAAGGGGGCACAATAGATCTTTTAGGTCGCAGTGTATTAACACCCCATTCCCAACATAACAAATAGAAAGATAAGTTAGAAGACCATAAAAAAAATGTTAAAATTTTTAAATTGTTTGTTATTGTCACCCGATGTTTTTTAAAATTATATTAACTGCACTAGAAGATGGAAAATATTATTTTCCAAAACATATGTAGTGCATTATAAAAAAAAGTTTTTATTTATTTATTTTTATTATTTATTTAAAATACCGAAAAATGTGTGTTTGTTTTATTATGGGTTGAGACAAAATTAGTCAGTGCTAATGAATAGCCTATTCAAAAAGACCCTATTCTGGAGGACAATCTTTATATCTGTCGCGTATGGTGTGGGTCCGAAATAAATTAAAATACATTTTCTAACATTAAAATTTCACAGTTATTTTTACAGTTAAATGAAAGTTGATTTATGAATGATTGTTGTGCATATTTGTTCAAGAACTGAGAATAAAAAATGATTTGAGTCTATAGGAATTGATTAGTCGACAGTTGATTAATAAATTTTAACTCTAAAACATGGTAAACGAGAAGTGGAATATTATTATTATGTAGGCTCTATTGGCTAAAAGTGTTTGCAGTAGCTGCTATTAAATAATGGAACCACCTTTTCGTGTTACCAAAAGAATCGATAACAACCAAAGACAGAGATCGATAACTTTGTTGAAGAAGTAAGCCATCCCCAACAATGCTTACTTTTGCAAATGCCCATCTATATCTTGCCGGAAACTTCACGCTGATCGTATTGTACTAGCTTTAAATAATTTACTCCATTTCTCTCTTTAACTTTAAACAGTCCTATGATTTATTTTTGTCCCGACCATTTATCTCCTGCCAAGACCTGGTGAATCTAGAGGCGGCATAAAATAAACATTTTTTTTTAAATTGTGAAAGAATTTAGTCTTTGTCGAAGTAATTTGATGTTATTTTTACAACGTATACAAAATTGAGCGCAAGGAATGAATTTTACATAATCTTTTAAAAAATGGTTTCAGTCCTTTAACCCAATTCACACTAATTCAAACAGAAGAATGTCCACTTACTCTGAAATATGAGTTTCCATAAACAGTAAAATGTAAACAAGCAAGGCGGGAATTACAGATGCAAACATGATCCAAACTGGAATACCCTTAGGCGATATTATCCATCCCCTTTTTTCGGAGTTAGAGGGTTTCAATCCAACAGGTACATTTAGTTTTTCTGTGAACGTTTCTGGCACCATATAATCCACGGTTACCATTATCACTATTGCTATAGGCACACCGAAATCTCCTAGAGCTCTTCTAGCCTAAAAAAATAAAATACCTAATGATTATTAATGTAAAAAGTGCCGAAAGTGAAAGAAGCACAACATGTTTGAGTTAGTTTTCCAAATAACTTATTTTATATTATTTATTACTTATTATTATGAACAAATTTCGGAATAAAACTTACACTTCTGCCTAAAAATTGGCTATTTCTAAACATCCTCAAATAGTAAGCTATGGCAAAAGTTCCCAAAGTGAGAATGGTACAGAACAGAGCCGTATTAGGTTGATTTATTAAATTTCCGTTACCATCCATCATTGGAATCATTTTAACAAAGTGCAGATTCATCTTTTTAGTATCGGTGCCATTGTCGATTATGATGGTATCGTTAGATCCCATCGGAAAAGCACTAATCTCGAAGTAATTTGCCAGCAGGGGATGTTTCTCGAATGAAAAGCACACCTTGGCCACGCTCTCTAATATGTACAGTAATACTATGAGTGTTGAAAAAATATCTTCCGTAAATCTAGTAAACAGTTTCACCAAAACGCTACCTTCCAGAGCTGAAAAAAAAAAAACAAAAATTTAATATTTCTTATTAATTACTTTAATTTTTCGGTAATTAAACTTTGGTAAAATGCAAAAGTTATTCAAGTATTTGGGATCACTGTATTGAAAGAATATGCCGCATTAGTGTGGCGTCAGTGTGCCTAACAAATCATTCTGTCACTGATTTCGACATAAAAGTTTAGAGTTTTTTAGTATATTGTTTGCAGTAGTATAAAAGTATGCATCTAAATTATTTTGTTTGTAATTATTACAGTAGTATGCATGCGTTTTAATCAGTAAAATAATAGAAATAAATAGAAAGTTGACACATAACCTACTTTTTGTTCATTGATTTGCATAATTGATTACTAAATGATTATTTAACTAATATTATGTATTACATTAGGAATATATTATTTTAAGAATCACTTAAGTAAATGTTCAAAAACTAGATATTTAGTCTATAAATAACATTGTTTGACTCTTTTCTTAATTAGTCATTAATTATATAGATATTATACGATTAGACTAAGAGACGGATGGACAAAGTGGTCAGAAGCCAGTAAGTATAGTGATAGAAATACCCCAAGTCCTTTGACAAAAGAGTATCGCAGTTTTAGTTACAGTTTGCACGTGTCTTCTTATTTCAGTTGCGCTCTTGTTTTCTACAAATACTAGAACAATTTACTTTCGTAGTTTATAAATAAATTTCCCAGCTGAACCGATTCTTTGTTAAAAAATATATTATAACAAGAGACAGAAAATATTTATTAAATAACTCATACATTTTTTTAATCAATATAATTTTCTTCACAACTGGACTCTGATTCAGACTCATCACTACTTGGCATTGTACCTAAATTAATAATAACTGGATCTAGATTGCTTGTATTTTTCCCAATCGGAAACAATTATGTTTTTAGTGTGTCTTACATAATTGTCTCACTGAGTATCGGTAACATTATTCAAAGCTTCTAACCAAGTCTGAAAAAAAATCTTTCGGTTGTTAAAACAGTGGCGGCTCGTGGCAATTTATTGCTGTGTGCTGCGCAATTTTGAATTAATTTGATAATTTTCCAATTCAGGTACCTAAAAGTAGAAAATACAAAAAAAAAAACAAAACTGACTCTACTGAGACCTTCTTTTATTGTAATTGTTTATTCATAACAAACAAACTCTTAAAATTCTAAACCAAATACATAAAAGAACAGACAAAGCATTTTGAAGTGCTTAAACTTATTGAAATTTATTTTTTGTATACAAACTCCATACGCCTATTTTTTTATTCACAAATTTTTCTATGACTTTCGTGTTAAAATTTTCAATAGAATGAATTAGCTCTTTTTCTACTGATGACATTGTCAAAGCATTAAGCCTGTCCTGTGACATAGTGTTTCGCAAAAAAGTTTTAATTCGTTTTAAAGTCGAAAAACAACGCTCTGCTTTTGCCGTGGATATGGGTGTTATAACCAAAATTTAAAAGTGATAGGAGACCAGAAAAATTTCTGAAATCTGGTCTTTCATATAACACCGTTAGCTCAGTTTTAAGTTTACATTTGTTTAAAAATGAATAGCGATTTACAGCCAAAGTAAGTTTAGATTCTGGAAAGTTTTTTTCGAAAAGATTAAAATGATTACAATTTAACAATTCTGCAATATTGACGTATTCCGTATTTTCAAACCTGTCCTTTGCTTGTGTAGAAAGAATATCACAAACTTCTATTGCATCGCGGATTTTAGACTCTTCGTTTCTTCTCCGCGCTGTGGAGCACACGCTCGAGTCTTCTGAAACTTCTTTTAAAATATCCTCTGCTTCTCCTTGCACTTTCTTGATGATACTCAAAAATGTGTCTACATTTTTTTTTATTGTAGAGCAACATGAATCCCGCGACTGAAATTGATTGAATAAAATATCGATATGTGGCATTAGACGATGGAAAACGTTTAACCAAAAATTAAAATCAAAGTCTTCCAAGAGTCGTAGACAGCCACTCGCTTTCTTACAGTTTCAACGGAAGAAGAATTCTGGAGTTCTTCAAAACATTTGATCAGTTTTTGACGATTTTGAAAAACAACATCTACAGAGTTGTACAAACAGATGGTATTCTACGAGCAACTGATTCATCTAATGCTGATAGACGTGCGGGGAAATTTGAAAAAAATTTTGGAATAGCAGACAAATTTGCAAAAAATACTTTGGCTGATTTATTGCTTGATGCACTCTGAGACATAGTTAAGTTTAGTTGATGAACGTAACAATGAGTATAGTATGTATTGACAAACTTGCTTCTGACTTTTACTTGTACCCCACTGATTTTTCCAGACATTACAGCTGCTCCGTCGTAACTTTGGGAAATAACTTTTTGTACGTTGGTTTTAACCATGACATTTAAAGCGTCTATAACTACCTGAGATATAACCTCTGCGTCCTGTCCACACGGATTGACAAATGACCAGAATCTCTCATAGATTTTTCCTTTGTAAAAATACCTCACGACAATACAAGTCTGTGTTTTGCCGGAAATGTCGGTAGTGTCGTCTGCTATAATAGAAATGAACTTGGAGACATGAATTTGTTGTAGTATCTCATCTTGACAGACCTTTAACATACAGTCTAAAAGTTCATTCTGTATTGTTTTCGAATGTCCTTTGAACGCACTTCCACTGCTAAAATGATCTTTTATCGCCGAATCGACACTGCCAATAAGATCCAAAAGACCTCTGAAAACGCCTGAATTTAAAGTCTTCTTTTTCGTCGTGCCCACGTAGAGCTAATTCGAATGCACCACAAAACTTAATGCAATAGATTATTTTGCTTAATATATACCTATTTTTCTCAACATTCTCATTATGCTTTTGAATTGACATTCGGTAAGCACTGTCAAGTTGAGTAGCAATATTCACTTTACTTATATCCGCTAAATTTAAAGCATTAATTAGGTGTGTTTTATTTTGAGAATGTCTTTTAATTAAATTGCTTAAGTGTCCCAAATCCGTTACACCTAATTTTCTCCAGGAATTTTCACCGCCAAACAACAAGCATGGAAAGCAAAACAGTGCATTTGTTATCTCACATCCACAAATCCACTCCACTCATATGTTTTTACGTGAAATTGGCGCTTGCAAGTAGAACTTTTGCTTTTCGCATCCTGTGTTATTTTAAGGGTTGGAGTAGGTCGACCAAGTTCTTTAACTCTGATTTTATCCTCCAAAGAAAAACGCACAAATGGATTCACCAATAAATATGAAACCTGATTAATTTTACACGAAATATTATCAGAAAAACTACTTGCGACAACTAAGTAAATTAAGCTAAACTAGCGCAAACGGTCTCGCAACTAAATTCAACGTAAAACTGCATCTGAACTCGACAGACGCAGCAACAACAAACGGAAATCTCCAGCCGTGTGCTTGACTTTGGGCAGCAGCACCACCACAAAGCACGTATCTTCTAGAGACCCCACGCCAATGTTAAACTTTTAAACTAAATTAGCGCCACCTTGTGTTTGGAGCTGGAACTAAAATGACAATTGACAGATGGCGGTAAATTCAAATTGTAATTTTTAGGAGTAGGTAGTAGTTTTAAATTAAATTTTAAATGATTTCCACATAAATTATTTTATAAAATAAAGTATGGAACTAGTAAGTTCGAAACTTTTATTTTACAAAATAATTTAGGTCGATTATACCAAATTTGAGGAATTAATTTGTTATAAGGGGTCTGATGTGGAGAGTTGGTTCTGCATATTATTATTAAATAAATATAAGATATATCAATAAATAATAAAATAAAACATTCTTAAAATATGTTTATTAATAACTTGAATAAATATTATTAGATAAAAATAAATACAAATAATAATACATATTTAACGAATACTTACTTGGAGCAAATATATATATAATCTCAAATCTTTAAAATACCTATCAATAATTTAAATGTGAAGTAGAGACTAGGATATTACATTTTATTAACACTAAAGTTATATATTTTATAAATGTCTTTTTAACCGAGGACAAATGTAATATAGGTATTGTATTAAAAGGTGAATCCTTTTAACTATTCATTCAATGATAAATAGGTATTTTCCTTCCAAATACAGATGGTGGTATTACTCAGATGTATTATGTGAAAAATGATTTCGGAATCTAGTCCAGTGATAAATTGATTATCAATTAGTTGTTGTACCCGTTTGTCTTTTTATGATGCAGATGCATGGTGAATCAATGAAGTTTTTCTCGAAGTTTTCAACGTAGCACCAAAATTATTGCAAAACACAGTAGGTAATAGAAAAGCGAAACATCACAATTTTGCAAAGAACTAAGACGAAACTATAAACAGAAACCAAAAGCCAAAAAACAACAAAAAATCACTAAAATCAGACGGAAAAATGAGACTAACCAAGAACATAAATAAATACACGTCACAACTCACAACTTTGGAGTCTTTGGTTAAGTTTTTCTCCCATAAAGCTTAAAAATGGAGTAAGAAATCATAATTTCACTAGTAGCCCCATCTAGAGTTTGTAGCAAATAGCATAAAAAATGTCAGTTGTCGGTTTTGACCTTGGTCATTCACGTGGAACCTCTATGTGCTTTGTGAGCACCACCGTCCATTTAAATCAACGGTTAAAAACAAACAAACGAGCGGGCGGAGCTATAGAGAAAGTAAAAGTTGAAAAATCTTTTGGTAGGTAGAGAGGGGGTAAACCTCAAACCACGTCGGGCGGCTCCGAGAATTTCACAGTAATGTTTACCTGCCAGTGTCGTTTCATAGAATAAGTAATTTTAAATTGTTATCTGCGGAACCGGACAATCGCATGTATTTATGGATTATAAATAATTATTAAACATGTATTATAATATTCAAATTATAATTTTACAAAATTTCAACAGCTATTCACAATTTATTAAACTATTTACTCGAAATTGTTATTAACTAATTAAATTAACTAATTAAATAATTTTGTACGCCAATGTATCGTGTTCACTTCGGTGAGATCCGCTGACAACCTGTCAATTTATGTGTATAAAGTGGGAGAACTGGCAAAAGCATTTCCAACTTTTACTTCTGATATAGTGATGGGCGATGTTCATCGATGTTTTGGAACCATCGATGTTTTGTATTCGATAGTCGATGTTTTTGTCATCGATGTTGATAGCACCAGATATCGATGTTACCATCGATGTTTTTTTAAAACATCGAACGAAAATCATACATAAAAAATGAAGAATTTTATGCATTGGGAAGTGATGGGCAATAAAAAAGATGACGAATAATTAGTGGTTGTACAATCGAACGTAAAAGTGTACAATTTTGATGAAAATTGTACAATTTCAAAATCCCTATAGGAACAACATTGCACTATGGAGGTGTTAATTTTTATTAATTTTTATTATTTTTTATTAATTTTTATTAATTTTTATTAATTTTTATTAATTTTTATTAATTTTTATTAATTTTTATTAATTTTTATTAATTTTTATTAATTTTTATTAATTTTTATTAATTTTTATTAATTTTTATTAATTTTTATTAATTTTTATTAATTTTTATTAATTTTTATTAATTTTTATTAATTTTTATTAATTTTTATTAATTTTTATTAATTTTTATTAATTTTTATTAATTTTTATTAATTTTTATTAATTTTTATTAATTTTTATTAATTTTTATTAATTTTTATTAATTTTTATTAATTTTTATTAATTTTTATTAATTTTTATTAATTTTTATTAATTTTTATTAATTTTTATTAATTTTTATTAATTTTTATTAATTTTTATTAATTTTTATTAATTTTTATTAATTTTTATTAATTTTTATTAATTTTTATTAATTTTTATTAATTTTTATTAATTTTTATTAATTTTTATTAATTTTTATTAATTTTTATTAATTTTTATTAATTTTTATTAATTTTTATTAATTTTTATTAATTTTTATTAATTTTTATTAATTTTTATTAATTTTTATTAATTTTTATTAATTTTTATTAATTTTTATTAATTTTTATTAATTTTTATTAATTTTTATTAATTTTTATTAATTTTTATTAATTTTTATTAATTTTTATTAATTTTTATTAATTTTTATTAATTTTTATTAATTTTTATTAATTTTTATTAATTTTTATTAATTTTTATTAATTTTTATTAATTTTTATTAATTTTTATTAATTTTTATTAATTTTTATTAATTTTTATTAATTTTTATTAATTTTTATTAATTTTTATTAATTTTTATTAATTTTTATTAATTTTTATTAATTTTTATTAATTTTTATTAATTTTTATTAATTTTTATTAATTTTTATTAATTTTTATTAATTTTTATTAATTTTTATTAATTTTTATTAATTTTTATTAATTTTTATTAATTTTTATTAATTTTTATTAATTTTTATTAATTTTTATTAATTTTTATTAATTTTTATTAATTTTTATTAATTTTTATTAATTTTTATGAATTTTATTTATTTTTATTTATTATTTATATTTATTTAATTTTTTATTCGTTTATTTTTATTTATTTATTCCCCCTTCCTTAAAATGTGAAAATCCAAAAACCTTTAAATACGTTATTATATGAGTAGTTACAATTCCAACTTTCATGTTCCCACATTTAAAAAATCGATACTTTCATCCCTCTTCCCCCTTCACCCTATTTTTTCACTTTCCCACTTTCCCCCTTTTCCTATTTCCTCTACTTCCCTCTTTCTCCAAACTTTCGCATTTATGCAGTAGAAGGGTTTTTATGATACTTCCCATGCCCCCCTCCTTTAAATGCAAAAATCCAAAAACCTTGAAATACGTCATTATTTACATTTATGAGTAGCCGCAATTCCAATTTTTAAGTTCCTATATTTAAAAAGGCGAAAGTCTTCACCTTACACCGTCATCTATTAGGAATTCATAGAACCAATAAATACACAATATTTAGGCATTCCATACGCGGTGCTAAGGTTTGGTATGTTAAAAGGGTTGCGACATACGATGTAGTCTATCTGCATTATATGAAATAATAAATAATGGATAAAATTTAAATACTTTATGTTGAACACAATGAAAATATTATTTTTAAAAAAACCGCTTATACATTTTCTATAAATTGGCAGGCTCGGCGACTATTATTTCAAATAAAAATAGCGTCCAAGATGGAAGGCTATGTCGCAACTCCTTTAAATTTACTAACCCTTCCCGCTGTCAGATATTGTTTGACAGGTCGTTGGAATACCTAACTGTCGTATAATAAACATTTAATTTGCAATAACAAATATCGAGGTCAATAATTGAGATAAAAACTATCCTATCTTTTAAATTGGACCAAATTACCGATAGTTACCAAATTTTATCAAAATCCGTTCAGTAGTTTCGGAGTTTATCGCAAACATACATCGTGACACGAAATTTTTATATATATAGATATCATATCAAAGAGACAAGTAGTATACAATTTTGCAACTGTCATGCTTGATAAAAATTAAAAATGTATGTACATAATATAAATTACAATTCGTGCCTCAAGAAGTTGTGGTAGATTTTGAGATAGCTATTCATAAGGCAGTATTGCAAATTTTGAATAATGTAAAAATAACCGGCAGCAGATTTCTTGGTATCGACAAATTCAAAAACTTGAAGTATATATTATTATTTAAAAAGGCGTAGTTATGGGTCTATTTATACTCCCTTAGTATTAGTATTTGTATTAGTATTATGATTAAGCATTAAATTTGTTAAATCATTCAAAAAAGGTATTTATACTCGTTTTATAATTAGTATTAGTAATTCTTTTTTAAACCTAATACCTAATAAGATATAATTCTGCAGTCAACAAAATATATGGTTACTGAAGAAATATGTAAGAGGCCAGAGTTGCGTTCTTTTAAGATATTTGAGTTTTAAATGTGTTTTTATTAATATTTTTACTAGTTAATTTTATTTAAAAATATTATTATTCAAAAATAGGTTTAATTAAGGACATTTTAACGGATTTCAGTCTCAAATTTATAACAGATAAAAAGAAACAGAAATTTTATACAAATCAGACAGAAAAGAGGCCTTTGCTTCCTCGTGGTGACATGTCATTTGTCAACTTTATAATCGGTAAACACTGCTGATACATAAAAATTGTATACAGCGCATGATTTGTACCAAAATATTATCGTTTTCGAGCTTGTTGGAACAAACATATAAACAACATAATCAAATGTGTATTGTCAATTATCCCTATCCTTTGTCTATTAAAAACAAAGGCCAAATACGTTATTGATTCATTTTATAGAAAAGAAGAAATTTAATATTTAATTTAAAAGTTGAACCTGTCAATTATTAAGCATAAATATTAATGCTAATACTAATCATAAATCGAGTATAAATGTCCCCATTACATTGTGAAGGTTCAACTTAATGCTTAATCATAATACTAATGCAAATACTAATAATAAGGGAGTATAAATAGACCCTATATCGTCATGTTTTACTAAAAAATTGTTATACAAGTAGGAGCTACGAACCATGTCAAACATCTCCGTTCCCGTATAAAAATAATTTCATAATTTGTTTATTAAATAATAGTTATTAAGATTATAATTTGAGATAAAGTAGCATTACACAAGCATAAATAATAGCAAAAAGTGAAGTTCAAAAGTTAGGTATACAGAACATAGAAACGCACCTAGTGAGGATTAGAAGCATCCATTCGGGAGAATTTAATTTACAGCAGGGACTTGGCCCAAGTAGTTGCATAAGCTCTAAACTATTAATTAAGAACGAAGTTATTAGAGAAGTTACACCGAAAGATCGATGCTTAAAACTTGTCTTGAGTAGATATTTTAGAGTGCCTTTTAGCCGATTGCAAAGAGAACGATAAGGACCTCAAACAAAAATAGTCTAAATGCAAGGAATGCGCCAAATAAAAAAAAAAGGAATTTCTTGTACTAATCTAAAGTACTTAAATTTTAAACACTTTCATATCGAAAATTGGTCAATAAAATCAGTTATTTTGCATAATCTTATTAAGAAAATTGAAATATCCAAAATGAAAGCAAGACATTATTATCTATTTAAATGTTTATAAGCATTTTTATACTCAGATCATTAGTTTTCGAGGGGTAATTCATAATATATTTGGTAGTAAATAAAAATAATACCTGCTACTCCTATTCCAATCACACTCAGCCATATACCCACGTACACTCTAGTCGATAAAAAGTTTATGTTGTTCGTTTTGCAGATCTGGAACAGACTTTCGTCGAAGAGCAAAAGGGCCCCGGTGGTACCGACGATGACCAATGGTTGTCCGGCAAAAATTGCGAATATTATTCCGCTGATGCTGGTGCAAAGGAGAGTTTCTGATATGCCGATGAGGTTTTCCGTTTTGTCTCCTGTTAGACCACCGAAGGCGATAGCACCTGGAAAAAAACAAAATATATACTTATACGAGTTGTGAATAATGAAGTTTACTGAAGGACATGTAAGACCCAGTAAACAACGCTGTTACTTAACTTTAAATATATACTTTACATAAGTTTAAAGTAACCAAGTTATGTAATAGCTATTTGTGCAACCAGTTACGAAATGCCTCATTTTATGTAACGAGTGAATATTTGCAAAATGAACAAGTTACACAAAACGGCATATCGTAACGTGACAACCACTACTTGTTGTCGAGTAGTTTTCTTGTTATAGCGTGTTAATTTATTTGTTAAGTTTATTAACAATTTATTTTTATAATGCCAATCTTCATTTTTCCTTTGGATGTAATTCAATACCTGAAGAGTCCGGACGAAACCGGTTCAAGAATAACGTTCTCCTTAGTAAGCAAAATCAAAGGTAGGGGGTCAGAATTTTTATCTCAAATGTCTTCCCTTTGGTTGTAATTTAATATCTGTTACGGTATTAGCTAAAGGAGTAGTTGTGACATAAGGCTTTGGGTATTTTATTTTACGTCTTGGTCACATTCGAGTTGGAATTATTTTTTTTTTTTAAGTAACCTAATGCTGTAAACAAATGTAGGCGCGTCATGTTTACGCCATATAAATATAAATAATGGTATGTCATAAGATTTATTTGGCACTCCTAAACCACGTGATCCTTGGATAGTTAAAATGGTTGTCTGGCTTGAAGGCAAACAAACCACAAATTAACATTTAGTTGATAATTTTGTTTTAGTGAAATACGAAAAAATTCGGTATATATAATATACTTGTGGTTTAAAATAATAGACTTGAGTAAACACAAAGATCAATTTATAAGATAGCGACTTTCAGTGTAGTTATTTTACAAATAGTTGACTATAGTGACTTGTTTTTGAGGATGAGTCCAAATATGGCCAATGTGAAAATAGATACTTTTGTGTTTATTAAACTAGATACGAAATGTCTTATTTTATGCAACGAGTAAATATTTGCGGAACTAGCAGATCAAGGTCCCGCAACATGAACGCGTTACATAAAACGACATTTCGTAACGTATTACATACTAGTATATTATGACACTGATGCATAATCGAGCCTTTAAAGCATGAGCAACGAGTTTAAGGCTTCGATGCGCAGCGAAGTGGCCTTAACGTTGCGAATGCTTTAAAGGCGATTATACACTGTGTCATACGATATATTTTAGTATGAATGATTACAATAGTAATAGTAGTAATCATTTTTTTGAAAACTGTAAATTAATAATTTCCATGCAGTTTATCGAGTGGGTAGATAAATGTCATTTGACATTTTTTGTTAATTATTAAAATAATTTTTCTGTTTATGTTACTTGATTTAGGTAAAGTTGCAAATAATTTGATTAATTTGACAATTCAAAATAAAATCTGACATAATCTAATCTCATTTATTGAAGCGGTTACCTAGCGATAAAGACCCGATTATGCACGCTTTTGAGTTTTTTTGGGATGCTTTATGATACATGAATACTGAAAAATATCTTTTCTAATTTTGACTAGATTATTTATAAATTTGTGGTTTAGTAAAAATTACTGACATCTAGGCAACCAATATTACTACTTTCTTGTATTGTTAGTTGCATAATTTTATTGACAAATAGAACATAATATTACGTACCTATTTATTCTTAACAACTTGTAGTGTGTTTATATGGCTTATTAAAGTTGTTTAGTTTTCAAAAAAGTGGGTTATTTTGTCGTTAATTCTGTTTTAATTATTTTATGCTGATTTAAAATGGAAAATAAGGACCAAAAATCATTAATACTAGGTTGTAAGTTTAACCAAATTCTATTTTTATAAGTCAACCTGCACTTGTTTAATATACAGGGTGTTTCAAAAAGGTATGTCATAAATTTTTCCTCAGATAGATTACCAAAAAATAAGTGGATTTGGCTATATTTACCAATATAGTGGAAGATCAAAAAACCGCAGATATTTTTGCGGAATTTTTCTCTTCTATATATGACATTAATAAAGCTGATTACAAGTTAGATTTTAATAACGAAGTGAATAATATTTGCGATTCTTTTTTAATTAAAAAAATTTCTGAGGTTGATTTTGATAATGCGGTCAAAAAATTAAAGCCGAAAAAAGCTGAGGGTACGGATGGTATTCCACCATATGTTTTAAAAGGTTGTAGTGAATGGCTAAGAAAGCCCCTTATATTTTTAATTTAATTCTCAACACAAAAGTATTTCCAGTGCAATGGAAAACTGCTGTCACTACACCGATTTATAAGTCTGGTGGAAAATCAATTGTAGAAAATTACCGGCCTATTTCGATAATGTGTGCCCCATCTAAACTATTTGAACAGATAATATATACCAAATTATATAAATACGTAGAAAAATACATAGTATCTCAGCAACACGGTTTTATGTCAAATAAATCTATAACTACTAATTTGTTCATTTTTGGAAATCAAGCATTCGAAACTTTGGGAGCTAAATCTCAAATGGATACAATTTTTACAGATTTTCGAAAAGCATTTGATCGTGTAAATCATGATGTACTTCTAAAAAAAACTAGTAAAATTTGGGTTGTCTGAACACTTTATAGAATTAATAAAATGCTATTTAGAAAACAGAAAGTTTGTAGTTAGACATAATGGAGGAAAATATCATGCAAATTCCGGAGTACCTCAGGGCTCTAATCTTGGACCTCTACTATTTAATATATTCATCAATGATCTTTCTTCTGTTCTTAAGCACGCTGAGTGTCTTCTATTTGCAGATGACCTCAAAATTTACAGTAGAATAAACTCAGTTCGAGATTGTGTTATGCTACAAAAAGATATACATAGGGTTTATGAATGGAGTGTGATTAACAAACTGAATTTTAACATCAGTAAATGTAAAGTGATGAGTATAACTCGTTCCAGGGAAGCAATTTTATTCGAATATGAGATGGGAGGGGATACCTTGGTAAGATGCATAGAAACTAAAGACATTGGTGTAACCTACAACAACGTCTTTTCATTTGCTACACACGTAAAAAATATAGTTTCCGCAGCAAATAAGATATTGGGATTCGTAATAAGACAAACAGCAAATTTTACAAACATTAACACCATAAAGCTGCTATATTTTACTCTAGTAGGTAAGACCTAAATTGGACTTCGCATCAACTCTTTTGTTTTCTGAGTACACAAGTTGCTTAAAAACAGTAGAGAAAATTCAAAATAAATTTCTTCGATATTTATATTATAAAAAATATCGTATTTGGCCTGACTACAATACAGTTAGATCAAGTCATCTCAGAAATTAATTTAAAATATTATCATTGGAACAAAGAAGAACTTTATCTGCTGTTATGTTTCTGTAAAAAGTTATCAACGGTAACATTAATAGTCCAGAAATCCTCTCACTAGTTTCATTCAATGTTCCCGGACAGCGTACACGCACAATGTTAATGTTTCATATACCACATATACTTCTAACAGTTAAGGCACCTCTTGTAACTATTTGGAAATTAATCAATAACTACAACTTGTTGGTGGATATAGATTGGTCTCTACCTCAAAACATATTTTACAATCGTATATTGAGTTTCATTTTAAATATTTCCATATAATTGTATTAAGCCACATTTCAAAAATTTCTATAAAAAACTTTAACAACTCTGGTGAACTGTTTAAACCTCTACAATTCTTAGATAAATTAAATGTTAAATAGGATAATACGTATCGATTTGTATTAACCATGTAATAAGGCCTTTGTCTGGTTAAAAATAAATAAATAAATAAATAAATAAATAAATAAATAAATAAATAAATAAATAAATAAATAAATAAATAAATAAATAAATAAATAAATAAATAAATAAATAAATAAATAAATAAATAAATAAATAAATAAATAAATAAATAAATAAATAAATAAATAAATAAATAAATAAATAAATAAATAAATAAATAAATAAATAAATAAATAAATAAATAAATAAATAAATAAATAAATAAATAAATAAATAAATAAATAAATAAATAAATAAATAAATAAATAAATAAATAAATAAATAAATAAATAAATAAATAAATAAATAAATAAATAAATAAATAAATAAATAAATAAATAAATAAATAAATAAATAAATAAATAAATAAATAAATAAATAAATAAATAAATAAATAAATAAATAAATAAATAAATAAATAAATAAATAAATAAATAAATAAATAAATAAATAAATAAATAAATAAATAAATAAATAAATAAATAAATAAATAAATAAATAAATAAATAAATAAATAAATAAATAAATAAATAAATAAATAAATAAATAAATAAATAAATAAATAAATAAATAAATAAATAAATAAATAAATAAATAAATAAATAAATAAATAAATAAATAAATAAATAAATAAATAAATAAATAAATAAATAAATAAATAAATAAATAAATAAATAAATAAATAAATAAATAAATAAATAAATAAATAAATAAATAAATAAATAAATAAATAAATAAATAAATAAATAAATAAATAAATAAATAAATAAATAAATAAATAAATAAATAAATAAATAAATAAATAAATAAATAAATAAATAAATAAATAAATAAATAAATAAATAAATAAATAAATAAATAAATAAATAAATAAATAAATAAATAAATAAATAAATAAATAAATAAATAAATAAATAAATAAATAAATAAATAAATAAATAAATAAATAAATAAATAAATAAATAAATAAATAAATAAATAAATAAATAAATAAATAAATAAATAAATAAATAAATAAATAAATAAATAAATAAATAAATAAATAAATAAATAAATAAATAAATAAATAAATAAATAAATAAATAAATAAATAAATAAATAAATAAATAAATAAATAAATAAATAAATAAATAAATAAATAAATAAATAAATAAATAAATAAATAAATAAATAAATAAATAAATAAATAAATAAATAAATAAATAAATAAATAAATAAATAAATAAATAAATAAATAAATAAATAAATAAATAAATAAATAAATAAATAAATAAATAAATAAATAAATAAATAAATAAATAAATAAATAAATAAATAAATAAATAAATAAATAAATAAATAAATAAATAAATAAATAAATAAATAAATAAATAAATAAATAAATAAATAAATAAATAAATAAATAAATAAATAAATAAATAAATAAATAAATAAATAAATAAATAAATAAATAAATAAATAAATAAATAAATAAATAAATAAATAAATAAATAAATAAATAAATAAATAAATAAATAAATAAATAAATAAATAAATAAATAAATAAATAAATAAATAAATAAATAAATAAATAAATAAATAAATAAATAAATAAATAAATAAATAAATAAATAAATAAATAAA
This sequence comes from Psylliodes chrysocephalus, assembly GCA_927349885.1. Taxonomy (NCBI): domain Eukaryota; kingdom Metazoa; phylum Arthropoda; class Insecta; order Coleoptera; family Chrysomelidae; genus Psylliodes; species Psylliodes chrysocephalus. The sequence continues at coordinate 92,191,157 of OV651813.1, forward strand.
TAAATAAATAAATAAATAAATAAATAAATAAATAAATAAATAAATAAATAAATAAATAAATAAATAAATAAATAAATAAATAAATAAATAAATAAATAAATAAATAAATAAATAAATAAATAAATAAATAAATAAATAAATAAATAAATAAATAAATAAATAAATAAATAAATAAATAAATAAATAAATAAATAAATAAATAAATAAATAAATAAATAAATAAATAAATAAATAAATAAATAAATAAATAAATAAATAAATAAATAAATAAATAAATAAATAAATAAATAAATAAATAAATAAATAAATAAATAAATAAATAAATAAATAAATAAATAAATAAATAAATAAATAAATAAATAAATAAATAAATAAATAAATAAATAAATAAATAAATAAATAAATAAATAAATAAATAAATAAATAAATAAATAAATAAATAAATATCGAAAACTGGCTCCTAACAAAGTTAGGTTAAACTAACATTCAAAAAAACGTGTTTTTTTTTTGTAAAAAGTTTGCTGTTGCGATGTTTATCAGGATGCCGTTGGTTAAACAACTCCGCGCCCCGATTTCCACTCATTGTTTTTAAAAAAAGCGCAATAATTTCCGCTCTTTCTGCAATTGAGTATACCATAATTGATAAATGTAATGTTCACACTGACACTGAAACACTAACCATAAGACAGGTATCTAGCAAATACTTGAATTTAAATGTGAAGAAAGAAACCCGATAATTTTTTCCCAACAAAAAAGAGCTTAAAGAATCTACAAAGCGACAAAAACAGCAAACTCATTTGAAAAAATACCATTATAGCAACAAATGTTTTAGTGTTTCGAGTTAATGAAGTGTTTTATTTAAAATCTGGGAATAATTAATATAATTTCAAAAATACGGCAAGGTTTCAAGTTAAATTAAATGGCTTTTTGCATTTTCCGTCAGTCATTATTGTTTACAAGGCTCCATAACGAGTGGCTCGAATTTCAAAAACTCAGCAACGTTGTATAGGAAATGACAAGACCCTTTTAACCCTTTGAGACCCTGTGTACACGCACATGTACATAGCTTTTATTTAATTTTTTAAATCTGAAAATTTCACGCCGCTGGTAATAAAACCAGAAAATATTGTCCATCCTATTTTAAAGTACTTTTAATATTATTGGAACCCTCTCCTGTGTAGTGGCGAAAGTAATTACCATTCTGTAAGTCGTTATAACCTTTACGTTAGCGTGTTGTAATTCATTTTTGTTAAAATAGATTCATATTTTTTGTTGCTATTATTGAAGGTACGTATTTACCCTAGAACTAAATTATTATAAAGTATTGCAGTTCTTTTCCTAAAAAATCGTGTTTATTCTAATATACCTTTGTATGTACAAATGGTATGGGGTGTTTTATTATTATTGTACTTTAGCATGTACATATGGTCTAAAGTGTTGTCAAACTTAATTGACGTATATTTCAGGGTCATCCAAATATGGACAGATTGAAACAAAAAATATAATTTAGAAAATCCGAATCATACCCAAAAACTGATAGATCTTTTAGAAGATGGTAACATATCAGATATTGGGGATAATGCACAACCAGGAACTGATAGATCAGATAGTCAAGTGGAAAATTTGATTTTTAAGATTCTGAAATTTTTAAGCGTCTAGGAGGAGACTGTGTGACAGACTTGAAGCAGAACGGATGAAAAGTCAGAAAAATGAAGGCAACGAAAGTGAAGACGACGTTTCAGATTGCCAATGTTCACCATTTTCCTGAATTTGATGTAAACAAGTAGGCCACCAGGGGCAAAAATAAAGGCTGCAAAGGCAGGAGTCACATATTTTGCAGAAAATGTAATGTACATTTGTGTTTGATCAAAGATAGAATCTGCTTTATGGACTTTCATGTGCTGTAATTCAAGTAAAATGAATGAAATATTTTTCTAAATAATAATCTTCATTTGCAAATTTCTGTTACTGTCGGTACCACATGTACACACCTATGTACAAAAAAAAAAATTGTAATAAGAGGAATAAAATTTTGTTTTATACCTTTAATTTCTTCTCTATCAATAGCAAAATAATATCAGAAAAATATTTTTTCAAAAACACATAATTCGGGCCACAAAGAGTTAATGAGGTATCACTTGACCCCCTTCGCCTTTGAAAAAATTTAGAGGATGACACCCCTACTGAGGGAGTTGAAGGTTTTACTATGATTTTTGCGTCAAAAGGTGTCCCCTTGACAAAAAAACGACGTGTTTTTGGATTTCGCCGAAAAGTTCTTTTCCACCCTGTAATGCCTTGCGGTACGATTTCGATAGGCCACCTTGTTTAAGATTTAATTGCTTTAAACTTCACGTCAATTTACTGTTTATGTCAATTTATGTACTATTGTCTTAGGCGGTTCCCATTCCCCCAATCTCCCTTATTCTAGCAAATGCGATAATTTACGAAAAAATCAACCATTTTGAATTTTATTTTTAAGTACTTTCCGCAATTTTTCTTGCGCTCACTAGGAATTGTCGCAATTTTACTTGCAGCAAGGACAATTGGTAACTGTAAAGTAGAGTTCTTAGGCATCAAAACCAGGGTCTAATATAAGTACAGAATTAAATAGTGTATTGTGCAACAAGGGCTGAAAGCAGCTAGTTCAGCACAGTATGTGAAAATTGTGAGACGAATGCAGGTACCATAATCACACGATTAATATATCTAAGTTCCAAATTTTCATTCCTTTATATTAAAATACAAACTGAACCCGTAACTTTAACTGGCTAATGGCTAATAATTTTTGTAGAAAATTGATTTAGGTTCCCGTTTACAACCAATTTTTCCAGGCTATTCCATCTTCTAGATTTTTTCATGTTTCTTCAATTTTTGCTCGGCCAGCCTTGTTTCCTTTTCCTACTTTTATCATGTATCCTCGAAACAGCTCAATATGTTTTGGATTATTAATTATTGTTTTGGTAGATTTTTTGTATTTAACGTTTCTGTATTTATTAGAGTTTACCAAATAACACACGGTAAATGGAACATTCAGTAACTACATATAAAAATATAATTTTATTTTTCCTCCGCCTCTGACAACACAAAGGTCTGTTGAATATAATTGTAAATTAACATTTTCTTCATACATATATAAAAAAAATCAGCAGGGACTTTTACAAGGTTTCACTTTTATACAAAACGAACGAACATTTTTTTGTCCCTCTACCACTACCCTTCTTTTGTGGTGAAAAATTTAAAGACTAATAAAAAGAAACCCTGTTTGTCTTTATGGAAAAAAAGTGACTTTATACAACAAAGACTCTTACTCTTTTTTTTTTTCGCTGAAATGAATCATATTTTTTAATTGTTAATGAAAGAATTTTGTTATACCTGACACAGCCGCAAAATACATAAAGATCGCAGCCGCTACACATTGTAGATTGAGACCGTCAGTAATATCACTTTTGTAGAAAGGATATCGACGTTTGAGGTCCTTGATTAGGCCACCCCAAGGCTTGCGGGTTCGTCTCAAGGGGTCGTCGTATGGAGGTTTTTTATCGTCGCCATCTGAAGCAGAAAATTGTTAAATATTACTTTTGGAAATCCATTACATTTTTTATAGAGTGTACAGTTAAAACTTTGTACCATAGTATTTAGTTACCTTGGTGGAATTATTTTTTATAACTTTGAATCTTTTAAATAAATTGTAATGACCTACGTGACTGAAAGCATGGATTATTTTGTCTACAAAAATATGAAATTAAATTAAAAAGAATATTATACAAAGTATGAAAGATAAGCGAGTGTGATATTTGTTCCTATAACCAATATGCACCTGTATTTAAATTTTCTGGTGGCACTTATTTAAGGAGGTCCTTTCGCCACCCCTTTCGCCACCAATGTTAAATAAAAAATATTAGATTATGACTAAAATTTATTTTTTTTCTAATAGTTGAAGTCCTTATTTATCTAATGTTGAACTTTTAACTATACCTTACCGTGCAAATTTTTGAGAATTTTTTTTTTAAATGTGAGTATTTGTACAGTGTCTTATGAGAAAATAAGACCTCAACAAAAATTCTCGAATTATATTATTATTTATTGATTAAACTAAAAATAGGGTTTTTGAAATATTAAGGTTTTGTTTTTTACAATAAAATATATAGGTTACCTTGAAATTTATTGAGAAATTAAAATTAAAAAAAAATAGAAGTAACCTAGTTGAAAATTTTTTGTGATTTTTTAATATTAATTTCTCAATAAATTCCACGGTAACCTATATATTTTATTGTAAAAAACAAAACCTAAATATTTCAAAAACTTTATTTTTATTTTTTTTCTACTCCATCTAATCAATAAATAATAGTAAAATTAATTATAATTCGAAAATTGTTGTTCAAGTCTTACTTTCTCGTAAGACACTGTACAAACACACACATTTTTAAAAAAATGTTTTCTCAAAAATTTGCACGGTAAGGTATAGTTAAAAGTTCACTATTAGATAAATAAGGACTTCTACTATCAGAAAAAAATTAATTTTAGTCATAATCTAATATTTTTTATTTAACATTGGTGGCGAAAGGACCTCCTTAAATTATCTCAAATATAATGCAATAAAATGGTTAAAAATAACAAATTGGACAAAATTACAATTTTAGCAGTAAAATCATTTATGCACAAATAAAAAGGATAATACAGGAATGCAACAGAGAGCAGTTCATAAATGCATGAATAAGATAGTACGATAAAGTATATAGTATATTACATTACGAGTGTGGAAAATCACTTTTCACACAAGTGATGTACAATATTTTTCCTACGAACACAAAATAATGTCATAAAAAAAATGTAAAACCAAGGTTATTATTACTATAATAATTCAAATGTATTTAAAAAAATAATCAACAATAATCGTATTTATTCAGTTTTCATATTTTCTAAACAAAAAAAACTAAAATAAAAAAAAATAAAAAAAAAACAAAAAAAAATTCTGCCCCGCCAAGATTTGAACGCGGTCGAAAAATGGCAAAGTTGATAAGTTCGACGTCCTAACCACCTGAGCTAATAGCCCTTGTGTCAATTGAATGATCTAATCGGTTATGTATTTAACCAGAATAAAGAGCAAACATTATTTTAAAATTATTTTAATAATAATTGTTAAAGATAAATATCTAGGATCTAATTTAGAACAATTTCAATAATTTAACAATCATATCGATTTTAGTATTAATATGGACATTACATAGATCAAAATAGAAATTAGGTGTTTGACATTTTGTGACAACTACTGCGGAAAGTAACATATTCTCACTAGGGTGGAAAGTAAATTCTTATTCATACGCGTGTGATATAGGGCACTTTCCATAGGACTATATAGTGTGATATGTGTCACTTTCCTAAGTGGTCGTAGGAAAAAAATATTTTTACATCAGTATTATTGTAGTCGTAAGCATTGTTGTACATAACTAAGGTAAAAAATTCTTACATTTAGATAGGGTGTCGTTTTAAGTAAGAAAGAATTTATTAATTTAATTTTTTGTTTATATCTTAGGAACGCGTTCAGGAATCATGTTCTGACCAAAAAGAGTGATATCAATTTTCTCTTGGTTCATTTAAGAACAGTCAAACATTCAATTTTGACCACAACTTTCGTTCACAAAGCCGAGTTAAAGATTGCACTTATTTTTTACCCAATTTGGATTGGATTAATTTGAGTAAATTTGAGTAAATTTGAGTAAATTTGAGTAAATTTGAGTAAATTTGAGTAAATTTGAGTAAATTTGAGTAAATTTGAGTAAATTTGAGTAAATTTGAGTAAATTTGAGTAAATTTGAGTAAATTTGAGTAAATTTGAGTAAATTTGAGTAAATTTGAGTAAAATTGAGTAAATTTGAGTAAATTTGAGTAAATTTGAGTAAATTTGAGTAAATTTGAGTAAATTTGAGTAAATTTGAGTAAATTTGAGTAAATTTGAGTAAATTTGAGTAAAATTGAGTAAATTTGAGTAAATTTGAGTAAATTTGAGTAAATTTGAGTAAATTTGAGTAAATTTGAGTAAATTTGAGTAAATTTGAGTAAATTTGAGTAAATTTGAGTAAATTTGAGTAAATTTGAGTAAATTTAAATAAATTTGAGTAAATTTGAGTATATTTGAGTAAATTTGAGTAAATTTGAGTAAATTTGAGTAAATTTAAGTAAATTTGAGTAAATTTGAGTAAATTTGAGTAAATTTGAGTAAATTTGAGTAAATTTGAGTAAATTTGAGTAAATTTGAGTAAATTTGAGTAAATTTGAGTAAATTTAAATAAATTTGAGTAAATTTGAGTAAATTTGAGTAAATTTGAGTAAATTTGAGTAAATTTGAGTAAATTTGAGTAAATTTTGTAAATCTGACAGAACAGTAGATAGACAAAGTTCGTATGGCCTCACATAGGGAATTTAATGTGTAAGCGTGAGAGGTACAAATTCAGTAGGTAATAGAAAAACGGCATTATGTAAAGAACGAGGTATATATTAACGTCGAACAGAGAAAAACATGAGCAAAAGGAAAATCTAGAAGGGCCTTAGCGTATATATCTTTATTGCTATTGATTCGATTCAAACGGGAAAAACGGAAATATGTAAAGAACGTCATATAGATTAACGTTGAAAAGAAAAAACATGCGCAGAACGAAAAGTCAGAAGGGCCTTAGCGTGTATCTTTATAGCTATTGGTCCGATTCAAACGGGAAAAACGGTATTATGTAGAGAACGCGGTATAATGTGGAGAACGCGGTATAGATTAACGTCGAACAGAAAAAACATGTTAATCTATACCACGTTCTCTACGTAATACCGTTTTTCCCGTTTGAATCTGACTAGTAATATCCGAGAAACACGCTTAGGCGCCCTTTTGGCTTTCGTTATGCGCATGATTTTTCTCTTCAACGTCCATCTATACCATGTTCTCTACATAATACCGTTTTTTCTATTTAAATCTGACCAATAATAACAAGTTTTAGGCCCTTTTGGTGCAGGATTTTTGTCTTCAACTATCATCTATACAGCGTTCTCTACATAATGCCGTTTTTCCCGTTTGAATCGGACTAGTAATAACGGAAATTGCAGCTTAGGTCCTTCTGGCTTTCGTTCTGCGCAGGATTTTTCTTTTCAATTTTTATCTATACTGCGTTCTCTACATAATGTCGTTTTCCCCGTTTGAATCGGATCAGTCATATCTAAGAAACACGCTAAGGCCCTTCTGGATTTTCGTTCTGCGCATGTTTTTTCTGTTCGACGTTAATCTATACCGCGTTCTCTACATTATACAGCGTTCTCTACATAATGCCGTTTTCCCGTTTGAATCGGACCAATAGCAATAAAGATACACGCTAAGGCCCTTCTGACTTTTCGTTCTGCGCATGTTTTTTCTTTTCAACGTTAATCTATACCGCGTTCTCTACATATTGCCTTTTTTCCCGTTTGAATCGGACCAATAGCAATAAAGATACACGCTAAGGCCCTTCTGGCTTTTCGTTTTGCGCATGTTTTTTCTGTTCGACGTTAATCTATACCGCGTTCTCTACATAATGCCGTTTTCCCCGTTTGAATCGGTCCAGTAATAATCGAGAAACACGCTTAGGTTCTTTTTGGCAATCGCATAATTTTTCTGTTCAACGTTAAAAGAGATTTAATTTCCCCCACTCCCCCCGCTTCCCCTCATTCTGTCACACTCTTACCTACTGAATTTGTACCTCTGCCTCTTACACATTGAATTCCCTATGTGAGGCGATACTCAGAACGCAAAAGTTGTTATTTCATGTCTTAAAGGTATTTGTACATAGTAATTTTTTAAAATTAAGTCTAAGTTTTAAAATAAATAATCTAATATTTTTTATCGGATTTACTTTATAGATTATTTATTATAAACTCGACATTTTATTCCGATGCACTACTTTTTTCAATTCGAAAAAATCTGTACAGGGTCAAAACCCAAATACATCATTTTCTCTCTTTTTTTTTTAATTGACCATTTATACGTATCTTTTTCATTTCAAAACATTCCATATGCATAAAGTTAATAATTTTGAGAAATTTTTAAATTTAAATGACAAAAAAGAATTCACAAATTACTTTAATTTTAACAGGCCACTGGTTAATTAGTAATTATGATTTAACCTTTGATTGATATGTATCACTTTTTGGAGAACCCTGTATAATTCAATTTTTTTTATATTGTTGTATTTTTTGATATACATCTCACTGTGTAAACAGATTTTAAAAAATCAAATAGTTTTGGCTATGTAGACCGAGGAGTTACCGGTGGCTCACCCTATATATAAAAAAAACAAAAATTCGTTGACGTTTACTTTCGCTATGGTTCATAACTTTTGGGCCCTCTCCCTGCTTGCGCTTAAAACTTAACATTTAAAATCTAGACAACCATGGATGTGACACATTTTTGATAAGGCAACCTAATACTGTTGACTAGAGAATAAAGTAACCTTTCATTTAATAAAAATTCAATTAAATAACTAATGAGGGTATATTAATAGAGAGATATTGCAAATTTCTATAACGTCAGCCACTAATAGTGACAACGTAATTAGAGGCAAATAAATTTCATGCTAAAATAAGACTTATTGCAAACATGAAGTTTTGACATTAGTGCCCTTGTCCTTATACATATTTCTAACCTCATTTTAAAAATTTTAAATTACAGTTCAACTTTTTTGTTGTCTATAATAGTACATATGGAAGAGGCAAAAGAAATTACCCTTTTAGAAGGTTTAGATGAGGATAATATTAAATTTTTATTATTAAAAAACTTAAAAGCTATAAAGTTGCCACTATCTGCTGCCCTTAAACATCTACAATTAAGGACGATCTGCGCATGCTCAGATGTCAAAAGAAGAGCGGCGCTAATAGTGACTGACCTTAAGTGAACTTGAAATAATTCTCTATTAACACCTGTTTACCTGTTTGAACCTGGTAACTTCATATTCATAGTTGTAAAGGAAAAGTAGGCAACTTATACTTTTCCAATTTCTCGTGTAATATTCTCTCCACTAATGTAACAAATCGGGGAAGGTAATCAAAAGAAGCTTATTACAGTTACTATTATTTAACAGTAGTGGCCCGTGATTCAGCTGGGCAACTCATTTGCGATTTATCAATGTACATAATTATTATCTAACATAGAAACTTTTCTTATATTTCTTATAATGTATCTTAGACTGTAATGAAAAAGTTTGTTTTCTTTGCCAATCGTCGGCCATATTGGATTTTTTGACGGGAGACGTTGCATTGTTTAATACATATTAAAACTGAATTATCATAAGCTTTTACACTATATAGATTGCTTAAAGTATGTATTTACCTTGAGCTAACAAAGGTTTCGGAATGATTCCCTGAGCTTCTTGAGCCTTCCTCAGTGCGTTCTCCTTCCGCCTCTTGATGGCGTCACTCTTCGACTTAATCTCTTCGATGGGCAGCAACGCTTGCCGCTCCCAATCGCCGGGAGGCAGCACAATACTGTCGTCTAGGAACTCGTTTATTGCTGAAAGTAATTCCTTTCTGGTGTCCGCTTTATAAGCGATATTGTGGAATTGCTGATTCGAAAATAACGTTGATATGGATCGACCGACTTCGTGATAATCGATGTTTGGCAGTTTAGGACCGAGGAGTAGGAAAATAAATCTGAAAATTGATTATATATAAATATTTATATAAAATTTCAAAAAGCTCTTGATAGACTATTCTTGTAAAAACTGTCAAACTACGGCCCAGTTTCGACCCAATTTCGTTTCCGTCTTCCATTTGTATTTGTCTCATCGTAAATTATTACTACATTATCAAGGGCTTAAGTCTAGCGAAATACATGCTAGTTCAGGGGTACCTCAAGGATCCATCCTTGGCCTCTTGTTATTTATCATATTTATAAATTATGACTGAGAAAATGAAGAGCGACCCTAGTAAATTAAATTAACAAATAAGGGCCTTTCACTCATAAATATAACTATAATAATTACAATTACAATATCAACAGTAATAGTCCAGAAAAATATTTTAGCTTTAAATATTTAGGTGTTGAATTTGACAGTGAACTTACATTTGTTCATCATATAATAGTATATTCTGTAACAAGGTTGGAATGAAAATTTGGTATGGGTATTGGATTTTCATTCCAACACAGTAACATACTGTTCTTTTTTCTACGGCCACAGACACAGTAGCAGTAGGAGAATATAGTAAAATGAAATTTTGAACAAAATGGAATATTTAACTTATGTTAAGCAAGTTTTTATTTGACTTGTTTGCATAAGTTGTTTAGGAGGAATATTATCAAATTACTTATAAAAATCATTATATTCACCAATTTTTGAATTTAAGTTCAACTTAACAAAGGCTGTTTATCTTTATTCAGCCAAATTAAAACTAAATACTAATACGTCGCGTAGAAATTCATGACTATCTACGATGCGGGCGTGGTATTCATAGCCATTGGCCAGTAGCTATTACATAATGAACATTCCGATTTTAGAGTAAAATACATAAGAGGCAAGGGTTTCAGAATTTTATTTCGATCTCAAGAACGAGAATGTTTTCTTTCTGATACACTTATACTACTGTATAATGCCTTTATAAGGTCGAATATATGTAGAATAGACATCAATGGTTTGGTGTCTGTGATATAATATACACATTCATAATCTTGAGAAAGTTCAAAGGCGATTTCTAAAAAAACTTATGGTTTAGAGAAAACCAACTTTATCCTCAAAGAGGTATTCTAAAAGATATCCTACTTTGTAGGTTTCAATCTCAATCTATGTCATCCCATAGGACCTTCTCTGACTTAAAATTCATATTTTATTCACTCCATCTGATTAACTTACGTAGACAATTTGCTGCCCATGGAAAACTTTTTACTGATTAATTTTAGAAAAAAAGTTATTCTTCATAAAAGGTTGTGCATGGTCTAAAACCAAACCTGAAATATAACCATCTGATATCAAATTATATCAGTAGTATAATACGCAGTTTGCCAAAAATCATATAATAATGTAAATATAATTTTTAGAAATCTGCCGTATTCTGTATTATATAAAATATCGGTACTTACCTGACTGGTATATCAACTTCAATCAATGAAGGCACAACGATTCCTTCAGCCAATCTGATGAACGCTATCGCCGGCTGGTCCAAAAAATCCACCTCCCCGACTAGAACGGTGGATCCCTGAGCACCAGCAGGAATCCTTTTAATGATCGCGTCATGGTGTCCTTTCCTGATGTCTTCGTTGCTGGCGCTAAACGTGTGATCGTCTTTCATGTCCAGCACGGTGTGATGGTTCTCGTGGTGTTTGATGAGAAGAGCATCGTGAGACGGATCACCGTTTTTTATATTGCCGTCAATTGACAAGCTGATTTTGCGTTTTTCCGCTTCTAATAAGTTCTGTGGACGGAAAATTTAATTGGTAAACAGAAAAATATGGTTTAGGAGTTATTTTATGATTATAGACTTGAATTACTATGAAAAGCGCCAATCGTCAATTCCATTAAAAGGTGGATAGAGAAGGGATTCTAGGAAAAATGCATCTAGACGTCGGATGCAGACTAGTCAATTGACGCTTTCTTTAGTAATGTATCTCTACTACTTTCATTAATACATTCAATTTGAACTGGTTGTACCCATTCTTCAAACTAAGAGCTTTTACACTAATAGAAGGGATATTATATTGTAGATTTTGAGTACAATGGGTTGCACACCTCTTGCAGATCTATCATCTTTGGTTAGAGCACTTTTCTAACAGACTGATATTGCATTTTCCTCATCTTCCTGACAGAATCAGAATCAATTTTAGATTTTTTTATGGAGTTATATACAAAATGAAGTAAATAAAACACGATATGATGGCATTGCAGAACTTCGAGAGGCAATTCATTTAGCCTTTCGTAATCTGCGAATGAGAACAATGGTTCTTTTAAACGCTATTCAAAGAATTACAAAGATGTGCCAATTTTGTATTAGAGAAAATGGTCGTCAATTTGAACATCACCTTTAAAAATTTGTTTTTCTTTTTTTTTAATAATGTTATTTTTTTATTTGTTATATTGTTACTTTATGCTACAAAACTATTGTTACAAACTTACTGTTATAAAAAAATCTGTAGGTATTTTTAAAAATATACCTATATGCAAGGTATCTAATTCTTCGTTAGTAATATGTAACTTTCACTTGTTTATTATTGTTATCCATGGTCTACTATTAAAAAATTGTCATTTATTTGCGTGTTTCTGAGAAAAAGTGCATATTATTGTATATTTTTAAAAAGGTAAAAAAGACAAACTTAATAGTCTATAAATACAGTTTGTTCGCTATACTTACGCGGGTTTCGGATTAAAATTTTTATGAGTATTTCTAGGTAAGTACCCGAAAGTTTGACCTGTTCTTTGGGGAAATATCAACTGGTTAAATGAAATGAAAAATAATGTACAACTTTTTAATTAAATATTAATGGAGAATCTTTTGTATAATTGAGAGCAGAATTAAATTTCTTCATTAATGGAGTCTAATGTGGCTATTATAAACCTAATAATAATAATTTTATATTACACTTCACACAGAAAATATGGTCTATGTATAATAAGAGGATTATTTGGCTCAAATAAAATGTTTTCTAACATAAAAATTTGGTCCATGTAGAGAATTTCAAATGAAAAATAAAAACATTGAACTTGCCAACAAAACTGAAAATCAGTCATTATCATCCAAAATATCATAATCGTCATCATCATCACTGTCATCACTATTAATTGTTATTATGGTGGGATTTATTTCGTTTATTTTATTTTCACGAGTCCACCAATCTTCTATTAGTTTCTCGCACTTGGATATACAGTTCCGCCTCACTTCTGGAGTTGCAATTGAAAATGCTTTTCGCCAAATTTCCCGAACTGCGTCGTTACTATAACCATTAGGCCCAATATGGTTGTCATAATATTGTTTTGCTATTCCCCATATATATTCGATAGGATTAAACTGGCAATGATACGGTGGCAGACGTAAAACTTGATGACCGTAACTTTCAATAATCTGATCCACAACAAAGGTTTTTGGTTTTGCGTGTATATTTGCCAAGCGTAATAATTCTTATTTTAATATATATTGAGGAAATGGTATATGTTCCTTTGTCAACTATTCTTTAATTTTATCAACAGTCCAAGAATTCGTTGGACTTTTGTTTAATACTTCAGAATGGTAAGGTGCATTGTCTAAAATAATTACGCTGGGCTCACTTAAACCTGGGAGAAGTTTTTCATGCAACCATTTTACAAACATTTCTGTGTTCATATTATCGTGATAGTTACTGGATTTGGATTTAGATGAAAATATTAAATCAGCAGCTTCTATAAAATTTGATTTCCCTCCTGCATGTAAAATTATGTGTCGCTTCCCTTCTCCATCGGTATGTTTGATGGACTTTACGTTATCATCTTGCCATATTCTCTTGGTTGCACCCCTAGAAAATATCGATGTTTCGTCTAAATATGTAAAATTCGTCCCTTCTTCTTTAAATTTAGAATATTTTCTTAGAAAGTTAATTTTCTTGTGCACGACAGAACTTCTTTCACAAAGGGCCTTTCTGTTATCCTCCTTTTGAAATTTGAAACCCAAGTTATGTAATACGTGCCATAGACTTGTTCTGCCAATGTCGTCAAATTTTCTATCTATTAATTCCGAGAGAATTGTATTTAAGGTCACATGTTCCTTGTTGACTCTCATTCGATAAATGGTACCACGAATTTCAAATTTCTTTCCATCTGGAATATCTTTCGTTTTCAATGATAGACGAGTTTTGCGGTGATCTTCTTTCGGCAGTTCACTATTGTGATTTTGTAATACTCCTCTTAATTTGGTTTCACTAATTCCTAGAGCATCGCATACGGGTTGTTGTACAGACATTACCGATTTTAAAAGACCGCCATTTTCTTTTTCATCCGTAAAATACTTATGTACACTACAAATTAGACTATCTACATCTAACACACGTCTAGGCATTTTTAAAATTTCCACTAAATTTACAATATACATACAATGTCAACATTTGCAAAGAATCAATTCAACTGCAATATTTGTAACAAATTTAGTACCTACCCTAATGTTATTTTAATTTAATTCCTAATTTCTTGGGAAAAGGTTTATTGGAACTGGTTGTCAATGACTAATTTGCATAATTTTGTTAATCCGAAACCCGCGTAAGTATAGCGAACAGACTGTATACAGGTTGCTCCATTTAAAAAAAAAACATAAGTTTGCTCAAAAATAGTAAATACGTAACAAAAATTATTTACAGCACTGCATTCTACGGAAAAAATCTATAAGAATGTTATTTTACCTTTTCGATAAGTTGAAGGATAATGCAACATTTTTAAAATTGCCCTGTATCTTAAAAACTAAAAGGGCTATGAAATTTTTTTAACAGCATCTTTAGTTTTACGAAAAAGTAGCACAGTGTCGCGAAAATCGCAACCCTCTATCTTTAAAAATAACGGAGATACCCTGCAAAGTACCCAAAATGGAATATACATAACTGAGTGTCTTCTGAATTTTATGTCCTGCAAGGTATCTCTAAGAGGGAAAGCCCACTCACGCGACATGTCGCGCGCGACTGATCGCGCGCGGCAATACTTTTGATGTTTTTAAATGACCACGCGACCACGCGACAGAACCGCGTTAATGGGCTTTGAGTAATTTAAAAACATCAAAAGTATTGCCGCGCGCGATCAGTCGCGCGCGACATGTCGCGTGAGTGGGCTTTTCCTCTTAGGGTTTAACATCGGTTTAGTCTTATTTTTATTGTTTTTTTTAATGTTACTGTTTTATTAGAGAGTTATTGCACGTTCACTTAAGGTCAGTCACTATTAGTGCCGCTCTTATTTTGACATCTGAGCATGCGCAGATCACTAACTTTAATAAAGATTGTGCCTGTCCTTAATAAAGAGATATTGCAAATTTTTATAAAGCCAGCCACTAAACTTTAAATTATAGTTCATCTTTTTTGTTGTCTATAATATTAAAGAGGCATTAGAAATTATAATTTTAGAAGGTTCAAATGACGAATATATTAAATATTTAATATTAAAAAACTTCTAACGGATACGAATGTCAGCGAGAGCATCCGAAAAGTATAAAGTCGCCACTACCTGCTGCCCTTAAACATCCACAATTAAGGACAGGCACAATCTTTAATAAAGTCAGTTTTAGAACATAAACATCTACGCATGCTCAGATGTCAAAATAAGAGCGGCACTAATAGTGACTGACATTAAGTGAACTTGCAATAACTCTCTAATATTTGCTGCCTTTAATTTTTTGTGACACCGTACCTTTGATCTACAGTCTGATCTAAATAAATTTGTCAACTGGTGCAGAAACTCTAAATATACAAATCTGCAGGCCTAGTAGGTCTTATAGACTTGTTTGAAGATTGTTTTCCATTTCTTCTTCTTTTTTCCAATTTCTCATTTATTTGCAATTTTATTCTGTTTCTGTATAATATTGAAACGCACGAAAAGCGAAAAAATAACAATAATGATTTCCATCAATTTAAATAAATGTAATCTCTGAGTAAATTGAATGTATTAAAGTTTTTTAGTACCTATTTTTAATGCAAAATATCACCTTACTGAAAAGTGAAATATTTGTAGTCAGGATTTCAACAGTGCAGGCGTCAGAAAATATTTCTATATGCAAAATTTAAAAATCGCATACTGATTGATGATTTTTTTATTTCAAAAATCAATAAAAAAAACAATATTATAATAAGTGTAAGGGGTTAAAGAAAATGTCCTTTATTTCTCACAAGTCAATTTAATTGGCGACCGGTTTCGAAGCTGTCACTTCATCATCAGGCACACCTTGACTATTTCCATAAAGGAAGCGCTACATAAAGTTTGTTAAACTTTATGTAGCGCTTCCTTTATGGAAATAGTCAAGGTGTGCCTGATGATGAAGTGACAGCTTCGAAACCGGTCGCCAATTAAATTGACTTGTGAGAAATAAAGGACCTTTTCTTTAACCCCTTACACTTAATCCCTACTACTCACATATGGCTACCCTCACTCCAAATATTATAATAGTCTATAATAATGAAACTTCTTAAACTTTTAGTTTTATAAATAAATCTACCACAACAAAAACTAGCGATTTTCTTAAACCTGTTTTGTAAACGAATCACCAATCAGAATTTCTATATTTTGAATACAAACATTTTTTGGTCGCTCACTGTATCTTTTTAAAATTTTATAAAATACAACAAAATAATTTTGTTAATAATATTTAATTCTTTAGAAATACAATATTTAGCAGAAAATATATTACTTTTCAGATCGATTTGCCAATGCTAGAATAAGCATTCTCAATGTACATTTAAATCTAAAATATATTCTTACAATGGAATGTGATGTAAAATATTAAGAAAAGTAATAAGTGCAGAACAATAATAATAAAAAAGATAGATTATATGCTGTTGTGAAACCTAATAGGCTGAAATATCAGAATCAAACAAAACGAAAAATAATGAAAATTAATGACTGTAAATAATGATTATATGAATGAAACATTAGCAACTTAAACACTATCCACAGATAATTATCACGATGCAAACTTAAAAGAATTTATACAACGGTAATCCAGACCAATAGAGACAGTAATTTTTGAAAAAAACCTGGTTTTGTTTTATTTTAGCATTGTCCATCAAGGAACGGATCCCTAATTATTAAATGCAACGTATACGTATTTAACCTTCTTGAATGCACTTGGAAGGTGGAATTCACTGCACGTTCTTGGAAGAGGCATTTTGCAAACACATTTTTTGATAAAGATAATTTTAAAGAAAGTTTTCAACATGGGTCTATCTTTTATTTACGTTTTGTGTTCTAGACGATACGTTTATGTTAACCTTCTCTCAGTAATGATTGTTTTTTCTTTAGAGTTGAAGCTGTAGCTTTTCTTCTCTACATTTTCTACACAGAAAATCAGATGTCAGATATTTAGATGTCTTCCAAAACCGCAGTGCCTCTTAAATATTTCTATTATGGTCTTGAGTTATTTTTTTCAATATCTGGTAGTTTATTTGTATCTGTTATAAATACTGCATAGGATGTTCCAAACACAGCTTATTGTTTTCTATTTAGCTGTGACTCTTTGTCAGAAAGCCCACTCATGCGACATGTCGCGTGCGACTGATCGCGCGCGGCATTACTTTTGATGTTTTTAAATGACTCAAAGCCCATTAACGCGGTTCTGTCGCGTGGTCGCGTGGTCATTTAAAAACATCAAAAGTATTGCCGCGCGCGATCAGTCGCGCGCGACATGTCGCGTGAGTGGGCTTTCCCTCTTTAACATGATGTGAAATACCATATGTAGTTTTCTTGGGACTCAGTTAGTTTTCTCAATTCTTTCTAGCTAGGAAGACTGCTTTCTCAGCGCTTCTCCTTGTCCCAGTAATCAATCAAGACTTTATATTCTGCGTGTTGGCAGTTCTAAATAATTTTTCTTGGACTTGCACACTGATTTTAGGACGGTCTGATTGTTGATATATACTGTAGGCTATTAAACGATTTTCAATTCCGCTTTGCTAATATCGAAGTGAAAACTACAGTTAGCATAAGTGGGGGCAGGAAACGACTAATAACAACGTTGTCAGTTTAAACGGTCCAGCGCACAACGAGAGATACCCCACGCGGTCAAGCAACGTTGATATTATTCGTTTCCTGCTCCCGCGAATGCTACACAGAGACAAATTCATGCTCATATTCAGCATTTTCGGGTTTGTTTTTGAGCCAAGCATGCCACAATCTTTATTTAAGAAATTCGTTTTGAAATTAACTCCGTTGGTGCTTATTTATAGCTTTTGATTCAAAAATTGAACACGGCAATGTTAATTTAAGAATGCCAGGATTCAAATAAAGAATATTTTACTTCAATTAAGAATTAGAGTCATGTTGAATTTAAAATACGCATTCTTGGTTACATACTCAGACAAATTTCTCTCTGTGTATAGTTTTCACTTTGAAAATAGCAAGGCGTTTAATAGTCGACACTGTATATTATCTTATTCCTAAGTGGAAAACCTAACAAATTTGTTGTTATTATCGCCTGGAAGTTGTTATTGGCTGAGCGGAAAAATGATCGAAAGTCAGAAGGACGAAGGGAAAAATGAATCGAATTGATCGAAATTGTAAATAGTCGAAAATACAAAACTTCGAAAGTATAAATGATCGAAAATATAATTGGTCGAAAATAAAAAAGGTCGAAAAATCAATTGGTCGAAAATTCAAATGATCACAAATACAATTAGTCGAACGTAAAAAAAAATCAAAAAGTACAAAAGAAAAGAACAATCATTGGAAGCACGTTGCGAGCCTACATTTGTCATTTTTAATTTTAACTAAAATTTTTTCACCACTTTAACGTAGATCAACTCTGTATCTTGTTGCTAGGTGTTTTCAAACTTGATATTTTAAAAATAAGATTCTTCACACTAAAAAATGTCATCCTACAAATATGTGTTTATCCAAAAAAATAAACGAAAATTATACAGCAATGGATATAGAGTGCTTCTCAAAAGTCCCCTCCCCCCTTTTCTTCTGAACGGTGATACTTAGACTGATAAAATTTGGAGGGTGAAAATTAACTATTGTAAGCTTCTCTACTAGTGGTAACAGGTGACGTAATAGGCATCGGTAACGCCACCAGGCAACTGAAACCAATAATATTAAATGGGACCTTATATCAAGTGACACCTCGTTTGAAAGGTATTTAGAATACCTATTCATTCATACTATTTTTTTTGGAGTTACGATGTTTTTGATGGTTAAAATAAATAAACACATAAAATTTGAGTTTCGCTTTTAATTAATAAAGATTCAAAAGTCCGCCTATGGTTAATTTTCAAATAGGCAGAAATTTTTTAATAGACCTTTTTACCGGCGATAATATCTTGAATTTTTAGTTTATTTATTGTTTAAGTATCTACATAATAATTTTCATGCGGCGGAACGCATTTTTAATGAGATATACCCCGATCGCCCTATATCGAGGACTTATTTAAGGGAGCTTTTTCATAAGTTTCAACAAACAGGTAGTGTTCATGATGCCAAACGATCGGGTCGACCAAATATTGTTAATAAACAAATTGATATAGTTGCAGAAATTGTAGTAAACCCTACTTCTTCCACAGCCCAAGTAGCGTCTACCTTTGGAGTCATAGTACACAGGGTGTTGACCAAAAACAAATTTCACCCATACAAATTAAAAATGGTGCATCAACTTTCAGATGACGACCCTGACCGAAGGCTGGAATTCTGTGAAAATATGTCCACTAAAATTCTCCAGTCTCCAGCCAGACTATGTAAGGACAATTTGTTTTAGTGACGAAAGTACTTTCTTCCTTAATGGAAATGTTAATACTCAAAATGTGAGGTATTGGAGTGACATAAATCCTCACATGTTTCGTGAAAAACATACGCAGTTCCCATTAAAAGTAAATGTCTGGGCAGGTATTTGGGGAAACCACATAGTCGGGCCTCTTTTTTTGAACTCTAATTTAACCGGTGAAGTATATCTCGAGATGTTAGAAAACGCAACTGAAGCGTTAATTCTTCAAATTCTGGAAGATAATTCAGATGAATTTGGTAACTTGGAAATAACGTTCCAACAAGATAGTGCTCCTGCACACTATTACTTTGTAATAAGACGTTATCTAGATGAGGAATATCCTGAAAGATGGATTGGACGATGCGGTCCAATAGAATGGCCAGCTCGGTCACCGGACCTAACACCTTTAGATTTTTTCTGTGGGGATATCTTAAATCTAAAGTTTACGCTACAGCTTCTGACAGTATTGACGTTTTAAAACATCGAATTGTTGAAGAATGTAGGGCAAATTTCCCTTGATACATTTAATCGAGTCCGACAAGAGTTTAATAATAGGAAGTTTTACTGCCAGGAAGTAGATGGAACACATTTTGAACAATTATTATAAGAACTTGTTTTTAAATATTTATAAATTAAAAGCGAAACTCAAATTTTAGTGTTTATTTATTTTAACCATAAAAAAATAGTATGCTAAATACCTTTCAAACGATATGTCACTTGCCATAAGGTCCCATTTAATATTATTGGTTTCAGTTGCCTGGTAACGTCACCGATGCCTATTACGTCACATGTTACCACTAGTAGAGAAGCTTTCAATAGTTAATTTTCACCCTTCAAATTTCATCAGTCTAAGTATCACCATTCCAAAGAAAAAAGGGGGGAGGGGACTTTTTAGAAGCACTGTATGTACTTACAGGCAAAAGTTTGCAATGAAACCGAATATTTTAAGTGCAAAAAATGGAGAAAAGGTTGTAAATGAAGGGCAATAATCAAGAACGGTAACATGTCCTCTACGAAAGAACAATCATGAGGGTACCCCAGAATCAATAGAGGTTAGTAGAATGAAAACTGAAATAAAAAAGCAAGCCAACGAAACAAATGATACGCCACGTACAATATTATCTAATGCTTCAGCAGCTTTAAGTGTAGTTGCTAGTACATCCTGCACGTCTGTGGATAGTTTAAGAAGAACTATTAGACAAGTACGTCAAAAAGACAGTTCAAGACCTTCGGTATCGTTAAGACGTCATTATTCCAGGCCAATATAAAAAACTAGAAAAGGTGAGGAATTCGTAATTTATAATTCAAATTCGAAAGACAAAACAATTATTCTAGGAACGCAGACCAACATAGAATTTCTTTCTCGTAGCCAACAGTGGTACATGGATGGTACCTTCAAAACGATACCTAATCTGTTTCTACAGGTGTATAATCTGTTTCTACAGATGTATACTATTCAAGCTGAAATTAACGGTGGTTACTATCCATTGATTTACGCTTTATTGCCTAACAAAACAAAAAAACCTATATTTTATTATTAGAAAAAATATGAGAATTATGTGCACTACTTTTTCCGAAAGCAACGCGACATGGCTGCTATTTTCATTTCAGACAAGCTATATATCGAAAGATTCAATCAATTGGTCTGAAAGTTAAATACGACACAGATGCGGAATTTCAAATTTCTGTTAAAATGATGACGGCTATAGCTTTCGTACCAGTAAACTATGTTCTTAAATCATATGATATTTTACGCAAAAGTAATCTAATTCCAAAAGAAGCAAAAGGAATTATACATTATTTTGACGAAACATGGGTTGGATACGGGACCACAGAAAATGGAATAAATTGAAAAGCAAAATTCGAACATTCCCTATGGAATTATTATGAGAAAACGGTTCTTCAGCTGCCATGTACCAATAATTATTGTGAGGGATGGCACTTTAACCTAGCCAAACAATTTAGGTCCAAACATCCTTCAATTTGGACGTTAATGAAAGGAATCCACAGAGAACACTCTTTCCAAGAACTCAAAATTAATCAAAATATCAGTGGACATATTTTAAATAAACCTAAATTTTCCAACAAAAGTAAACGGCTAGAAACTGTTGTTAAAAGTTTTCATATTGATGACGAAGGAAGCTAAGATTACTTTATTAATTATTTGAAACATGTTGCCTATAATTTGTAAAATGTTGACTCATTTTAATTAATAAAACTTATAAAAATATGTGGTAAATTCATATTTGAAACCAAACAAAAATGATGAAATAATGCATCCATATATATGTTCAATTCGTAATTGAAGACTTTCGATCATATACCATTTCGATCATATATCATTTCAATAATTGTTACTTTCGATCATTCCTTATTTCGATCATTTGTAATTTCGACCTTATGTAATTTCGATCATTTGTTCTACTTTCGATCATTTTCAATTTCGATCTTTTGTCACTTTCGACCTTTTGATCTTTCTTCCGCTCACCTAGTTATTGATCTATAATAGTCTGATGGCCACTTCTAAATATGTATAAATGTATGGTAAACATTCGTGCTCTTGTATTATATTGGGTTTCATAAAGACGTAAATGACATACATTATTTCATTATTTTTAACAAATTTTTGTTTATTTTTTCTAATATAACGTGATGGTGAAAATTGATCTTCCTCTTTTATGCCTCTGTCAATAAGATGTTGCATTTATATTCAGGAAATGTGTTCTAAATGACAAAATGTTTTTCTATATGTGCTGAAAAAAAACTATTTCTAAATGTAATATAAATATTATTTCGAAATCTTTCTCGTCCCAATATTCTAATGAAACTGTTCTGGTTACAGTCCAATACGATTTTCTTTATTTGTTTGATATTATGTGTTATGATTTATGATCTTATAGAATTTATAAATTTGGATTTATGTTAACTTTTTTTCAGTAGGTACAGATCACCGTTGTATTAAAATGAAAAAAAAAAAAAAATAAAAAAAACAAAAAACTAATCAATGTGAAACACACGTGCTGGCATTACGTGTGGATAGGAAGACCCTCGAGGAAGCGGAGTCGGGATACGTAGTCCTTGTTGGGAACACAACGAACAACGAGAACGTGACATCATCAAAGCCGCATCGCAACTGACGCCATCTTCCAGCCAAAGTGACTAAGAGAATGTTTTGTTAGTAAAAACAATGCGTATAAAACTTTTTGGTTAGATTGGGCAAGAAGATAAATCTTTCTTTCAAATATCACAAAGAAAATGGCGAGATGTTTCCATAATTTATTCAAAATGATATAATAATAGTATATAGATGCTCGGGCCCGTCAATTTTTGATTAAAGGAGGACATATTTCTATTATATCCTGAACTGCCATGCGTCATTTCCATCCCCATTACAATTTTAGGGAGAGTATCAAATATAACACACCATTAAAAAGGTAATTTTATAGAGAATTTAAGAACATGTCATCATTCATTGCGTTGATTTTGATTTTAGCGCCTTCTAGCAGGATAAAAAACTATTGTAAAGTAATTTTCGAATACAAAGTAATATTAAATACAATAAGTGGATTTTAAGAGTTGTATTCATTAGATTATATCACGAAACAATAAAATTTAATCAAAATTGTAACAAAAATATTTAGTGGACTAAAGGTACGTTTACATCTGAGACTTCTTTCATTACATAAATATCTAGTATCTGACAAAAAATCGCACTGACTATTTACATTATGACAGAAATTACTTGATATTAATGTCACCGATATATGTAGTAAAATAACTAGACACTGCCACAGTTTTGATCTCAATGTTGTAGTTTATAGCCTGCGCAGCTAGGATTTGTATCCCTGGCGCATACAGAATCAAATCATAACCAATACAATAGCTGACAACCGCCTATATTCAAACAGCAGTCTTCTGCGCATCCTGAATTTATATCCTTTGAGTGCATGTTATTTTGGAACATACAACTGGTCCGAGTGAGCTAACTGATTCTTTTTAGCAATAAACTGTGACACTGCTTTGAAGAAATAAATATATAAATCGTTTACACTAGTTCTGCTACATATTTCATGATGAAAGTTGCAGCTAGTGTGGTTGGTTATTGCAATAAATATATTAAATCATAATAGTACAAGTATCTACCCGGCAACATCTTATATTAAAAGGGTAAAACCATATTTTTATATAATTTGTATTTTGATTAAAAAGCAGATAAGTGTAGAAATCATACGCTCGGATCCTAGACTATCTGGTAAATAGAAAGAGGAAAAAAGGTTCTATATGGGCCCGTGAATGGATTTCCAGACGTGAAGAACATGGTTGGTGTTTATAAACAGATGAGTGAACTCAGTGTTGAAAATGTAGCAGGATTTTTGAATAGCGCTCCTTTTTCATGTCAAAGGACGTTTTTGCAAAGAACTTTTGAAACTTATTTCTGCTCGATTTTAAAGTATGGAAATGTATTTCTAATCTTACTCTTTAACCATTCCTTTTTTTCGCTCATTATGCGAGACATTCTACGACACTAAACACAAAAGTAGACGCCTATTCAACTTTCGCGATTTCTATCAGACAGGTCGAAACTTATAGCCGAGAATACCGATCAAGGAGAAGCGACAGTAGCTGTCGGTGCCTTTGATATCGGATGTACCTTTTTCACAGCATGACTTTGATTGATACACAACTTAGCACGCTGAGAAAACATGCTTATTTTCTACACTGAGCGAAATAGTTTGGAAAATTATCTGAAATTATTGTTATAGTCCATGCGCAAATGTTGCAATGTGATTTAATTACATTGAAGTAGTTAAGGTTAATAGCAATTGTGAAATTTCGGCACCAAAATATAATTCATTATGTAATAATTAATTATTTATTATAAAAGTAAAAGACGTTTATTATTTTATAATTTATCTATAAAATTTGTTCAATATTTGGTTTATTTATTGTTAAAAATGTAATAAAAGTCCCTTATTTAAATTGAATTACCTTTTCCTTAAGTAAAAATAAGGTAAATAAAACTAAGGGTGCCAAAAAAAAATTAGGTAACAATTAAAAAGACATTAAGTTTGAGAGGTTAACTAAATATTTGCAATGTGCATATACGGAGTGGCCCAAAAGTCTGGAAACGGCCAATTATCTCGTAAATTGCTAGTCCTAATTGTACAAAATTTAGGGTACACCTATTTTGGATACGGAGATTCTAGATTTGATAGTTGCAATGTTGCCAGATTTGCCGTTTCTCTTATATTATTAGTCACTTTGGTTTTTCAAATTCATCACCCTGTATATTAAGTCATTATTGAAATCTCATATTTAATACGAGTTTAACCATATGTAGCACTTGATTTTATGTAGTCTGGAAGGTCTTAAATAAATAAAACAATCATGGAGAAATGTGGTAGATGCATTCTATCATCGATTAGGCTACTGTCAACTCACAAATGGAGAACATTTTAAACACTTGATAATGTAACCATTATGTTAAAAATGGTGTAATTTTTCAATTGGTACGTTTTAATGTAGTTGAAAATAGTTTGTATTAAAAAATTTATTGAGAAAATTAGGCGTTGCCAGACTTCTGTTTTATTTATTTAAGACCTAGACTACATAAAATCATAAGTGTTACACATGGTTGAACTCGTATTGAATAGGAGATTCCAATAATGACTGAATATACAGGGTGATGAATTTGAAAAAATCAAAGTGACCAATAATATAAGAGTAACGGCAAATCTGGCAACATTTCAAATATCAAATCTAGAATCTCGTTATCCCAAAGTAGGTGCACCCCAAATTTTGTACAATTAGAACAAGCAATTTACGAGATAATTGGCCGTTTCCAGACTTTTGGGCAACTCTATATTTTCAAAGATTTTAGGTTTAAAAAGTACTTACATATTTTTAGAATTTCTAGATTTATATTATATTAAAAGGACTTTCAAGTTTATCACTCATTTCTGTAGAAACAAGTGTTTTCTCGCAAAGTTAAACCAGATGTCATTTAAGGTTTATGTATTTAGAGTTAAATACCTGGCCTGGCTATCACCCAGACAATACAAATATGTCCATTGGACGTCCATTCGATATACACTTTTGGATGTCTAGACGTCTAAAAATGAGTTTTTTGGACTTCCGACATCCAATGGACGTCCAGTGAAGTATACAAATGGCACACTTTTGACCATTCAGAGGTCTTCCAATTCTGCAATATATTTGGACGTCGAATACTGGAAATTCAAAAAACGTCTAGGATTACATTTCCATTGAAACCACATCCCCACTTTTTTTACAGAACCGCAACTCACCACAATTTATTTTATATTATTAATAATTTGTTTATTATTTTCGCAAACCGCTATGCACCATTTATTTATTTTTTATTAAAAATCGCTTGACCTGAGCAGGCATCGAACTCACAACACATCCATTATCATTTTACGCTTTCAATCGCTAGACGAGCTCGACAAGGAACCACATAAAAACTTTTTACTAGATACAGTTATAATTGAATAAGATTTCAAACTTCCGCTGATAGAAGGAAATGCAATAGATTCAATTTGTCAATTTTGATTACAATAATGACCTAAGATAGACGTCCACTGGACGTCAAAATACTACTAAACTTAAAATTAAGTCCAAAAACAGACGTTCTCTGGGTATCGATATTCAGCTGTCAATTTAATTAGCATAAACGGACGTACACTGGAGGCCCGGATATGGACATCCTGACCCTCAAATAGATCTAAAGTGGACGTCCATTGGACTGTGTGCATAGGCGAATTTTTAGAAATAGTACTTATATAAGTATGCACCAATATTTCCAAAATCAACTCCAGTATGATTCATTCAATAAATGTAAATATGAATGGGCAAAACATCTTTATATTGACATAATTGTAACTTACAATTTAGCCATAATAAAGGGATTTCGCCCACTTTGACTAATCCTAATTGAAACACGCGAATTTATTATATTTTTTTAAATATAATTTCAAAATAAAATAAACAAAATCTGCAGTTCATTGTTTATTAAATTTATTTAAAATAAGAAAAACATATATTTCAATTATACTTAATATTTATGCATGTGATAAAATTTTTAGTTTCCTAATAACTTTTTGGCACATTTTATATCTGTATTAGAATACCTAAGTGTGTAAAAATCTTCATCTTATTACTACACAAAACAAACACCAAAAAATATCACTTAACATTGCTCACGTACTAAACACAACTTGGACTGACTTTGACAGATAACATAATTTTGAGTGATACACAACTTAGTTTCGCACATGCGCGTTACAAAACGGTACACTGAAAACACCAAGCTGTCGCTTCTCCTTGATCGATATTCTCGGCTTATAGCTAAGAAGTGTTTACATTAGTTCTCAAATAAGTGTCGATACATATTGCCGAACACTAATACATATATCTTGATACAAATTTAACAGTAATACATTAATATCATGCAATAAATGTCAGATTTAAATATACCTTTATGGAAATTGTATTTCTTTCTTTGTCTGTACTATATCTGCCAAATCTGTTTATCTTCTATAAGTTATTTTAAGAATAAACACTTAGCTGGGCTTTACAAATTAATCTTCATTATTGATCTAATATACAATGTGTTCCATAAAGTTGGATCGATATTGGAAAAATACACCGTAGGGCATTCACCTCTGCTTTTTAAAAAATTTTAAATACACTATATTTAAGTTGGCTAGGTAACTTCATTAGTTATCTGTCAAATTTGATATTTTTTTGAAAAATCGTTCAATTTTTTTTAAATGCAAATTTGACAGATAACTAACGTCAGTAGCCAACTTTGATATGGGCTATTTTAAGTTTTTAAATAAGCAGAGGTAATTGTCCTACAACGTTTACTTCCAATCGTAATATTAAAAAAATTCCCAGATGAATCTAACTTTATAGCACACACATATGCAAATCATTAATTAATTATGAAAATTGTATAATTTTCCCATATTTATTTACGACAAGAATGCACTCGACATTCAGTCTGCCATTTCTGTTTTTACAAACTTCGGCTATCTGTAAAATCCAATTTTTATATGAGATTGCTATTGATATTATTTCGATGATATGGTGCTTTTAGTTCTACGTTTCACGAATTTATTGCCGTAAAAGACGTACCTATATAATGTTATCTGAAAGGTGAGAAACAATATTTCTCAACGCTTCAATTTATATACGTTTCTCGATATTTCAGTATACGGTAAACAATGTTTAACAGGTTTATTG
Source organism: Psylliodes chrysocephalus (assembly GCA_927349885.1). Classification (NCBI taxonomy): domain Eukaryota; kingdom Metazoa; phylum Arthropoda; class Insecta; order Coleoptera; family Chrysomelidae; genus Psylliodes; species Psylliodes chrysocephalus. The sequence continues at coordinate 92,218,829 of OV651813.1, forward strand.
TAGGAGTTTACTTAGTTTAATAGGAAAACATTACAAAAACAGAAACAAATATACCTATGGTTTACCTGTTTTTTTTTTTTTTTGTTTTTTCATACGATTAATAGTTTACCTAAATATTGTTTTAGATTTACTCATTAATCTTAAACCTACAAATAATGGAGAATAAAGTAGGCAGTGACGGCTTGACTGTAAGGACTGTAGGGCTACAGCCCCCCCAGTACAAGAGGAAATCGAGTTATATAAATACTCGTATAAAATGAAAATGTATTATGTTATCTACCCATACTATTTTTAATAAACAAAAAAAATATTCCATGCCTATTTACAATTTTCATATGATTCATTTGTTTTACTCCTTCCAATAATAATCTATCACTGTATCCCTGGCGTTCAATATAATTTATGTTAAATGATATTGCTGGCCGGCAGGGCTAAAAAATATAACTCCCTCAATTAACGAATTCAGGCTGTTAGATCGGATGTCGTCGCTCGTACTCCTATGTCAGATACGGAATTTGTATATGCAAAAGCCCTACTACAATTTCCGCCTTGCTCCTCTGTAGACAGTGTGGAGAATGTAGATAGTAAGTAATAATAATATTAATTATTTGACTGGTTATTAAAAATGGAAAACGACGTATGGTAACTGCTTCTGAAATTGGCTCTCTCACAATTATTATTAAAAAATATATATATATATATATATAGAAAGAGAGTTCAGAAATTTGGTGAATTAAAATTAGAACAATAACTTAACTACACTTTTAAAATTGTCTGCAGTTTTAGTCTGCTCATGCGCAATTGTATTTTTGACATAAACAAATAGTTGGATTTTATTTATCTTCTCTATGTTTATGTTAATGTTTATTCTGTTTAAACAGATACATTTAACTTTTATCCTAGTGACTATGTTAATGCTAATTACTAAATTATACTGACTAAACTCAACTTTACATTAATAGAGAGTTGAAGTGTTTCCAGTACGTTAACGTGAACGTCAACGCAGAAAAATAATGTTTACGTTGAGTCCAAAATATGAGTTGAAGTTGTTAAACGCATCGTGACATTTACGTGCCATGACAGATAGTGACAATTAATATTAGGATTTCTTCTTTCCCAATTAAAAAGAGGTTATTTTGTTCGCGTTACGTACATACGTCAGAGCCCGTAAGCTTACGTATTTACGTAGACGTAAACGTGAAGGATATTTGAATACGCATTCGCAGATGTCAGTTTTCACGTACACGTTTACGTTCATAGCATCACTTTAACTCTCTAATATGTATTTTAGTTTAATACAAACATTATTTTAATTTTTTTTTATTGAAGTGAGGTCAGTAATTTGCTGCGTTTAAAAAGAACCTCGTTTAGCTCTTTTTACTAGAAGCCGTTCTTTTAATACATCTGTGGCTTCTCGATGGGATTTGCTCCGTAGTATTTTAATACAGAGCTGGTAAGTCGAGTAAGATCTATTTACTCCGAGCTTTCGGAGTAATGTAATTTCTGTGACAATTGACAAAGTAGATGTACTTTTCTGAGATGATCAGACAGTCGTGCGTTGTCTCTTGTGTAGCAGTTTATTGTTTTTCATATTATTTACGTGTCAGACAGAAATGAGAGCATGGTTTATTTTCTAGTGAAAGCAAAAAGCGAAAAATAACACAACTAAAAATTTACTTTGCAATTTGCAACAAAAACCACAAGACGAGAGATCAAATTTGATTTAAAAGAAAGATTTAAGTTTGTTATTTGAATGGAAACCGGAAACGGGAAACACAAACAAATCCATAGTCGTTCTTTTATTCCACATAAGTTCGATTTGCTCGATGTCACGTGACTAAAAAATCTACTAGCTTTACTACGCTCCGGGAGGTTCTTTTCAAACGTAGCAGTTGTTGATACAATTCCACGCTACCTTTGAGCTATTACCGTGGCGCGTTACTATTTCTTTAAGTGTTGGTTCGCCTGTAAATAGAGGGTCGTGGTCCGTAAGTAATGGGCTATAGCGTAATAGCAGTGTTGGGTTCGAAACAATACGATATGATTCAAATAACTTCTTTATTAAAATACTCAAATTTGAAATATTTTTTCATTTTTTTTTAATACTTTCACAATATCTTTATAATTTTTGCCAAATATGGCAGAGAGTTATTATTTAATTATTGTTATCTTGTACACTATATAAACGATAAAAAACAGTAATAGTCGAAGCATTAGAGCAAAAAAGTTCGAAATTTTTTAGACTAAGACGGATCGGAATGCGGTTTTTTGCATTCGCTTCCAAACATTTTTTGGAAAAAAATGTCCCCTTTTTATTTTATACAAACCGGAAATTACACTACTGCAGCCAAAAATGCATTCAAAAATGCATTTTGAGGTCGCTGATAACGATTATGTAGTTCAAATTGATCCACAGCCGACCTGGAGCTCAGGAACGCCGATGAACGTCATCTCCGTGGGACTCTCCCAAAATTTACCCGGGGAAGGAGAGAAACTCGGCGCCCGAGGGTTTTGTGAGTCGCTGAATTCAAATATGGCATCAGCAAACACCCCCCGGACACTTAATGTGCCGTAACCTGGACGTGGACGTCATCTCCGACAATTTTTCTGACAAGATCGCCAAAAATAACCCGAAAATCATTGTGGGGCATTTTTTAGGACGCTGAATCCAAATGTCAAAAACGACCCCCTGAACACCTGGTGCACCGGAACCTGGACGCAGACCTCATCTCCGTGAATTTTCCTCACACAATCGAAAAAGACGATCCGAAAAACGTTATGAGGGCTTTTTTGGGGCGCTGAATTCAAATGTAGCATCGGCGAACACCCCCCGGACACCTAGTGCGCTCAAACATTGACGTGGAAGTCATCCCCGAGAATTTTTCTGACAAAATCGCCAAAAACAACCCTAAAATCATTGTAGGAGCATTTTTGAGTGCTTAATCCAAATTTCACGTCAAAAATGATCCCCCGAACACCTAGTGCACCGGGACCTGACTCTATACGTCGTCTCCGAGGGTTTTCCTCGCACAATCAAAGAAGACGAACCCAAAATCGTTATAGGGTTTTTTTGGGGCGCTGAATTCGAATTTCATGTCGAAAACGATACTCCCAATACCTGGTGCACCGGAACCTCGGGCTAAACGTTGTTTCCGAGGGTTATCCAGACACGATCCCAAAAGACTAATCGAAAATCGTCTCATAATTTTACACATTCATTGATGTGTAACTCTCGCCTGGGGCCCTCGAAAAACTTGATCTAGTCCTGTAAAATTCTAAATGCCGGGTTTGAATAGAGCGAGGAGAATTACGAGAATAGTCTCCGGTAGATCTCCGAACTTTGCCGAGCGGCCTGTCACTTTTCTCACAACGCTCGAAACGCTTTTGTGTAAGTAGGTATACACAGAAACTTTTTCCTAATTCCAGGCCCCGCTCACCAAAGTCCAGATTCGGGCGCACCAGGTATTCGGAAGGTGTTCGACGATGCCACATTTGAATTCAGCGACCCAAAAAACCCTCGGGCGCCGAGTTTCTCTCCTTCTCCGCGTGAATTTTGGGAGAGTTCCACGGAGATCACGTTCAGGGCCAGGTTCCGGTGTACCAGGTGTTGGAGGGGTCGTTTTCGACGGGAAATTCGGATTCAGCGCCCCAACAAAACTCTCATAACGATTTTCGGTTCGTATTTTTCGATTGTGTGGGGAAAACCCACGGATATGAGTTCCTCGTCCAGGTTTCGGTGCACCAGGTGTTCAGGGGATCGTTTTCGACGTGAAATATGGATTAAGCGCCCAAAAACGCCCCTAAAATGATTTTCGGGTTGTTTTTGACGATCTTGTCAGGAAAATTCTCGGAGAAGACGTCCGCGTCTAGGTTCCGGCACACCAGCAGGGTTATTCTACTAAATTTATAGCCCGGCTACAAGTTTATAGCCCGGCTACAAGTTGGATTTTGAAGTAGGAATATATAAAGTTCAAGCCAAAATCCAACTTGTAGCCGGGATAAATTTAGTAGAATAACCCTGCAGGGGGGTGTTCGCCGATGCCATATTTAAATTCAGCGACCCAAAAAAACCCCGGGCGCCGAGTTTCTCTTCTTCCCCGCGTGAATTTCTGGAGAGTCCCACGAAGCTGACGATCATCGGCGTTCCTGAGCTCCAGGTCAGCTGTGGGTCAATTTGAACAGCATAATTGTGATCAGCGACCTCGAAAACCCTCAGGAACTCGATTTGGGACAGTTCTGACCCTTATTTTCGAAGTTCCCAAAGCCGTCTCAAAAAATGCATTTTTTGAATGCATTTTTGGCTGTAGCACTGCAATTTCCGGTTTGTATAAGATAAAAAGTAGGGACATTTTTTTCCAAAAAATTTTTGGAAGCGAATGCAAAATGCGTCTTTGTCTTCATTGCCTCGACTATAATTTCCTCACTTTGTTTTAATTAAATATACACCCACCTAACTAACAAAGAATAAGGTATAAATTTAACAGTTTTACCCTAGTTCTACTGTCTTATGAAGAGTATGGTACACTTTTTTACTTCCTTTTTAACAAAAATCTTTTCAACAATGTTTTGGCTTACTCTTTACCGTAAAGATTCAGAAAAAAATAGGCTTATTGTAGATATAGACATCTGGACAGAGTATTTTTTGTCGCCATTTGTCGAATAAAATATTTCTTAAACAGACTTTTCAAATTGCAAAGTGTTTTGACAGGCCGTTTTATTAACCTCAAGTTAGAAGGGCGCCATTTGGTGATTACGAGTACAAAAATATTACCAAACTCCTATCTCCCTTTAGGCCGTAAATATTTATATTCCATAAAAATATAGACATTAAGAAGGCAGTCAAACATGCTTATGTTCCATTGTTATTTCTCTATTTTAAATAATGGCAAAACTAATCGCTTGTTTGGCACAATGACCGTAATTTAAACTTTCTTGATATAAAACTAGTGGTACGAAAAACATGATTAATTTCTAATAATCCCTGTAGGCAATATCAATTTGGGGTTAAGGTTAAATTATTAATATAAGCTTCCTTTAAAGCCCTGCTAGAACAAAATCAATTACCTGTAGTGACGTGTAACTGTGTTTCTTATTAGCGAATCTGAATCCCGAACTTTGATGATCATTAACGTGCCTGTGACGTAGGAGCAACGTTCTCATTACACGGGCTTTGTCCTCCTCTTTAATCAGGTCCTCCTTATACAAATCTTCCGATATTCTGAAAATAAATTGGTAATTAGCACGGTAATCTAAACGATCAGAAAATTTGCATTATGCCAAATGTTATCTGCTTCACCCTTTACTGTGTACAGGGTGTTTTTAAAATATATGTACACTTTTAAACTGGTTAATATTTTCTCGAAATCATAAAAGTATATATTGTTTAAAATATTTGTCAATAATGTTTTAAAAATCGGCTTTAAAGTGGCTCTGTTTTGTTGAGGTAGATTAGTTAGAAATGATTTATTTTATCTAAATTATTAATCATCTGCCTAGTAGGTCTGCCGTTGGCAATGTTGCCAAAGCCTGTATCATTTTGGATCACATTGTATATTTACCTGTACGCTATCCCCGGCAAATCTTTTTCCTCCAGATCCAATATGACGAGACCTTCTTCCAAGCATCTTCTTAAGTTGAGCAACGAGTGAAAACTCAAAGAGGCCACGTGCGGTTTACCCCAGCGATCTACGCCCTCCTCTACATCTTCTTCGTACTTGATCCAACGAGCGGTTTGTTTCCATTCACTCGCATCGCCTCCTTCAAAATATTCCGCTAGTTCGACAAAGATCTAAAAAATAAATAATATTATTGTTAAATAACGGTATTTACATAATATACTATAAAAGGAATGTATGATATTGCGCAGATCGATATCACGTGACGTGACGTCATGTACCGCGAAATTATATTTAGGGTCATAGTTGCTTAAGCGGGGCTTAATAGCTATGCTCTGATATAAAGCTTCTCTCTAATATAGAAGTTTTCAATATCGTCTTCTAATAAAATTTCATTTTCGACTTCCACATCATTTAATATTAATATAAACTTTTATCTTTAAAATAAAACCATCAAATCTAAATAGCGCTTTTAAACTTGCGAGACTCTTCAAAAATAGGTTTTTACAAAAGCTCGACTTTGTAACTTTGAGCCCCCTAAATTTGAAGATTAATTTTAAGCGCGCTTAAATTTTATGATGATTTCAGTGCATATGATAAAGAAAGAAATTTCGCAATCATGTACTACATCGATAATACAACGCTGTGGTATTGTCACTTATTAATAACAAAATTCAATTAATTCGACTGGTTGAATCACGTGACATAAGTATTATATTTTCATTGCATTATTTTTACAATCAGTTCATCATCTCTTACTAATATTTTGTATAATCTCAGTAAATATATTCAAAATTTCAAATTCCGATTCAGACACTTGTGCCTAGCTCATTTAAAGTACGTTTTAATTCACTAAATGCATTCACGCAAAGTTACGTAGACCAAGCATTGAATTGCTTTTCCAAGTTTCCAAGTTTTCTCAAGCTATCAAGTAAGCCTTCAATTGAATCTTTCAATAGAAAAAAACTAAAATGACAGAATACCAGTTTTAACAAATTACTTTTAAATCAGCATATTGACATTTTCAATTCATATTACCATTAAACTAGTTCCTATCATTAAACTACTTTTAAGAACATACAACTGTTTTCCTATTTAGTATTAAATATGGACCATCTTGAATATTTGCTCAAATTTTGCAAAAATTGAGATATAGTAAATAAAGCCTTTTGTTTGAAAAGATGAAACATTAGATGGTTCGGCAAAATTTCTTGTTAAGGTGTAGTGTGACTTTAGGTGTCTGAGATTAAAGGTTTGTTCCAACAGCGAATCTGATCATCAGAAGGACGTCAGACGCATGTGCATTGAAAATAGTCCGTTCCTACAAAGCCACGGATAATCCGATCAGTAAAACTTCCCAACATATTTTCTGATTCGTACATGAATGAGTCGGCAGATTGTCAAAACGATCAGAACTTCATCGCTTGTACAATTTATCAGCACATGCGTATTTGAACGTCTCTTCTCGTTCGTGCTATTTGTTTGTAATTGTTGGGATTTCAAGGTAGCTTTGAGTGGCTTGGGTTTATATTTCTATCAATTAAAATGAATAATTTTTGTTTTTATCTTGTGTACGATTTTTTTATATAAAATACGTACTTATTTTTAATAAAAATAAACATCTAAGGTTTCAAAATTATATATTCACATAGAGCGTTCGAGGCAGCTAAGTAAATGTATTTTGTTGTATTTTAAATAATGTTTAAAATACCAATTCACCAAACATGTGTTTGGTTTGTCCAATTCCATTGCATTTTGCGTTCCAACAAATACAAGTCGCTGACTAAACAACGGACGAATAAACGGACTGACATGCGCAGTGATTAGTTTACGAATGCATCTATGTACGAGTCGGAGACACATCAGAAAGGAGCTGTTGGAACAAACTTTATATGTCGTAGCTGGAAATAGATCAACGTCAAATAAAGAACAAACAATAATAGCTTTCATTCGGATATTTAATAAAACGCCGTTTCAAGAAGGAGAACTTTTAAATAAACTTCAAATGAACAGCTGAAAAATACTTTTTTCTACACCCATATGGATATTAGCTCTATTCTACGCACAGACTACAAAACGAAAAAGTACGCCATTGCATTCAACTAAACGAATATATTTCATATCCATTCTACCTAGTAAATCCACCAATAACAGTTTACATTTTGGTCACCTGACTTCTATTATTGTTTTAAATTTAAATAAGTGACATTTCTGTCAAACTAATTGTCAGTATATTTTTCAGTTATTGAGACTGAGATTAAGTATACATTAAAATTAGTTATTCTTCTGTAGAATCTATAAATATATGATAGTATTTCTATTATTTTATCTATATTTACAAATAAACCATACATTTTAATAAATCTATATGAAATCAATTTAATTACGAGTATTATAACTAAAATGATAGGTGTGGCGATGGAGTTGAGAGTAGAGCATAAATTATCTTCAAATGAGTTATTTTTTCTTAATAACCTAAAATAATTCTTAAATTTTTACATTTTCCTTAGTGGATCATAGAAAAAATATACTGTACAACTCGAGTGGATTGTCCGTATCGCAATCAGACGATTGAGCACTCCGCCTACGGCGTCATGCTCTTCGTACGATATGGCTATCATATCCACTCTCGTTGCACAAACTGCTATTAATTTGCTAACGGTCAATCAGATTTTACACCACAATACGTCATGCACGAACTCTACGGGATTTCATCGGCTAAGTAACATACCTCTGTAATTTTTTGTATCATGATATGTAACGAAGTTTTTTGAATCAATTTTGTTGTTGATTGTCAGTTGAGAAATTAATTTTAGAGAAGGGAAAAATAAATAATGATTATTTTCTTAAAATAAAATAGATTAGAATAGAAGAATTGTTGAATGCAGGAAAGATGAAGTAGAAAAAAAGATAAAAGGGAGATTAATTTTATATGTAAAGTGCGAGAAACAGAGGGCGAACTAAAATAGTAGGCAGGAAAGCTGAGCTGAGGAACTGCAGACGTGGGAAAAGCATAGTAAGCAGAAGCAGACAAGCAGAGCGAGAAAGCACAACCTTTTTTTTTCAATAAAATTCAATGATTTTTATATCTTTATTGTTTTTTTTTTTTTTTTCAATTTTAACTGATTTAGTAGGTTTGGAATTTTTTAAATTTGAACATTTTTCCTGTATAGGAAATTAATTTTTTAATCAAAATGTTTATTTTCATATTCTGCAGGTACCTTGTTGTTCCAATTTCACTTCAAGTTCAATGTATATACAGGGTGGCTCACGCTCAACGGGACGGAGCTTCATGGGAAAACGACCAAAGATATAAAAAATTCGTTTGGGAGGAATACGTAGGTTACAGACGGCTACAATTTAAAATTTATTAGATGTATACAGGATGTCCCACATAAATGAAAAAAAAATAGTTCATTAAAAATTATTCAAACAAGAGTAAACAATTAATTTCTGGGAGACTTTTTTTCCTTAAAAATTCAAATAAATCGAAAACTAATAATAATAGTAATAGGGAACCTTTAGTTAACTGACATTATTTTTGATGTAGTTTTTAATTCTAAAATAAAAAACAGGGTGTTCCAATAAAAATAATATAACTTTGTATATTTTCTCTTATGTGGGACATCCTGTATACATCTAACAAATTTTAAATTGTAGCCGTCTGTAACCTACGTATTCCTCCCAAACGAATTTGTTATATCTTTGGTCGTTTTCCCATAAAGCTCCGTCCCGTTGAGCGTGAGCCACCCTGTATAATAACAAAGATGCTGAATTGGTTTTTTAATAGCTATTTATGAAACCATTTACGAAATGTCTTATTTTATGTAACGAGCAGAGCAAGGTCCCGCAACGTGAACAAGTTGCAAAAACGGTATTTCGTAACGTGTTACATACAATATTTTTCTAATTTTGAATAGATTATTTATAAAATTGTGTTTTGGTAAAGCATTACTGACATCTAGGTAACCAATATTACTTTCTTGTATTGTTAGTTGCATAGGCATAATTTTACTTACAAATAGAACATATCAATTATTTGTAGTGTGTTTTTCGATTTTTCGCTTTTTCGCTCTTTCGCTTTTCGCTTTTCGCTTTTCGCTTTTTCGCTTTTTCGATTATTCGATTATTCGATTTTTTCGATTTTTCGATTTTTAGATTTTTAGATTTTTAGATTTTTCGATTATTCGATTATTCGATTTTTCGATTTTTTGATTTTTCGATTTTTTGATTTTTCGATTTTTCGAATTTTCGATTTTTTGATTTTCGTAATCAGTTGCATAATGTTCTACTTTATGCAATTGGTTGCTTAAAGTAGATTGTTTTGACACTTGCTGCGATTACAAAATATGTCACTATATATGTCAAAATTAGAAAAAGTTATTTAGTTTTCAAAAAAGCGGGTTATTTTGTCGTGTATTGTATTGATTTAGAATGAAAAATGAGTACCAAAACAACATTATTATTACTAGGTTTTAAGTTTAACCAAATTCTATTTTTATAAGTCAACCTTCTCTTCTTTGATATGAACCTTCAATAATAAAGTATAGTATTTTTAATACAAATCCCGATGCACGTCAGAGATCATTTATGATGTCACGGCCTTGCAGTGTTGTCTAATCGTCAGAATAGTTAAGGAATTTAGAATTTTTTAAAATTGTAAGGTTATGTATTTGTTATGTTTTAGTTTTAAATGTATATAACTAATGGAAAATATTGAATTCCTTTATGAATAATAAACATCTGAACAAAGAAGCTTTATACATATTATGCAAGTCATGGAAAATAAAACTGTAAGGTAGGATATTGCAGATGGATCAAAATTGGTTTAGAATTAGCACAGAAAATATCTAAAACTAATTTAATTTCACCAAGAAAGTTATTTAACAGAACTACATTTAAGTTATAAACCACAACACCCCATAAAATTAAAGAGGTCATTGAAAAAATGAAAACTACAAAGGCATGTGGAGGATTCATGTCAGTAGATACCTATACTTAAAGAATTAAAGTTTAAAATTGCTAAAATATTTGAGTAGGTGCTTTAGTAAATCTCACTTTCAGTAACGGTTCTGTAGCTCAAGTATTCAAGATAGCCAGAAATGCTTCAAAAATAAACTGATATCTCTACTTCTTTTCAACTCTAAAGATATCGAAACATGTATGAACAATAGATTCATCACTCAAACATCAAGATTCTCCATTCTACCAGTTTCAAAAGACATTTGAAAAATGTTATTCTCAAATATTTTTTTTTATATTTTGGAATAAATTAAATAAAAATACAGATATATAAGAAATATATCAAACTGTTTATTGTTTTAAAAATTAGACAATGTTTTTATTTAAATACACTATTTTCTCATAAAAGAACAATTATTCATCTACTAATCTTCATTATTCCTATTAAAATTCTTTTATTTCTCCTAATCCAGATCGCAAGTATTTGAATCGCAGTCATCGATATTGCTATTAGGGTTAATTATAATAAAAATAATTTCCAATCTATTAAAAACTCCCTCTCTGCCAATATGTTTATTATAATATTGCTTAGAAAGGTCACAAATAAGTTCAATGGGGTTAAAAATACAATGGCAGGGAAGATTACGTAATACTTTGTCTATATTGTTCTGCTTAGGTAATTATCTACCATATATTTCTTTGGCGGTTCGCACCTGAAAAAAGAATGTTTTATTTATTTCTAGTTGCTATTTCGTATAACGTGTGTCAATATCGCTATATTCTAAATTGTAATATCGAAACAACACCTTATATCAATGATTAAATGTTAGGTACACTGTTATATCAAATCTTGTAACTTCATTTTTAATTTTTTGATATTGTTTTAAAGTTTATTTCTGAAAAAAAAGGCATTTTTGGGTTTCACTGTACATCTTGAAAATGTGTAAAACGTGTAGATTTTTATTGACCATAATCAAATTTTTCCAATTTAATTGTCTTCATATGATTGCTAGAATAGCGTATCTACCATTAAATGTTCAATATGATATGTCATTTCAATATTAATATTTTTTTTTACTTGATTTACACAATTACTGATACCTTTATCTACTTCAAATTTGGTGTTTTATCTCTTGCCATCGATTTTTGTAGGTCTAACACCCTTTGTCATTATTTTGCCAGGAGCTGTTTAATATTTTGAAGGATACATGTTTCATCAATGACAACGAACTGCTTCTGTTGTAATTCTATAATTTCTTAAAAACTGACCTATTTGCAGTTCACGTCTGGGTTATCTTTTTTCCTTCATTCTTTTAATACAGTTGACAATGATGCAATATAGCCCTTAAACATTTGTCTCTCAATCAACTTTTCTCTTAAAGGTTCCAAAGTTATGTGTTGACCTGCAAATAAGTATGTATTTATATTACTGTAGATAGGTATACAAATTAAAACTTTTATAGGTAATATAAATAAATTATGATTGAATAAATATATTTGTCTTTATACTTACTTGTTTCATACATACCACTTCGGATTCGACTTGTATCCAGTGTTATTGTATTAGTAGGTAATCCTTTGTTTATATGAATGCTTTTTTATTAGCGATTTTAATCATTCATTATTCTTGACTGCTTGCTAAATACTACTGACAGTAGAAATATTTTTATTTAGAGATGCTGCAACACACTAAAAAAGACAAGAAAACAATTTCATATTTCTATTAAATTTTATAACTTGTAACTTACCTCTCTTACAGCAGTTAAAGGTAAACGTGGTCCATCATTATCACGCTCTCGTTCAAAATAATGGATTAAAGAAGCTATCAATTCCTTACAAGGACTTTAATTTTTAGGCATTTTGTATATATAAATGAAACGACAAATAATCAGCTTATTCACACTATGGTTGTTTTGAACAATAGTTTTTTTATAAGTATAACTAGCAAAGTTTAAAAATACAGGCAAAAGGATTTTAAATTACAGAAAACAAAATGCACAATCAATAATTAACTCAACATAAACATAACCTAACTAAATCAGTGAAATTTTTTAAAAAGGGGTTGCAACACCGCAACAAGGTGTACCAATTGCTGTAATGACATTTCTTCTCTATAAACACGAGCTTCATGGGCGTACAGAATGTCGAAATTATTTAATGTAAAGTATTATTTTTTGAGTACTAAACATTTAATAATGTTTTTATAAATTTTATATTATCAAGAGTTAGACATGTATAAACTAAATAATTTAAATAATTCTAAAATTATCAAAATAATCACCATAACAGTTTTCGACTTTTTAGTAATATGACTACGTTCATGAATGCTCGTGACTATACGTGACTTTTTCGGATTATTAGCTTAGTTAGGGACATTTTAATTAGTTGGTAGTACTATGACGAATGACCGACGTCATTGCTGACGTGCATCGGGATTTGTATTAAAAATACTATATATTATTGATTTTAAAACCAAAAAAATGTTTATTTTTTTTTGCTTTTTTTTTGCAACTGGTGACATAATGAATTTTTCGAAACCATTTGCATAATGTTTAACATTATACAACTGCTTGCGTAAAGTAGATTATTGTGACACTTGACTTGACTGCGATTACAAAAAATGTCACTTTATATGTCAAAATTAGAAAAAAATATTTTCAAAACAATGAACTGGAGATCGAAATTGGAATAATAATACTTTTCTAATGTAAATTTAAAAATTAAATATTGCCAATTGTTATTTTATATTGTTTAGTCGGTGATATTATAAAGGACCCCGCACTTTTTATATTGAAAAATGGTTTCAGTCTCAAGGTCTAATTTTTGGTGGAAAATGTAAATCTTAACATCCTGAACAAAAAAGGTAATGGGCACAAAACAATCTACCGTCAGGATTTTGCGCTACGGGCCATAGAAGATCGGCACCTGCGTTTTTAGATTTCGGGTCATTTTTATCAAAAAAAACGCGTGTTCAGTGGTCGATTATGGAGACATGCATGCCTGGAGGTGTCTTGGAGTGAAAAAGTACTATATATACAGGGTGTACCAATAAAAACTCCCAGGCCGGATATTTTGGTAAGTAATAGAGATATTTTAATTCTGTAATAGCCAGTTTATAGAGCGCTAAGAGAGCTTCAGTTTTAAATATAAAGTAATTTTATATAAGTCAATATGTAGATAGCGCTGCGCTCAATATATTTTTTTTCGATGGGAGGATCTTTCTTATATAACGCATCTTGTAAAAAATGCATTTTTAAGCAGATTTTGTTTTATAAACTAATTCGATAAATCTAGCCATTTTTGATTTACAGAGTAGGTCACTCAAAACAGTTTCATTCTGTTTTTCAGCATTAATCATTGGATTTTAAGAAAATGCACAAACAGGTCGATTTTTATTTCAAATTAAAAACATTTTTACAATACAGACATTTGTCATGTGTCAACCCCCTCTCTTGCACTTTTCCAACACCGTAATTTTAAATAGGTAATGTACCATGTAGGGCACATCATTGAAAAGGTAAACTAATGGAAAATTCAGAAATATTTCTGTATATTGCGTTACTCATATTTTATCGCCATCTAGCGGGATAAAAAACTACTACGTGTTATAGAGTGTGACAATACAATGTGTAGTATATCATTAAAAAGGTAATTTTATAGGGAATTTAGAAATATGACTGTTCATTGCAATACTTTTAATTGTACCGCCCTCTATCGGGATAAAAAAAGTGTACGTATTATAAAGTGTGACACCTTATTTGAAAGCAAATTTAATCACTAATTCAATTCACCACATAACATTAATATAAATATCCTCTATATTGCACTTGCAATACTTTGAAAATTATTCATGCATTATTTTAAACATTATTGCTAACTTTATTTTGTTGCAAGTGCAATATGGAAATATAATTAAATTAGCTTTCAAATGAAGTGTCACACTTTATAATACATTACAGGTGTTTTATCCTGATAGAGGGCGCTAAAATTAAAAATATTGCAATAAACAGTCATATTTCTGACTTTCCCATAAAATTACCTTTTCAATGATGTACCGTACATGATACATTACGGATTTAAAATTAAGGGGTTGAAGAAGTAGAAGGGAGGGGGTTGACACATGACAGATGTCTGTATTGTAAAAATGTGTTTAATTGGGAATAAAAATCGACATGTTTAAGTATTTTCTAAAAATCCAATGATTAATGCCGAAAAACAGGATGAAACTATTTTGTGTGACCCACTCTGTATATCAAAAATGGCTAGATTTATCGAATTAGTTTATAAAACAAAATCTACTTAAAACTGCATTTTTACAAGATGCGTTATATAAGAAAGATCCTCCCATCGAAAAAAATATATTGAGCGCAGCGCCATCTACATATTGACGTAATTAAAATTAATTTATATCTAAATCTAAAGCTCTCTTAGTGCTCTATGAACTAGCTTTTGCAGAATTTAAATATCTCTATTACTTACCAAAATATCCGTCCTGGGAGTTTTTATTGGTATATATATATATATAGAAAAAAAAAGAAGCCAAAAAATGAGCCAAAAAAAAAAACGAGATTAAAAAATATCCATTCCGGTCTTCCACGCCACCTTCTGAGGTTCCGAATGAGGCGCATTACCTTTTTTTATAGTGGTTCTTTGACAATAGCTCTATACTCCACTGATGTTCCACAAACTATTCCATCTCAACTACTTCGATTTCAACGTGAATATTGGCATTTGCTCTGGCATCTCGGACGCGATCTAATACTACTGTAGGTTCTGGTCTCCCGTGTATACAGTTTCTTTCGTGTATACATATAATCGTTAATAAACCTTGTAACCAGTATATTCCACATTTTCGATTGTTTATTTACACGGATATTCCTTGTATTTACCTACAATATCTCCCTCTTACTCCCTCTCTCTTTCTCTTGGGACCTCAGGTGATATGCATTATAGACGTCGGATAACAGAGAGCGGTTCTCTTGAAAACCGCGAGAGGAAAATATTGCTTACAAATACTGCCCCGTATTGGAATAAGCGAAAGCCGAAAATAGTCTGCTTTTGACCTTAATTCAGTCAAGATTTACTTTACAGTGATCTTTTGGCTTACGATTGCCGAATAACCTGTCGCGAAAAGATTTTTCTTTGTGATTTCTTTATATTGTGGAGATTTGCAGTGATCCAAGAGTGCAAAAGTACTTTGTGATAACAGATTGCCATAAACATTTCCTGTGGTTAAACGTGACACGCGCACATCTTCATCTTTGGTTTCAGTTTTTTTTTATTATGTTTGGACGGCAAGCCCCATGCTTCGTTTGTGCTCGACGCCCCGGTCGCGTATTTCCATAGTATACTATTGTGTAGACTGTAGAGCACGCCTTTGTCTGTACCGTAGTAGGCTATGTAGTATCATTTGGCGCGTGCCGCATTACAATCTGTACTGCGATGCAGACAGCGCTCTGCTCTGAAAGCTAGTATAATATGTAATCCCCAACGGCGTATTTGTATGCTACAAACTATACTTAAGTACAGATCGCGTCATTATGTCTTAGCCATGCCACACAATCTTTGACGCTGTAATAAATGTCAGTGCAAGTCTATTTTTCTATGGAGTCTGTCATAGACACTTTGTTATCAATGAATTTTGAAAACAAAATATTGCAAATTTTAAAAAGCTTTTGCTATGAAGATGGGATGGAGGTAAATTATTCACACGAATGGGAATTGCAAGAAAATTTGGAAAATGTAGCTACTAGCATTTTTATAATCTTTATTTTATTGTTTATTAAAATCAAAATGCATCATGATGTTTTTCTATTTCTAATATGAAAACTATTAATTACCTAACTCTTTACTTAGCCCTTATAGAGGGCGTGCTGTAATGAATCACAAGGGTGTTGTAGTAACCATTATGTGCACCCATCAGAAAATTTTAATATTACTAAATTATTGTTGGTAGTTCTTAGTTGTAGTGAAATGTTAAAGTCGGTGCCACTAATACAATAGATAAAATAATTACAAAATTTACTTTTAAACACTAATAAATGTTTAACCTAATATTATTTTATAATATAATAAACAAATAATTTATATTATATCTTTATTTCAACATATTTTATAATATTTATTTCAATGTTTATTATACTAAAATTGCATTATTGGGAATAAACATTTATACTTCATTTACCTGTCATAAAATAGGTACTGCTAGCCAAGTAAAGGAAGTATACGTTCCTACAACGAATAATTTCAAAGTTCTGCAATCGAGTAGAGTTTGTAGTTTCTAAATACGCATTTGGCGACTACATATTATACTACTTTACAGAACAGAGCGACGTCTGCATCGCAGTACACATTGTAATGTGGCATAACTTTAAAGGATGGTACAGCCTACTACGGTGCAGACAACGGCCTGCTCTGTACAGTAGTATACTATGGAAATACGCGCTCCGGTCATGCCAGAGCAAATGACAATAATAGTTTGTGGAACATCAGTGGAGTATAGAGCTATAAAAAAAGCTAATGCGCCTTGTTCGGAAACTCAGTAGGTGGTGTGGAAGACCGGAATGGATATTTTTTAATTTCGTTTTTTTGGGCTTATTTTTTTGTCTATATACAGGGTGTTTCCGAACTTGGCGTCCAAATTTGTAGGGGTGGTAGTTCGCATCATTTAAGACCGATTTGCAGATTTCATTTTTACAAAATATTTAAAATAAAAATAATTAAAAATTATTTAAAAATTTTAAACAGGTACGGTCCTGCACAGCGATAATATCGCCTCGACTCGCGCGTGCTATGCTTAGAATCGACAAAATTGCAAATCGCATCTGTTTTTGAGTTGTAAATCCCGATAAGTAACCGATCAGGCAACTATTGCGCTACGCGCTCAGGGTAGGACCCGCTCTTTGATTTTTTTATAATGGCTCTATTTTGTTTATTATAATTTTTTAGAAAAATGAAATCTGCCAATCGCTCTCAAATTTTGCGAACTACCACCCCTCAAATTTGGACGCCAAGTTCGGAAACACCCTGTATATATAGTACTTTTTCACTCTAACACACCTCCAGGCATGCATGTCTCCATAATCGGCTACTGAATACGCTCTTTTTTGATAAAAATGACCCGAAACCTGAAAATGCAGTTGCTGACCTTCTATGGCCCATAGCGCAAAATTCTAACGGTCCATTTTTGTGTGCCCATTACCTTTTTTGTTCAGGATGTTGAGATCTACATTTTCCACCAAAAATTAGACCTTGAGACTGAAAACATTTTTCAATATAAAAAGTGCGTGGTCCTTTAATGCAAATGAGAAATAGAGAGATTGATTAACAACATGTGACAGTATAACTTACAAAATTATCTAATAGAAATTCATCAAAACCATCTTGTGTTATTAATCATAAAATGTATCTTTGCAATCTAATTAGAACTCGCCCCGAGAGTTTTCGTTGATTAAGATTTCATATAATGGGTGATTTCATGTCAATATATTCTTGTTAATAATTGAACAATTTCTGTAATGTCAGTGTGTTTGTATCAAATATCAATAATATTATAGTTTATTTTAATCAGTGTAAAAAATACAGTTTTATCAAAAATGAGTAGTGACGAAGAATAAAAAAAAAAAAAACAAAAGTAGTATAATATTAATTTAGGATTTTATTTTTATTTTTCAATTAAAAATGTTTGCAATTCCAATTTGATGTGCATGTGGATTATAGTCGACTACTTTACAATAAAAAAAAAATGAAAAAAACTGGAAATGAAAAAGAATGTTTAGAAATTGGACAGGAGCTCATTTGAAGTACATAGAAAAGTTCTACTCTTTCGATTGTTTTCTGACC
Organism: Psylliodes chrysocephalus; assembly: GCA_927349885.1. NCBI lineage: Eukaryota > Metazoa > Arthropoda > Insecta > Coleoptera > Chrysomelidae > Psylliodes > Psylliodes chrysocephalus. The sequence goes on from OV651813.1 coordinate 92,237,248, forward strand.
GAAAAACGACGTTTTTGATAAATTCGATTGAAAACATTTTTCAAGGCTTTGAGACATAATAAAAAAGAAAATACTTACCGCATGAGGGCTATGATCATACAATTTTTTAAGAAAGGGATGTAGTTCCAACCCTTTTCCAACATGCATAATAGTGCCCTTATGGGTCTTATGCCGTCTAAGAGCTCTGGGATCATCCGATCTGCAAGAAAATTAAATACATTATAAAGGATAATAATAATGATAATAATAATAATAATTTTTGTTGGTTTCTAAAACTAAGAGTTATGGTAGAAAATTAGATGAAAATATTATCAATAAATAAAATATATGTTCCAGAGCCATCATAGTCCCCGATAAATTAATAATCAAAATTGGCAGTAGTGTGATTTAAAACAAATATATAAGTTTTTTTTATATACAATGCGTTAACATTGCAATCCTGACTCAACAATGCCGTTAAATGGACAGAAACACAGCCATACTTATTCCACTACCGGTAACCATGCGTCCAATTACGGCAAGCAGAAAGACGATTCACAAGTTGGTCTCATTATCTCTTTCACGTCCAAATATAATTCGTCTCCTTTTTATTTTGCTTGATGCGTTAGTTAACGTACTTTATAGGAACAGTGTAGTGGTAAAACATTATTGTACTTTGGTAACCTTTAGTTTTAAGATATATACTTTCACACGATTCGCTATTTACTAGGCAAGCAACGGTATTAAATTGGATATGTCACATCATGTTCTGCATAGAGATAGCGAGTGAGGAATTAAATTATATTCTTTATAGTTCTCTATAATTTTTATAACAAAAGGTATTGAATAGACAGTTGAACGAAGAAGCTAAATAACCTTTAAGACATTACAACAGAACATAATATATTATTGGTACGATACCTTAAAATAAAATTTAAAGATCATTTTTATTAAACATTCTTACCTGGTTAATAGTACGAGTAATCAAAATTCAAAAGCACATGAAACAAATTAATTCCTAAATTTGATATGTTAAAGCATTTTTGTAGCTCACTTCTTACAATAAATTATTTCAAGATACTGACAAAATCCGCAAAAATATAAACAAATATTTTAAATTTTAAATATTCATACAAAAATGTAAATAAATGAATATTGAAAATTCTACTTTTATCCACTATATGAATATATATGTATATTTCTGTACATTTCCACAATATTATTATCGATGTTATTTCGGCAGATAATTTGAATCGGAGAAAATTGGAAGATCTTTCGAAATATCTGCACAGATCTTTGAATGAGTAATTTAAATAAATGGTTTGGAAATGTTTCTACGCATATAAAAAGCATAAGGGACTACGGTAACGTCGCAATATTATGAGTTTCATGGACAAGGGCGAATGGGACCCCTTGGACCGGCGCGGAAAGTCAATTAAAACGGCGTCGTGCCGGCCGGTCCAGCAAAAAAAATAAATTAACCACAAATTATTGTACAATAACTGATAAAATAAAAAACAACTCCATTTCTTTACATAAAAAATACATAGGTAAAAAAGAACCTACACTAGTTATTATTACATGTTGTAGTCAAAAGTGTTTGGGCGCTTAGTACTTAATATAACCTTCTTTTTGTTTATCATAGTATGTAAAAATAATGTTGTCAGATATAATTTGATATAAGTTGTCAATAAAAGTTAAAAAGGAAAAAAGTTCATTTTTGCCAATAATAAGTGTTTATCCAAACATTTTGGTCCTTTCGAGCGCTTGTAGAGTCATTTTAGTCCCCGTAGCTCTCATTTTGGCCGAGAGAAAAGTGCAAAACTAAAATGTCTCACAAAGAGGGTGCCGTCAGAAAATCCAGCAGGGTTACTGCAGGAATACCGCCATTGAGATATCCGGACAGTCCATACGAACAAAGTGCAAAAGCGTCGACGAAGTCCAAAAGGTCCATATATTCAATGACCAGTGAGAAATTAAAAGAAATAGAATTAAAAAAGTTAGAAGCCATAAACCAGCTGCAGCGAGAAGAAGATTTAAAAGAGATAGAATTTCAGAAACAAGAACAGGAGATACGGAGAAAGTTTGAACGAAGAGAATATGAAAGAAAGTTAAGTATTATAGAAGCGAAAGCATCAATAGAAGCCGAAAAGATAATAGAAAATAGTATAAATAGCACTGGTGTTAAAAGTAATAGCTCTAAAGTTTCCATTAAATCAAATGAAAGACTAATATATACTGAAATACCATGTGCCCATGAAAAAGTTAGAACTTGGTTAGAAGCCGATGAATTGTCACATAAAGAATCTCTATATTTTATTGAAAAAAGTCCAAAAATTATTCAACATGAACCTAATAGTATGAGAGCCCACTGCAAATTTCGACCGTCATCTGATAACGAAATGAAATATGCTCCAAAAGCATGTAACAACATTGTACTCTACCAAATTGCACCTGTGCCAATCCCTATCCTGAGCAAAGTGGTAAAAAAAAATTATTTTATATTCTAAAAATCAAATAAAACATGACAGCGACAATTATGTTTTCCCTGAAAATTACAATCCTAATTCATTGCGAATCTCGCTTTTAAACCTGAATTATTAATATTTTTACCTACCTTTTAAACCATGTTTATGTATGAAAGGAAGAAAGATGGTATTGTATTAACCATTTGCAGAGATAGTCAATAATATTTATAAACTCTTGTTAGACAATTATTTTAAACCATAATCATAGTAGTTTTTTGTCGTTTCTATGGCAACCTGTAAAAATGAATCACAACAATAGGCATACAAATAAATTTTTAAATCAGCAAACATTGATTCATATTTTTAATGATATTTACCTACTAATCGTGGATAGATGTTTTTGTGCGATGTTAAGAGGAAGGAAATATTTCCCTTTAACGATATATATCAAGATATATTTGAATGTTATTTTCTGGAAAACTTTAAGGGCAAACGAAATTAGAGCTGTCATGCCTTATGTGATTTTTTTATTATAAAATAATTTTTTTAAGCTACTTTGCTCAGGATAGGGATTGGCACAGGTGCCATTTGGTAAAGTACAATGTTTTTCCATGCTTTTGGGGTATATTTCATTTCGTTATCAGATGACGGTAAAAATTTGCAGTGGGCTCTTGGGCTATAAAAATACTGCTAATCTTACTAATCTTGTCGATTCAACATCTGAGCGCCTGGTGAAGGAGTTTACGACTGCAACTCAGGCCATGACAAATGCGTTTAGAGGTCTATCTGAAAATAATCAACTGGGAAATATATCTAAACTATCTTTAAGAAATGTTCTTGGGAAAGAGCTTCCTTACTTTGGGGGCAACGTCGAGGAATGGCCCATGTTTATTTCGCTATTCAAAAGGTCAACAGAAACTTGTGGGTTTACCGATGAAGAAAATATGATTCGTTTGCAAAAAGCACTAAAACATGAAGCCTTCGAAGCAGTAAAGTCATTATTTGTTTCTCCAGATAACTTAAAATGTATCCTTAACACTCTAGAGATGAGATTTGGTCGCCCTGAATACATAATAGAATCGATGATGAATAAAGTCAAACAATTACCTCCAGTAAATAGTCGCTATCCACTATCGTTCATTAAATTTTCAAATGCTGTTCAAAATCTTTCTATTACGGCTCAGTCGTTAAAAATGGAACCCTATATCAACAACCCTCAACTTATTAGTGCCCTCATTTCAAAATTGCCAGAGCACCTACAATTTCAGTGGGCAAGAGTTGTAAAGGGCCAGCAAATTAATATGCCAACACTAATCGAATTTTCTGAATGGCTCTATGAAGAATCGTCGGCAGCTAGCTTATTATGCAAACCTTCATCTTCAAACTTCATGCAAGAAAAATATCAAGAACGAAAAATCAGAAATACAGTTTTTGTTGGATCAGAAGATTCAAATAAACAGCAGTGTATATATTGTATAAAGCCTAGTCATACAATTTATAAATGTAAAAGCTTCCTAGCTCTGAATACAGACAAAAGATGGGAGTGGGTAAAGGATCAAAAAAATCTGCTTTTCCTGTCTTGCCGCTTCTCATATTTTATATGATTGCACTAAAAAGAGAAAGTGCGGGATATCAGATTGCAAAAAGTACCACAATCGTTTATTACATACCAGTTCTTCCAGAAATCAGGATATATTACCGAATCAATTACATCATTTACTGCACCAAGATGTTCAGCCAGAACAGTTAAATTTAAATAATGAAAATAAACCCGACCATTTATCAGTCATTATGAATGAACATTCTCTTCAAATACAGTCTGTAGCAAAAACTGCCCTCCTTCGAATTTTGCCTGTTACCGTGATAGGAAATAAAACATCCATTAAAACTTTCGCTCTTTTTGATGAAGGCAGCACGATCACGCTCATGGATAGTAGTCTTGCTGAAGAAGTGGGAGTAGAAGGTAACATCGATCCTTTGAAGATGTTTTGGACAAATTCAACATCATTTACAGACAATTTTTCAAGAAGAATAAATGTAAAAATTCAGGGAAAACTTAATAACAGCATTTATGAACTTTCTAATGTTCGTACTGTATCGAATTTAAATCTGCCCACTCAGTCTGTAAACGTTCAAAAACTATCAACAAAATGGCCTCATCTTTCACAAGTTCCCATTGCTGATATGCTGCAAGCCAAACCATTATTACTAATCGGGCAAGATCATATCGATCTAACCATTGCTAGAGAGGTAATTCAAGGTCCAGCAAATGCCCCAGTTGTCTCCAGAACCAAATTAGGGTGGGTAATTCATGGTAACCTATCCTACATCAAACACAGAATCCAGCCTGAATTTTCTATGCACTGTTATAATAAAAACGATAACGAAATCAAAGAACTAGAAAATCTAATACGACAAAGTCTAATTATTGATAATTTAGGCATTAGCAATGAAGACAAAAAAGTATTGTCCGATGATGATAAAAAAGGTTTTTTGATTATGGAAAAAACCTGCAAACAGTTAGAAAATGGCCATTGGGAAATTGGTTTACTATGGAAAAAAGAAAATCCCCAGCTGCCAGAAAACCGAAGTTTTGCTTTAAAAAGATTGTATAGTATCGAAAGACAAATGGACAAAGACGACTTATTTGCAAAAAAATACTGCCAACAAATAGATGCATTTATAAGAAAAGGTTATGCCAGAATCCTTACTGACGAAGAAGCTGCGGTTGCCACGAACAAAACTTGGTATTTACCACATTTTGCAGTTAAGCATCCCAGCAAACCCGAAAAATTTCGCTTTGTTTTTGACGCCAGAGCCAAAGTAGAGGAAACCAATTTAAATCAAAATTTGTTCAGAGGTCCTGATTTGTTAAATTCTTTAATAGATATTTTATTCAATTTTCGCCAAAATCCAGTAGCTGTGTTGGGTGATATCGAGGAAATGTTTCTCCAAGTACAAATAATACCAGAAGATCAATTTGCTCAACAATTTCTGTGGAGGGGAAGAGATAGAAAAGGTCCTGTGCTTACTTACCAAATGCAAGTTATGATTTTCGGTGCAATTTGTTCTCCAAGCTGCGCAATTTACATTATTAACAAAAACGCCAAAAAATATGCAAAAGAATATCCTCAAGCGGTAGAAGCAATTGAAAAATTCCACTATATGGATGATTACTTGGATAGTTTTGAAACAGAGGAACACGCCATAAAAACAGTTAATGAAGTCATTAATATTCATAACAGTGGAGGGTTTAAAATGAGAAGCTGGCTTAATAATTCTCCCATAGTTATAAAGCACATTCCTGCTGAACTACGATCTAAGAGCATTGTCGATTTAGACTTAGAAAAATGGCCAAATATGGAGAAGACGCTAGGTTTAAACTGGAATTCAAAAGAGGATTCATTTAGTTTTTCTGATAGATTTTTAATCAAAAACAAAGACTTGTTATCAGATACCACTATACCTACGAAACGACAAGTCATAAGAGTCGTAATGTCCATCTATGACCCACTTGGTTTCCTCGCTGCCTTTACAATTCAAGCTAGAATATTGATGCAAGAAGTTTGGTCAGAAAAAATTGACTGGGATCAAAAACTTAGTCTTCAATTATATGAAAAATGGAAGTCCTGGGTAATGGCGCTTCATAAAGTCAAAAATTTAAAAGTTCCTCGATGGTATGGTGTAAGCAGCCCTACTGTAAGCGATATCCAGTTACACACTTTCAATGACGGAAGTGAGAAAGGGTATGCTTCTGTTTCATACTTTCGTATAGTAGCTTCAGATGGTAGAATTTCCACATGTTTTGTAATGGCCAAATCTAGAGTAAGCAGCCTTAGAACTATGACCATCCCAAAAATCAAGCTTCAGTCAGCACTTCTCGTGTCAAGATTAGCAAAAACCATCAAATCTGGACATAGATTTAAAATTAGCAGAATGTATTTTTGGTCTGATTCAAAGATTATACTAAGTTGGATACAGTCAAATCCAAGAAATTATAAAACCTTTGTAGCAAACAGAATTAGTGAAATTTTGGACTTAACTAACCCCGAAGATTGGCGCTGGCTTCCTACAAAATTAAATATAGCCGATGTTGCTACTAGAGGATTATTTGATATTAACAATTTCGAAATATGGCTTCGTGGTCCTGAATTTCTAGCATTGGAAGAGAACCACTGGCCTAAAGATGAAACAAGAAATAAAATAGATACTGATGTCGAGAAGAAAAATAAAACTGTTCTTTTTGTGCTGACTAAGGACACAAAAATTTTTGATTTCTAGATTTTCAAGTTATTTACGCCTTGTGAGATCCGCTTCCTAGGTCTTGAAGTTTATCTACATCTGCAAGAATAATACTGAGAAGCTTTCTAGAGAGATCACGGTAGAAGAATTTGAATCCGCCGAGTTAGAACTTTTCAGACAAGCACAGAAAGAAAGTTTTGGCGAGGAAATCGCTAAGTTATCCAAAAATCAAACACTCAAGAAATCAAGCCGTATTTTTAAGTAAAACCCTATACTTGACGAACACGGTATACTAAGATTAAGTGGCCGACTGAATTATGCTTACCATCTAGAAATGCCTGTAAGACAGCCGATAATCCTAGACCCACAACATCCTATGACAAAGCTGATAATAGATTATTATCACAAATTAAACCACCATCAAGGAAGGGAACAGATCTTAAATCATCTTCGAGAAAAATTTTGGATTATCAAGGGAAGAGCTGCCATCAAAAAATGTTAAACATCCTGTATGATATGTAGGAGAAAAAATCGTAAGACTGAGTCACAGCAAATGGGACCAATACCTAATTGTCGTATAACTCCTCAAGTCAGAGCATTCATAATAACTGGAATGGATTATTTTGGTCCTATATCCGTATCCATTGGTAGAAAGAGAGAAAAACGATATGGTGTTATTTTTACGTGTATGTCTACCAGAGCAATCCATTTAGAGCTCGCTTTCTCTCTTACAACCGACTCAGCAATAATGGCAATTCGGAGGTTCATTTGCCGAAGAGGTAGCCCTTCTGAAATATACTCAGATAATGGGACTAATCTTTGTGGAGCCGAAAAAGAAATGAAAAACGCTCTTCAAGACATAGTAAATTCGAATCAAGTTCAAAATTTCTGTTGTAATAGGCATATAAAATGGTTCCGAAATGCCCCAGCAGCTAGCCATATGGGAGGAGTATGGGAACGCATGATAAGATCTGTAAAAGATGCTCTCAAAACAATTTTGACTGAACAATATCCTAAAGAAGAGATGCTACTGACTTTACTTGTGGAAGTAGAGTATACCGTAAATAGCCATCCACTTACATACGTTTCATCAGACCACAACGACTACGAAGCCCTAACACCAAACCATTTTCTCATTGGTAGATCCCATGAAGTCAGTCCTCCAGGAACTTTTTGTGACACAGATCTTTACCTAAGAAAGCAGTGGCGTATTGCTCAAAGATTTGCCGACCAATTTTGGAAGAGATGTCTTAAGGAATATGTGCCAACTCTCATAAAACGGAGCAAATGGGAAAATGCAACCAGTAAGGTTTCAGAAGAAGATGTGGTTATATTGGCTGACGAAAACTTTCCCAGAAATTCATGGCCAAGAGGAAAAATAATATAAACATATCCAGGTCGAGACGGAAACGTCAGAGTGATCGACGTAAAGACAGCAACAGGGGTGTATCGGAGACCCGTCACCAAGATTATTTTACTGTCGTCAAGTTAGCTTCCATGTTAGTTTTTATGAGGCCGGGAGGATGTTGTAGTCAAAAGTGTTTGGGCGCTTAGTACTTAATATAACCTTCTTTTTGTTTATCATAGTATGTAAAAATAATGTTGTCAGATATAATTTGATATAAGTTGTCAATAAAAGTTAAAAAGGAAAAAAGTTCATTTTTGCCAATAATAAGTGTTTATCCAAACATTACATATATAAACATAAATAAAAAGGAACTCTTAATTTTGTTAACACACTATATAAAAAAGTATTTTACCAAGAACTTCCCTCGATATAGAAATTGAAAAATCAGAGTACTCCTAAGCACTTACATTTTACGAACGTGACGAAGAACACCGAGGCGACGCAAAGTGAGAGTTCGGGTCGGATCAAGAGTAAAATCAAGAAAATCTTTTCCTTGCCCGCGGTATGAAGTCTAGGCGCTGGCAATATAGAGACAAACGCACTGCTTCTCGAGAAACTATTAGAAAAAGCGGTACGTGGTCGTTGAGTCATAGAGATAGAATTCTCGGACATTCGACATTGTCTAGAAACTACTCGCACAGAGCTGGGCTTTGTATAAATAGCGCGAATTGTCGACGGACGGAAAGATTGAATTTATGTATTGGACAGTATTAAATAAATTAGAATTGTGAGTTATAATAGTGCCTAAGTATTATATAAATTAATTAGTACGTCATAAATAAATTTAAATAAATAAACTATAAATTAATTAAAATAAACGTTACAATATTTAATATTTCGTTTCGTATATGTTGTCGGTTTTGACTAAGAGTATTTCTTCGCCTGTTTTTTAAGTAATTCAGTTTAGAAAAACTTCTCTCGCAAGCTACTTCTGAAATTGAAACTCCTTCCGAACCACAATTCTAGTACACATTTCTGGAAGCACGTTCCATGCGTTGACTATGGCGACGCGCTTGGCGGCAAGCACAAAGTATAAATTTCTTTTAATTTCAATTTAAGCGCTAACATTAAAAAACTGTTAGCAATGAAAATTTGTACACGATATTTTAGTGAAAAGAAAATGTTATTAAGCTGAAGGTATTAAGTAAACCCACATTAAGAACGAATATTTTATATTGCAACACTTTCTCGTCACCCATTTTTTCTACTTAATTATTCCTGTAATCCTAGAATAATAAAAAGATGCAGAGGCCAGAGTCAGAAGAACGCGGGATACCAGATAACTCATAATATTCTCGTAACGGAACAATATAATGTGACATGAAACATTACGTTTTTGTGGGTATGAGTGCTTTTCTCATGTACCTATATTTATGATTTGCAGACATTAATCAGTCGATTAATAAATTAGTTAATAAATTCTGGCTTTTTAAAATTATTTGAAAACAAAAGAGAATAAAACCGCGGCGGCGCCTGTAGGCGCCGGTAGGACCGATGCCTGTCGGCACTAGGACAGCGACTATCGATGGTGGGACCAGCGCCTTTCGGCGCTAGAACTGGCGCTTGTAGAAACGGTGCACCGGGAAATCTTCCGGTTTCCCGATGGGCCCATCCTCCCCTGTTTATGGACATCCACTCCACGAAGGTCGAACCAAATAATATGCGTTGTGTACAAATGTACATCCCTAGCGAAAAGAACCCAAGATCATAAATTTGGTAGAAAATTGGGGGTATATTGTTTTTCTGAAAACTATGTTACAATTTTAGATTCATAACAGAGAGAAAACAAAATAAATTATTACTGTTTGTAATCCATTAACATTTTTATTTAGTATAAACCAATAATGAATCACAGACTGAAAAAACAAATATTAAAGTACGAAACAAAAACTCTTTAGTGTCTAATGGTCGAAAGGAACCTTTCAAAAGTTGTCATGAGAGCGTGGAGACTGTTTTAACAAAACCACACATTTTTCTTTAACTCAAGACTTTTACATAAGGTCGGAAAGCCGTTGAAAATAGCCCCCAACTAGAAAGATTCTTCAGTTTAAAAACCGATGAAAATCTGAAAAAATTGCTCTAAGTGAGGTTAAATTTAAATATTTTCGTGCGTCTGTGACGTATATTAATCTATGGTTTAGGCCAAGTAAGGGCAACATTTGCTTAGCTCATGGCGTAATTTAGGGGCTTAATTAGGTCACGGGCCGTAGGCCAGAAATAAGTAGGTAGTAGTGAATAAAAAGCGACAAAAATTTACATTTTTTTATTTATTAATTATAATAGAATATAAAAAGCAAAGTAATTAAAAAGTTAGAAAAATCAAATGAAAATTAATGAGACTTGAGTTTGAGGCTGAGAAAAAAGATGATCAATATTGGGATTAATATCACTAGTACATAGACACAAAGTGTTTTCTAAATTAACATCTATAAGCAGAGTACAATGCTTATTTTTATTAATTTTCATGATTGAAAACAGCTGCTCACATTTATACATGCTTCCAAATGTGCAAATTATTTTTCGTGCGAAAACTCTCAGGTGTGGATACTTTTCTTTGGAAAGGTATGTTTTGTAAAACCCGCTTAGTTCTACATTATCAAATTTAGACTTCAAATATGAGTCTTCTTGAAGCTCGATCAATTCCATTTGTAGGTGAAGCCGAGCATCGTCCACATTACACTTACAAGGATTTGTAAAAATATTGAAAGTACATATTTTTAAAATCGGAAAATCGACCAGTAAATTGCTCGGACATTAGTTTCAATTCTTCAGCATAACGACGGTATTCAATGTTTTCGTAACTGGACAATGTTAAAAATTAAAACAGTTTTTACCTCTCATTTGTGATTCCCACAAGCGAATTTTATTTTGAAAAGATATAAGATGACTATTCAGCTGATTTACCACTTGCCTTTGTTTTTGAAGCTTCAATTTCAAGTGTCCTATAATGTCTACCAGGAATACCAAGTCACAAAGCCAAGTAGGATCACAAATTTACGGCAATGTTTTCTCTTCTATTTCCATAAAATCACCTATTTCTTTTCTAAGGTCATTTTACCTTTACTTAGCCACCTTACTTCGCAATTATATGTCACATCGTCGTATTCTGAAGAAATTTCATCTAAAAATCCTTCAAACTGGCGATGGTTAAAACCGCGGGATCTAATGAAATTATTGGTATTTACTACCACATTCATAACATTTTTCAATCTAATGGACTTAGAGTACAAGTTTATTAAATCACATTCTTGCACATTTATAGTGGTTGCTATTTTCTTCAGAATTCAGATAAAACCTTTTCGTAAACCGACCATTGAAAGCGCACCATCCGTGCCCACTCCAACTAATTTACACCACCGCAAACCATATTGCTCAAAAGTACTTTGAACCTCGGCAAAAATATCTTTTCCTTGTAACGGCCTTAAAGCCAGTAATTCCTCTGTCACTGCAACTTCTTCATCAACACCTCATATAAAAATAGCTAACTGGGCTGTGTCAGATAAATGTGTATTCATCCAAAGCAATCGAAAATGCTTAAAAACCAGCTAATGTATCAGTCAATGTTTTTTTGATATCACTAGCCATCATATCTATACGTCGAACAACAGTACGTCGCGATAAGCTCCCTTTCTCAAACGTTCTTCTTTTCTGGGCATAAAAGTTCTGCAACTCTTTAACAAAGTGTTGCTCAGAAAATGACTTTGATGTTTTCGTTATTTTGAAACTAATTATAAAACTAGCTTTATAACACTGTCTAGATTTGATCTTTTGAATGGAACATTTGCTGCTATTTCCCTAAATCGGTAATGATTTCTTTAATTTTATCCTTTCTTAATTGGCCCATAAGTGAATTATATTAAGCAAAATGCTTGCTGGAGTAATGCCGCTTTATATTGTGTTCTTTTACAACAGAAATTGTTTCATTGCACAAAAAAACTCTACAGTACTATTTATGCAACAGAATAAGGATTATTATTAGAGCATGAAAAACAAAACAGTACCAAACACATACACTAATAAGCTGGACAAGTTTGGCACATTTAGGTTAGTTTTAAAAAATGGGATAATCGTATCGCATTCCATTGCGATCCAGATGGTCCCATTGTGCGCATGCCTAAATTATAGATAACTGTATAAACCCCACATTTTTATGATGGCAGTGGTTGAAGTAGGTGAGATTTTTATCAACTCATAAGGGGACTTGAGGAATCATGGCAAACTATATAAAGGAGAAGTTTGAAATGACCATCAAGAATATACCGCTAAACTTGGATCCAGTTATTTCACTAGGTTATGTAACCTACCGCACCCAGGTACCTTAATAATTTATTAATTCCATTTAATAAATATAATATTGCATTCTTATTAAATTAAAAATCTTTGATTTAACGAAAAATCTCCCAGATAATTAAATCTTATTTACGACACCTAATAAATAATATCTATAACCACGTTCGTAGAAGATCCAAATTTCGTACAAGAATCTGGGAACGTAGATCATAAAACATATTTCTTTTCACGAAGTAATCATCATTAAAACACATAACTCGCTTATCTTTCTAGTTTCAATGTTAAGACCGATTTCGACAATATTTCGATACACAAAGCTCTCAAGGCACATAATAAATAAGCCACCCTCTGCACCCACATTCGCATATCGCTGAGAACTAAAGACATAGAGATGTCACAAAAGCCATTAACTTTAGTATAAGAAGTCAGACCCAAATGAGCTCGGATTCATTCATTTTTATTATTTGATGTGCAAGCATTCATTTTTTATTATTTGATGTGCAAGCATTCATTTATTATTTGTATCCAGTTATATTTTAAATTCAGTAGTCAGTACCTTTCCTAAATGTTCTTCCTAAACAAAGTCTATCCTACAATATCTCCTATTCCCTGAACGCTGTCAACGTCCCACGCCTTATTTCCGACGCTTGCCGTCCCTAAATATTTCCTTCATAATATCCTTGTCGACACCCTTCGTCACGTCCCGCACCACCTTAATAATTCTACCGTATATCTGTCCCAATGCAGTACCGTATTAAAAATTTTCCTCTCAACCAAGATGCTAGGCGCCTCGACGCAAGGCGACGTTCAACGCTGCGACGTACCTAAATCGACGCCGCCACAACGCTAGATGAAATTGTATATAATTAAATGTCTGTATTTTCAATGATGAGTCAAAATATGTATGTAACTTTCTTTGAGATACTACCGGGGATTCGTTTAAACGGGGACTTTTGACATTTGCTACAAAATATTATCAATCTAACCAATAAACCACATGGCCTTCAGGTCATACACCCCGAAAGACAGTTAGGATAGACATCTGTTTCGATGGGTGAATTTTTGAGTATTTCAATAGAAATTATAAAAATCAATATTAAGGAAATATACAGGGTTGTATAAAATAATTTCAATAGAAATTATAAGAATCAATATAAAAAAATATACAGGGTTGTATTAAGTCATTTCAATAGAAATTATAAAAATCAATATTTTAGAAATATACAGGGATGTGCTATCTTGGATAAATTGTACAAACCAAGATGGTAAAATTTAATAGTAAGTTAACCAACTGGTGAATACCATGTTCGTTAGCTCAAGGGAGGACACCTATATGCTAAGCAACCCCTTCTACTAGGTTTGAAACAAAGTATATGAAAAATCAACATAGTAAAATAATTCAACTGGCGAATTGGCGCTGTTCGTTACTTCCGTTGGTCATCACCTCTATACTCATCGAAATATTTACCTAAGAGGGTGCAACCTGTGTATATCTAGAATAGACTCAAATCAACATCAACACAATAGTTAACCAACTAACAAATTGTCGCTGTTCGTTAACTCCGTTGGTCATTAACTAAATAAGAATATAAACAAAAAAACAGTAGTTAACCCTGGCGAATTGACGCTGTTCGTTAACTCCGTTAGTCATCAACCCAAATAAAATATATATATTGATAGCAAATGAATATGGTCTGCGTTTGAACGGGACTCAAGTGAGATCTCAGTAAATAGTAACAATTGTAATAAACTTTGTTAATTATTGCATCACATTTAAAGTATAAAAAATAAAAGAGTTTAAATATAAATTTGTCTGGTTTTATTTATCAATTTGCACCAAACTTTGCATCGAATTCTGGTTTACCTTAATTAACATTATCACAACGTGGGTATATAAATTATCAATAAATTAACTAGACGATCACTTTTACTACTAGAGGAAAAAGGCCAAATACAGTAAGTATAGAATTTAAAGTAAAATAAACTTGTGAGATAAAAATAACATTTCAGAAAGTAAAACAAAATAACGAACAAATAGGGGTTGCCGGGGGTGGGCCGTTACAGTTACTTAACCTAAAACAGGTAATACAATGCCACAATTTGTCAAAACATTTTAAAACCATTGTAGTGAAACACTAATTGCAGATGTTTTTTTAAGAAAATCAGCCATGCATTCTAGAATTGAATACTGCCTTACCATTTACTTTCACACCTGTACGGAAGTAACATTCGATAATTTTTGCTTTTTGCTCTGTGTTGAATAAATAACATTTTTTAAACTTAATTTTCTTAATACAAGTTTTTTCAAATGTGACACAATGTTCAGTTTTAATTTCAATGTTAAATGCCAATATGTGGAAGTATCAAACATTTAAATTTCGCAGCCAACTCCAATTATTATGATTTTTCTCAATGGCTCGTTATTGATATTGAATTTACAAACATTGGTTTTCTGTTAAGTTCGTATTTGAATTGCATATTGTGTTTTATATTTTTGTTTCTATCAAATGCTTTTGTTTCAATAATTGTATTCCCAATTTCCATTATTTTACATCTTCAACTCTCCAGAGAGGCATTTATTGAGAATTACTGATGTAAAATAATCGGCAATTATGTAATATGTACATGTCTATATGAATATTTGATCGGATTTTTGATGCTGGATTTTCCGCGTTTTCATTTTAAACGGAAAACTGTTTTAAATAAACAAACCTCAACTTTTTGAATCTCAATGGAATTTTGAATTAAATTTAACTATATACCTAGGTAACAAAAATAAAATTAAATAAATTAAAACTGTTAATTAATATGTTCATTGTTAAATTATTTACTTTAAAAAATGTTAAAAATGGAATTGAGATGAATAAATCAGGACATGACGAAAAGGAAATATTAAGTTAGGACTAAGCAGTGAACAAATCTGGATACCACTTATCTTGGGTAGAAAAAGATTAGATGTATGCAATAAGTTACTAACCTATGACTATCCAGCTGGTCTCTGTCATTAGGAGTAAGATCTTGATCTTCCGGTTGCGTGGAAACTCTTCTGCTTTTGCTGAATAACAGTTCAGTATTCTCAGTGCTGTATTGCTTTGTATCCGTGGGTAGTGAATATTTTCTAAATTTCGATCTGTGTCCGTGATGTCCATGATGGTGACGACTATAAAAGAAAATACAGAGGTATAAGAAAATTGTATTTTTATATATGTGGGGCTATCCCCATTCTCTGGAAAGTGAAAACGAGAAGAAAAATACTATACCACATACTTATAATAATAACCACCGATATAGGTATAATTAAATAAGGAAAATAGTGTATTCTTTAATATAAAATTGTAAATATTGTTACTATGCCTTTATTTTATTTCTACGTCGTCCGTTTCTACTTTTGATATCTAAATTAAAATTTGACATCAGTACATCCAGGTACATCATTCATATCTAAGATCAACAATAACTAGACTAGACAATAACCAGACCTCAACAAAGATGAGAAGCATTACTTTAAACTAACAACAATAAATAATATTGCAAAATTATTAGAGTTATAAATAAAATACAATTATATTTGTTCGTAAATATAATATATGTCATGCTCCATGAACATTAGTATAATAACTTGTCAAATGATTGACCAATGATCTGATGGCCAATGATCTGATGGCCAGATCTTGAACTTGGATACATGTTGATGTTAAAATATACTTTATATGTAGCTCTTACAATGGTCAAACGAGTACCACACCTTCTAACGACCTCTGGTGGATTTTTTGGAACTATGTTGTGTTTGATGTCATATAGTTTTTTGTTTTTATATGGGATTTTAGGTACCTAAGTTGAAATACCTGTAATAATTGTCTTTCGTCGTGCTTTAGGGCAAGGAGTGAGATCAACTATATTTAGGGAAGTCATAATATCAAACAACACGACATATTATAGGCGAAGATGTTAGTTGTAATCCGCAAGGGCGACACAATTATTTTTAAAAAGGTGAATAAGTGTTTTTAATTAAATAAATTATGTATCAGAACCGAAAAAATCTACTGGTAGACCTAAAACAAGAATAGATGACGGAAAAAATGCAGTTAGACAAACTTGGAGAGAAATAGTAGAGCCTAATAGAAAAATAAGAAATGATAGCTTTATTTAAATGAAACGTGGACAAACGCAGGACACATTATGTCGAAAATTTGGCAAGACACTACTATACAAAGTAAGAAACATACGTTTATGGAGGATTTCTGTTCTGGTTTAAGAAAGCGTTTAGTAATAACTCACATTGGAAGCTCAGAAGGATTTCAAGAAGATGGCTAATTGTTGTTTGAGTCCAAGAAATCGTGTGACTATCACGAAGACTTGGATGGCTCAGTTTTTGAAACATAGTTTAAAAATATTACTGAAAAACCTGATTCCGTGATAGTGATGGACATCATGAACATAGTAATCTAGCAAATCCTATTTTTGTGTACAACTTAATATTCCTATTGATTTTTGACACTATTTATAGTATGAAAGATTATCCATGTTCTCAATTGTGGTAGTAATATTTAAATGATTGAAGAAAACTCAAAATGTTTTAATAAAAATTAGGTGCAACTAGTTTTGACTAACAAGACCTATAATAGAATTTAAATTGACAGTGTTGGAAAATAACTACTATTATTCTCCGCCAGAATACATTAAATTATTTTACTCCTCTTTCCCCTACGCCGCTAGACACCGAATTTAAATATATTTGTTCCTCTCACCCCTTATTATATAATTAACTGCTAAACCGCATCTATCATTATGCAACCAACATAACATTAATGTCTGATTGGTTGTTCATGACGTAACTCCAACCAACCCTGGAAGTTCGCTCATATTTCTATCTCCTCTCACGAACTGTGCAATCTCATTCTCAGGTATGGTTTAAAACAGAAGCAATCTTGACTTAAGACGAGAAGGGTGTACCTGAGGTATGTGAGTTTCCCGCACTTTGTGGGCGTTAACCGGCCGGCGTTTCTTATTTCTCGGTAAAATTGAATTAAAAGTAATTATCTCGGGATAATATTAAGGAAAGCAGTTAGAAAAGCAAGCAGCCTCATACTTGACTTATTCCAGCATTGTTGTGCCTGTGTTTTCGTATCAACAACTTGTTCGTTTTGTTGTATACATAATAATATTGTAATAAACTCTTAAATGTGGTGTCACAGTCCTTTCTAAAAAATACACAAATATAAGGAGAAATCAGCAAAATTACCCCATATTTGCGCAGACAATGTAAAGAGATGTTACTTTATACTTATAGTGTTAGAGTCAGCAAAAACACTTGAATTTCGTCCAGCCGAACGCAATGAAGTGATAGGCATTATGCCCGCTAAAGACATTCTTTATTTTGTTCCTTAATTAATTCCATTTCAAACATTGTTTTCTTAATATTTAATCAAACATTATAAAACCATGTTAACACGTGTTTTGTGAAGTGGTTATACAGGATGTTATAGTATACAGGGTGATAAAGCATTTAAAAACAATAATTTTGAAGTTAATTCTTTTAACTTCTAACAATATATAACAATATTATTATATTGTAAGTATAAAATAACTTTACATTGTTGCCTGTCAATTTGAATTCTATTATAGGCCTGATGATGGCTTGTTAACCGAAACTAGTTGCACCTAATTTTTACTAAAACATTTATATGGTATTGGGTAGGCAAACACAAAAAAACGATCTCCATGATAATTACTTACCGTTTTTTCTTGTCTTTGAGTCCATCCAAGTCGAACTTGTCGGCGTTTTCATTGTTCAAAAATGAAACTTTTCTTTCAGGCGACTCTTCTTCGGCGTCGTCTTCCCGCGTGAGATAACTGCACGGATCAGATAACACACATTCTGATTCTGAATCTGATCCTCCCTTGCATTCGGTTGGACCTGCAAAAAAGAGAAATCATTTTAATTGTTTCCTTTTATAATAGTATCTTTTCAGATTATTTATTTTATACTGCTTATAACAAAGAATATATTTAATTGCCTAAATTGTATCTGTAAAAGTGAAATAAACTAAATATTAGACTTAAGAGGAAACCGGACCCCTCGCGAAAGCAAAAATGTTTTAAGGATTTTCTAATATAAAATTTTATTTATTTATATGCGTGCCACTGGGAATACTTCGTGATATTATATGTCTTGACAATATTGAGAGCTTTAAATTTATGCAACGATAAGGTAGCACTCTACAGAGACGTTTAAGAAAAAAAAAGGTGGAAAAGCATTTAATTTAAAAACTACTTGATATTTATTAAAACAAAAAGCATTAAATTTTTAAATATTTAATACAGAATGGCGCGTAAATGTTTTTTTTTAAACTTATTTTTAAAATTTTTGTTATAGGTATTTCCTGAAAATTTCACAACAATCGGAGTAAAAATAAAGGCTCAGAATGAATTATAAATTTTCGAGGTGTCCGGTTTGCTTTTAAATATTAAATTAAATGACCTATATCTAAATTATTTTCATTCATTTAATTAAATTTTTATACCCTAGTGCGGTAGTTAACTTGTAAAGACAGAAACATAACATTAACTACCTAATTGTATATTCGAAAATTTAATAATATACCTTCTGGGATAATAGAATAATATCCACTCCATCACTTTCAGATGTGTTCTAAAAAGGAATTATAAATACAAAAATAAAATAAACAAGCACCAATTTAATAACCGAAAAACTAAATTCTAGCGTATTAGGTAAATAGGCTGGTGTTTAAAGGGCGGTCGATCAATAATATTGTAACGATTGTTTAATTTGAAAATAGTTTATTTATTTAAAACAGTTTATTTATTTACACTGCTACTAATTCATTTATTAATAATACTTAAGCACTATTAGAATTCACACTCATAATTTATTTTAACAGTTTATCTTTATTCGACAACATTTATATTGAAACTTAACTTAAACGGCGAAAGAAATCACTTATATATAAAATTGTACAAGAAATATTCTAGTTACTTTTTCGAGTCTTCGAGGTAAACGGGCAGCGAAGGCTAATGCCAGACTCTATGGCGCGCTAAGGTAAATAGAGTACAGAGTTGTCCTCAGGCGATCGCATGACATTGCCCCCTCATTAAGAGATAGTTCCTCCTGGAACTAAACTGAATGAATCTGCAACTGGAACCTCTTTTATAATTTCCATTTGCACAGAAATAACGGTTTTCGCTCTAACCTGAACACTAGGCGAATGGCTGCAGACCAGTATTTGGACCTCGGTATCTTGGAAGATTACTTTCACCATGTTTGGCATAGCTAGTTTCTATACATTTTACTCCACTATATGCTCCCTCAGACTAAGTAATGCTTTCCATACATCATGATAAGTGGATCAATCTCGAAAGGTGTCCTTTTTTACCAAATAAAAAAGGCAACGCGGCCCATCTTGAAGTTTTGAGGCCTTGTCAGGTCTAGTAACTGACCTAGAGGTTCTCGTAATCGACAAACTTTCTCTCAGAACACAGATGCCAGACTTCAAGCATCGTTGATGCTGGTGTTATAGACTGGCGAGTAGTCTTTAGGAACCTTCTGCAGGTCTTGTTGTTGCTAGGTTGTAACACCATGTCTTGCTTTTCCAGTATCTCCATATGCACCCATAAATTCTTTAAAGACAAGGTCAGGTGTTGCTTGGAGCTGGTTTACTTCTTCTTCCTCATCATCGTCACCCTTAAATGGCGCCAACCGGCTTTATTGCATTACCTTCGTTTTACTGTCCAGACTTTTACTCAAAGATTCACAGGCTGTTTTTCAAAAGCTTGGCTTGAAATCAAGCCAAGCCTTTAAATCTTGATAAATCTTGGCAAAGCTTAAAAAAGCTTGGTAAACAAGCCAAGCCTGGACTTATAAAAATCAAACCAAGTCAAGCTTTTTGTTTTAAAAAAGCTTGATTTTCAAGCCAAGCCAAGCTTTTTGTTTTCAAGCCAAGCTACTTGTCTTTGTGAAACACTGATTTTACTCATACGGTAAATGACATAATTAATTTTTTGATAATGTACGGATCTTTCCAAGACCTTTCGGAGACTAACCCTTTTGTCTTTTTGGGTCATGAAGCCAGACTTTGTCGCCTTCATTGAAACATTCTTATGTGGCTTGGGTATCGTATGGCTTATTTATTTTGTCGCTATCGATTTGAAGAAGCGAACGAATTAACTCATGCATTTCGTCCATTTTTCTTCGTAGCTGGATCACATGATCTTCTCCGTCTATGTCTTGCCCAGGTCGCCATCCATACTCGAGGTCACACGGTAGTCTCATCTCACGTCCGAACAGCTCCTTCGCTGATGTTTGGTCTGTATATACTATTGCGAATATTGAAAGAGCTGATCCCTATCTTGCTGATGGTTAGAAATCACTTTTGACAGGTAATTGCCAATTGTCTTTATCATGCCTAGTCTGTCACAGATTTGTCAGAAAATCAAGTATTCAAAATGTCTACCTTGGTCACCGTAGTTCTTCAAGGGCACTCCAAATCTACTGATAAATTCTTTTATTAACAGTTGCGGCCTCTTAATTGGGAATAGCGTAGACTTCGTGAAATAATTCATAACCACCATTATGTATTTATTACCATCCCTAATCATAAGGAATGATTCAGTAATATCTAAGGCAATCCTTCATGGGGCCTTCCTTTTTAGTTCGGGTCCATTACTCATAGCACAGGTGGTACATTTCTTACACCAATCCTTTACATAATGGGAATTGTTCATCCAATAAAACCTTTCACGGACTCTCCTGAAGGTGTTTCTTAACAACGAGATGTCCTGGTGGACTGTCGTGTAACTGACGAAGTATTTTGGCTACCCTAGTCTTTGAAATGACCAACTGTCTTTTGCTTGCGGAACCATCATCATTCTCTAGTACTCGCTTTAAAGCCTTTTTACAGAATAAAAGAGGCCCAGTGAGCCCAATATGACTTAAATACTGCAGAGAGTTTTGATGCTTCTTGCCAAGTAGGTCAACGATTTTCCTTTTTCCATTGTCTCTTTTACTTTAAAACGGGATCGTTTTCTTGCTTTTCCCTTAGTTTGACAGGAACCTACTAATCGTTGACAACCGTTGTTCTTCATATTGTATCTTCTTTAATAGATGTGTCTAACCCCTTTCTAACTAGAGTTCCTTTACCAACACCTTCATTGCGTTTCGAAGGTTCCACCATGACAGGCGTTCCTTTTTCTAGAGTTCTAGCGATACTCTGATGGTTTTCACATCTATCAGGCACCACCGTTCCTTCCAACCGGCACGGTTTTTCGAGTCCTATTGTTCTTAGAGCGTTTGCGCGAACGCTTACATTTTCCATTTCATCGCAATTTCAGAACCTGATAGTCTTCCGTTGGTTCTCAATAAGAATTTTTATCACGATAAACAATTGGTCGAATTTATTTCCCTGTTCTTCCTCTTTTACAGTCCTTACTTCACTGTATTCACCAGAAGCCAGCGTAGCTGTTTCATATTCAAGAGCAGCAGAGATGATATCGACCAATGTTTTGTAACGCGCTAGACGGAGTGTTTTCTGCATTTAATGGTCACGAAGTCTATCAACAAGTGTTTAGACTGTCAAACATTCCATCATGTTTTCCGGAACTGATGGGTGCAAATCGCACCAACCTGGCAATATTTACTTCATATTTTTGAAAGGTCTTGTCACGTTTCTGTTTGCGATTATTTAGCTGTGATTGATACAAGTGTTCGTGGCCATATTGCATGTTTAGTCTCTTTTAAGTTGTTCAAAATCATTTGGCTCTTCCACGGGCATAGTCTGAAGGATACCTAGAGCTTCTCATCGAAGGTCGAAGGTCAAATTTACTGCCTTCTCTCGTTCAGACCATTCGTTTGCTCTGGCAGCGGTTTCGAACTGTTTAAGGTAATTGGTTCATGATATTTACCCGTTAAAAGTTGGGCCTTTAACACCTCACAGCACTTTAATTCACCATCCTTGGCCTGTTCTGTATGTTCCATTTCGTCTATCTTCTTCTCCATCTCTTTTATTATCTCCTCAAACGAAGACGTTATTTTATCCTCAGCTGAAAATATCTTATTTTTATTACTAGCAGAAATTTCATTTTTTAGAAAAGACATGTCAGAAGAAATTTCATCTTTCAAAGAAGTGATTTTGTTTTTTAAATCGGAAGAAAGTTCGTTTTTCATAGAAGACATTTCAGAAGACACCTTTTATTCCAAGGAAGAAATATAATTTTTTAAAGAAGAAACATCTGAAGAAACTTTATTTTGCATGAAAGACTTTATTATCTAAGGAAGAAATGTCAAAAGAAATCCGTAATTTCAAAAGAAGAAAAAATTATTTGACGTCAGTGAAAAGTAAAACGAAATTCAAAACTACATTTTCAAGATCTTTATCAGAAATACGATTGCAAGCGGTCAAGAACATGGCTCATTGCTGCCCCCTGGTTTGTGAAACGCTGATCTAAATTGAAGACATGAATGAATGAATGAAGAGCCTATCTACTTGAA
The DNA here is from genome assembly GCA_927349885.1 of Psylliodes chrysocephalus. NCBI lineage: Eukaryota > Metazoa > Arthropoda > Insecta > Coleoptera > Chrysomelidae > Psylliodes > Psylliodes chrysocephalus. Next base: position 92,260,139 of record OV651813.1, read on the forward strand.
TGTTGTTTTCGAGAAAAAGAGAAAAACTAGTTCAAAGTTTTTTGTGCTTAGTTTAACACACAAGGGCTATTATAAAACAACATGTCTCCTATAAATATGTATTTATTGAAAACATATTTGTAATATAAAATTTAACCTAAAAAACGTTTAGTTTTTTTTACAAAAAAATAAATAATGTACAGTTCATCAAATTTCTACAGGTGTTCGACGCCCAGACAGAGAACGCGCTACATGTGACTAAGATAACTATTGTACAGTCTACTAAACAAGTTATTTTAAATAGTTTTTAATATTTTTAGGTAATTAAATTTTAAAAGTGTGGAATAGTTTAGGGATTAAATTGGTCTGATTGGACTTTCTTAGAACGTTTTTAAAAGCAGCTAAAGATAGTATGTAGAATTGAAAATAATTATTATGCCATAAAAGGTATTTTGAAATTCCTTCAACCTTTTGAAATTGAGTCAGAAAATATAAATTTTATAGGATAGCGGAAAATACCTATAATTTTTTTGTAGGCCTTTGTAAATCGTGGAAATAGTTTATATTTTATTTCTACCTTATTAAGGAAAATGATACCTATTATTAATAACGGTTGTTTCTGAAACATTACTAAAATTTTCGAAATTTTGTTTTTCTACAAAATAATAACTATACTATTTAGAAAAAAATTTATTTCTCTTATAATTTTATAAAAAATAACAGGGGAATATTTATATTTCTTGATCTATTAAACAAAACGATAAATTATCTCGACGAATGACACCATGTTCTAGTACGGAAGCTAGCTTTACATTTTTGTTGGTGGTTTCATGGGTTTCATATCAATTTTTTGTAATTGTAGTTTACACGTACATATACCTCTTAACACTTGTTTGCTTTATTAAAAAAGTGTGTTGTTGTGATTTACGTCGAAATAAGTCAAAAACAACTTGAAACCCCATATAAAATCAAAAAGGAGAAACGGAAAAAAATTGAGCCTGTAAATGAACACAACTCAGAAACAAAAATAGCTATCTAATAATAAAAAAATAAAATTTGATTCTTGTGCAGCTTCATCTATATCATTAACTGTTTTTGGTTTTTTAATGGTTTTTCTTGGTGATGAAAATTCCGATATCTCACGGTTATCGATTCTTTTTTCTCTCCAGAAATGCGGACGACAGTGTTTTTAGATACTCCTGTGGCTGCAGCAACACGATCATTTACATTTTTAAATGGTATTGAAGGTGAATTAAAGTTTCCTTCTCTTCTCATAAACTCTATAACATTGGCTATTATTTCGCGAGATTGACTGTTAATCACGCGGCCTCTTAATTTGCTATTAAACTCCATACTTATGTTCTATTAAACTGTAATGAGCAAAAAACAAACGAAAATAAAAGAAATGTTTTAGCGAAATTTACATCTGACATTTACGTCTGAATGAAATAGTGAAATACTTGATGCGCAGAGTGTACTTTCATTGCTTAAATCCGTCGGGATGCCTGTCAGTAGTGCTTTGTCTGTCTAGCCGTCGAAAGCCTCTAGAAATTTGATGAACTGTACATACGTCCTTTATCCACTAATTCGTTTAACTGGATAAGAAGCCCCTAGGTCTATAGGTACTAATACAGACTGAAACTTACAAGAAAGAACAAGTAAAACTATTAATATGTGCCTGAATGACGCACACCTGTTTACATCTGATAAAACATAGGACCTGCCTTTTATCTAATGAATAAACTACCTATAATTTTTAGTGCCTAATAAAAATAAGGCCTATGAACCATCCTTAGTTACATAGATCCTTTATCATTAAAATGTTGTCAATTTTTTTTGTACATAGACCTTTTATCTTCTGAATACTCTTTAAATTATTATCAAATTCTGCTGAAATATTGTAGGAAAACTATTTACTAATTTTTAAACTTTAAGCACACAAAAAATATTTTTTTTAAAAAATGCGATAGACCCTTTATCCATTCATGTCTTCAATTAATGGAAACCCTTGTTACGTGCAGCTACATGAATTTAATTTAATAACGACTGGCCAATCTTAAAATATCGTTATCTCATTGAATATTCGTAGTGAAAACGAGTTTCAACACGAAAACTTGTTGGTATGGTTTGCTTTACAAATTAAATAGCAACCTTGGGGTGAATTATTCAACAACCTGTCGAAGTCCGGTGAATTATTACATAGAATAGAACTAGGATTGCCCAAGGTCTTAAGGCAATCGACTAACTACCTTCATTTAATTGCAGAACATTATCCAAGCCTCAAATTGTGATAAACGGCAGTTAAATTGCAAGAGTAATTCATTGATTCAATGCATACAAATTTGAAAAAGTAGTTAAAGGAAAATAGGGTAGTAAACGATCCAGGAAAACAAATAAGTTTTTACTCTGATTTTTGACGTAAAAATTTACATTTTATTGTTGGGTGTTAGGGATACCGAAGAAGTCTTAAGAAAAGTGAAAATTAGAAATAAAATGTGTGTAAAGGAGGTAAAGGAGGTAAGAGATGCATTTAACCAGTAAAAACATGGTCTAGGGCATTTCAGAGCCGCCGATTCAGTGCCGCTGTTTCAGTGTCGAGAAGTTTTAGTGTCAGAACGTTTCAGTGCCAGGACGCATCAGTGCCAAAACGGTTCAGTGCTGGACGTTTCAGTGCCGGACGTTTTAGTGCCGGACTTTTCAGTGCCGAGACGTTTTAGTGCCACAAAGATTGTTTTTATTAAAGGTTAATTTGTAGTAAATTACATTTTTTAACCACTGGAGAATTGCATACTTTACTAAACTGGTTTAACGATAACTATCTAGGACGCATAAATACGCGTGGAAATGGGAGAAGACAACCTCTATTTCCATTAGAAATGTGAAATTTACAAATAATATGACAGAACTCCTGATGTAGATGATCGAACCAATAACAATTCCGAAGCTGTCCATCGAAGTTTCAAATAGGAACTGGGAATGGAGCATGCAATTGTTGTTGAAGAAGTATAGAGATGCCGATGAACGAATTTTAAGAATTATTACGGAGTACGGGAACAGAACTCCGCTTGAATATTTGAGAGGTATCACTCACAACCTTCATAACTATTAAATGACTGAATAAACTCTAAATTTATTATATTGTTAGATTCGTGCAATATTCAAGACGCCGCCACTGCCTAAGTGATACTTGGATATTGGATACATACACACTCGACGAGTAGAGGACCGAAAAATCAAAAAGAAACTTATAATTGACGTGGGTTTCTATGCACACGTTTGATGCTCAATAAATTTTAATTATTAATTATTTTTTTTTGTGTCATCGGCATCAACTGCTACGGTTATTAGCCTCGTGTTCTGTGTAGGCTTTGAATCCTACCAAGGCATCACAATTAATTTTAAATAATTAAATTAAATGAAAAAATTCCGGCCAACGGTGGGATTCGAACCTGGGACCCTTGGATCCCCAGGATACCTATTCTCTAACTCATGGGAGCACTCCCACACTCCCATGCTCACATACTCCCATGCCAACGTTGCCAAGTCGACAGAATAACTTTGATCTACTATTTAAGGACCGATCCACCATTGTGTTAAACGAAGTTTAAAATGACATTTTTACATTAACAATGTCATTTTAATCTCCGTTTAACTCAACGGTGGAATCAGCCCTCAGTAATTCAAATTTGCTTTGTGATAAATACGGACCTAATCTGGCAAGCCCGCAATTCTCCCTCCCATAGTATAAAATCTGACCTTACTACGCATGTACCTGGGCTAAAAGTGAGTAAGCACGATATACCTACCTAAGAGTAAGAGAGCAAAATATATGGGAGCACTCCCATGGGAGCGCTCCCATGACTTAGTGAATAGCTATCCAGGCAGAGACTCTACCACTGAGCCACCCACCCCGTAATTATTAATTATTGTCAATAATTTTCTTGTTATTAATACATTTTATAAGAAGTGATTAAGTGTTTAATACTAATTTGTTAGAAATCTTTACCTATCTAGTTGCTACACAAACATCTAGAAATATTTATTTACTAAACGCAGAACGTGTTTTATTATGTGATTTAAAGGACATTACAGGTATAGTACAAGCAAGACATACAGTTTGACTTTAAAGCTTTAAAGCCAGCCGGCAACATACAAAAAAACTAAGGAGACTGATACATCACCTTTAAATTAGTAGAGAGCATTCAAGAGATTGCGTATACTTATTTTATTTTTACTCATCTCGATAAAAGTATTGTAACCTTTTTTTCGGGTCCCTAGATTACGGAAAACTTTTTTTCCCCATTTTTCCCCATGTCTGCCGTCCGCCGCCTGTTGTCTGCCGTCTGTCTGTTGGGGCGATAGCTCAAAAACGGCTTAAGAGAAAAAATTCAAATTTTGTATGCAGGTAAGGCACCCTCTTAGCTCAAAACCGGTTATACTTCCGGTCAGATATATACAGGGTGAGCAATTAAAAAAAAAACATTTATTTTTAAAAGTCAGCAGATTTCGACTAAAATTGGTTTCTGATAAAATTGTTTTTAGATCAAAGATAACAGATAAAAATTCAAAATGGCTTCCTTGTTTTTACAATTTATACAGGGTGTTTTTAATGGTATTCTAATATTGTAGGGTGTGATTCCTCAAGTCATTTTATAAAGAGATATTTTTAATATCTCTGAAAATAGTTTAGATATAATTTTCAATTTTGGCATGTATTAATAGGATATAAAACCACATAATTTAGTAAGAAAATTTATTTTATTGCTCTACCAGTGGCGTCTCTGCGAACATGTCATCTGATATTTTTTCTTTATTTCAATTATTTTTCTGTTTAACTTATTTCTAAAACATGTATATTCTAATTTTTTGTTGATATTTGTTGGATCTGCTCTGTATGTATTGTACAGTGACCTTTTTTGACCTACTAATTTTACAATACTATCGCATATCCAATTTAACTTTCAATTTTGTTGTATTTTTTCAACGAGTTGTGATAATTTATTTACTAGTGTTTGAGTAAATGTGTTTGGAGGTATGTAAAGTTAGCACAACGATCTTAGCACAATCAATCAAAACCTTATCTATAATTATGATTTTTGTGCGCTATTCACGATTTTTGTGCATTTATAGTTTTTTTGTAATTAAATATTGTGCTAGTTTAACATTAAGTTAGTACAACTTTTTATTATTTATCAAGTAATTTTAATTTGAATAACACCATAATTTTGTGCGTTTTTTGTGCAAATTATGTGCGGAATCAAAAATAAATTTGGTCAAATATATTATTTTTAATTAAATATTATGCCAGCTTAACGTAAAGTTAGCACAACTTTTTATTATTTATCATTGATATTCGGGTTGTTTTCAACGATCGTGTCAGGAAAATTCTCGGGGATGACGTCCACGTCCAAGTTCCGGCACACCAGGTATCCGGGGAGTGTTCGACATTGCCATATTAGAATTCAGCGACCCAAAAAACCCCCGGGCGCCGTGTTTCTCTCCTTCTCCGCGTGAATTTCGGCGTTCCTGCGCTGTGCTGCGCTGTGGGTTAATTTGAATATCATAATCGTGATCAGCGACCTCTAAAACCCCCGAGAACCCGATGTGGGCCAGTTCTGACTCTATTTACAAGTTTGTTCAATCTTCCAAAAGCCGTATCAAAAAAATGCATTTTTTGAATGCATTTTTGGTTGCAGCAATGGAATTTCCGGTTTTTATAAGATAAAAATCTGATGTGTTTAACACATGACTTTCCTATTTAGTTATTACAGGCTCTTTCCGGTTATTTTGTACTACCAATTGTAGCACCTCTGCAAATGTTTAGAGGATAAACTAAATACAGTGAAACCTGAGTAAGCCGGAACCTGTGTAACACGGAATCCTGTGCATGTCGGAAATTTTGGCGATTACCTACATATTGTAATGTAAAAATTGCTTATAAGCCGGAACCCTGTCTAACGCGAACACGGAATTTCCCTAATCTGTTAAGCCGGAACCTACTTATGTTATTGCTTTGCAGGTATAAAAGAATTTATAGATGTTTACATAATTAGTTTATGATTTCGGAAAGCCCCATAATAAGGGCGAACTATTATCAATACTTAGAACCATTATCACAAAAATTTAGGTACAAAAGCAGTAAATACACAAATAAACCAGTATTGTGTATGTACGGCAGTTTGAGTTTATCCGTGAAAGTGCAAACATTTCAAAATGGCAAACCGAAAAACGAATACATTATCACTAAAATCTAAAATGGACTTAATTAAATGTAGTGACCAAAAAAAACTTACTCCAAAGCAATTGGTTATTCAATTTAAGTGCGGAAAAACGCAAGTGTATGAAATTTTGAAAAACAAGGAAAAAATTAAAGAAGAGTGGATGCGTGGTGGTAATGGCGATATTAAGAGAAAGCCAAAGGAATCACATCACGACGACGTAAATTCAACAGTTTTGGAATGGTTTATGGATGCAAGGTCTCGCAATCTTCCTGTATCTGGAACAATTATTCAAGAAAAAGCAAGAGAAATTGCAAACCATTTTGGAAAAGTAGATTTTAAAGCTTCGAATGGATGGCTGGAAAGTTTTCGAACACGACATAACATAAGATTTAATCAGATCTGCGGTGAAGCTAAGGACGTCGACATGGAATCTGTGACTGAATGGACATCGCACATTACAGATTTAATTAAAGGATCTACCCTAAAAGACATTGCTAATTGTGACGAAACTTGCCTTTTTTATAGAGCGCTGCCGGACAAGACAATGTGCTTTAAAGGTGAAAAATGTCAAGGAGGCAAACAATCTAAAGAAAGGTTAACCGTTTTGTTTTGTGCCTTTGCTGACGGAAAAATACCAATGTGCCTCAGCTACCAGTTTATTGGCGAGCAAATAAAAAAGCATGGATGACATCAGTTCTTATGGAACAGTGGCTAAAAATTTTAAATCAAAAAATGAAATTTGAAAATCGACACATCCTTCTATTTTTGGATAATGCAACGTGTCACCCCAAAATAATACTATCCAATATAAAATTGTGTTTTCTACCACCAAACACCACAAGTCAAACACAGCCTCTCGATCATGGAGTTATACAAAACTTCAAAATGCATTACACAAAACAAGTGCTGCGGTCAATTATTGCGAATATGAGATTCTCTCAATCAGCAGGAGATTTGGCTAAAAAAATATCAGTTTTGGATGCTATCAGATGAATTGATTATTCAGTAAAAAATATTAAACCTGATTGTGTTAAAAAATGTTTTGCGGCATGTGGAATCAAGCAAGATGGAGACGTTGACCTAATCGAAAATGTTGACGAAATTGACGAAAGTACAAAAGAAGTCGAAGAGTTAATTACTGAAATTAATCCCGGTTGTAATGTTCATGATTACATCACATTAGATGAAGCCGTTACAACAAATGCTGGATTTCAGTCCATAGAAGAACTGGTGTTAGAAAAAACTGCCGTGGAAACTACTGTGGCAGACGATAATGATGGGATTGGAATTGGTAAGCGATTTTTCTAATTCTCTAAAAAAATAAACAACTTTTTATTTATTCTTTCCATCTTAATTGGGCATTTGGCCAAGTAGAAATAAAGTTAAAATACATAATAAAAATAAGATAGGAAGATTTCAGTTACCATCACAAAAATAACAGATAGAAAAAAATATTTTCCCATTAGCTTTTCAAAACGATCTGTTCTTAAATTATTATTTTTATCTACAGGAACAGAAGTTGAAGAATCCGATCGGATAAAAAAATTTTCTGAAGCTTTGAGGAGTGTTGCAGCGTTAGAGGATTTTTCCCAAAGAATAGAGAGCGAACCGATGAGAAAGAAGATTTTAGAATTAAGGACATTCATGGAATCATCTTACGTATTACAAAAGAATAAAAAACAACTTACATTGATAGAAATGTGGAATAAATAATAATTTATATTGTTTCTAATAATAAATAAAAATATGTAGGTACATAGTAATAATAACAACTATATATTAAATGTACGTATATTAGATTTTTTTTTAATAAAATCATCACTTTTTTAAATCTACTATGTGCAATTTTTTATCTACCCTGTGTAACGCGGAATCCTGTATATGCCGGAAAATCGGTGCACGACTGTGCGATTCCGTTTTACACAGGTTTCACTGTATATGCATTTTCCACATAATTCTAAATCAAGACATTTTTTTATATATATTCATTGCTAAGAAAAATACTAAAAAATTAAAATTTTACACTTTTCCTCCAATTTTTTAGTTTAACAATTTTCTTAAAAATCATAATTTTGCACATTTTGCCAAATTTCACGATTACGGACCATTTTAGGAAAATTTTGTATGGAATAAAAATTGTAGAGAATAATATTAGGAGTAACTTCTATTTAAAGAATTTTCTTCTCCAAGCATAAATAACGGATATATTGGTGATTCTCGCCTAACTGTGATTTTTTATGTCCAGTGTTTTATTTATAGTTTAGCATAAGTTTTCCTCATCAAAAAGTTAATAATATTATAAATTTAGAGGTAATTTATAACCGACATTATGAATTAGATCATAAATCTTCGTAATTTTTTTTTAAGCTGCATATAAATATACTCGAAATGTCGAAATATACCGTGGCATGTCCGATTCTCATTTTTAAAATTAAATATATAAATTTCTATCAAAATTCACATTTTAATATAAAATTCACCTCTTATAACTACAATCTAATGCATACTGCATTGAATTTTATTGTAATTTTATACCAATCTTTGGATTGGTAAAAAAAAATAATCATTTATATGTCAGTACCGTGGAAAAAATGTCAGTACCGTGGCATTAAAATTTTTAAATTTTGTCACAGTTTTCGTTGTGTCGTAGCTGTAGTAGAAGCACTTTACAGGCTTATTTATATGCATAAATAGAAAACAAAAACGCATAAAATATACGTTTTGAAACATTTTTAATTTTAGAAAAATGTAAGTTGTAAAAATCACAGTTAGGCGAGAATCACCCAAATGCCATAAAATATAGTAACGACCAACTATAAAGTACCCCCAGATGTTCTGACTCTGCCCAAAATCTAATTAGTTCACCTCAGGCCGGAATAAAGCTTAAGTTTAAAATTTATTGTTTTTCTCTTTATCCGTTTTTGAGTTTTCTTCAAAATTCGAGATTTACACTTTTTCTTAAATATCTCGAATACGGTCCATTTTAGAGAAATTGTGTATGAGACAAGAATTATAGAGAATTACATCACAAATAACTTTTATTCAAACAATTTTCCTAAAAATTTGAATTTTTTATATTTTGTTAAATTTCTCGAATACGGACCATTTTAGGAAAATTTAAAACAAAAATTATAAAGAATAATATAAGAAGTAACTTTTATTTGAAGATTTTTCTTTTCCAAACGTAAATAACAGATATATATAATAAAATATAAAAATGACCCCTATAAAGTACCCCCCAGATGTTCCGACCCTGCCCAAAATCTAATCAATTTACCGCAGGCCGGAATAAAGCCTAAGTTTAAAATTTGGTGTTTTCCTTTTTATCCGTTAATGAGTTATCGTGGATACAGACACATAGACACATCACATGCATGCACGCACGAACGCACGCACGCACGCACGCACGCACGCACGCACGCACGCACGCACGCACGCACGCACGCACGCACGCACGCACGCACGCACGCACGCACGCACGCACGCACGCACGCACGCACGCACGCACGCACGCACGCACGCACGCACGCACGCACGCACGCACGCACGCACGCACGCACGCACGCACGCAAGCACGCACGCACGCGCGCGCACACACGTACACACGTACACACGTACACACGCACACACGCGCACACCACACACGCACCCACGCACATACGCACACAGCACGCAAGCACACACGCACACACGCACACACGCACACACGCACACACACACACACACACACACACACACATACACGAACACACATACACATACACGAACACACACACGAACACACACACGAACACACATACACACACACACATACACGAACACACACACGCACGCACACACGCACACACACACAAAACGTAAAAATCCGTCGAAAACTCGAGGTCGAAAAAATCATGATTCCTATACTTTCCTTATCTGTATACAGATAGAAAAGTAAAAAGTAAGGACATTTTTTCCAAATATTTTTGGAAGCGAATGCAAAAAACCGCATTCGATCCGTCTTAGTCTAAAAAATTCCGAACTTTTTTGCTTCAATGCTTCGACTTTGTTGACGTTTAAAATTTGCCTACACTGCTCTGGTTGATCTAGTTCCAAAGTGTCTATTGAATCTATTTTATAGTCCATTTTTAATTCGAAATTTTCTAAAATTTCTTTACAATTGAATTAATTTATTACAATGAGAAGAAACAACTAGAAATAGAGAGATATAAAATATATTATTAATTTATTGTGGAACAAAAGGAATAAAGAATAATAGTGGATTAGATCTCGATATCTTAAGGTGAATATTAAACAATTAAAAAGATTCTATTTTCGAAGACAAAATTAATTAAACTAGTAGTGATTTATAAAAAACTAAAGTTACACAACTTATCTAAATTGTATACAAATTGTCTTATTTTGAGGATGAGTTTTCCTGGATTGGAAACAGGTATTCGTTTTGATCGAAACTAATCCTCTTTTATACTGATTTGCAATTTCGAGAGGTTTTGCGGATGGTGATGGGGACTGTGGCATACTATTTCTTAAATTAGGTTTGTTGTTTGTTTTGATTCGTTAGTTCTTCAACAATGTATGTGTTAGCAACCCCGTAAGAGACGCCGCTGGAATATCTAGTACTATGACTCATTAGGCGATAAGTCGAAATCACCAGAAATTATATAAGCGTTTTATTTAGATATAGGGCATTATTGTGCGAATCATTATACAGTTTAGTCGAATATAATAAATAGTGAAGTTAAATAGTCGAGTTTAGTGTTACAACCCTCTCCTAACATCAGAAGTGGTTCGACTCGCCCTGAAATGGGTAGAAAAAGAACGTATTCTTCTTCGAGCAGTTCTAGTTCCTCGAGTTCTACTAGTTCTTCGTCCAGTTCAAGTGCTTCTAGATTAAATAAGAGACGCAAGAAAAGTAAACAAAAAAAGAATTTAAAAGTACCTAAAAACAAGGCGGGGGTAAGTCAAGTCTCATTATCCTTATTATCGGAAAAACATGTTATATCTAATGCAGTACCCGAATTTAACCCGTTATCAGATAATATCGGCTGTTGGATTGAAATTATAGAGCATAATGTAAAATTATTTAATTGGGCCGAACACCAGACTATCCATCAAGTTGTGAATAAGTTACAGGGTACAGCAAAAATTTGGTATGAAAATTTAATCGCCAACGACAAGCAATGGCCTAGTTATAGTTGGTCCGATTGGAAAAACAAATTGATGGAGACATTTCATTCTAGAAGAGATATGTACACACTTTTAATTGAATTAGCAAATCATAAGCCTTCAGATGGATGTTCTTTATATGAATTTTTCTTTACACACTTAGCAAAAATTGATAATTTAAAACTAAATTTTTCAATCGAAGATAAAATTTCATTAGTTTTGGGTGCTATAAATGATAAAAATATTACTTCAGCAGCAGAATCTGCAAATATCAATGATTTAAACATCTTAGGGTCTTATTTGCGAAACAAAGTTTATTGTAAGATTTCAGAAAAACCACAAAAATATACTGAAGTTTCGAATAACAATTATTATAGTAAACCTGTTGCTAGTACCAGTAAAGATTTTGGCCGTAGGGATATTTTTGACAAATTTAAAAAAGTAAATTACGAAAGACAAAGGAATTTTTCAACGGTGAATCATAAAATTATTATTTGTCATAGATGTGGTATAACGGGACAACATATTAGTGATAATTGTCCTCACCGACACAAAATTTGTAACAATTGTAAAATAAAAGGTCATATTGGCAGAGCTTGTAAATCTGCTGTAAAAAAAGAAAAAAAATAATGAAAAACAAATAAATTTAACAAAAACTGAAAACGTTAACATGATAACTAACAAAGAGGCAAAAAATTTTTTCAAACCGGTTCTTATTAATAATCAAGTTATGCAAGCGTTTATAGACTTAGGAAGTGATTGTTCATTGATTGAGAAAAATTTAGCAATTCGACTTAAAATACAAGTTAAAAACTTACAGGAAAAAGTGCGTCTTACGGGGTTCAATGGTGACGTAACCGAAGTGAATGAATATGTCGAAACTGAAGTAACTATGGAAGGGTGTAAATTAAATATTTTATTATATGTTACAGTTAATACTTTAAAAAATACTGAAATTTTAGTAGGACGTAATTTTACGGAAAATCCAAAAATTTCTTATTATCGTATTGGTAATGAATTAACTTTTAAATATTCAGATAATTTACAACTTTTTCAACTTGAAGTTAATCACGGGGACTTAAATAAAATAGATACAATGAAATTATATAATATTATTGAAACATTTCACAGTTGTTTATATTCCTCTATGGAAAAATTGGGCAAAGCACATTCGGTAATAATGAAAATAGAGACTACTACATCCAAACCAGTTACATTTAGACCTTATAGGTTATCACAGTCAGATAAGGATATCATGAAAAAACAAGTTGGTGAGTTACTTTCCGCCAATATAATAAAAAAAAAGTAGCTCAGAATATGCTAGTCCAGCTTTATTAGTAAATAAAAAAGGAGGGGATAAAAGGCTAGTTATTGATTATAGGGCTTTAAATAAAATAACAGAAAAAATTAAATTTCCACTACCAGTTATAGAAGACCTTATTGATTCACTTGGAGGCTATACATATTTTTCGACAATGGATTTAGCGTCGGGTTACCATCAAATACCATTGCACCCCGATTACACACACAAAACAGCATTTGTAACTCCAGAGGGACATTACGAATACTTAAGAGTACCCTTTGGGTTATGTAATGCCCCTGCGGAGTTTCAGAGAATGATGTCTGAAATTTTTGAACCTCTTCGAAATGTCGGTATCACTCCTTACCTGGACGATATTATTATTCCATCTAACACAATAAGTGAGGGTAAAGAAAAATTGCAAAAAGTTTTCCAGATCATTGAAGAACATGGTCTAACTGTTAAATTATCAAAATCTCAATTTTTTCAAACTAAAATAACGTACCTAGGATATGTAATTAGCAATAATAATGTTTCTATTAGTGAAGAAAAAACAGTTGCTGTTAAAAATTTCCCTATGCCAAAGACTATTCACCAGGTAAGACAGTTTCTAGGGCTTACTGGTTATTTCAGAAAATTTATTAAAAATTACGCTTCTAAAACTAGTATATTAACAGATTTATTGAAAAAGGATTCGAAATGGAATTGGACTCAGAATCATACAGAACTGGTAAACCATCTGAAGGAAATGATTTGCTCAGTTCCCATTCTAGCCATATTCAGTCCAAATTTAGAAACACGTGTATACACAGACGCTAGCCAAGAAGGAATTGGAGGCATAATTATTCAACTCAATGGAGCAGAAGAAAAACCAGTAGCTTATTACAGCAAGAAAACTTCTCCTGACGAAAGAAAGTTTCACTCATTTGAATTAGAACTACTTGCCATTGTAAGAACTTTAGAACGATTTCGACACTATCTTTTGGGGATTCCGTTTACTATTTTCACTGATTTCAATGCCGTTAAAAATGCCATGTCAAAGCAAACAATTATTCCCAGAATCGCAAGATGGCTACTGTCACTACAAGAATATAATTTTAATATACAACACAAACAAGGAAAGATGATGCAGCACGTTGATGCCTTGAGTCGTAATCCAGAAATAACACAGGAGGAATGTGAACTAAGTATAAAACTAATAAATGAAGAAGACTGGTTGAAAGAAGCCCAAGAACAGGATAATAATATTAAAGAAATAAAAGAAATATTATTATCTGGTGACATGCAAAACAACAAAAAAATCTTTAAAGAATTTGATTTACGTGGAAATAGAGTTTTCAGATTAACAGAAAGAGGTCGACGTTGGATGGTCCCAAAGAAATGTAGATGGCAGGTGGTAAAGCTGAATCATGATGATGTTGGTCATTTTGCGTTAGAAAAAACAGTAGAACGGATTAAACAAAGATATTGGTTCCCTAAAATGAAACATTTTGTTCGAAAGTATATCAAATCATGTCTTAACTGTTTATATCACAAATCGGCAGGAGGAAAGAAACCAGGTTATCTTCATCCTATTCCAAAGTATGCCAAACCGTTTCATACCTTACATATTGACCACCTTGGACCCTTCGTGGAAAGCAGTAAGAGAAATAGCCACCTATTAGTAGTTGTTGATGCATTTACAAAATTTGTGTTTCCCAGAGCAGTTCCGGATACTAAAGCTGTTAATGTAATAAAACAATTGTCAGAAATATTTTCTATTTTTGGCAATCCGAAAAGAATAGTAGCCGACGCTGGAACAGCTTTTACATCAAATGAATTCAATAAATTTTGTGAAAATAGAGGCATTCGGCTTCACATAACAGCAGTTGGTATGCCCAGAGGTAACGGACAAGTAGAACGAGTTAACAGATTACTATTAGATGCATTAGCCACAATGGGAGCTGACACTTCCAGCGATAATTAGGACTCAAATTTAGAAGCAATCCAACAAGGGATTAACAGTACGAAGCATAAAACAACAGAGACTACTCCCGCCGAGATAATGTTGGGTATAAATCTCAGAAGTCAGGCTGACCGATACGTAGACGAAGAAAGTGACAACCCAGATGTGACCAAGTTAAGAGAAAAAGCAAAAAGAAATTTAGAAGCAAATGAAAAAATCCAGAGAAACATATTTAATAAGAAAAGAAAACCAGCAGAAACATTCGTGGTAGGAGATTTGGTTCTAGTAAGAATTTCAAGTGTTCCTTCTAACAATAGTCAAAGCAAGAAATTGTTAGAGAAGTACAAAGGGCCATTTAAAATTATAGAGGTTCTGCCTAATGACCGATATAAAGTTAAAGAAGATATCCATGCGAAGAGATCAAAAAATAATATAGCTTATGAAGGAGTATATTGTGTAGAAGACATTAAGATATTTAACCTTCGAAAATAAGAACAAGGTAAATATACAATTATTATGCTTTTGGTATAAAGGCCTCTAGCAACTTAAAATGTAGTAAAAGTTAAGATACACAAAAAGGGGCTGTAGGTATAAAGGCCTATATCCATAGCAATTTAGAAACTGCAGGTATGAAGGCCTACAGTGATTTCAAGTTAGAAACTGCAGGTATAAAGGCCTACGGTGATTTCAAGTTAGAAACTGCAGGTATAAAGGCCTACAGTGGTTTCAAAGTTATTTCAATTAGTGCTGCAGGTATTAAGGCCTCAGTGAATAACAGATTTCAAGTATCATTGCTTGGACTACTATGTTCGTATATTAGAAACCCTTAAACATCACCCATTTTATTTGTTTTAGATAGTACATATGTTCGAGGACGAACAAACCGTAGGATGGCCGTGTTAGCAACCCCGTAAGAGACGCCGCTGGAATATCTAGTACTATGACTCATTAGGCGATAAGTCGAAATCACCAGAAATTATATAAGCGTTTTATTTAGATATAGGGCATTATTGTGCGAATCATTATACAGTTTAGTCGAATATAATAAATAGTGAAGTTAAATAGTCGAGTTTAGTGTTACAACCCTCTCCTAACATATGGAACGTTATTTACGTCCTTATTTTCTTGTCTGGTAAGGAATAGGTGTTTATTTAAAATTTTCGTTTCTTCTATTTGTTGCACTGTTTGGTCGTTTGAAATTGAAATATTTTTCCTTTCAGTTTAAAGCAGTTTTTTTAATATTTCTCTTTTTTTCCAATACGTACAAAATTCTACTTTTAGAGGATTATTTATTTCGTTTAGACTTAAACCAAATATTATTATTGTATTTTGTTTATTTTCTCGTTTTAGGTTTTTTACTTCTTTTTTAATAGAGACGATTTTATGTGTCAAACGTTCTTTTTTCCAGTGTTGAGTTCACCAATGAGCCAACTAAAAAACACGCTTTTATAATACATCGAACTAAAAAGTAAAAAATAAATATAGTTTAAAAAAACTAAAAAACACGCTTTTAGAACATATCAAACTAAAAAGTTAAAAATAATTTTTTAAATAAACTTAATACAATAACAAATGAAAAATACTAGTATTATTGTGAAAAAAGCGTGGGGCGCTTTGTCCATATTTCTCGTACATCGAGCGCCCGACGCTTTTTTCACAATAATACTAGTATTTTCCATTTATTATTGTTTTAAGCTTATTTGAAAAATTATTTTTAACTTTTTAGTTTGATATGCTCTAAAAGCGTGTTTTTTAGTTTTTTAAACTATATTTATTTTAGCAGATATATTTATTAAACCTTTTTTGTGTTACTTTTTAACATTTAAGTACTTTTACGATGCAAATAGGACAATCCGTTTCGGTATCAAGAAAAATAAAATGTAGACAAATGCACATAAATAAAAAAAATGCAGATATAACCTTTCTTGCTAGGACGGCAGTATAGATGTGCTCATGTAGTTAGTTCACTAAAGATAAATAACATGTTAATTTGTTACGTTTCAGTAAATTAAGAATTACCACTGCTGGTCAGTAGTGGCGTTTTGGTGTTCAAATACAACATTTCACTGGACATATACCTATGAAGTTTTGATGTACGCTTGCTGCACAATATCAAATGTGGACAAACTTTAAAAATGCTGTACAATACAGCAAAATGCTGTAACTAAGGTTTCCTTTGTGTTGGAATATAATTCTAGTAAAAATCTCAGAAATTTTAGAAGCTAAAGTAAGTAATATAGAATTGGTTAAAGAAGAATATATAACATCTACAATTATTTCTTTTTCTTTCATAGCAGAATATCGTGCTAAAAACATTGTTTTTTTTATAAAAAGCTCTATGTAAGTTTTACATTCATTATTAAGCATCAAATTTGTAAAAATTAAAATAAATTTCATTATTTATTTAAAACAACAAAATAAGTAAAAAACAACTAAAAATAGGTGCAACGATTTAAACGAGCATATTTTTCATTTTCTCTATACATATTATTTTCTTTAATAATAGTTAAACAAGTAAATTTATTACCTCCAAAGTTATTTTTTACAAAAGAAATTATATAATTAAATTCACATTTATATTAAAATTATGATTAGTATCAGTTGGAGGTAAATACCTTTTTTTAACATCGTACAACTGCCATATTAATAAAAATTTAGTGACCTTATATAAATTTTACTACTTTTATACAATCGTTTACCATTTTAGCTACTAGTGAACCTTTGCAATATAGGTACTTTCAGAGATAACAGAGATATAAACAGTCATTGATAAAATATAATATTCACGGTGCCAACATTAGTTCGTCAATGGATACATTCTATTTCCAGACGCGGGGCGAGGCGACGAAAGGCGAGAAGTAAGAGAAGGGATAGAGAGAAGAATTTTACGGAAAGAAAACTTAGTTTTATCAATGAATAACTGCGCGCGCTTATACTACATAACGTAAATTTCCATGCCGGTGTAAGCCCTGTTGCTACTTCCAATCTAACATCACTAGGTTTTGGAATTTGTTGAAAATTATTACATCTAATTTAGTGAAATTACATCTAATTTAGTGAAATTACATCTAATTAAGTTAAATTTAATATAACTAATATTCAAAATTTTTTGGGTTCAGTTGCAATAAAATAGGTTGAATTATTTTAGCTTTTTAAATATATGTAAATAATTTTGTAAAGAAAACAAGAATAATGAAATAGCCATATAGTATGGTGTAGATTAAAACTTATTTTAACTTTGCCTCCCACTTCGGTTTCACAAGCTGAATTTTTTAGGGATGAAAGTACATGATAAGCTAACTCTTATTCCGTAGATAATACAAAATTAGACTGTGCAAAAGGGCATTATCATAAAAAATCGAGTTATTGATACCACCGGATAGAAAATGCTTATTTTTTGTTCTAATGCTCAATTAGGTCTTTGTAGGAAGTATTTTTTTATAATTATTTTAAAAAAATCATTTACATTAGCCCTTATGGTCGAAAAAAAATTTAAACGTCAATATCTCGGTTTCAACCGTCTACAAATTTGTATAAAAATCTTTTTTTAGAAATATACCTCTCATTTGACGAAAAACGGAGGCCTATTCTTCATAAAAGTTTCGCCTATGTATTGACAAGGTAAAAGTACTTTCCTCATATTTTTTGCTTTTAAATTAACAAAAAATATAGCAATAAACAATTAGTGATGTCATGGTTTTACTAGAAAGCAAACATTAAAAGCAGAGACTCTCGACTCTCTATGCATCTCTCTCAGTATTGAAATGTATGCAATCAGTTTGACTCTCTTATATTATTTTATACAGGGATTATTGATTTATTCACTATGAATAATAGGGTGTATTAATTACTTCAAGATTTTTTTTTATTTTTGGAGGAAAATGAAAAATAAGAAAATATAAACTATTTATTGAAGTATCGATTATAAACAGTAAGGCTATTACTTTGCAAAATACAATAAATCCCCAATATAAATAAATTATAATAATAATAATAATAATAATAATAATAATAATAATAATTGGAAGGAAGTATATAAAGCATAAATTAATAATATTAAAATTTATAATTACAAGACTTTCAAACTAATCAGAATCAGATTCGCCAAACGAATCAACATTTTCCAAACTTTAGCTGCTGTGGTCAAACTATTTCTGCAGTTTTTCTGTGCCATACAGGTGCAGGAACCGATACAGCAAATATTTTTTTCCTGCAATTGCAAATTTTGCTTCCACAGCCTAGAACAGAATATTATTGTTAGAATATTGTATAGTATCTTTTTTGCATTTGCATGATGTACGTTCTGTTATGTCTGGTGGCAGGTCGAGCAGAGTCTTAAAAGTGGGTATCATACTTCCATCTTGATTTACTTTCCATCCATACTCTTTAACATTAGGAAGCTGCATCTGGTTTTAAAGAGCTTAGCCAAATATTTAGCTGGCAAAAACATCTTAAACAATGTAGTTTTCAGTCGGTGGCAATTTAGCGATAGTTTTTGAAGAGGCCAATAATCCCCTCAAAATGTTAATGGGAGTAACATTGGCAGTTTTAAAAAAAAATTTATGAAAATTCTTTCAAGATTAGAGAATATGTTTTCAGAGTACTGATCAGTGCCAAATCCATCCAAAAAGTAATGGTGTTCAAGGTAGGTTTTCCAACAGGTTCTTTTCCCAATGCCGGACAATTGGCTGGTTGTATCACAACCGGTCAGAGAATGAAAAGCAGGCATATTTTTTAGAAGGTTTTCATCCAAATTTAAATAATGTACTGCTAGAAATCATCTTGAGTCTCCTCGCCCTGTTCTGAACCATATATCTTTAGTCAAAAACTTCTTAAAATAAATTAATAAGACTAGAACATCTGTATCGTTGCAATAAATAATGCAGCGTGAATGTCCTGAATATATGCAATAAAATACGATTATCAGCGTCTTCGTGATTTAAATTTAAAAAATCGTCTTCGGATGGTTCAAAATTCTTCCCATAATTATTGATTTTCGCGAATCCACCACTAAATAGTTATAAATTGAATATGCTTTTGCTGAATGGAGTTTTGAAGAAGTTGCTCTGACAGAAAATTTGTTAAACGTCTTTTGTTAAATATCAAATGAATAAACAAGTTCTGTTGTTGCGGAAGTGGAATATTGGGTCGGTCAATTTCTATATAAATTAATTTCTGGGATCCTCTCTTTTGCCGTGTTGTATTTTTGATAGAATGTCCTTTATAATGATCAAAAGCAAAAAATATGGCGTTTACTCTGTTACCTTGTCAACACATAAGCAAAAATTTTATAAAGAACTTTTTTTTTTATTTAGGCCTTCGTTTTTTGTTAAATGAGTGGTATATTTAAAAAAGACGACTTTTTAACTAAATTTTTGAAGGGCTAAAACCAAGATATTTGCGTTTATATTTTTTTTCGGCCGCAAAGGCTAATGCAAATGATTTTTTTTAAATAAGTATAAACAATTAACCCCAACAAAGATTTTATTGTGCATTTGACCAAAAAATTTATATTTTTTTCTCTATTCGGTGGTATCAATATCTGGATTTTTGATGATAGTGCCCTTCTGCACAGTCTAATTTTGTATTACCTCCGGAATAAAGGTTACCTTATCATGACCTTTCATCTGTGAAAAATTCAGCTTGAGACAAAAGAGTGGGAGGTAAATCGTTTTCTTGAGCGAATATTTTACTAATATGACAACAGCGGATATTATACACTACTGTGTCCCTTAGAATATGTCTTATTCAGGGCCGCACGATATTTGTTAGTAGTTACACATCTCCTGGTTTTCTCTGGGTACCTTAATAGACTCTTTCTTGCAATAGTTCAGTGTTTGAGATATTCCTATACCTACTTTTGTCCAATGTTTCAGTGTTTTATAGCTACATTATGGTATCACACATGTATAATTGCGTTACCTTGTGATATACCAATATTATTAATACCTACCTCTATTTGTATGATATTGGTACTTGATTTCAAAAGCTTTAATAATACATTTATACAATTTTTTATTTTGTTTTATTCCGATTTTACTATATCCTCAATAGTGTATCCAAGGATAACTATACTTGTAAAAATATCTATTTGAATTTTTTCATAATTTCTCAACGTTAATTGTATTTAACAAGCAAAATAAATTATGAAGAAGCCCATCCTTGGACACACTATATAATGCTGTAGAATGAATTCACATTATAACACCTATAAAACATTTCAGAGCAACTTTTGGAGGAAGTACCGTAAAAGTGCTAGTGTGATGTTTTCCGAACTTCACTTTGTAACCTCTATGAGAAGTGCTATAAAAGTCTTGCCGTTGCGGACATTCGGCGGTTGCATGGATATTATAGTTACATTAAAAGTACATCGCATGCGAGCTTAAAGAGCCTAATATTGTAGGCTATTAACGTAGATGGAATGTTTTTGTGCTAGCTGGGTAGGTTCTAATCAGTATATGATAAGGTTATTTATCGTTTTTCGTTTTACTTCATAATAAAATATGTTAAAATTTTTTGTAAAATTTTATGAAAACACTTACGTGGATCCTTTAATTATCACAGAATAAACTACTGCACTTTTTTGAATTTAATTTTACTGTTTAAAACTGTTATTTGCTTGAATATCCAAGGGAAGAAATTGTGGTGGAAAATTAAATTAAATTAACTCTAATAATTTTGCAATATTATTAATTGCTGTTTGCTAGTTTGAAATAAGATCTGCCTTGTGTTGGCATTTAATTAGTACAACAGTAATCCTGTATGATATATCCATCCCTTCCATCTCGCTGTGAAACAAAGCTGATATGAAATATCAGCTTTATTATGATTTAATTCCACGCACGTAAAGCATTTTATGTCTCAATTCTCAACACAGGCAGCTCCAAAATTAATTAAGATTCTAAAGAAACATCCATTTGTTTTTTATGTTTTACGATTATGGGATTAAGGCTGTTTCACCGTGCATTTTATTCTTATTACAACGGTTTATTTATTCATCAAGGTCTAGAACATTTTCTTTATATCGCAAAATTTTTACCAGCTACAAGAAATAATAAAGTTTTTTAGGGGAGTTTGAAAGCTCTGGTCGTTATATCATGTATTATATTTAGAATTTTAAACGACATCCATTTAATAGCTCTTAAGAAAGCACAGGAGATTTATTGGAACATAAAATGAAAAATATAATTCAACTATACATTATTCATTAATATAAAGAGTTTTATTTGGAGGTTAAATTTGTGTTACTTCACATTTTTTCTTAAAGCTTTTCTTTCTAGATTATTTTTGAGAATTTCTTGGAAATTAGGTTTTAAATTAAAACTTCAAAAGTTGTTTGTGATATCAGATTTTTCGGCTTTGGTTTGCCTTCTTTACTGAGTTTTTTTAATATTATTATTATAAATATTTTTTTTAATTTTTTTTTGACATTCATTATTTTAAAAACAATTTTTAAATGTTGGTAATAATTTGTTAGGATCTATAATTATAATTTAGGTTCAGTATCTTTCCTCTATTGATTTTTGTTTGTAAAAATTGTATTTGCAATCAGTAATACTACAGCTCGCTCCAGGCATGCTAAAATTTCAAATTATTTTAGGCTATTAAAATATGGTCCAAGTTCGGTTCAGAAGTCGTACCCAAACCAAAATGTTTAAAATAAACCATTCACACAACAGACCTGGGCAGTACTCGAGTAAATTGTACTCAAAATTGTATTCGAGTTTTCAAAGTACTCAGTAATTGCTACTCCTAATGGGACTCATACTCAAAAAATTTCGACTACTTTATATTTTAGAGTACTCAGTACTTTTTTTCCTATAACTGACGAGTAACGAGTACAAGTACCGACGCGTGCATATTTTGGTAAGTAATAGAGATATTTTAATTCTGTAAAAGCCAGTTCATAGAGCGCTAAGAGAGCTTCACTTTTAGATATATATTAATTTTAAATAGGTCAATATGTAGATGGCGCTGCGCTCAATATATTTTTTCGATGGGAGGATCTTTCTTATATAACGCATCTTGTAAAAAATGTATTTTTAAGCAGATTTTGTTCTATAAACTAATTCGATAAATCTAGCCATTTTTGATATACAGAGAGGGTCACTCAAAACAGTTTCATCCTGTTTTTCAGCATTAATCATTGGATTTTAAGAAAATGCAAAAACAGGTCGATTTTTATTCCAAATTAAAAACATTTCTACAATACAGCCATCTGTTATGTGTCCACCCCCTCCCCCCAACACCTTAATTTTAAATAGGTAATGTACCATGTATGGCACATCATTAAAAAGGTAATTTAATGGAGAATTCAGAAATATTTCTGTATATTGGGTTACTTAAATTTTATCGCCCTCTAGCGGGATAAAAAACTACAAGTTATAATAGAGTGTGACACTACAATGTGTAGTATACCATTAAAAAGGTAATTTTATAGGGAATTTAGAAATATGACTGTTCATTGCAAGATTTAATTGTACCGCCCTCTATCGGGATAAAACAACTACGTATTATAAAGTGTGACACCTTATTTGAAAGCAAATTTAATTACTAATTCCATGCACCACATAACATTAATATAAGCATCCTCCATATTGCACTTGCAATAGTTTGAAAATTATTCATGCATTATTTTAAACATTATTGCTAACTTTATTTTGTTGCAAGTGCAATATGGAAATATTTATATTAATGTTATGTGGTGCATTGAATTAGTAATTAAATTAGCTTTCAAATGAAGTGCCACACTTTATAATACATTACAGGTGTTTTATCCCGATAGAGGGTGCTAAAATTAAAAATGTCGCAATAAACAGTCATATTTCTGACTTCCCCATAAAATTACCTTTTTGCCGTACATGATACATTCCTTATTTAAAATTAAGGGGTTGGAGAAGTAGAAGGGAGGGGGTTGACACATGACAGATATCTGTATTGTAAAAATGTGTTCATTTGGAAATAAAAATCGACATGTTTAAGCATTTTCTAAAAATCCAATGATTAATGCCGAAATACAGGATGAAACTATTTTGAGTGACCCACTCTGTATATCAAAAATAGCTAGATTTATCGAATTAGTTTATAGAACAAAATCTGCTTAAAACTGTATTTTTACAAGATGCGGTATATAAGAAAGATCCTCCCATCGAAAAAAATATATTGAGAGCAGCGCCATCTACATATTGACCTATTTAAAATTAATTTATATCTAAAACTAAAGCTCTCTTAGCGCTCTATAAACTGGCTCTTACATAATTAAAATATCTCTATTACTTACCAAAATATCCGGCCTGGGAGTTTTTATTGGTACATTATAATAATTCCACTTTGGAAAGGTTAAACCATTTCATTATTCTAGTGCTTTTAGGGTTATGGCTCTTTTGGCTTTCCACAAAAATTTAATTAAAAAAATAACACAAAATAATTTATACTAATCGATGAATGTTGAATTTGAAGAAAAAAATCTAAATATTCCGCTTCGCTTCTTTCTTCTTGCTCCGTTCTTCGACTCATGACTTTCTGTACTTCCTGTTTTCCTACCTGGTCTCCACTTGCTGTGTTCCTCTATGTTCTCATCTTACTCATACTCAGATTCTTCTGAGTACTTTGTAGAATTACTCATTGTGAAAAGTACCCATTAGCACTGTGTCACACAATAATTGTTGTATATAGGTCCATACTGTATGTTAAACACAAAAAGTGGTTTCCTTATCTTCGACTTCCTATAAACACCAGGCCTCGATTGGGAATTAATAATTTAACATTTTAATATTGAATAAATTGTCAAATACGCAAATACGGGTTTTATTTCAAATTAGATAAAATACCACGAAATAAAACATTTACGACGAGGATAATTTTTACTGAATTCACGTGCAAAATCTATACTGGCGGTAGCGTTAAACGGAATTTGATCCGAAAGATGAAGACTTTTCAGTGTTTAGAGTTTCTATAGCAAATAATATTACCGAACCAGAGAGAAAAAAGGCGATATTATTAAATCCAATATCAGAAAATTGTTATAAATTAGTAAGAAATTTGTGTGTTCCCGTGTTGTCATCTGATAAAAATTATGAGCAATTAATCGATTTATTAGTCGAACATTGTGTACCGGTAAAATCATTATTAGGGGAAATATTAAAGTTTTATTCAGCTTGAAGAGAAAAAAGTGAAAGTGTTTCTGATTGGGAAGCTCGAATTAAAAATTAGCTTCAAACTGCGCGTTCGGAAATGAATTGAACATAGTGATGCGAGATATTTTTAGACCGCTTGTTTGACGCAGATACTTTAAGAGACTCAGTTACATTAAAAAATATGCTAAAGTTAGCATTGTCTAAACTCTAAAGAGTCTGCAATAAAAGAGCATTCGTTAAGGCAATCTATAGGAGCACTTCATATTAAACAAGAAGATGAATTAAATTTCTAACAACAAAATCCTAGAAGAATGCAGCGTGATGCTAAGTCATTTCAATACAATCAACCTTCAACTTTTGGCTTGGGAAAGAACGGTAAATGAAGAAATCCTTCGGTAAGTGAACCTTTTAATCAACCTATAAGGAAATGTGTGGTGTGCGGAAGAAGCAATTATATTGCGGCTGATTGTGCGTTCAAAAGCTGTACTTGCTATAAGTGTGGCACAAAAGAGCATTTGGCCCCACAATGTAGAAGTAGGAATCAACATTTCTTAACTGATAGTGAGGACAATGGGTGCGTTCACCAGACGGCAACAGTTGAGTTGTTGAGTAAGCGATCGCGTTCGGCAGACACGATGACTTTACGCTGAATGTCATCTGCTTCAAATTTCACCCAGCGCGATGAATTTGCGCTGAGCCGACTCAACATATGTTTAGACATGCGCAGTGAGATGACAGTTCATTATTGCGTGTGCTTTTTTAATTTTTAAAACATACATATTATGGAAACTAATACAGAAAATTTGTCAACCTACAGTTTGGTGTTTTCACTGTTTTCTGACAAGGATCAGCATCAGCCAATAATTATAAGGTTATGTTCAACAGTCTAATCTGACAGTTTTGTGACAGACAGAGACCCAACGGTCAACGGAGCGTTCAGCCAATTTCCATCTGCTGCCGGATGTTAATGCCCAGCCGTATAGCGCTTAAAGTTAACTGCTGACGTCTGGTGAACGCACCCAATGATTACCCAGAAATTTATTTTTCACAAGATTCAGAGTGTAAAAAAGGAACAGTCAATTTTTAATTTACAGGAATTAAGTCAAGGTACGGACGATTTTTAAATTAATAATGTTATAAAATTAATTGTAGAAAGAATTTCCTTAAATTATGACTCAGGTTTTGCACATTCAGCTATTCCTGAGAAAATTTACATTAAACATTTTAAAAACATTTGTTTGGAAAAAAATTATTTATCTCTTAAAGATTATGTACGTATGTATGACTTTTGAACCCTTAGGATTTTTAAACCTTAATATAACATTTGAGAATCGACCTTATGTATTAAAAACTTATGTCATAAGAACTGGTGGACCACCTCTTATTGGTAGGAATGGGCTGAAAATGTTAGGGCTAGGAATTTGTAAATTAAATTTTACTTACTCATTGCATAATTTAGTAGGCCAAAATGTAAGTTTTCCGGCTAAGCTAAGAATATTACTTGAAAATTACAAGAGGTATTAGAACTTACTTTAGGGGCTTTTAACAAAATGAAAAATTTTTAAGATTGAAAGAGGGTACTTTGCCAAAATTTTGTAAACCACGACCGGTTCCTTTTGCACTTAAACCAAAAATAGAAAATGAAATTGATAGATTAGTTGCAAATGGAGTTTTAGTACCCACACAGTTTACAGAGTGGGCTACGCCAATTGTTCCAATTTAAAACCTAATGGAGCCAAAAGGCTGTGTGGCGATTTTAAAATTACTTTAAATCCTCATTTAGTAATTCAGCACTTTCCTCTACTTCGCATAGAATATGTGTTTGCTCAATTACAAAATGGCGAAAAATTCTCAAAAATCGACTTGTCAGAGGCATATCAACAAGTTTTGTTGACTGAAGAATCTCAAAAACTTGTTACGATTACCCCCATAAGGGTATGTATTCGTATACTCGTCTGCCCTATGGAATAACAACAGCGCCATCTATTTTTCAAAATATAATGGAACAACTGTTTGTTATGCCAGGAGTTGTTTGTTTTTTAGATGATATTCTTATTACGGGGAAGGATGACAAGGAGCGCTTGGAAAGATTAGCAATAGTTTTTACACATTAAAAGAATGTGGCTTGAAAGTAAAAAAAGAAAAATGTATTGTAAATTATTTAGGACATATAGGAAGAAAGAATTTCGGCCATTAAAAATATTAAAACTCCTAAAACGGTTACGGAATTAAAATCATTTTTAGGAATGGTAAATTTTTACGCTCGTTTCATCCCACATGCCTCCAAAATTTTATATAAACCACAAATGGGCAAGCAGAAAGTGCTGTTAAAATTTTAAAAGAAGCAATTTTAAAATCTAGACATGATAACCCTAAATTAGATTTACATTCATTCTACAAAGATTTTTGTTTCATTTTCGGAATACACCACACACCACTACAGGACAATCGCCAGCACGAATGCTCTTTGGTCGTGATTTGAGAACAAAATTTGATTTATTAATGCTGTCAGCAAAATTGACTGTTCAATCAAATCAAGAACGGTAAATTAAAAACTTTTCAACTCCTAAAAAAGATATATATTTTGATAAAAATGATAAAGTTTGGATAAAAGATATAAGATTGAATACGGCTTCACTATGGTGTTCAGGACAAATTATTCAAGTACTTGTTCGAAGAACTTACAGGGTACAAACATATTGTAATATGATTTGGAAGAGACACTCAGATCAGTTAAAATTAAAACATAGCACTAACGAAGGAGAAACTGTTTTGGTCATACCCCGATCCCAACAAAATGTATATGATAATGTTGAAATCAATGTAAATACTAATGTAAATCACGAAGAAAATGGTAGTGTCGATAATAATTCGAGTGACAGTGACGGAATAGTAACAGAAACGTAAGTGATGGTGAAATTCGGCAAGATGATAATCCAGAAAATAATGCGGAAAAAATGCGAAATTTAAGGCGCCGGAGTAAAATAAAAAAACCTGAGCGTTACAGTTTATATTATCATTGTTAAACTTAGGTTAAGTTAGATAATTTAAATTTAAGATAAATTGGAGGGTATGTTTGTAATAAGGAGGGAGATGTTGTATATAGGTCCATACTGTATGTTAAACACAAAAAGTGGTTTCCTTATCTCCGACTTCTTATAAACACCAGGCCTCGATTGGGAGTTAATAATTTAAAATTTCAGTATTAATAAATTGTCAAATAAGCAAATACGGATTTTATTTCAAATTAAATAAAATACCACGAAATAAAACATTTCTCTTTATAATTCAAATAACAAGTAATTCATTTGAAATTTTATGGATTTATCCTTGTTGTTTTGTAGCTTATCTTTCAAAAATCAAAGTACTGATATTATAAAAACTCCAACACTGAAAAATAGTCCAAAAATAAAAATACAAAACCACTAAAGATTAATAAAATATTAGTTTTTTAAAAAAATTTTGTATGAACCTCAGCAGAATATTTTCACCTCGATTTTTCATTCACGTCACACCCCTGTCCCTAGCAAACCGACGAGACCACCGTATTGTCTATGAACCATGGTTATAGGTAAACATACGAATAAAAGAAGAACTGCATTATTACCCATCACCCTACAGTGGACATCGGAATATATTTTCATTCCGTGTCTAGAAACATCTGGATCTTTCAAGAAAATCAAGGGAGCTATTTAAGACGATGATTCTGACGTCACAGTCAATTTTATGATAGCCGTTGTACATTGATATTAATAGTTGTAAAAAAATAGAGTTTTGAAATAAATTGAGTTTACCGAGAACCAGTGTAACATTTTATGACACTGATGGAATCCAAAATAAAAATTATCTAAGTATTCTTTTCATGGTAATTAGTAGATCCATCCGCTGTGTACGAAACGGAAAGGCGAGAAAAGGAGAAAGTAAGGCGCAGAAAGGAGAAAGAAGAGGAGAAGGAAAGGACAAAAATAGGTCTCTGAACACCGATGGAAAACATAATCAAGTGCGAAGACGGTTCTACGGGGAAAGCCGTCACAAGTAACTCCGTTGACGCCAGCTGAAGAACTAAAAAAAGGTAAAGACGTTATCAATACCAACTGTGACATTTTAGAAACAGTAAAATCTACGGGGCGTATCAGCCTTGTCCAGTATAAAATGTATAAAGGCGACGTAAGGCCAATAAGGTAAGCACCTAGAAAACTACTAGGTATTTGCTAAACAGAAAGAAGTAGCAAATATGATACAGGACATGATGGATGCAAATATTATTAAAGAAGTTTCTGATTTCTGGTGCTCACCTGTGTCCTACTGGTCCTAGTAAATAAGAAGAAAGACTATAGGAGAATAAATAGACGACACACTAAACACATTATCAGGTGCTAAATGGTTTTGCACTCTAAACTTGAAGAGTAGATACTGGCAAGAGAAAGTACACCTTGAAGATCGAGACAAAACAGCTTTTTTAGTTGGAAGCGGATTATACCGATTCCAGGTTATCCCGTTTGGTCTCTGTAATGCTCCAGAGCTAAACGACTAATGGAAATGGTTTTAAAAGGATTGACCTGGAAAATTTGTCTAGTATACCTCGATGACATAAATGATCATGTCAAAAATTTTTGACGAACTTCTAATAAATTTGAGGAAAAGATTAAGAAATATCAATTTATAGCTTAGCTATCAGAGATAAACCAAGAGATAAAAGGAAAATTAAAAATTTTCTTGGATTGTGCTCATATTAGAGGAAATTCGTCACACATTTTAGCCGAATTGTTAAACCCCTTTTTCGACTAACTAAAAACAGTAGTTTATTTTACTGGACGCCGGATTGCCAAAATGTCTTCACCGTATTGAAAAAGCGATTGATCACAGTAACCATTCTAGCATACCCTCAGGAAAAACGGAAATTAATATTGGACTGCGACGAATCCCAATACGGCGTGGGCTCCGTGCTATCACAAGAGCAGGAGGGACAAAAGAAAGTAATTGCGTATTGGAGAAACCTGAGAAGAACTATTGCGTCACTGGAAAATAACTATTGTGAAAGCCTTTGAACACTTCCATACTTACCTTTTTAACAGAAGTTTTTAACAAGTTGCTAGATGCAACAATGTTAGTTTTTTATATTTTTATCATTATTTCTCTAAATCAAAGAAATATTCAAATTCTGTTCGGATTATTCTTAGTTCTGCAACAAGAAAAACTTTTTATAAAGAATAAAATTTTCTATTGAAGTTGAAAATAAAAAAGTTTTTCCTTATTTTTAGTTCATCGATTTTATGTAAAATTACAACCTTTCTTTTCTCATCCATTCCTAATATCTATAAAAATTATAAAATCAAACACTAACTAAGGAAAAAAGAAAACATTTCACACATTCACTATAAAACAAGACAAACCAGAATTCTAAATCATGGAACTGTGAGTGCAGAGTCTAATTCAGACTAAAAGTTTAATTGATGGAAAGAGATCCACACCCACATTAAATAATGATTGTTACAATTATTACAAAAAGTACCGAAATTATCTGTCAGAATTTGATTTTCTGTTGCTCATAAAGCATTGGGACATAAAATGAAAGAGTTTTTTCTACTTTTGAAAATAAAATTACTAAATTTGAATAAAGAAAGTGAACTAATTTAGTTTTGAAGAAGTTGAGTGGTGTGTACACACTAGGTAATAAGAAATGAAGCGAGAAGGTATTTAAAGTGTGTAAATATTGAGTTTTATTTAATAAAACTCCATAAAATAATTCGTCTGAGCGCTTTCGGCCTCTTAAGCCATCATCAAAGACTTTATAAGAGAAAAACGGAGCTGTTACAATACAATACTAAAAAATAGCATAAAAAACTTTGTACATTTACTCGTCAAAAAAACTTTAGAAAACCCACCTATACATTTCTTCATAAATTGGCAGGTTTGGCGACTACTACTTCGAATAAAAATAACGCCCAAGTTGCAAGATTATGTCGCTATCCCCTTAGATATACAAGAATTTCCCACTGGCACCTATTGTTTGACAGGTCGTTGGAAAGCCTGATATTTAAAATGATAAAAGTGGGTTGGTACCACTGAGCAAGCAAGATCAAGTTATGGCGGGACTTTTAAATTATTAAACAACAAATGATTACAATGAATTAAATAGAATTATAGGTTATACAGTAAATGAAGGTAAAAAAACATGTTTTTTAAAAAAATTTAAAAAATTTAAAAGGTGCCAAGCTGAAATCAACGAAATCAGCCATCGCTAGAAAAGACATGATCAACTGCGCGGCAAAGAAGATTAAAGGCGAAGCTGACTAGGTAACTTCAGACCAACTATTGCCAATACTCTTAAAGAGGAGAGCACTTTGCTATTGAGATGGATTTGAGTGTTAACACATGTGACATTTGGTTTATTAAACTCTCTCTGTATCTCAAGGTCTTCAAGCAGATTTAGTTTAAAGTTGCAATTAAAAATATAATGAAGAACAGTAATATTCTCAGAAGGAGTGAAGTTATGATTGTTGAATTTAATATGATGTCCAAAAGTAGACTTATCTGGATATCTAATGTGTTCACCAGCTCGTCTCAGTTTTTCCTATATAAGACGTATTACAATCGTTACAGCTTAGTCTATAGATACAGCTTTTGTGTAGCAACTCGATTTCATCCTTAGTATGTGATAGTTGGCTTTTAATCGAATTAACATTTTTAAAAGAAATTTTAATATTAGGAAATTAAGTGATTTATTGACTTCAAGCTCAAATAATTTAGTTTTTATCGAATATTTCTAAAGCCGGCGCTGATATTTTGGTTTTCAAAACGTCCTCAGATTAAGCTTCGAAATATATAACTTTTTCCCCATTTAATCAACTTTGTGTTGCCAACGGTTTACGTGATAGCAATATATTCCGATTAAAAAGTCTAGAATTTATTCAGATGTATGTAATAATTTCTAATTGAAAATTTTGAAAAGCCTTTATTAATATTGCCCTATAGTTTCTAAGATTACAGTTGTTTGTAAAAGGATTTAATGACCTGTAGTAGAATCGCAATCGACACGGAGTAAGAATTTTACCTGTGCCGCCCGGTTTAATGGTTAACAATGGGCTTTTAAGACTCTGATCAGCGCACGGTTGGGTAAATTAGGAGGTATTTGTTTGTATTATTATTTTTTTGTTATTATTTTAAACTTAAATAATTGTAATTTAACCACCTGGGTGCTTGTTTTAGGTGAGTCCCCTCGCCAGTAACTCCTACAAAAACTCACTTGATGAGTCATTATTTACTGATATTATTGAAGGTGGAACTATAGTATCGACATCCAAGATTTTGTCCAGATTCCACATGTTTTCTTTTTCTTTTAACACATGCTCGATTGACTGTTGCCAATTTTCCTTCGTAACAAGTGATATGGAGGTTTCTAAAAATGCTTCTACATCTTTTAACTTAAATGTCGTATTATGTCGACCTACATATCCTTTAACTTGTGCCTATATCAGTTCAATAGGATTTAGTTTGCAGTGATAGAGAGTAAAACGCACAACATCAATACCATGTGTTTTTGCAAATTCATCCACTACATAACGTACTGGAGGCTTATTTAATCACACATTTTCTAATAGTTCTATTTTTATTGATTTTGTCTGGAAAGTTAATGTTTCTGTCTGTTGATATCATCTTTCTTCCATAAAGTATTTGGCACACGTCCAATTAGGCGGGAATGGTAACTAGCGATATCCATTACTATAATTGAACCCTTTGGTAAATGTTCTATTATCTGCTGAAAATATTCTTCAAAAAGATCAGCGTTCATATCTTCATGGTAGTCTCCGGTTTTTTAGATTGAAATATTAAAGAACCGCACGTTTTGAAAACTCGTCATCACTTCCAATATGTTATAAAAGTACTCGTAAACGTCGTCCTTTACTGGAAGGAACCTTCAATCCTGTAGATAATCCTTCCCAAAAAGCCTGCCGTGAAGATTGAATGTTTGTGTCCTGCCACATTTTGCTGTGTAATCTTCATTCACCCAGGTTTCGTCCAAATAAAATATTTTATTGCCTTCTGCACGTAATTTAAAAATGGTTCTGAGGTATCTTCGTCTCTAACAAACAATTTCCTCAGAATCAATAAGTGCTGCTTTCCTATCCTGTTTATCCTACTTGAACTTCAAATCTACTGGAGTTTCCCGTGGTTTTGTCTTTCCCATTTTAGGAAAATCCAGATTTGTATTGATTACGTCCAAAACCTTGGCAAGTGTTGGTATCTCTCTTTTAAAATAAAATTAGTGAAATTTTCTTCTTATTCCGCTTTTAATTTTTTGTTCAGTAAATTCCACTTTTTTAAGGTAGTTCACTCGCAACAGTCGTACACACAAATATCGCCCTATAGTGAATACCAACCGTTCGAGATTCTTAAATCTAAAGGAAGGTTATTTTTGAAACAGACTGTACACACAACACATGTGATCCTATTCGCTCCGTGCGAAGTCATGGAAAGGGAAGCAAAAGCGATACTAGCGCTAGCTGCGCACAATTCGTGCATTTTAGGGCGATATTTTGTAATTTTGGCATATCAAATACACGTATACATTTTACTTTTTTTCAAAAAAAGTAGGTAAAAATAATACAATAAGCAACCGGAGTTGCTGTGTTGAAAATTGTACAAATACTAGCAAAAAAACAGTGAAACTTATATAAAAAATTTCAGTAGCAAAGTGGAAATTAAATCAAAGAAATATATGGATAGATATACAATAAGAAGAAAAATTACCTTTATTTTTGTAATAATAACCGTAATGCTGCAAATAGTAGACATCAGAAACTTGAAAGGTTTAAAATAAACAATAAAATATAATTTTACCATGTTCTTTAATATCCCTTATTCTTAAATGTTCATTCAGCAAGGACTAGATTTCAAGATTTCTGCCTTTGATTATTATATGTGGTTGGAACGCAATTAATTTTGTAACTTACTGATGGGAAATCTGTTTTAATCATTCATTCTATGTTTTCTTTCGAACAAAAATGAAAATATAAGTAAAGATCCTTTTTTTATACATTTTAACTTCACGCTATTATTAAATGGTAATTTTTTTAATTTTGACAGAATAGACTAATTCTTCAATGAAAACTTATTAGACTTAGGCAACTTCTCATACATTTTCCAGTAAATACTGTTGCCTGCCTATATTTTATTATTGATTTTTATCGATTATAAATAATTTTCTTTAATTTAAGCGATAAAAATATATAATAATAATAAATTAATGTTTTACTTGTCTTACAAATCCATATACTTTTATTAAAACTACCATGTATACTTTTTAATTACGAATTCTATTAAAAGTTGCATTTGTCAGTGTACGCAGAAATAGTCCATTAGTATCAAAACGAATTGGCGCTGCTGTCGCGCACGGAGCGAATATACAAATATGTTATTATATCGCGTAAAATCCTTTCGGCAACGTTGCAAATATATTGTGAAACGTCAACTGTATTCCTAAAGTGAAATAAATGTAAATATCAAAATGTTTCATTGTCAGGATCAATTAATGGCAAGATAAAGGAAAATTTGTTAAGCAGAACGTCCTCAACAAACGCAAAAAATCAATTTTGGCTATGAATAATGCCAAAAAATTGAGAAAGGAAAGCCCAAACGTGGAAAATAACATGTGCAGTGGTCGACGCATCGTGGAATTACAGGAGTTGGGAAAACATTTAAAATGATGCAGGTGTGAAAGAGTTCTTTCTCTTGAAAATATTACAAATGAAACACGAAAGGGCCTTTATTCAATTTTAAATGTTAAATGTAATGAATGTAATATTGAAACTATAGTACCTACGGACAAAGTTCATGCAACAAAAAGTGAAGTTTCGCATTCAGATGTCAACACTAAAGCAGTTCTAGGTAAATTTAAAAAAAAAATACATAAGTATTTGTTATGTTAATAATTTTTTTATTATAATTAATATATTTTTAACCGACTTCAAAAAAGGAGGAGGTTATCAATTCGTCGCGATATTTTTTTTTTATGTATGTTCAGCGATTATTCTTTAACACGGTGTCCGATTTCAATAATTCTTTTTTTGTTAAAAAGGGGGTATTTCAGGGGTGGTCCCATATAAATTTAGTCAAAATCTAATAATTGGGTCCATGAGAAAATCCTCAAACTCTTCATTTTTTATGTATGTTCAGCGATAATTTGTTAACACGGTGTCCGATTTCAATAATTCTTGTTTTGTTAGAAAGGGGCTACTTTAGGGGTGGTCCCATATAAATTTGGTCAAAATCTGATAATTGTATCCATGAGAAAATCCTCA
This sequence comes from Psylliodes chrysocephalus, assembly GCA_927349885.1. NCBI lineage: Eukaryota > Metazoa > Arthropoda > Insecta > Coleoptera > Chrysomelidae > Psylliodes > Psylliodes chrysocephalus. The sequence continues at coordinate 92,295,187 of OV651813.1, forward strand.
AACTCTTCATTTTTTATGTATGTTTAGCGGTAATGCCTTACCACCTTTTCCGATTTATATGATTCTTTTTTTGTTAGTAAGGGGGTACCTCAGGGGTGATCCCATTTAAATTTGGTTAAGATGTGGTGATGGCATCTGCACGTTTTTGAAGTCGGTTTTTTTAAATTTTTAATTTACACTTGTTATTTATTTAAAGGTGCTGTCCATTCAGGGTTTGGTCAAACTGCTTTAAATAAATTTCTTGCTGTCATGAACGTTCCTACGATATCATCAATACTACAGAAAATCAATACTTTTATTTGTATTTTTTATGACTTCCTCATATTAGTAAGTTAAAATTTTAAATTACTTTATATTAATTTTTTTTTTGTGTGTAACTGTATTTTATTTTGAAGGCATGTTTAAATAAAATTATATTCATCTTTTGCATATTTAATTAATTTTGAAGAATTGTTTAAATACAATTAAATTTAAATTGTTAAATCATATCAACCTAAAGTATAAACAACGTCCCTTCCCAGAAGGCCTCGATAAAGTGATAAACTTGACCTGTCCGCGACAATAAAAAGGTTGGGAAGCACTGATCTAACATACATTTGAATTAGCGGGCGTTAAATGTATCGATTACAACGTTGCCAAGTTGTAATCACAATACGCCACTATTCGTCGACTGCTTTAAGAACATTTTTATTTTAAAAATCTATATTTCTTTATCAAAACGGTAAAAAAATTTAGCATTTTTTAGAAAATTTTATAACTTCTTGATTTACATTACATTAGTTTTTAAAAAATATGGTAAGAACAGTTTTCGAGATATCTTGAAATAAATGCAATGATTAATATCTCGTTTTACAGACGGTCAAAATTTTTTATTTTTTTTTAGGTACATAAAAGACACTTTCATTAACCTCATATTTCAATTTTATTAAATTCTTAAGAAAAGCCGTTTTACGAGTGAACTACCTTAAGGGTTTAACAACTCCACTTTTTAATTCACTTATAAGTTTATATATCGTTGATTTGCTTACACCCATCATATTACTTGTCTTTTCGACAGTATCTTCAACAGAAAACGAAGGATTTTTCATTATTAGACATTGCTTACAAATATTTTCTCGTTAACTGACAACGCACACTTTTTTATACGTTTCACAGGTGTAAACTTTAAACTTGAACCACACTGCATTTTTCAATACTACTGTCACTATTAACCGAAAATGTGTGTGTGAGAGAGAATGGCATTAGACAAAATCTGTTTGCCACAAAATGAGGAGAATATATACAAAAACTTGATTGATTTATTTTCAAGAGCAAGTAGGTACGTAATATTATAGGCCGGGAATATATTCATATAAAAATATGATTAAGATCTGAAGTGGAGGAACTATAACATGTACATATAGGGGAATCCAGTAGGCCAAAGATGGGCAGGGAAGCGCCCATGGTTAAATTTCAACCTTGTAATGTTCCGAGACTGAAATTTATTTAATTCAAATATATGATGTGCGGAATTACTCTAGGCAATTCTTTATTGATAGTAAAATAGTGATTATTAGAGTTGAAGCTGTATTTTTTATCATTTGCTTCCCAGTTTTCTAATTTATTTTTTATATATAGTTACTAAATGTAGCTAAACTGGCACCTCCGTCAACCACTTTATCACATGCCTTTTTAGCTTCCAAATCTACACATTCATTACCGACTATACCAGCATGGCTTTTTGCCAATATAAAAGTTATACCTTTAAAGCTTTCATGGTGTAAAGTCTGTTTTTTATAAGATTTAAGAGCGAATTTTGGTAATATTTTTATGCAATAGTTGAAATTACTTGTAAACAGGATTTAGAATCAGTGATAATACTGATAATAGCCACTTTCGTTACTGGATTTAATTCGCACCAGCATAACGCTCGTTCTATTGCAAAACATTCTGCTGTAAACATAAAGCAAAAATCCGGAAGACGATGATTTTCGACGTAATTCGTCGAAGGAACGAAAAAAGCACATCCTGTACTTCCTTGCCTTTTTGATCCATCTGTAAATATTTTATTTAACCTGCCACCTAATGTATTAAAAATTGAATTTAATATGGTATTGTTTAAGGATGGTAGTTCAACAAATCAAAATGACACTTTTGTAGTTATATTGATAAACGGGGTATTTCGGACAAACAGACATAAAGTTATTGAATTGACTTGTGTCGGCAAAAGCATCTCCTAATAAAGGAGTGTTCTTTTTCCTCCAATAGGTGTTTGTTAAATTTTCTATGTTTACTATTGATACTTTATTAGTTAAAAATATATTAAATGATCTATATTTCAAGATCTGTTTACTAGACACATATTTTCTACGTAAACTTAAAGGAGATTCCTGTGATTTTGCTAAAACTGCATGGTTTAGTGAGGACTGCATGGCTCCAAGGCATATTTTTAGAGCTTTATATTGAATACAATCAATAACTAGTAGGTTAATATTAGAACAAGAAGCTTATATTAATTCCTTTTTTACATCTCTGCTTTACATATTTCTGTGACCCCTAAATATTTATAATATTCGACAACAGGAAAAACATGTTCACCTATGGTTAATGAATCGTCTAGTCTTAATCTGTGTCTTACACATCAGTGCTGACTTTTCAGGAGACATGTTAAATCCTAATTCAAACAACCACTTTTTAAAATTTAATACAACTTTTTTCATCTCTTTTAGGCAACGATCAAAAGTATTATGGGTAAGACACATATATACAAATATCATCCGCGTAAATAATAAAGGACTTAAAATTGATCCTTGTAGAATATCTTCAGAAACAGATCTAGGACCATGCAATACATTATTTTGGTCTTTAATGTAAATTTTTCTATTCCAAAATAAATTAATTATATTAGCAGATATTTTTGATCCTATACCTAAGTCACACATCTTATTGTACAAAATATTTAAATTGACCACCTCGTAAGCTCTCCGTTAATCATCAAAAAGACAAAGCATGTATCCGTTATTTTCCTTTGCTTGTCCTTGATATAATTACATTGTAGTTTCCTTGAAACCTACTCATCAGCACGTATTTTTTCTAGAGTGTACAAAATGCCCCATATTCACTGCTCTTATCGTATACCAAACCTGCATATCATTCCTTTTTTCGTGCTCACCAGCAACGGACTAAATTATATTTAAAAGTGAATTTAAAAATTAAAAATGCTAAAACGCGCACATTTTTCTTAAGATCGGGATAAAAATAGTGCAAAACAAAGTTGCTAAGATAGTTAGGTGAAATACTTGCAGTAACAAATAAAAAGAGTATAGCTCTAACGAAGAATCAACAGGTAGGCTGTTATTATATTTCATCATTAACATAAAATATTGCTTATACAGGGGAAAACGTACGTTATCCCTTCTGAATATCGAAAACTACTTTATTTTATAAAACAATGCAATTATATTTAAAAGTAATTATAATTATTATAATTATAATAATTTACATTCTAAGCATATTTTATATTCGTTAACATCAACAAAGCATTAATGTGTTCCTCGAAATATCCCATAAATAAAATCTTAAGTTTGTTTGGATATCGTATTATACAACATCGCTGTCGAAGTCATATTTCTTGCATTTGAAAAAATCGTGATAAAAATAAAATAATATCTTTTTAAATACCGGGCGGTATTTTCTAAGAGGAAATCGAGCGATTTCATTGAGACGAAATATTTATTTTTTCTTGTCTTTATGACCCTACGTTTTAAATTAACAGAATAGACGTTCATTATTCTTGCATAAATATGGATCATTAGAAAGTCGAGCGATTCTTGATGATTTTTTTGTTTTTATGGACTTATTCAGGTAAGAATGTGTGTTATCCCTTCTAAATGCTTATATCCCTTCTAAATACTTTTGTACTAATTCTATGTAAAAATAATATCTTTTAAAATACCGGGCAGTATTTTCTAAGAGCAAATCGAGCAATTTCATTTAACCTTGTCTTAACTCTACTGTTTGAATTAACAGAATAGACGTTCGCTATTCTTGTAAAAATCTAGATCATAGGTAGTCGAGAGATTCTTGATGACTTTTCTGTTTTTATGGACTAATTCAGATAAGAATGTGTGTTATGCCTTCTAAATATTTTTGTACTAATTCTATGTAAAAAGAATATCTTTTAAAATACCGTGCGGTATTTTCTAAGAGGAAATCGAGCGATTTCATTGAGACGAAATACTTATTTAACTTTGTCTTAACCCTGCTGTTTGGATTAAGCAAATTAGACCTTCATTATTCTTGTATAAATATATATCTTTAGGAAGTCGGACATTTCTTGATGATATTAGTTTTTTCTCTGCATTTATACTACTACTACTTTATGAATTACGCATAATAGACGTTTACTATTCTTACATAAATATAGATCATTAGGAAGTCAAGCGATTCTTGATGATTTTTCTGTTTCTATGGATTTATACAGGAATGAATGTGTGTTATCCTTTCTGAATAAAAAATTATTAGTTTTCTTTGACTAATAAATGTTTTTAAAATAATAAAAAAATAAAAAAAATAAAAAAAAATACATACGATTTTTTGTGTGTTATATAAAAATTATATGCAGTGGGATCTTCCCTCTTAAAGTTTTGAGTGGGTACTTAAAAGCAATCGAGCGATTTGCCATTTTATTAAGACGAAAAAATTGTATCCTACTTTTTGAGGTAATAAGCAGAATATAGACGTAGAGAACAAATCATTAGAAGGTCGAGCGATTTTTGATGATTCTTCTGGTTTTCTGGGATTCAATGTAAATTGTTATAAAAATAGAAAATACAACCAGATTTCAATGTTACTCTTTATGAAGAAATCATTGTTCGTTAGAATTAATTTGATTTGTCAAATGGTATAGCCAGGGGATCAGCAAAAGAACTTTTCGATAATTACAAAATTCCGGCTAACGGTAAAACTCTAGAACGAAATTCAAGCCTGCTTGCCAAAACCAGCGCAGGAACACGACCGGTTTATTACAAAATTTAGGCACAAGTCTGTCAATTATTCAGAAAATCACCTTTTCTTACTCTGAACATCTACAATGTAATTATATCAAGGGCAAGCGAAGGAAAATTAAAAAATTATTCGACTTACCTTTAGGAAGATTAATTGTAATTTTCCGAGCTTGTCCGTAGATATAATTATTTCCCATCCCACCCTAATATATGTGGATACATATTTAGTTCCCAGATATAAGGTGATTTTCGTAACACGCACTTCAACGGAATGATATGCAGGTTTGATATACAATAGGAGCAGTGAATATGGGTCATTTTGTTTACTCTAGAAAAAATACGTGCTGATGAGTAGGTTTCAAGGAAACTACAATGTAATTATATCTACGGACAAGCTCGGAAAATTACAATTAATCTTCCTTAAGGTAAGTTGATTAATTTTTTAATTTTAAAAGTAAATTTGAGTATCTGAAACTAAATGCGTAATGGCATCTACTGTTCCAAGTCCCCGGAGAAAACCATACTATAATTTGGGAAGTAGAGTTTTGTTTTCAATAAAGAATTCGAGCCTGAGTTTTATTAGTCTTTCAAAGGTTTTTGTTACACATGATTAAAGTGAAATGGGTTGATAAGAGGAAGGAACTTCAGGGTCGCGTTGACGGTTGAGTACTAATTGGTGGCTTAAACAAGATTATTCTAGTAAATTAAAAGATACTGTAATTATATTAATCGAAAATAACCACAACTTTTTACTATAATAGATAATATAGAAGCCTACTCAAATAGGGTTGGTAATATTGGGAACTGCAACTGCCTATTTTATCTTCATACCAAATCCTAGTTATAATCCCACCCCCTTGTTATCATTTTGGTTTTTCCATGGCATTTAGTAATTTCCAAGAAAATGATAAAATAACGATTAACCCTTAGACTACTTTCTATATTCTAAGCTGAAACCTTTTACTCGACTTGTCATTAATTTTTACCTTGACATCAAAACTTTCCAAGAAGTCAATGATGAATAACGATTTAAACAATTTAATATAATAATAGTCAAATTTATAGATATTCGATTTTCGATTTTTCGATTTTCGATTTTTCGATTTTTCGATTTTTCGATTTTTCGATTTTTCGATTTTTCGATTTTTCGATTTTTCGATTTTTCGATTTTTCGATTTTTCGATTTTTCGATTTTTCGATTTTTCGATTTTTCGATTTTCCGATTTTTCGATTTTTCGATTTTTCGATTTTTCGATTTTTCGATTTTTCGATTTTTCGATTTTTCGTTTTTTTGATTTATCGATTTTTTGATTTTTCGATTTTTCGATTTTTTGATTTATCGATTTTTTGATTTTTCGATCTAGAAAATATCGTTATGAAAAGTATCGTCTATCTTTAGTTATCTACCGGAAGGTGCCAGAATTACAAAAGCGTGAATTATCATAATTCACTCCGTGATATATGGGTACTATATGCTTTTAGTTAGGAGGTAGAATATTGATTTATTATTAAGTGGTCGTGGACAAATATATTTTAAATATATTATGTTCCTAATATTATTTGTTTTTTGCCTCACTTGTGCATTTTATGGAAGAAAATCATGCATATTTATGCGCATAAATTTCATATTTTATAAACCTTTAAAATAATTTACTTTATTATCCAGTACAACATTAAAAAACAATAAACTTTGCAAGCATCTATAAAATCAGTTTTTCATCCACCCACAATGTATCTTTTATAAAATACGCCCGCGAAAATACTGACTCCTACTTTATAAATTATACGCTTTTCGAATTTAGGTTTTCTCCGATAAACTTCTTGAGGACATTAAATATAACATCAAATGAAATTACTAAGAAAATTGCCATCGAAGAATGATGTCATAATAAAATAAGAAATTGCTTGCGTCAGATACCCGTTCTACATCTAAATCAAATTAGTTTCTCTCAATAACGATATTGAGTTCTTAATCAACACCGGGAGCCCAAGCGCCCACGAAGTAATGTAAAAACTCGGAAAGTTTTCGGTAGACTGGATTCGATTGATAATAAAAACATTTTTGTTTTCTTCTAGTAGGTGATTTTTTTTGCTTACTATTGTAATATTACACTAAAAAATTGTAAAGAAAAGAGGTTTTTCCAGAAAAATTATGAATCGTTATTTAATTAAAGACAGTGGCGTGCGGTGACATTTTTGGAAGGGGAAGCGATTGTATAAAAATACAGCAGGCCAGTATTTAAACCAGTTGTTATAAGAAAAAATAACACATTGATGGGCGTCTTTTTATCACTAATTTCAGTTGTTTCATAACTGGGACTTTAATGCTGGAATATCGAAAAAATTTCCATAATTTAATTTTAGCGAATTAAAAGCTTCCGATGGAAATTTTGATGAATCGTATTTACTAATATTAAAATTGCACAATTCAACAAATTTTAATTCGTTAAAGTTTTGAAATCGAGAGTTCATTTGTTGTAAAATATCAACAACTTCGGCGTATAATCGACGACCCAACATTATCAATTTTAATTCTCTTTCTTTCAGGTTCTAAGCCAATTTTTTGAGTCTTATTCCAAAAGTGTTCAAACTGATCTCGTTTTTTATTCATTTTATTTTTAAAATCATCAATTTGTTTAATGCAAAAGCGAATGTCATTTGACTTTGTCTGTAAAATGACGAATAAAATGTCAGTAAAAGGGAAAATCTCTGCAAAAATGTTGAGCAAAAAATTGAAATCACAGTTTTGTTTGAGCCAATGCAAATACCCTTTAGCAGCAGTAACAGTTTCAGCATCCCCTGTTTCTTTGTTATCCCAAACGTCTTGAAAATAGTGTATCAAAGAATCACGGTATTGAAACACTGTTTGCACTAAACGTCCATTGTAGTTTCATCGCGTCGGAGCCACTTTTGGAAACCTTTTTTGAACTTGAATGTCCAAAGCGTGAGTTCTATTCGATGACTTTGAAAAGAAGGAAGCCAAACCACTAAGCTTCGAAAAGAAAACTTTGCAATCTTTAATATTATCCATGCTTCGCGATAAAACCAAATTAAGTCTATGTGCTATACAGTGAACGAAAATTGCATGTTTAAACTTCTCTTTCACTTCAGCTTGAATACCTCCTAAATGGCCAGCCATTACGGCAGCACCATCGTAGCTCTGGGCAACAAGCTTAGAACCACATTCTAAACTTGAAATAATGTCACAAACAATTTTAAACAATGCATCTGCTGTTCGTTCGCTAGTGACGTCCAAAAATCCTAAGAATCGCTCTTGAGGAATGCCATCCAATACATATCGCACAACAATGGATAATTGACTTAAGTTTGCTACATCTGTGGTTTCATCAAGCGCAATTGATACGAGAGGTGCTTTTTAATTTCACTTTTAATGTGATCCATCACAACGTCGGCAGTGCATTTAATTAAATCATTTTGGATTCTCTTTGAGGTACCTCTGAAAATCGTCGAATCAATAAAATGATTTTTTAGGGTATCATCGTATTTTGCTAAAAAACTTAGAAGGTCCGCGTAATCTCCTCGAGTGGCGGATCTACTTGCTTCATTGTGACTCCTAAAACTTAGTTCATGCTCTCCCAGAAAACAAGTTACATCTATTAATCTTTATAAGACGTCCCTATTTTTTTACCCTTTCATTGTGAATTTTGTTGCTTATTTTTAAATGATTGTCCAAACTATGTTCAATACGATAGGTCTCGAATGTTTTTTCTTTAATTGTAACACTTATATGAGATTTGCTATTTACATGTCGTTTTATACTTTTGTGGAAATTATTCAAGTCTGTAATACCGACTGAGTTCCAATGTATTTTTTCGGCTATATTAAAAAATAGGCAAGACCAGCAAAACAATTTCTTCAAAGTTTTGCAGCCGGTTAACCATTCATACTTTTCATAGAACCCTACGTGAAAATGCCTGGTAAATTTCTTTGCTGACTTTTCTACTTTCGTCTCTAAATTGATAGGATCCTTTAGTCTACTAGAATTAATAATGTCCGTTTTCTCTTCAAAATTTCTACTTAAAAATCCTTTTTTCAAGAAAGAGAACACAAAACTGACACAATTTACCACATTATTATTGTTCACAGGCACGTTCCTCCCATTTTACAAAAAGAAAAACAACTACGAAGTCTACGATTTTCCTCACACGTCGATTCGCGGTGCGAATTGCAATATGCGTAAGGCGACGTAAAAATCGCAGTCTCTCGACCGTATTTCACGTATCCAAACAGACTGACTACTGTCTCGCGGCAAAGCACGGTCAATAACACGAAGCGAAATCAATTGAAAGATGAGCAGGCTTTTTCAAGACGTGCTTCCGCCGACGGACTTAAAGTACCTATATGGTGTGTGCGTTTACACAATTAATTTTCTCATGGGTGGTGCGTGCGTTTACATATTAGACCAATGAATTGTTAGTACATTTACGTAATTTTTTAGAGAAAATATAGTACCTAATTTAATATTAATTTCTATGCTGTTCTTAAAACAAGAAATATTAACATTAACATCTTTATTTATCTTAGAAACTTGTTGCATGATCCATAAGAACAAGTCGAAATATAAATCGAATAGATCCCGTGTAACTCGCCAAACGGGTAACTTGAAGTTGCCTATTCCCAAAACTGAACTAATAAGAGACTCTTTTATATACAATGGTATCAAAATGTACAATAGGCTATCACATACGTTGACAGATGTTGAGTCACAGAATTGTTTTAGAAAGCTGCTCAAGAGATTTCTGTTAACTAGGCCTTATTATAATATTATAGAATTTTATAATGACGAGACACTGTGATATGTGTTTTATTTTGTTTTATTTTATTTTAGATGTATGTATTAATGTTAATTTATAATAATGTTTGTTTATATTTTAATGACTATTTATTTATTTGTAATTTGTATACTATTTGTACAATATTGTGTTTGTATGACTATTTATTTATTTGTAATTTGTACAATATTGTGTTTGTCAATAAGTATTTTAACTTGGACAATAAACATATATTCTCTCTCTCTCTCTCTCTATGCATTGTGAACTGAAAAATATTTATTTTTAAATCTCAAAGTGTAGGGAAGCGGTGCTTCCCCCGCTTCCATGGACCGCACGCCCCTGATTAAAGATGCTTCAAATCAAATTTATTTGTTTAAATAATTATAATAATAGTAATAATAAAAAATAGTCATATATTTAAAGATATCTGATTGAGTATTGAATCTTAGGATTTCTGCCTGTTTTGCTTCTAGTCAGATGGCTTTTTTTCTCATTTATATTTTTTTTAGACAGATATATTGAATTATATTTATAATATTGTTACTTTATAAAAGGAGAACCTCCTTTTTTAAAGTTTTTTTTTTTTTACACCTTTGTTTATATTTTTTCTTGTAGTTCTTGGGTTTTAGGTGTTGAGGAAATAAAACTCGTGTTTAAGTAAAGTAAAGCTTTCGGCCCTGCTCAGGGCCTTCTTCAGTAGTTTTTTTAATTTTTTTTTAAACATATTTGTACATTTGACAGTTTTTTCTACAAGAAAAGATTTTTTTTTAATATTATTTTTTGGTGTTTTTTTTATATATATAGTTTATGTTGTTTTTAGTTTATTTTTTAGCTTATCTGTGGTACATTTTATGGGGTATGTAATTAATATTTAAATGTTATTAGATCCTTTTTTTATATTATTCTGTAATTGAATTTTTGTCATTTTTGCCATTTTCGTGTCCGGTATCCGTAACGGATATCCGTAACGGATACCACAATATCAAATACCGGACACGTAAAAAAAATTAAAAAAAACTACTGAAGAAGGCCCTGATTAGGGCCGAAAGCTTTACTTTACTTAAATACGAGTTTCATTTCCTCAACACCTAAAACCCAAGAACTACAAGAAAAAATATATTTATAATTATTCCCTTAACTATAAACACATTCTCGAAATAATAAGAGTTAAAGAAATTAGACAAGAATAAATAGATAATAAATAAAAAAATTAGACAGTACCTCAGGAAAAGCAGACAGAAAAAATTAAATGTGTATTCTCAATGGCTTTTACTACTGTTACCATTAGATCGTATTTTTTTTCATTGGTCATTAAATATTTTTTAATTTCAATTTTAACCTTTTTTATTTTGATTATTTGCCTGAGATGTATCAAAATTATGTTCAAAATTTTTGGTTTAAAACCTAATTTTCTCCATTGATAATTTGTGTAATATTTTTTTTTAACTGTGGGTGGTAGTAGAAAATGTTTCATACAAAAGTTGTGGTTATAGTAGAGGGGCGCCAAAATTCGCAAAAACTTGATTTTTCGGCCCAAAAACATTTTGTATGATAAAAATGTAGATGTAAAAGTTGTTCAGCTCTGAAATATCTACAAAATGAATGTATATTTGTTAAAGACCAACCGTTTCTGAGAGAGAGCGTGCTAAATTCAGACTATATCCCACAACAGTGAGTTATTAAAAATAATGATTTTCGAAATACGAATTTTGTGACTTCAAATGAAAGCATTTTAAAGCATTTAGATGCATTTAGATGCATTTAGATACATTTAGATGCATTTAGAAGCATTTAGAAACATTTAGAAGCTTTTAGAAGCATTTAGAAGTATTTAGAAGTATTTAGAAGCATTTAGAAGCATTTAGAAGAATTTAGAATCATTTAGAAGCATTTAGAAGCATTTAAAAGCATTTAAAAGCATTTAGAAGCATTTAGAAGCATTTAGAAGGAGTTAGAAGGATTTAGAAGGATTTAGGAGTTAGAAGGATTTAGAAGGATTTAGAAGGATTTAGAAGGATTTAGAAGGATTTAGAAGGATTTAGAAGGATTTAGAAGGATTTAGAAGGATTTAGAAGGATTTAGAAGGATTTAGAAGGATTTAGAAGGATTTAGAAGGATTTAGAAGGATTTAGAAGGATTTAGAAGGATTTAGAAGGATTTAGAAGGATTTAGAAGGATTTAGAAGGATTTAGAAGGATTTAGAAGGATTTAGAAGGATTTAGAAGGATTTAGAAGGATTTAGAAGGATTTAGAAGGATTTAGAAGGATTTAGAAGGATTTAGAAGGATTTAGAAGGATTTAGAAGGATTTAGAAGGATTTAGAAGGATTTAGAAGGATTTAGAAGGATTTAGAAGGATTTAGAAGGATTTAGAAGGATTTAGAAGGATTTAGAAGGATTTAGAAGGATTTAGAAGGATTTAGAAGGATTTAGAAGGATTTAGAAGGATTTAGAAGGATTTAGGATTTAGAAGAATTTAGAAGGATTTAGAAGGATTTAGAAGGATTTAGAAGGATTTAGAAGGATTTAAAAGGATTTAGAAAGATTTAGAAAGATTTAGAAAGATTTAGAAAGATTTAGAAGGATTTAGAAGGATTTAGAAGGATTTAGAAGGATTTAGAAGGATTTAGAAGGATTTATAAGGATTTAGAAGCATTTTGAAGCATTTTGAAGCATTTTGAAGCATTTTGAAGCATTTGGATTTTTACACAAAGAAAGAGAACTCTGCTGTATTGGTACTTTGTATCAGCGCCTGCCAGTTAAATCTATCAACATCTCAAGTCTAATTAATTTAAAACATCTACGGTACGGAACACTAGTACGCTATTTCATTTGATCAAACTTTTTTATTCGGCATTTAAACTTACATAAAAATTGTCTGTGGTCTGTCGTGTAACCTGTCAAATTCAAAATAATATTTCTTTCTAATCCCTTTATTACTGAGACTTCTGAAGATCGATTTAGAATATTTTTCACAAAACATTAGATATTGAAATGAATCAAATCTAAAATAGATTTACTAATCTTGGGGAAATAATATGTAGTTGTTTTAGATGTTTAGATCCGAAAGTATTTTTAGTGAATGCCAGTGATGATCTGTTCTAAATGGGACAGGTTCTTCATACAAAATATAATAACGATATTTCAAAAGGATTTTCAAAAGACTTACTCAAATTTTGGCAAAGTTTAAAAACAGATCTACAAAAGTTACATACAATAAAAGCATTCTCCTTTTAATCATCCCTGTTACTGTTGCCACCGCTAAAAGACCTTTCTTAAAATTTCAACTGAATACAAATTATTTAAGGAACTCGATGCTCCAAGACATATTATCATCACTGGCAGTTATTTCAATTTAAAATGAAATAGCACAGAAGCTAGATATAACCGAACTAATTAAACAATTTGCAAATGCAAAGGCCATACTTAATGATCTATTAGCAGTTTAGAATACTGTGTTCATTTTTTTTTTGTTGAGTTTATTTAGAATACTACACCGAGGGAAATTTTTTGCTATGGTAGCAAAAAATGTATTAACCCTTAAAAAAAAACTCTATTAAAATAGGCGACAGCCAAAGTACTTTGCTACGGTTAATAAATTCACTTTTTTGGAATTACTTTTTAGTCCCTAAAAACTTACTTTTTAGTTTTTATTAATTTTAGTGGTTAGAAAGTAAAATTTTACTCACTAAAAAGTAGTTTCTTATGGTTAAAAAGTAGGATTTTAGTGGTTAAACAGTATTTTTCTTGCAGTTAAAAAGTATTTTGTTACCTTGAACAGGCAGTTTCAATTGTTAAAGAATTATTTTTATCTCTTAAAAATAGATTTTACTGGTTAAAAATTAGGCTTTTAGTGGTTAAAAAATAGTTTTTATTAATTAAAAGTAGTTTTTAATGGTTAAAAATTAGGTACTGATTAAGAAATTACTTTCTTTGCAATAAAAAATTTTTTTTTTACCTTAAAAAGGTAGTTTTAATTAATAAAAAATTAATTTTTACCTTTAAAAAAATGTTTTTAGTGGTTAAAAAGTAGTGTGTAGTGGTTTAAAATTAACCTTTTACCTTTAAAAAGTAGATTTTAATGATTATACAGTTAATTTTTACCTTTAAAAAGTATTTGTTGATGGTTAAAAGTAAATTTTGCTATTTAGGGCTGGTTTCTTCAGCACTTAGGCCGTTTTTTCTATTAAAAAATAAAGTTCAGTTAAAGTCGAAATACAAGAATGTTTTGCATGTATTAAATGTCAAATTTCCAGATTTACCGAGGATAACTGAACTTTATATTTCTTCATAATGAAACCAGTTCTGTAAAAATAGAAAAATTAACTTTTTAGCCGTGCATTAGAAACTATATATACTTATTAAAGCAAATTTACCTAATATATACCTACCTATATAATTTACATAAATGTTTATTTTACCTGTGGTGAAAATACAGATCAACATAGGAAAGGAAGGGTTTCAAAAATAAAAGAGACCATTATTTTGTAATAAATATATTAGTTATATTGTTAAATAAATATTTCAGAAATGTATTTGAATTTTAAAAATTCAGTAGGTTATGTAATATAAAATTATTATTTGATAATTTAAACTTATTTGTCTTTAGACGTATAATAACGTAAGGCATATAGTATCAAGAAATTTCAAATGAACAGTTAGTAGCTTTAAATTAATCCGGTATTTATTCTTTGTGAAAAATCCTAAAAGAAATTTTATTCTAAATATATTGTTTTCTGTTTATTATAATATAGAATAGAATAAGAAAATCCATTCCATTAGGATTATTAACTAAAATAGGTAGGAACATAAAAACATAACATTCTTCTATCTACCAGGTGGGCCATTCCAAACGATCCTTCCTTAATATCTAAAAAAAAAATTATATTTTATTTATACTATCTCAGAAACGCAAATTTCGAATTTTAATAAACTTAAGCACCAGTCGTGGATCCTAGAAACCCCCTCCCCTAGCTCAGTAAGTTAAGAAATTAGATAAAAATTAATGTCAGGTATTTTTGAGAAATGTTTAAATTTAGGTTTTTAGGGTCTGTAAAAGCTAAGGTTATATTGTTAAATGCAACAAAAAATGAATCAGTCTCCCGAAACCTTTATAAAACTGTCAAAATTCATTAAAAAAACTTACTTTTTAGTCCCTAAACATGTACTTTTTAGTTTTTATTAATTTCAGTGGTTAGAAAGTAAAATTTTACTCACTAAAAAGTAGTTTTTTATGGTTCAAAAGTAGGTTTTTAGTGATTAAACAATATTTTTCTTGCAGTTAAAAAGTATTTTGTTACCTTGAACAGGCAGTTTTAATTGTTAAAGAATTATTTTTATCTCTTAAAAATAGATTTTACTGGTTAAAAATTACGCTTTTAGTGGTTAAAAAATAGTTTTTATTAATTAAAAGTAGTTTTTATTGGTTAAAAATTAGGTGTTTTGTTAGAAATATCTGTTAACGTCACTGGAACAAATAAATTTAACCCTCAGTACTCAAAATAGCCTCCAAGTTCCATCAAAATAGAAAAAGGAATTTCTGATATCTTAATGAAAAAACTTTGCAAGATTTTTCGCTTTATCTACTGTTTTTTCCTTAATTAACGTTAAAGTGAGGGGTCAATACATTTGAAACCGATAAATTAGTAGATATAAAATACTTTTATATTATACGTTATGTACTTACCCTTAAAATTCTCAACAAAATCTTGTAATCCCCAATTATTTAACTTCTCTGTGTAATCAATTGGAAACAAACACAATGTGTGCCCAATAAAAATGCAAAACTGGCGTCAGACCTACGATTTGCCTATCTGCCAACGTAACCGTAGGTGACCTTTGCTAGCGGCTAGGATAATTATAACTAAAACTAAAATCACAAATCGCCGGCTTGTTCTTGTCAGTACTTGCCGGTATACTATAGACCTTTTATTGCGATATATACCGGGAACTGGCGGGAACGGACTGAACGGGGTATGCCGAATACAGGAAAATTTTCTCGAGTATAGACGAAGAAGCTCTCGATCGAAACCGATCGTTATTTTCTAAAGATATTTTTTATTGGACTTAAAAAGCGAATTGTTATGATGAAAAATATACCTATTAATATTTTGAATTTCTACTACAGAAAATAAATGTTTAGTAATTAAAAACTATTTTTAAGAGCAAAAATTATTTTTGCTGGTTCTATAGACTGAAAAAAAATATTTGCAATGGTAACAATTTTTTTTTGTATGGCGACAAAACTACTTTAAAAAAGCATTTTATTTAGTTGCATGAATGTATTTTTTTAATTGCAACTAAAAATTTATTTGTGGTAGCAAGAAATTTCTCAACAAAACACTTTTTAAATATAATTCTCTCAGTGTAGTTTATTAAATAGTAAAATAGTTAATATATTATCATTCCTATATAATACGTAAAAGCTATTTCGTTTGTTCTTTAATACCTATTAGATTTGTTAAAGATAATGCTAAAACAACATTTAGATACATTCGTTGGTTGCCCTTAATTATTATAGATATAATTTTAGAAATTATATAATAATAATAATAATAATTAATCTTTTAAACATATCCTTTAATTTCACAAACCTGGCCCCTCTATTGGACTGAAAACATCGGTAGTGATAAACCTACCCAATTAAAGAACATTTCCTTGTGAAATTCAAGGAATGATGGGATGAAACAAAAATCTGCAGACTTGCCAGGGAGCTTTTAAGTTATCCTAACAACACTACAGCAAACAAATGCTCCAAAAAAATTATCCAAAAAAAATGTTTCATGCGAATTTTTGGCGATTTTCGAAATACGGATACGTTTCGACTAATTTAAGGGTAGTGGTTTTTTACTTTCTATTACATAGAAAAAAAAAATATTTTGGTGTCTGCACTACGATAAATACAACTCATCCACCAAATTTTTAAAACCATGCAATATTAACTTTCATTTTAATTTTTGGCGAAGGTACTCGTCAACAACACTAGTCTTTTTTTGAAAAGGTTTACAGCTATGATTCCTAGTATTCGTTACTTAAATGTTTTGATACAGTTAAATAATATATTTAGGGTTAATGTACCATAGGTAAAATAGATAAAGAAGTATTTATTTAGTAAAAAATATTTCTCATTAAATTATTATTTTAATTTTTCACATTCATGTTTAGTTTAGGTATATCATTTCTAAAGAGAAAGTATAAATTCAGGTTTCTTAATTAATGTTACTTTTATGAAAATTCCTTGAACTTGCAAAGACACCAGTGAATGCGGTTTTTCGTTAAGAGAAATCACATTTTTATTGGAAATGTCTCTCGAGCATAAATGTTTTTTGATATTCTCAACGTTCTAGCACTGGATATTGTAGTTTTAATTAACTTATTCCTATATCATATTGCTTGAGGATTCTATTTATGTATGATAAAACTCAGCGCCGGTTATTTTTCATTAAAAAAACAATATGTTTGTTGTGTTAGGTATTACTCTAGCAAACAAATATAATAATTTCAACAATTCAGCACTCAATACTGTATTTTCGATTGACATGTTCTTGTAGCCCTATTACTTAAGGAATATATTTATGTATGATTTAAATTTTTCGTTTAAAAAATTTGAATATACATTTAAAGTTTTTTTAAAGTACCTATATTCATTTCATTTTTACTAATATTTATTTTTCCAAATACGGATAATCTCCCTTTTTTATTATCATTATTGTTATTTTTTTTGGTGTCATCGGTATTATTATTGTTATTATTACTAATATTATTATAATAAGACAAATTAAGTAATAAAATTGCCTTATTTTGTGATATCCAACTTGTATGCATTTTCTCACACAGGCTGCTAAGTCTGGCTACTAGTTTCAGCTTCATTAAAAGTTCTACCATCTAGCTACAATTAACCCCTCAGCTCGTTTAGGGAACCATACAGAACCCTAAATGCGGCAATATTAAATAAATAAAATAATTTAAATAGAAGTTAAATTAATTTGATCCAAATAAAGTAAATGCTTAAGGGAAAAAGTAACCTACCAGATTCAGGATTGATGATGCTTGGCGAATCAGTAGTAGAGTTTTTCGGTGTATCCAGATCAAATTTTGAACTAGGCACTACCCGGGCAATTGGGCGATTTCCTGAAAAGAGTTCAATTTATAACCTCAATTTAACTCAATTGCAAAGTATGTAAATTACAATTTTACAGCTTTGGTTATTTACTCTTGTCGATTTTGTTCAATATATTGAATAGGCTCTAATATATATGTAAATTTACTTAGTCAAAAACTGAAATAAAATCTAAAAATTAAGGTTAGATGTCACTTTACATCATAGTGACAAAAATCAAAATGACAAAACTAATATTTAAGGTAGAGTTAAGGCGACAAAAAAGAGTAATAATTGGTTCCATCATAAGAATTTAGAGTTTCAACCAATGAACATTAGGATTGTATTGGATTGTATAATAAAAAACTTAAGGTTTGTCCCAACAGCTCTTATCCGATGTGTCTCTGACTTGTACATGGATGCGTTCCTAAACTAATCACTGCGCATGTCAGTAGTGGCGGCTCGTGGGTTTGAATGTAGGTGACGCGTTGAAAATAAAACACAAAAAAAATCGACTTTTTTTATTTTTTGTACATAAGGTCGATTCTCCTTTTAAACTTGCAAAATTATCTATTATATCATCAAAAAATGGCTCTGATCGTACAATTTCATTTAAGAGGGTCTTTTCAATTAAAATTTTTGCTAAATTGGTAAGTCGGTCTTCTGTTATTGTATTTTGTAGATATGTTTTAATTCGTTTTAAACAAGAAAAACTACGTTCGACTGAAACACTAGTGGATGGAATAGTTAAGATTAAGCAATATACCTTATAAGCTTCTTTGAAAATATCACGATTCTCAAATAGTTTTCCCTACAATTTATCGATGTCAATATTTATAAAGTTTTCATCACTGTAAATAAACTGCAACTCATTTTTTAACCTTTGTAAACGGTAACTCACTTTTTAACCTTTGTAAGTCATTTAATTTACTAGGATACATTTGAACTAAATTATTTAGTGCTTCTGTAAGAAAGCTTTCCGAAATACAGAAAATTTGGAAGTATCCATTAATGTTACGAACTGAAGCTTATCAGTATCCTGAAAGCGAGTGTTGATTTGTTCTAAAATTGTGTCCAGGAATTCATAATACATAATTTTATATTTTTGAACTACTTGATCTCTTGTCAAGACTTGTCTTATGCGCCCATCACGGTGCTCAGTGGTCAGCTCTGTTCTTAGGGAAACTGAATCAATTATATTTGCAAAAATATCTTCACTTCTTTTAGCGTTTAGTTGATTCTGCGTATTTTTAATTTGAGATACACAGTAATTTATATTTAAAGAACGTACATCGCTGATAGAAAAAATTACGTTAAAAATAATAACTAGAAGAACAAATTCAAAGTCATTAAACATATTTAAGTAGCCCTGGCTCCGTCTTATTGAAGCCTGATCAGAATTTGGGTCGTTTAAAATGTCATTAAAAACTTGTTTTAGAGAATTCCAATTATTATGAATAAGACTCAAAATCTTAGAATTAGATGACCATCTTGTAACTACTGAAGTGGGTATTCGCTTATTGAGGATTACATCGGCGGCGTGAGTTCTTTTTGCTGAATGATGAAAAAAAGAAGGCAGACCATTCACGTTAGCAAAAAATATACGTCACTTCCAAATGCTGTTACAGATTTGAGACAGGACTAAATTCAGACGGTGCACCAAACAATGAACGAACACCGCCTCTGGTGCTACTTCCTTAATCTTCGATTGTAAACCACTTAATTGTCCTAACATAACACGCGCCTTCATAACATTGTCCAACAAGTTTTGATTTGAAGTCGTATTTTTTCAGACAACTTGTAACTAGGGCAAACAATGCTTGAGCTGTTCGATCAGAACTTACATCGCATGGAATCCTAAAAATATTTCAACTAGCTTTCCTTGAGAGTTAACAATACCTAATTATTATGCTACACTAGTGCAAAAAATTAAGGGATCAAAAAAAATCTCGATTTTCTGCGATTTTTCGAGTGGCTGTATCTTTGGTAAAAATGGTCGTACGTGAATGAAAAAAAAAAGCAATTTGAAGCCTGAAGTGTTTAGTTTCATGGATAAAAAAATTTTTGAATTTTTTTTTTTTATTTTTATTGTACGGCTTGAAACAAATTTTCTCGACATAACCACTATATGCATTGGATAGGTGGTTCAGTTAGCTTCAATTCCTTTTTTTGATGGCCTCGAGAAGACCCTTCCTTGCTGAGTTATCAGAAAATGAACGAAAATGCGTCATTTCCTCTTCTCTCGTCAATATCTCAGGAACCAATGGCCACTCAGAAAATGGAAGGGGGTTTCGGAAACTTCGATTCATTCTCTATACCTAAGGTTCCGGCATGTTCTTTCACGAGAAAAAATTTTTTTCATCCCTAGCATGACTTTGAAGAATTTCGGGAAACAGGTCTTTTTGAGGTTTTTTAGATAATCACGTGCCACATTGAGAATATTGAGAAAATGAATAATGTTGAGTATGCATCTTACAGGCCATTATTCCCCCGAAAGCCCTACAAAATATCAACCTGATCCATGAAGCCGTTTCATTGTTTCATGCGAGTGAATTTTTGAAGAAATTGAAAGATCGCGTTTTTCTATCCATGATATTTATCAGGATTTTGTGCTAATTGTTGGTTTTTATCGCAAGATCCATAAACTAGACAATTCAAGCTTCAAATTGCTTTTTTTTCATTCACGTACGACCACTTTTATCAAAGATACAGCTACTCGAAAAATCGCAAAAAATCGAGATTTTTTTTATCCCTTAATTTTTTCACTAGCATTAGAATTGTTGAGTCGTCTACTTGAATGGAAAAATATTGCAATCATTTAATTCCATTTCAATATATTTGGTAATATATTGAGAAATACACTTTATTAATTCATTTTGAATTATTTTAAAATTAGCGGCAAATACAAGCGAATTTTTTTTATAGTGTTCTACAATGTCTACAGAACTGAGTGAGATATAGGAATCTAAAAGTTCCTTAAGATTTATCTTCATTCTGACCACGAAAAATCCAATTCTGGTTTTCCCAGAAAAAGAACTGCTCGAATTGGCAACTGCATAAAACATCTGTTAAGATGCACTTTTTCATTAAATTGTTTTACATATAGCCTAAAGTTTTCTTTTAAAGCGTCTTCAATAGTATTTAATTTTTTTTTAGTTCTGTAAATCTTAATCCACAACGCATATGTTCACATGATGATTCATGTTTATGTAGGACGTGGGTTACATTCCCAAAATCACTTAAACCGTCTTTATTCCATACATTTGATATTACACCTACTATCAAACAGGGTACGCAAAAAAGCTTGCTTAAATAAAAACTACCACACAACCATTTACATTAGGAATACCACTCTTTCCGAAATGTTTGCACTAACACTCTTTATCTTTTGACTTAGTTTTTTTGCTTATATTTAGTAAAGGTTCAGTTTTTGGCGAATTTAAAAAGTCTCTTTATCCTCACTTTCCCATTTACAGAATGGCATCTCCAATAGCATACATACTGGATCATGTACTGGAAACATTTTTAGAAAAATCGAAAAAACTCGCAATAGTCGCAATTGACCAACTAGTCCAACCACTGTATAAAAATAGTCCCGGCCGGAAGAAGCAAACTGAATCAACGCGTCAAATGCATTAATCGGCTAGATCGAAACGTGCCGTTACCATGGCAACCATCATAAACGCGGCGATAGAAGAGTCGCGTGTTCGGCGGTTTTATGCATAGCGCGTCAAGCGCTCTGTTTGCTAGGATTAGGGAATCTTTCTATTGTATTATATTTCCAAAAACAAGCGAGCCCGGACGGTCGGATTTTTTTATCAAGCGCCTCGTTGTTTCATGCAGTGGTCCAGATACCCCGAAATTAGGTAAAGTTTTGGAGGTTTCTGTTTTGTAATTTGTATAGAGACAAATGCAGGGCATTTTATTATAGAAAAAGAAATATTCAATTGATTTTTTTATTAATTTCTACTGAAATTTTGGTGAAGCAGCGCGTCACCTGTGCCATCTAGCGAGCCACCACTGCATGTCAGTCCCTTTATTCATCTGTTGTTTTATCAGCGATTTATACGTGGAACGAAAAAAGCAACGGAATTGGACAAACCAATCACATGTTTGGTGAATTGGTATTTTAAACATAATTTAAAATACAACATAATACATTTCTTTAGCTGTCTCGAACGATTTATGTGAATGTATAATTTTAACACCTTAAGATGTTTATTTATATTAACAATTAAGTACGTATTTTACTTAAAAAAAACGTACACAAGATAAATACAAAAATTATTCATTTCAATTGAAAGAAATAAAAACCCAAGCCACTCCAAACTAACTTAAAATCACAACAAAAAACAAATAAAAATGGCACGAACGAGAAGAGAGGTTCAAATGCGCATGTGCTGATAAATTGTACAAGCGATGAAGTATTTATGAATTGGACAATACAATCTTGAGCCCTGGATTAAAAATGCAACAATATGTTTGCATTTTCCACCTAGGCCAGCTTTAAAGGAAACATCAACAATTTTTTTTACCGTTACCACCATTTTTACACCAGATGCCTGCAGACAGAACTCAATTAATTTTTCCTTGTTGATGAATGATGGAAAATATCTTACTTTTTTAATATTAGTATTTATATTGTGTTCACCTGATGCTTCTTTTAAACCGCATAACAATAAATGAGTAGCATTTAATAATTGTTCGCCTTCACTGACATGTCTGAAAGCTGGAATCGCTTTTAAATAGTTAAATATTTCTAACACACTAAGGGCCAGTTTTTCTCTTTTGAGTAAAGGTGAAAGTAACTACTTGCTGATTAAACTATAGGGCTATTATTTGTTAATCTGTCAAGTAAACCTACACATAACTTTACTCAGAGGTGAAAAGTCTAATATTTATATTTACGAAAATAACACAAACAAAGAATAGAACAACAATTAAAGAAACCAATTTAAAAAAAACACTGATTAACCGATTAACCACAATACACCGTATGAAAAACTACTTTAACTTTAGCAAAAATTAAGGTTATGTAGGTTACCTTCGGGCGAAATCAGCTGATCGACAGCGCGCGCAAAAATCTTAATTTGAATCGCCTATAGTTTTCGTCTTAAATGACTCATATTTTATTTTTTGGGAGTCTGATAAGCATCCGTATCTTTCTTAAATCTATCAGTAGGGAATAAAATAGGTACGATGATTAAAAAATTGTAACTTACTATTTATTATAAAAACAAACTTTCGAAAATTTGTATACGAAGAATTCATGAAAAGACCGGTTATGGAAAAAACAGTTATTATTCTTAGACACAAATTAATACGATTTTGATTCATATATGCTTATAACTTTTATTTTAATAATAAAATTAATAGTAAAAAATGTCTGTAAAGGCAATTAATTTTTTGAATTCGAATTATCAGATTTACTTAACCATAAATAGTAAAAAAATGTAAATTCGGACCTGCTTTTCCGTCATTTTAGTTAGTGCAAGAGCCACACCTACCGGTTCCATTTTTGGATATCAAAAATAGTTATAATGACTTATCCTCTAGTTGCTATATCAATGAACGAAATGCATAATTATCAGTGTTCACTAAAAATCAGTGTAGCCGAAACATACTCCATTTAACATGGGGGCCAACAAGAAGGTGCTCATTTTATTGTATTGACAGGCTACCCATAGCGGTATCTAAACTTTCTGGGAACTTATGGCGAACTAATGACACTGCTCCACGATCGCTACATATTTTATTGCGAAAACCTTGATTTTCGACTCCGCGAACACTTAAAATCGAAATCCGCATGTTAAGCTGTCGTGCCATAGCTCAGCGAACAAAGTTATTGTATTCCAACCAGATTGTAATTAACGCGTTCTAAGTTCTAACCTTTGAAGCGTCTGACCCTATTTGTTTTGTTGTCTCCCTTACACTATTATCTCCAGGATATCGGGTATTAGAATTCCCTTTTAATTATGTCTATTAATAGTTGGAGTTGTGTTCAAAGTGGCACTTACCTGAAGTATCCGTATCTGGCTGTATCAATTCCAAAGTAGGTGATTCGGTAATTGAGCCCCTAGGAGTTTGTAGATTGGAGGGGACCGCCGATGCTGTCTGGGAAACTCGACGTTTCATCGACTTTGAACAGATTTTAAGGGGAGCATGCACGTGCGGATAATCTTGGCGATGTTCTGAAACAAGTACAAGCTGTTAAAAATGTATTCATCTGATGTTAATTATTGAGTTAATGAGGAAAACGCTGTTTTGTATCACTTAACATAAAATATAAAGGAACAGATTATATTTAAAATTAAAAATATCGCAGATAAAAGCTATTGTTTAATTTTTGTAAAGATCATTTCTATTCTATTTGTTTAGTTGTTTTTTTTAATAGTGAAATAGAAAGTATTTGCTATGTCACATGACGTTGATTTCGACCAATTGAGTTGACTGAATTTTGTTTTTAATAAGCGACAATAACACGGTATGGTATTGTCGCTGTGGTATATAGATTACCATGATTCCGAAACAACTTCTTTTGATACAAACCATTATCTGTCAGTTATAATCGCTGTCTTATGGTTGTTATGATACTCTTTGTAAATATAATTTCGATGTACGCTTAAATGTCGATATTGTTTTAAAATAACAACTCGTAACAGTCCTTATCTTTGGAAAATTCAACTCGTGCTCACACTCGTTACATTTGCGTCGCTAATACATTTTAATAACTGAGTAAACATCAGAATTTTCAAGTTTGCGCATCATTATACGCTCACGGTACCGTCTATTTCGTTATTTTTTTTTAACGGCATTCTCATATTTAACTCATTAGAAGCACTAGTTTTAACCAAACCTTTACGTTCTCGATATCGCTTACACTTTTCGCTATTTCACAAATTTCTAGATTTCTTAGCTATAAAATAAGCGCTCCCTTAGTCCTACCAATTATATTTGCCACTTCAAAACTTTCAGTGAAATGAGCTCTTAATTTCAACGTCAGCGGCTGACTTTCTGAGAACTCTCCATTTACCTATATTACAAGGACGGTTTCTCCTGTGATATGCAAATATCACCCTGTATTGTATATTTTATTTAAGTAGGTTAAGTAATTGTTCATAGGTTTAGAAATAATACTTGTTTGCTTCTTGGGCAAGTTATATTTATGTTTACAGTCATCTCTTAATAGTCGTAATCTCTTCAGTGTGCTCAACAAAAGGGCTATATCCATACTAACGTACTCGTTCAGTATAATTAAATGGACAGAAACAGACCTAAAAGAAATGGAAATGAAGACAAATTCCGCAATTACGAAATACCGATACTCACACCCCAATAGTGCAGTTATAGTGTTATATAAATAATAGTGACATTGTACAGATATCATATTTCATTGTAGATAATTCTTGTTAACATTTAATTCATTCTTGCTTTAACCTCGGTCGAGTAAACCAGTATTTTATTGTAATTTAAAATAAAGTTTTGTTTTTTAAAAATAAGTTTTGATTCTAAAATAACTTAACTAGAGATTAGGATTAACTAGGAAAGAAGACGGAAGGGGATTACTATCAATAACAAACCTCCACAATACACAAGTAAATAAAATGAGAGAGTACTTTTTTACCCAAGCCAACGATCCAACTTACACCAAGCCATAGTGCATGCAGATTGTACACCCCGCTAAACCTTAAAGACCGAGATGACAATAGAAAAATCAAACCGCAGGAAGACTTGATCAATGAATGGAAAGAAAAACTGCTTCATGGAAGATTTCCAATGGAACTTGATGACCAGAATGTCGACAAAAAAAGCGTCGTACGACTGGTTATGCTAAGGTATCCTCTTTAGTTAATAGTAGTCGTTGGTTGAGGGTGGCTGGCGTCATTGCTTCAAAAAAGTTTATAAACTTTTAAATAACACAAAGTAATTAAGTTTAAAAGTTTTCGAAAAGTACATTGTTTATTACTTGATAGATGTCGCAATATTAGAGGAGAATGTGTGAATATGGAATATGCATGTAATATGGAATACCTCGGTTTTGACTAAACCAAATACCGCCCCCCTATCGAAAACCGGCTAAACTTATGCTTGTTTGCCATCTTTATTGTAGGCGATCTACCCCGCGCCGTTTTAGTATGGTTTTGGTTCTTGAGGTGTGCACATGTGAATTTCGCGTCCTTAAAAGTTTAACACGTAAGCGAATATGCAAACCTAATTTTTTTTTATTTGCATGTTTTTATTTAAATATTTGTTACGATGCCACTGTATATAAACTAAAGTTTAAGATGACGTTGCATTTGTTTAGTTTTTTGTTATGATAGCCTAGATCTAATCTGAAATATTGGTGACATGGGTTGTTGGTAATATGGCATACTACGTCCGTCTTGCAATAATAAAAGAAAACAATAAAAGGAAGAGGACATGGCTAGGGCCATCCAGGCAGTGAGATAAAAAACAATGGGATATCTCAAGGCATCCAAATCCTATAGGGTTCCTCGTACAACGCTCTTTCGTCTGAGTCAAATTAACACAGTTCCACAAGATAAGGCTGCAGCAACCAAACTTGGAAGAAAATGTGTTTTGGGACCAGAGCTAGAGAAGCTACTAGTTGATTACATTTTAAAAATGTTACGGGCTCACAATGACAAATCTGAAGCGCATGGCTTATCAGTTGGCCATAAGGAATAAAATCAAACACTCATTTTCTACATCTGAATTAGCAGACAGAGCCTGGATTGATTCGTTTTTAAAGCGACATCCAAAATTGTCAATAAGGAAGCCAACGGGGACATAATTTGCCAGAGCTGCAGGTTTTTGTAAAGAAAGAGTTGCCGGCTTTTTTGACCTCCTTGAAAAGCAAATGCCCTATTCCCCAAACAACGTTTATAATGTAGACGAATCAGGGTTAACAATTGTCCAAAGTAAAGTTTCTTCAATAATAGGGCTGAAAGGCTTCATTAACATCAGCAGTGAGAGGGGCTCTGATTACAGTTGTTTTTTGTATGAGTGCGTTTGGAAACTATGTCCCTCCCTTGGTTATTTTTCCTAGGACAAATATGAACATTCAGCTCATAAAGGGAGCTCCTTCTGGGTCCGTAGGAATTGCACATCCATCCGGTTGGGTACAGTCCCATATTTTCACCCAGTGGTTCCGTCACTTTATCCAGTACACTAAACCAACTGAAGAAACCCCCCTCCTATTAATCTTTGACGGCCATTACAGCCACACTCGCATTTTCGACGTTATCGACCTTGCAAGGGAAAACCATATTAACATTTTATGTCTGCCTCCTCACTCAACGCACAAGCTCCAGCCTTTGGATAAGTCATTTATAGGGCCATTAAAAGTTTATTATAGTGAAGAAATTCGTATTTGGATCCGTCAAAACCAACGGGCTCTTAGTCCTTTTGATATAATGAAGCTATTTAGTAGAGCTTACGAAAAAAAAGTTCAGACATACACAATAGCGGCTAATGGTTTTCGCACCACTGGTATTTACCCTTTTAACAGGAATGTTTTTTCCGAAGCTGACTTCATTGCTGCGGAACAAGAAGCAGCGAAAAGAGTCGATAAACCTTCATGCTCTAAAACGCCATGCGAAGACAATGCACCTGGCAGAATTCAAGCTGTTGACCAAGATCAAGATGAAGATGACCAAGGCCAAGATGAAGACGTAGATTCAACCCAGAAGTTTGTTTCACTGTTCGAAATATCAGTCCCAAACACAATCCGCAAAAAAACCAACAGAGGACGCAAGAGAATTGGATCTATTGTTATTACCTCATCACCTTACAAAGACGAACTAAATGAGTCAATAAATAAAAAAACTGAAAAGGAGGCAAAATCGCGTGGCGTTAAAAGAAACTTGTCTTAAGGAAAATCCTTGAAACAAAAACAAGATTCTCAAAAAAAGGAGAAGTCACAGTACAAAATAAAACGTCAAAAGAATGCAGTTTCTGCTGATGAATCTGAGGATTCAAGCGAAGATGTAAAAATTGACGATTCTGACAACGATTTGAAAGATATGCCGGGACAACTGAAACCGAATGAGGACGATGCTCATTGCATGTTTTGCGATAGTTCGTTTTCTGCTGATAAGAAAGGAGAACTATGGGTCCAATATTTAATGTGCTTAAAATGGGCTCATAATGAGTATGGAGGCGCCGAAAAAAACGAATATATTTGTGACTGGTGCAAATAATATGTAGATATATAAAGTATTCCATATTCTAAGGTGGGAATTTTGTAGTTTTTTTTTCTAACTTGTTTTTTGAAAAAGTGTTTAAGATAATTACACATTTGCTTTTACATTTTGGTGTATAATTGTCTAAAGTACCTTTTCTTTAAATTTGGCTTAAAACTATTCACTAACAAAAATTTTTTTATATACCAAACAAAACGATATTCCATATTTGCACCTTTTCCTTTAATAATTAATTATTATAATATACAAAAATTCAATCAAAATAGATAAATCGTCGGACGTGACTGGAAATTAGATAAATTAATAGAAGTAGTGCTTTTTAAAGTGTTTAGAAATGTGCCAAAAATGAAGTACTTTTGTGTATTTCTTTTTGATTGATATTAATTGGGCACTTGGTAACACCGCGCATTTGTAGTTACTGAGCATGACAGATATAATTCTAAGAAAACGTTTACATAAATGATCCTCATAAGGCTTTAATACAAAAAAATGTTGATTTATGGGATTTCCGGTGGTATATTTGAAAAGTACTCTCCTTCTCAAAGTCTTGCTGATTCACTAGCCAAGAAAGCAGCCAACCAAATACTTTTTGGACCTGGCCCTTCTATTGGCCTGACAAAATCGGGAGTGACAGACCTAATCAAAGAACATTCCCTTGTGAAATTCAAGGAAAGATGAGATGAAACAAGAAATTGCAGAGTTGCCAGGGAGTTCTTAAGTTATCCTGACAACACTGCAGCAAACAAATACTTGACTATGACTAGACAGAATCTGCGCCTAGTCACAGGCATTCTGAATGGTCATTGCCAAGAACCAAAGCATCTCCATATCATGGGGCCGTCAGAATCTGCACTCTGCAGAGGGTGCGAACAAGAAGATGAGAGCATCGAGCATATCCTTTACGATTGCTCGACGCTCTCATTTATTAGAAGATTTGTGTTCTGCGAGTATCGGCTAACACCAGCCTATATAAGAGAAGCATCACTTGGCGACGTTGTCAACTACATTAAATCTGTAGGCTGGCTCACGAGCTAGGAGGTGCCTATCATCTCAGGAGGATGCACAATGGGCCTAATGAGGCCTAAGTGCCGTGGGGTAACCCACCCTCTACACGTTACAGATACATAGACTGGTTATGCTGTAGAAATCTATACGCAGAGACGGAAGGTTTTATGATCGCAATTCAAAATCAAATCATCAGAATACGGTATTATGCGAAACACATCCTAAAAGACCGAACGGTTTCTAAAGATCTTTGTAGAAGATGCAAAAGTACAAACAAAACTATCCACCATATAACAACGGGGTGTCAGTCAATAATACAAGCAGACTATAAGGTCAGACATTACCAGATGACAAAGATAATGCACCAGAAAATAGCACTAAATTTCATATTATCCCAAGAAAACACTTATTATTATAAATATACTCCTTATAGGGTCATGGAAAATTACTTCTTTGTATTAAACTGGGACAAAACGCTACTTACTGATCGTACAGTTCGAGCAAATAGACCAGATATAACTTTAATTAATAAAATAGAAAAATTGGCATTCTTAATAGACGTAGCCGTAGACCCCATACGAATAACCTCCAGGATACGCATAATACAAAAATAAACAAATATAGGGAACTAGTAGTGGAAATAAAAAAAAATGGGGACTCAATAAAGTTACAATTTTACCAGTGGTTCTCTCAGCAACAGGAATTATACCAAAATCATTTAATGCATTATCAATGCCAGAAATGATTCGTCACATCCAAAAAGCGGTCATATTATCCACATGTAATATGACAAGAAAATGTCTAAATATTCAATAACCATTAGATTAACGACTTATTAGCTCTCTCTGCTTAGGTATCAAGCTGAAGACAACTACTAACCACCGGTAAAAACCGAAATTGAGAAAATAATAATAAAAGTCTTTATTACTTTCATTACAACATTATACAGAATTAATATTACTAACAGTTTATTAAAGAAAACAAAAGGCGAAGTTCACTTTCCAAAGTTTAAAAAAAAACTTGGAAAATATTCTTCCACTTGACCCAATGATATTTGCAGAAGCGCTGTATTACAGCTGTACCATCTGCGAAAACCTGATTGAAAGGGGAAAACAATGAGTGATTTGATAAATGTTCTGTTATTTGCTTCTCCAATGTTTTTCTAAAATTTTGGTTAGCGTTGGTAAAATGCTGATCTCCTAATATCTTTGTACTCCGTTGGGTTTTGTTGTTTGAGTATTACTTTTACTATTGCTTTTTTCCAGACAGTAGGCACAATATTGTTTAATGGGCAAAAATTGATAATATGCAAAATTTAACAAACCCACTGTTCAAATGATCACAGCCTATCGCATTTGATTTCATTTTGCAAATACTGGTAAATATAAATGTTTCGTCAACTTCTCTGAAAAACAACGACCGTTGAGTGGTTCAGTGGTTCAGTAAAACCGGCCCTGTTAATATATACATTTTACAGATACATCTAACTCTAAACATTTTTCTATATGCATTCATTGCCAACGAAAATACTCAAAAATTTAAATTTTATACTTTTCTTCCAATTTTTCCATTACGGTCCATTTTAGAGAAATCATGTAAAAACAAAAATTATAGAGATCGATATCGCAAAGATCTTTTAGTTTAACAATTTTCTTAAAAATCAGAATTTTTTACATTCTATAAAATTTCTCGAATACGGACCCTTTTAGGAAAATTTTGTATAAAAACGATCTTCTATAAAGTACCCCCCAGATGTTCCGACTCTGCCCAAAATCTAATCAGTTCATCGCAGGCCGGAATAAAACTTAAGTATAAAATTTGGTGTTTTTATTTGTATCCGTTCATGAGTTATCGTGGACGCACGTACGCACGAACGCACGCACGCACACACGCACCCTCGCATGCACGCACGCACGCACCCACGCATGCACGCACGCACGACCCACACACACACACACACACACACACACACACACACACAGACACCATCGCGAAAATAGTCAAAACGAATTCAGGGGACCCCAAAACGTAAAAAACCGTCGAAAACTCGAGGTCGAAAAAATCATGATTCCTATACTTTCCTTATCTGTATACAGATAGGAAAAAAAACATACTAGTAATTGTAATTCAGCTTCATCAGTAAAATGCCATTTTCTTTTTGTTTTTTTGATATTTTTTTATATATTTTTTCTATTACGAGCTATGGTGTCAGTATCATTAACGCAAAGACAATAATAGTATATTATTAAACGAGCAATTTATGGTAGCCATTATTCACGCAGGGTGACATTTGCGTCCCGAGCCGTAGGCGAGGGGCGCAAGTCACCCGAGTGAATAATGGCCATAAATTGCGAGTCTAATACTATACTTTGTCCACGACCATTATGGTTTCTTTATTAAATAAAAGTTAAGTGTAGAATGGAAAGTTTTTATTAAACATAGGTAACTAACCGTTGTTTTTTCGACTTTTCGATATTTCGATATTTCGATATTTCGATATTTCGATATTTCGATATTTCGATATTTCGATATTTCGATATTTCGATATTTCGATATTTCGATATTTCGATATTTCGATATTTCGATATTTCGATATTTCGATATTTCGATATTTCGATATTTCGATATTTCGATATTTCGATATTTCGATATTTCGATATTTCGATATTTCGATATTTCGATATTTCGATATTTCGATATTTCGATATTTCGATATTTCGATATTTCGATATTTCGATATTTCGATATTTCGATATTTCGATATTTCGATATTTCGATATTTCGATATTTCGATATTTCGATATTTCGATATTTCGATATTTCGATATTTCGATATTTCGATATTTCGATATTTCGATATTTCGATATTTCGATATTTCGATATTTCGATATTTCGATATTTCGATATTTCGATATTTCGATATTTCGATATTTCGATATTTCGATATTTCGATATTTCGATATTTCGATATTTCGATATTTCGATATTTCGATATTTCGATATTTCGATATTTCGATATTTCGATATTTCGATATTTCGATATTTCGATATTTCGATATTTCGATATTTCGATATTTCGATATTTCGATATTTCGATATTTCGATATTTCGATATTTCGATATTTCGATATTTCGATATTTCGATATTTCGATATTTCGATATTTCGATATTTCGATATTTCGATATTTCGATATTTCGATATTTCGATATTTCGATATTTCGATATTTCGATATTTCGATATTTCGATATTTCGATATTTCGATATTTCGATATTTCGATATTTCGATATTTCGATATTTCGATATTTCGATATTTCGATATTTCGATATTTCGATATTTCGATATTTCGATATTTCGATATTTCGATATTTCGATATTTCGATATTTCGATATTTCGATATTTCGATATTTCGATATTTCGATATTTCGATATTTCGATATTTCGATATTTCGATATTTCGATATTTCGATATTTCGATATTTCGATATTTCGATATTTCGATATTTCGATATTTCGATATTTCGATATTTCGATATTTCGATATTTCGATATTTCGATATTTCGATATTTCGATATTTCGATATTTCGATATTTCGATATTTCGATATTTCGATATTTCGATATTTCGATATTTCGATATTTCGATATTTCGATATTTCGATATTTCGATATTTCGATATTTCGATATTTCGATATTTCGATATTTCGATATTTCGATATTTCGATATTTCGATATTTCGATATTTCGATATTTCGATATTTCGATATTTCGATATTTCGATATTTCGATATTTCGATATTTCGATATTTCGATATTTCGATATTTCGATATTTCGATATTTCGATATTTCGATATTTCGATATTTCGATATTTCGATATTTCGATATTTCGATATTTCGATATTTCGATATTTCGATATTTCGATATTTCGATATTTCGATATTTCGATATTTCGATATTTCGATATTTCGATATTTCGATATTTCGATATTTCGATATTTCGATATTTCGATATTTCGATATTTCGATATTTCGATATTTCGATATTTCGATATTTCGATATTTCGATATTTCGATATTTCGATATTTCGATATTTCGATATTTCGATATTTCGATATTTCGATATTTCGATATTTCGATATTTCGATATTTCGATATTTCGATATTTCGATATTTCGATATTTCGATATTTCGATATTTCGATATTTCGATATTTCGATATTTCGATATTTCGATATTTCGATATTTCGATATTTCGATATTTCGATATTTCGATATTTCGATATTTCGATATTTCGATATTTCGATATTTCGATATTTCGATATTTCGATATTTCGATATTTCGATATTTCGATATTTCGATATTTCGATATTTCGATATTTCGATATTTCGATATTTCGATATTTCGATATTTCGATATTTCGATATTTCGATATTTCGATATTTCGATATTTCGATATTTCGATATTTCGATATTTCGATATTTCGATATTTCGATATTTCGATATTTCGATATTTCGATATTTCGATATTTCGATATTTCGATATTTCGATATTTCGATATTTCGATATTTCGATATTTCGATATTTCGATATTTCGATATTTCGATATTTCGATATTTCGATATTTCGATATTTCGATATTTCGATATTTCGATATTTCGATATTTCGATATTTCGATATTTCGATATTTCGATATTTCGATATTTCGATATTCCGATATCTAAAATTATATTACAAAATAAACCAGAAAGCTTAAGTAACTAAATAAAACCTAAACAAAATAAAATATCGAATTTCAAACACTATTTCCCATATAATGCTAATAAATTTACTTCCCATCCCATCTAACGTCACCGTCAGTCAGCTGCATGCGCAAGAATATACCGTCGTGGTTAATTAATTGTACCATAGAAATGTGCGTCCTAAAGTACACTTGTTAGGTTGTGACGTCATTAAGTTTGATGACGTATATTTAACTAAAGTTCTCATTTATTGCTAACAGTTATTTTCACTATACAGTTATTTTCATTATTTATTAACTAGTGTTACTTTTTACACCTAGTTAACTGTAGATTTTTTCCCCCAGAGTATTATACCTAGTTAATTTTTTTGTTTATAGCTTAAATTACTCCACTACTCCTGAAAGTTACCGCTAGCACCATCTTATCTTAAAAAATTGTACTTACTATACTCATTATGCCCTATAGTTGGAATGTTGTTTCAAACTTCCCATCTGGATGATAAATCTTTCAGTTCGTCTATAGGTTTTCTTTTTCTGATTCTATTTTCTGTATATGAAATAACACAGTTTAAAAGTAAGCCTCTCCTCTAGCCACTATACTGCAATTTTGAAGCAATTGCGAATTTAAAATGATATATTGGATAATATCCATTACATGTAGGATGGAAATTCTGGGAATGCTTTGCACCGAAACATATTGGTTATATTATACTCTTTACTACCGTTTTTCCAAAGTAATATATGCATGGAAGTTTACCTCCATAAATTTTCTTTATGAGACAACGCTGAAAATGTTTTCCCAACAAGTTTCGAGTTTGCTAATGTAGAGAATCGTTTGTCAATTGTTAACAGCCCGTTGCAAGAATGAGAAGAAACATTTTGTATGAAAAACTTAGTATGATAAACTTTGACAAAGCTTAAGAATGTGATCTAGGTATATAAATGATATAAACTATAAATAATTTAACAATGTAGGTTCTTTTAGTAAAGCTCTTTGTCTGTTCTTGCTTTTTGTTCTGTTTAATTTTTGTAATAAACCATGTCGTCTGCTTTTAAATGTAGGGTGGATAGAGCTGCAATTAATTTAATAATAGTAAATGATATTTTCAGAGTAATACTCGAAAATCTTACCATAAGCCTTTAATTTCAGTTTAGGCTCGGTCCCTTTATTACTTCTAACGAGTTTTGTCTGTAAAAATTAAAAATTATTTGAAACTTTTGGCAGGCAACAGCAACACCACGACTAGCTACAGGCTTTCGGATTGTAATCAAAGTGTGATCCGAATTCAGCTCTTAGGCCATACCATAATCCAGAATGTTTAAAATAAACCATTCACACAATAATATTTCTCTATATAATTCAAATAAATAGTAATTCATTTGAAATTTGATGGAAATCATTACATGATTTTTCCTTGCTGTTTTGAAGCTTGTCTTTCAAAAAATACACTACCAATTTTATAAAAACTTTAATACCAGAACAAAGTTCAAAAATAAAAATATAAATAAATAACAATAAAATATTAGAATTTTTAAAAAACTAATGTACGACACCAAGTAAAATATTTTCTGTCAACTCATTTTATCATTCTGTGACGTCACTGCGTCCTTAGCAACCGTGATGATGATGCCACCGTGTTGTCTACGAACCGTGGGATCGGTCCGCCATTACTGAGTGCAAATTGTCAATTTTATAGGTCATCATTCTAGTGTCATTTTTGTAATTAAATTAAATTTAATTTGTGTTTGAATGATTTTTGAGTGTTAAAAACTTTATTAAGTGCGTAATTCCTAGATGTATAATTTGTTCCTGCTCTAGCAATGCCCGTTTGAGTAAAAAAATTACTGGAATCTTTCATAGGTTAGCATACAAATTATAAATATAGGCGTTTTCTACACATACTTTGATTACTATACGGGGCAAGAGAGAGGTCCGACACGCCCAACATAGGGCGCGGCCATTTTGAACCCTATGACACAGTTTATAGCTAAAGAATCAGATCGCTCACTCTGCGTCGGCACTTTTTATCTCAATGTTCCAGTTTATACACTGCGCAACTCAGATAATACAATATATGACAACCGCCTATAATAAAACAGCAGACTTCTGCGTATCCTGAATTTGTATTAGGCATTCCAAACTGAATGGCTACCAGTGGGTTCTGACGGGTTATGATATGGCAAAATTATGGCAACCCTGTAGGCCTGGTGATTTGACAAGGTCAATGAAATAGATAGTTACATATATTGATCATCCATATTTTTCAAAATAAACATAAGCTTATGCCTTGAAGTAAAAATGTAAGCAATTATTTTTTTTAAATATCTAAAGGCTAAAAATTGGTTTTAAAACACATTTTTGCTAAACCGATTCAAATTAATAAATATTTGCCAGGCAATATGGCCGATCGTAAACGACCAGCTTTGAGCAATCTATATAACTATATATGTATCATTGACCCTGTTAATGACAACATGACAACAGGGTTGCCATATCTAAACTGTCATTACCCACTGGTAGCCATTTGGACAGGTCGTTGGAATGCCTAATTCCTGGAGTGGATGTTATTTTGGAACTTTCAACTGGTCCGAGTGAGCTAACTGATTCTTTAGCAATAAACTGTGACTTTAAAAATAATATTCACTGACACTGACAGCAGCAAGCAAAATATCAGGTGCGTTTTAATCATCCGCTTCTGCTTCCGGAATTGTCGGTTCAGTCGTTCTAACCTGTCAGATTAAAACAAGAAAACTGACAATTCCGAAGCAGAAGCGGATGATTAAAACGCACCTATTAAAAATATTGCGCCAAGATGTAGGCAACACGTAATAAGGGTTCAAAATGGCGGAGTTTTCTATCTCCTTTTAAAAGGCACTCAGAAAGCTGCGCAGTGTGACCATTTTCCGTATAGTAAAAGAAAATCAAAGTATATGGTTTTCTAATATTCATCGATGTCATCTAGCATCCATCAAAACCGTTCTTTCATCGATCAAAAATTTTAAATTCAACCTAATTCTCAGATGGTTGTCACCAAATCCATCGACTCGATTGTATTGATGCCCACATACTTTGATAATCAAAGTATGTGATTGATGCCACATACTTTGATTACTATACGGGGCAAGAGAGAGGTCCGACACGCCCAACATAGGGCGCGGCCATTTTGATTCCTGTGACACAGTTTACAGCTAAAGAATCAGATCGCTCACTCTGCGTCGGCACTTTTGATCTCAATGTTGCAGTTTATACACTGTGCATCTCGGATAATACAAAATATGACAACCGCCTATAATAAAACAGCAGTCTTCTGCGTATCCTGAATTTGTATCCCTGGAGTGGATGTTATTTTGGAACTTTCAACTGGTCCGAGTGAGCTAACTGATTCTTTAGAAATAAACTGTGACTTCAAAAATAATTAGGCATTCCAAACTGAATGGCTACCAGTGGGTTTTGACGGGTTATGATATGACAAAATTGTGGCAACCCTGTAGGCCTGGTGATTTGACAAGGTCAATGAAATAGGTAGTTACATAGATTGATCATCCATATTTTTCAAAATAAACATAAGCTTATGCCTTGAAGTAAAAACGTAAGCAAATTTTTTTTTTAATGTCTAAAGGCTAACAATTGGTTTTAAAATACATTTTTGCTAAACCGATTCAAATTAATAAATATTTGCCAGGCAATATGGCCGCTCGTAAACGACCAGCTTTGAGCAATCTATATAACTATATACAGTATGGTTCAAATGAAAGGAATAAATTCATTATAATGGAAGTAGTTGGTTTTTCGAAAAAATGCTCGGACAGGTCAATTTTGTTTACTTAAAGCGTAATTTGTTAAATAAAATTCAATTTTCCTGCACTTCCCATTTTTGGACAGTGACGTCATTGACAATTTTTTTAAATAGCAACCCAAATTTTTTTTTCTTGATTTTAATAGATCTTGCAATTTCCTACTCGGAAACATAATATTTGAAATATCTGACATAACAATTTTTTTTGAAAAAAAGTCATTTAAAGAATAGATACATAAATTTTATGTTATTTTGATACACAGTAAATTAATAAAAGATAATTATTTGTAATTAAGTGCTTAATCTAAAAAATAATAATAATAATAATAATAATAATAATAATAATAATAATAATAATAATAATAATAATAATAATAATAATAATAATAATAATAATAATAATAATAATAATAATAATAATAATACTTAATAATAATAAAAAGAATTTAATGACAATTTCATAAATTCTTTTTATTATTATTATATTGTTAGATTAAGCATTTAATTACAAATAATTATTTTCTATTCATTTATTGTGTTCTCAAAATAAAATTTATGTGTCTGATCTTTAAATGTCTTCTATTCAAAAAAAAAATGTTATGTAAGATATTTCAAATATTATGTTTCCGAGTAGGAAATTGCAAGATCTATCAAAATCAAGAAAAAAAAATTGAGGTTACCATTTAAAAAAATTGTCAATGACGTCACTGCCCAAAAATGGGAAGTGGGGGAAAATTTAATTCTATTTAAAAAATTGCGCTTTGAGTAAACCAAATTGACCTGTCCGAGCATTTTTTCGAAAAACCAGGTACTTCCATTATAATGAATTTATTCCTTTCATTTGAACCATACTGTATGTATCATTGACCCTGTTAATGACAACATAACAACAGGGTTGCCATATCTAAACTGTCATTACCCACTGGTAGCCATTTGGACAGGTCGTTGGAATGCCTAATATTCACTGACACTGACAGCAAGCAAGCAAAATATCAGGTGCGTTTTAATCATCCGCTTCTGCTTCCGGAATTGTCGGTTTAGTCGTTTTAACCTGTCAGATTAAAACAAGAAAACCGACAATTCCGAAGCAGAAGCAGATGATTAAAACGCACCTATTAAAAATATTGCGCCAAGATGTAGGCAACACGTAATAAGGGTTCAAAATGACGGAGTTTTCTATCTCCTTTTAAAAGGCACTCAGAAAGATGCGCAGTGCGACCATTCTCCGTATAGTAAAAGAAAATCAAAATATGTGATTGATGCACTGATGGATCACGTGACATAACCTAAAATTATTATTAATTATTATCAAACAGAAAAGAAAATAGGAAAAGTACGCAAAAAATTCTTAATAATATGAGTGAAAAAACTCACTGCGTTTCATTAACCCAATCTCTAAGTGGTTTAACTTTTAAAATAATATTGTCAGCATTAGATATACAGCAAGCAAATGAATGCAAGTACATATTTTTTCAATTATTGTATTACCCATACATGTTTTTAGTTTTTAGGTTTATCAAAATGTGCTTAGATTTATTTGTTTTCATTAAATAAAGACAGTTTGACGGTTAAGATTACAAAATCACAAATGTCAGTCGTTCTTAAATAATTTTCATCAGATAAAAATCAGGATTGCACCATTCGCTTAGTTAATAGAGGATGCGTAACAAGTATATCAAGCACACGTAGTATTCTGTGACGATTATCTATTGGCCGCCATTATTTTGGTGCTAATCATTTCGGTGACACCAAAGTTTTTGTTCGTGTTTATTTCTGATTTTTGAATTAATCGACATTTAGTAATGGTTTATTACAATGGTTTATTGTGTGGCATATCAGTGTTAAAGTTATAGCGGCAAAAAATAAGCAGATATTACGTTTTACAGGTAAATGATAAACATCAATCGTTTTCACTTTATATATTTTCTTATATTTTTAATTTTATTTGGTGTTATACAACTTGGTATTTACATATTGTACATATTTCACTCCAGAGTAATAAATTTTACCCACCAAGTTTGTTTATTTTATGTTTTTCATTCATATTTAAGCAACTAATTGTATTAAAATGGCCAAACATTTAATTTTTTCCAGTGGCGTGTCGTACAATCCTAAATATTAACTTTAATAATGTCTTATTTTTTAGAAAAACACCTTAAAACAATAACTCAACAAAATGAG
The DNA here is from genome assembly GCA_927349885.1 of Psylliodes chrysocephalus. NCBI lineage: Eukaryota > Metazoa > Arthropoda > Insecta > Coleoptera > Chrysomelidae > Psylliodes > Psylliodes chrysocephalus. The sequence continues at coordinate 92,335,003 of OV651813.1, forward strand.
ATGTTACAAACGCTTTTAATAGTTTAATAATGTATAATAAGCAGTATTAAATACAGTAGACAAGTATTCATTAATTTTTTTAAATGAATTTCCATCAAGTAAATAGACATCTTAAACAGGTCCAATACGGTTTGTCTTCAAGACGTACAAAACTGGATGTCTTAAAGACATACACAATTAGATATCCTAAAGACGCCTTGTTTTGTAACAAAGTACGTCCTATAGACGCCTTTAAAACATCATTTAGATATTAGCATAGATATTCAAAACGTCACGAACGTCGCGAACAAAGGTATTTAAGATGTCTTTAAGACGTGTCTGTGCTATATGGGTAGTGTCATTCTTTATTAAGTAAAAATAAATCTTTTTATAATAAATGTAGATCATTATGTTTTATTTTGCGGAATTTAAAAAAAAACTCATTTTATTATGTAAACGATTTCATTTAGTTTATTTTAATATATTTTTTTCTTGTGTCTCATTTATTGTTACTTATTTATTTTAAATTTTACGCTTTGAACTTGCTTTATACCTAAAAAGATCAATGAAGTACTAATAACATAAATACAAGTTCTTTTTTTTATTTCCAACATGTTACGCTTTGGTCAAATATCGTTGGTGTCAAAATGGCACAAGATTTTCAGCGACGTTATGAGTCCTCTCTTTATTACCTAGTCTAAGACCAGTCGGCAATTTATTGGTCACGTGATTTATCATCAGTCCATCATTTTGTTGAATATTTTAAGGTCTGTTCCAACAACGATCAGAAACCAATCATTGACACCAGGATTTTGAGCAGTTGATTATTTTAACCTCCGAATTATGTATTGCGCAGAATCCTAGTGTCAGTGACTGGTTTCTGATCGTTGTTGGAACAGACCTTTTTAAAAAGCCTATATTGTACTGGACAGTATTATGGCTGGTTTGTATAAAATGTGTAAAAGTATGCTTTTAAAAATACAAAAAAATATCACCCATCAAATTCTGGGCCTACCTATATTGGAATAAAACTTTTTTTATACGAAATAATAATAGATTTTTGAATAATTCTAAAAAACAAAACGCGTGGCTACAATTTGTATTCAGGCATAACTGGGAACATTACCAGCGTTATATTATTATGTTCCAAGAACTTTTGCTCGATTGAGATTTTCATTTTAATCATCATCAATTAATCGAAAATGATCGATTAATCGAAAATGATCGATTAATCGAAAATATTCGATCGATAGAAAATACTGGATAAATCGATTACTCCAAATAATCAATTAATCGAAAATAATCGATTAATAGAAAATAGATTAATAGAAAATAGATTAATCGAAAATAATCGAATAATCAAAAATAATTGTTAATTAAAAATAATCAATATATTAAAAATAATATATTGAAAACAATTGATTAATCTAAAATAATCGATTAATCGAAAATAACAGATTGATAAAAAATAATCGATTATCGATTTTTCAAACAGAAAAATAGATTTTCTTTCAGTCCATTAAAAAATCTGTTTTACGACTTGTGTTCAACAACCTGTAAGAATTTGGTTTTATAAAATAAAAAATCATTTTTCGAGTAAATATGCTCGATAAGATAATAACAATCGAATGTAAAATTAAAAATAAATTAACGTATATCGATTAATCTAATAATTGAATAATAATTATATGAAACTGTTTCAAGGAAATAATCGATCTCTCGATTGATCTAAAACAACCGTTTAAACGTTTATACCTCGAATATAATCGATTAATCTATTAATTTTCTCTTCTGTTTGTGAACAGATTTTATTTTTTTTGGTTTATTTAGTAGCTATAAACGAGCTTTAGTGTTACCAATAAAAACTTTTTGGAAATAGTATTCGATATATGAAATTCATTGATCCACAATAATTATGAATTATAATTGACTAATAAAATTAGCCTATAGCGAACTTTAGCACCCTTTAATTTCGAACCGATATGAACAATATTACATGGACGCATAGAGGATCGCAAAAAACAAAATTACTTCCACCCCACGCCTTCCCTCCCCTCTTCCTCTGCCACTCCTAAATGGTAAGGGATAGAAAAAAAGCTTGGTCGTAGGCCCTACCTGCAACGTTTTCAAATCGCCTAACTTTCCCCCACCCCTACTTCACCCCCATCCTAGGAGAGGTCGATATATAGAACCCCTAGACTTAGGAAAATGAACTTCGAATACTATGGATTGGACTTCGAGGCGAAAAAACTTTCACCCTCAAAAGAACAAGTCACTTCATCCCCTCTAAATGTAGGTGCGGGTGAATTCACCCCCCCCCCTCATCACCCCCTGAGTGTAGGTGTGGGTGAAACATTTTTTCATAATTCGAGTATTTTGAGATATATTGGTGGGGTGGGCAATCTCGACGTAACACCTGTTTTAGATCCCTTTTAAACCCAAAATATGGTATTAAAATTGTTAGGTGTACATAAAGACATAATAATTTCAAATTTATGTTTGATTAAATATATGACAATTAATTGAAAATAATCGATTATTTTAAATAAACGATTATTTTTTTGGTAGTCGTCCCGCTCTATGAATCACTATCATTTAATAATGGTTTTCCTTCTTGGACATTTCTGAAAGCTGGAGTCACTTCTAAATAGTTAACTCTTTCTAACAAACTTAATCCATAATTCATAATTACGAAATCAACGTTAACAAAGAATCAAACAATAATTAAAGAACAAAGGTGGTGGGTGGCAGTGGTTAGAGTCAGTACTCTCGAATTCAAGGATCCCGGATTCGAATCTCGACGATGACAGGGATTTTTATTTAATTTAAAAAATTACAATTTAATTCTAATGCGTAGTTTGGGATGCCCACTCGACCGTTCACTGCTGGGTCCTAATTAACAGTGATATTCCTAAAGTGGTGCCGCTAGGAAACAGTAACAAAATCTACACGGAACATGAAGCTAATAACAATAGCCGTTTTTGCCGATGACACAGAATAAAAAAATACATGAATAATCACAATACACCAAATGAAACACCCTTTTAGCAAAGATTAACGTTATATGGGTTACCTTCTTCGGGCGAAATTAGCGGGAAATCTTAATTTGAATCACCTATTCGCGATTCAAGCTAAGTGATACGCCCTCTGGAGGAAATTTGTAGAAGGTGCCTATAAGTAGGATATTGTTCAGTATTGCCAGGAGTAGCGAAATTTCGCAACGCCCGTGGATTTTTAGCCCTTGAAAAGTGGATAAGACCTTTTTTAAGTAGCAAAATTTGTGTCTAGTAATATGTAATCATACTCTATATTTATTTAAGGATTTTTTTTACAAAAACAATTTATTATATTGATTTTTTTTAATTTCAGTTTATTTATTAATTTTCTTTTAAAATCAGTTCATCATTTGGCAACATTAGCGTTCCTGTTCACTGTTTATATTTTAATTTGTATCAATTATATATAATTCGAAGTTTTCCTTACTTGTGCGAACTTTAAATTTGTTTATTTCTTATTGTGTGTGATAGTGTTTGTATTAAAAATGAAATTTGCGAAAAAAAACCCTAACAAATTACAGTCTATATGATATTAATGTCAAAATCAAAATTGAAGTTTTCATTATTTTCCAAGCGTAAGTTGTAAAATTTTGTTTCTTACTACAAATGGATATCTACAAATTCAGATTATTAAATTTTGCAAAATTTTATTTAGAATTAAACTGCAAGCGGATTTGAGACAATTTTATTACCATTTATATGTATACAAAGTACTACACAATTCACTTCATAATATAAGAATAAGGATAGTAAGATTTTTAAAAGGGGTTCAATAATAAACGTTTGATACCCTGAAATGTCCTTTAAACCACATAATAAATCATGTCCTGGGTTTAGTAAATAAATATTTCTAGAAGTTCGTGTAGCAACCAAAGGTGAATATTTCCAATAAATTAAGTCATACACATACACTAAACTTAAATTAACACTAAATAAAACTCAAAAACACTATTATAATGAGAATATTATCTATAGTTAAAAAATCACAAATACAAAATCCCACCCAAAACAAACAGATGTAAATAAACAAACATCCTACTTATAGGTGACAAATGACAGGCACGCGAAAATTAATTTGAATCGCGAATAGTTTTCACTTTAGGATGAACCATATAAATTTTTTTGAAAGTCTAATATGCATGCGTATCTTTCTTATATTTATCAGTAGAGAAAGAACTCTGGAAACTTTGTATATTTTTGCATTCATAAATATGTATAATGAAGATTTTAAATAAATTTATTACACGTATATTTTATTGTTGAATTTTCTCATTTAATGTGAGAAGGTTAAATTATGTTTATCGTCGAAGGAAAATGCCAGTTATAAAACACGATTTTCGTTTAAACATGCTTATAACTTTTATTTTAATAAAAAACTGAATATTAAATAACATATTATGTAAAGGCAATTAATTTTTTCGAACTCAAATCAGATTTACTTAACTAGAAATAGTAGAAGAACGTATAAATCCGGACCTGCTTTTTCGCCATTTTCGTAGGTGCAAAAGACACACCTACCGATCCCAATTTTATATGGGGTATTAGTAAATAAGTGCGACAAACTTCAGGGGGTGGTTCTGCATAAAAAATAATGACTATTTGCTATATAAACGTATGTCTGAAAATGCTTCGTTTTCCGAATACGGGGTGTTAAAGTTTTTCTTAAAAACTGATGATTTACTTATTACTCTGAATCCCGTCGAGATATGCAAATGAAATTTGGTGGGCTTTAAGAGGTAGTTATTGCGCATTTTTTGACATGTATTTAAGAACTTTATGTTCATCATTGGCGCGCATACGGGTAATTATTTCAATTATTTTAAAGAAAAAAATGGTACGCCACTGAGATATTTCAAATTAAAAATCACTTTTGAGTTCCTCGTTCAATCTGTGACAAAAAATCTTTTCGTATGGGGCATATCTTGACCGGTTTCAGAGCAATTAACAAATCGTCAGTTTTTAAGAAAAACTTTAACACCCCCGTATTCGGAAAACGAAGCATTTTCAGACATACGTTTATATAGCAAACTGTCATTATTTTTTCATGCTGAATCACCCCCTGAAGGTTGTCGCACTTATTTACTAACACCCTGTATATCGAAAATAGTTATAAATGACTTATCCTCACGTTGCTTTATCAATGGGTTAAACATTTTAATTGACGTTCTTGTAACAGACTTCTGTTATTTATTTTTACTGTAATATTCAGACCAATCCCTAGCGATTTATATACCTTTTATCATGAAATTGTTTTCTCAAAATCCAGCTTACGTATAGTTTCTGATAAACTTCTCAACATAGTGTTATTTAAACGACTTCTACCATGATACCCTTACAAAGGGGTGGTCCTATTGATAGAAGGGGTGACTACTATTTTAATTTTAGCTAGCTCATAAAATTGGCAATCGGAGAGTTGGGTGGGTAATAAAAGTATATTCTGTTGATAAGTTATCTCTTTTAGTATATTTGGTTAGTATGCACAGTTTTACCCTGGGGTTATAATCCCCTACAAATAGTTACTTAAGTTCGTCATGGGTTAGTTATAATGGGTGTAATATTTGCCTGATGTTCCCCCTTGTAGTACTATAAGGTGCACAAGAATATAGTAAGTTAGATATACAGGGCTACTATAAAAGAATCATCGGGTTTGACAAAACTATAATTCGGAAAGTATGATAGATACAATAATAAATGACATGTCTATAGGCAGCGGCAACCTCTAAATTTACAACGCGCGCATGCGGAGGCAGCTGGTCATGCGCACGCCACGTCACGTCAGCAGTAATGAAAATGGCGACTATGCAGCAGAAAGCATTCTGTGTGTTAGAATACGCGCGATGTTTATCGGTTGTGACAGTGTAACGTGCATTCCAACGTGAATACGAAATTGTTCATCCAGGTCATCAGAGCATTCTACGATGGTATCGAAACTTTAAGACTACAGGTGTACTTGAGAAACGTAAAAGCACCGGACGACCACGAGTGTCCGACGCAACAGTGGATGCGGTTAGATAATGTTTTGTGCAGTCGCCATAACAATCCACTAGTCAAGCAGGCCGTGCCCTTGGTATGCCGCAGGAAACTGTGTGGAAAGTTTTGCGGAAACGATTGCGATTCAAACCGTACCGTATACATCTGTTGCAAAAATTACGACCAAATGACTGTGTCAAGCGAACACAGTTCTGTAATGACATGCAGGAAGCCATGGAGGGTGACGGATTCGCTAACCGTCTGGTGTTCAGCGACGAAGCGACACTTTATTTAAGTGGTAAGGTGAATCGTGACAATATTCGGATATGGGGCACCGAAAATCCTCATGCAACTCTCCAACATTAAAGGGATTCTCCAAAATTGAATGTTTTTTGTGCCGTATCCAGCACAAAAGTGTATGGACCGTTTTTCTTTAATGAAAACACTGTGACCGGTATTTCGTACCTAGATATGTTGCAACTGTGGTTAATGCCGCAACTGACGGCTGATTCCAACAACTTTATATACCAACAAGATGGCGCTCCACCTCACTGGCATAACGACGTGCGTGGGTATCTAAACGAAGAACTCCCTCATCGTTGGATAGGCCGTTGTGCGGAACACGATTTGGCAATGTTTGCGTGGCCTCCCAACTCTTCTGATCTTATACCGTGTGATTTTTATTTTTGTTCGTACCACCTCTACCTGCAACACTGGCGGAGCTCAGAAGACGCATTACCGCAGCTGTCAACAGTATCGACCGCGATACATTGCAGAGTGTGTGGACTGAACTGGACTATCGTTTGGACATCTGTCGTGTGACTCGAGGAACCCACATTGAACATTTGTAAAGCGCTAAAAATGTGTAATGTTTTTTCTGTCTACCGACATACCCTTTATTATTGTATCCATCATACTTTCCGAAATATAGCTTTGTCAAACCCGATGATTCTTTTATAGTAACCGTGTATTTATGATAGAATTGTATCTGATATTTTATATTTATTTTAGGTAGCAAGTTATGAGTGCTGAGTACCTACTACTTTTATTGATTTTTTTTTTAATTTGGTGTCATCGGCGTCGACTGCTACGGCCATTAGCCTCGTGTTCTGTGTAGGCTTTGTTACTGTTTCCCAGCGTCACTTAAGGAACAGCACTGTTAATTAGAACCCAACAGTGAATGGTCGGGTGGGGAATCCTACCTATGCATTAGAATTAATATTGTTTAAAATATTTTTATTATCTTGCAATACATGTAGGAAATAAGAAACATAAGTTTGAGACTTGATATCCTCTAAATATCTGGAAAATACCGCGTCAATGGTGGTCCCATATTTTGTTGTGGATTCTTGTGGTTCATTATTCATTTTCAAATTCAATTTTTCCGAAATTGTGTCTAAAAGAGATAGAATAGTTAGCAGCTAGTCTACACGCATACGTCTAGTCGCACGCACACAAACACCGTGCCGAAGTCTGCCGAACTGAAACGACGTTAGACGATGCACGGCTTTCAACGCCGCACCGCTTTCGATTTTTTCGATTTTTCGATTTTTAGATTTTTGATTTTTCGATTTTTCGATTTTTCGATTTTTCGATTTTTCGATTTATTAGAATTTTAGAATTTTTGATTTTTCGATTTTTCGATTTTTCGATTTTTCGATTTTTCGATTTTTCGATTTTTCGATTTTTTGATTTTTCGATTTTTCGATTTTTCGATTTTTCGATTTTTCGATTTTTCGATTTTTCGATTTTTCGATTTTTCGATTTTTCGATTTTTCGATTTTTCGATTTTTCGATTTTTCGATTTTTCGATTTTTCGATTTTTCGATTTTTCGATTTTTCGATTTTTCAAATTTTTGATTTACCTATTTTTCGATTTTCTTTTATTGAATAAATGAGAAGTTAATATTGTTTAACGCCGCACCGCTGTGCCGGTCAAAGTGGGGGGTGTTAGGTTTTTTTTCGTTACGGTCGTTACGGAATTTCTTGATTCGGTCACCATGCTTAAAATCCGCGATAAAAGCTATGCAATAGCTTAAAAATAGTAAAATAATTATTTTATTATGATTTGTAGTTTTGTTTGGTGCACCCTGTAAAATTTAAAATAACGAAAAAAAAATTCTCATCGCCAAGGAAGAATTCGACGATTCATCCAGTATACAGACGGTCGGGATTCAGCATCTTGCGGCACGTTTTTACAGGAAAAATACTGCAAACTCTTGTCCGGTGTTAGCGTCACGAACTTGTGGAGGTTCCATTAGCCCAGTTATGTTTCAGTTGGCAAAGATAAGAGACGGTTGTTCCTATGTTTGTATATAGTGCAATATAACTAAACTTTCTGCCATCAATAAAGTATACAAATCTAACAAGACCAAATATACGAGCCTGCTTTGCCTATGCCACGAAACATTCAGCAATCTCTCACTCCTCCTCCTTTCTACGCTCTCGACTCTACCAAGTACCGCTCGTCGGAGGATCCACAAAAATGGATTGTCGAATACATCTGACACTGACGAGAATATCAAAAGGTTGCATAAACATGGCAAGTCGCGCCAACAACGTAATTAATCTTATTGCATAATTATAACTATTGGTATGAAAACCTTATTTTAACTCACTTTAAAAGTATCTAGAAAAGTATCCTAAAAAAGTATCCGGATACTTGTATCCGAGTACTTTTTAGGTGAAAGTATCCAAAAAAGTATCCGGATACATTGTAAGTATCCGTATTCGGTACTCAGATACTTTTTTCCTGTATCCGACCCAACTCTGCATTCATTTTAGTATTTCTAGTTACAAACAAAAGTAAGAAGCAAAATACGATACATTTTTTTATTTATCTTTTCATAACAATAAAAATAATATTACATTTAGAAAAACATTTCTGAATTTTAATAAGAAGCTTAATAAGATACTTTAGAAACTTGGAATAAATACAGCCGCGTTTGGAGGGAAGTAAAATTTCTGTGTATACTTGTAACTTACTAAGTCTGTGTTTAGAGATAAGTTTTTATTGAGCTCTGAAATGAAAATCTCCTTGTTTGGAAGTTATTTCGATAAAACTTTATTGCAGAGTAAAACTTCAATGGCTGTCTTATGAAAACTTAATATCTCCGCAATATTACTTTCTTCTTTTCAGCAGCAAATTCAGGGTTTAGTTTGCGTGACTTATTTAACAATAGCTTTAGGTTGTTTTCTTTCACTCATAATTCGAAAGTCACATAGAAAAGTTATATAAATATTTAGATAACAAAATTTTTATTCTAGTTGCCGCGTTGGTAAGGGAAATATTAATATTTGGTGGTTGTCCGATTATAAGTCTAAATCGATGACCTAAAGATTAATCTGTTTTACAATGTCCAAAGATTTCAATAATAACACCCTGTATAATGAGAGTAATTAAAGTGTTTACATTTTGGAATTCTTTACACAAGTTTTTCTAGAACATCTAAAGGCACGCCACTTTAATAAACAAGATGTTGTTCAGTTGAGTGAGAATTGCATTCTGCCAGGAGAAGCGAAGCCACGCGGATCGGCATCTAGCGTCGTTTGAGTTCTGACCAATCGTCTGCAAGGAAGCGCTCAGATGATAGCGTCTATTGGCAATTTGTCTTTGTGACGAAAAATGACGTACCGTATTCTAGTGGTTTATATAAACGCCAGGGGCGGGTTGGGAAAAATATGTTGATGAACGAAAATATCTATCGCTACCCATATATGTAAAGGACCAGAAAAACTAATAATGTCTTAGATTATAGAAACAACAGGTACATTTATTTACCTTTAAACCCGGTCATACATTGTAAAGAAACGTAGCGCGTAGCGATTTCGTAAAAGAACCGACATGCGTTGCTTGGTGCGCTGTTGCCAGGCTATGTAGTTCATCCCTTTCATATTTAAAAATAATTTTTACCTCACTAATAGCAACACGTTTTATCAATTAGAATAGTTTCGAGATATATTGCGACACATCAAGCGTCCCCACCAAATAATTTTCGTACCTAGTGCAGTGTTTCCCACTCCGACGCATTGTGAGCACAGTTGTTGCAATATTTCCCGAAAAATCTCCTCTTTTAAATTCACCGTAACCAAATTTTATCAAATGGAAACGGGCTACTTTTCATTGGAACATCCTGTATTACAATTAGGTATTTATTTATTTAAATTGCATTCATAATAGGAATAACGGGTGCTTGTTGGGCTACTGAGATGTATTTCATGAAAATTAGTGATATACAAGACCTTCGATCAACATTTTTAGTAAGCATCAAACGATAAAAGTCTATTGATTAAGGTTTTTTTCATATATTACAATTAGGTATTTATTTCTTAAAGCCTTTAATAATAGGCATAATGGAAGCTTGTCCGGCTAATGAGATGCATTGCATGAAAATTAGAGATTTAAGAACAATTAGCTTTTTTTAGTAAATATTCCCAAAACCAAGACAAAAACTATTCGAATTTTTTTAATTAACGATAATTTTTAAAAAATATGTAAAAAATACATCAGTAGTCGTCCAACAGTACTATTTTTAAACTATCAGAACGATAAATCTCAGAACAGATCTAGGGGAGTAGAGGGATCATATAATTTTACATGGACATATTTAAAAGGGACCAAATATTTTTAGATAAATAGACGAAGTAAGGAGTCCAAATATTTTACGTGAGCAGGATTAAGAGATAAAGGGGCCAATTATTATAGGATAAATTGCTGGAACTAGTTTGTAAATCCTAATCAAAAGGCGATATAGAATGGTTTTAAAAATCAAGGCTTGTGAAAATCATAACATGGTCTAACCTAAGTAATGGCAATGCTTCACAAACCAAAACAAAATTCAACGTCTAAATACTACTATCGGCTTTCGGTCTTTCGTTTCAAGTTAAATAATTTCTCGTTTTTTTTTTACGCTACGACTTTACCCTTGTAAGTCTCAGTCTCGATAAGGTGGGAACCACCATTTTAGCGTCTCTCGAATTACCTTATGAAAATCATATAAATACTTACGTTCATAATCTTTTTCACCGAACTTTGGTTGTCCAGAAAAAGGAGTATCATGAAAATCGAAGCCGATGGAATCATTGTCCATGGCGAATACTTTGGCACATTCGTCATCGAGCTGAACTTCTCCGCTGTTATTACTGCTGCCATGATTCTAAAAAAAAAAACATCAAATATATTACTATATTCCATTATAAAAACGATTTTCAGTTTTAGAAAAAAGTAATATACAAATTGTCTTGAGAACTAAAAGAGAAACAGGGAACATCAATATTTTTCAACTTAAATAACTGGGTATCCATCCGTTTTTTCGACGAATATACGTCAAATAGATTTAAATCCGGGGTATCTATTGGATAGAGATAGAGTTAGTGCAAATATAAATAATACGAATAATATACATAAGAACACAAGAAATAACAAAAGTATATGAAGGCACTTTATGTTATTTTGTTCGGTACGTAACTATTTATTTTTGAAAGAGACTGCAGTATCTGAAATTGTGAACATTCTGCGAGATTATATCTAATTGAATCGGTTATTAGTAAAAAAGCACAAACGACAATTTCGGCCATTTTAGTTTTTGCGATTTTTCTATAATATTGATCGCGAACCATTTGGTACGAGAGGAAATAGTATATCACATTACGAGTGTGGAAAATCACTTTTCGCACAAGTGATGTACAATATTTTTCCTACGACCACAAAATAATTTCATCAAAAAATGTAAAACCAGGTCATTATTATAATAATTAAAATGTATTTAGAAAAATAATCAACAATAATCGTATTTGTTCAATTTTCATATTTTCTAAACAAAAAAAAAAACTAAAAAACAAAAAAACAAAAAAAAACAAAAAAAAAATTCTGCCCCCGCAAGGATTTGAACGCGGTCGCTCGCCAGGTCTCAAATGGCAAAGTTGATAAAGTTTGATACTATACCACCTAAGCTAATAGACATTGTGTCAATTGAATGATCTAATCGGTTATGTGTTTAACCAGAATAAAAAGCAAACATAACTTATTTTAAAATTATTTTAACAATAATTTTTTAAGATAAATATCTAGGATCTAATTTACAACAATTTCAATAATTTAACAATCATATCGATTTTAGTATTAATATGGACATTACATAGATCAAAATAGAAATGATGCGTTTGACATTTTGTGACAGCTAATGCGGAAAGTAGCATATTCGTACACGGGTGGAAAGTAAATTCTTATTTATACGCGTGTGATATAGGGCACTTTCCATAGGACTATATAGTGTGATATGTGTCACTTTCCTAAGTGGTCGTAGGAAAACAAAATATCACAACTCCTAGAATTGCATTAACTAAATATCCGTTTCACTGCGTTTGGTTCGAAAAGGTCACATGCGACCTTAGATAAAAGAGACCAGAGATATAACTACACCGGTGTTTAACCTGCACAAATGTTGCCAATTTCTAAAGAAAGGTTAATGGAGTGGGGGAACTGGACGAAGACCCCAACTCTGTGACAGGGACGGCCTTTGTTTATTAGCGTTTTAATCAACTATTAGATTTTTACTTAGTTGTTTAATGGAATGTTGTATTATCAAATAAAATTAATTTGATTTTTTAATATCAAACACGACATTTTATGTAAAGAGAAAACCTTTTATAGAATATTTCGTTAGCATTTATTTACTACGGAATTTTCTGCAAGAGACTATAGTAAAATGTTGAAATAGAATATTGTTAATCGAGCAAAAAATAGTACTCATTGTCTACGAGTATTATAAAAAAAGCATGTGCGCAGGCGAATACTGCAAATCAAACCTTGTGACTTGAACATTATATTTTTTCTACGGCTATTACATAATATTAAAAATGAGTTAAACTAAGAAAATGCTGTTTTGTATTGTAACCTCAGAAAAAGGTATATTAAAGCGTCTTTCTTTAGGAATATTAATTATTATAGTGGATGAGTCACATAAAACTCTAGAAATGCATATGTGTGAAACCAGATAAATTTAAATCTATTAAAAGTCATTTGGTCGCTAGGGGTGGGTGATTATCAAAATAAATTATCGATCATTGAAAATAATCGATTATTTTCGATCAATATATTATTTTCACATAATTTGTTTTTTTTTCACATTTCCTTTAAAATCGACCAAAATCGATCTTTGAAAAATCAAAAATAATCGATTAATTAAAAAGCCAATTAACCGATAAATCAGTGTTTACAAGAAATAAACGAATTATCGTTTATTTCAAATAATCTATTTTTTTTTTCGTATTTCCTTTGAAACACATTATTCAATAATCTTTGAAAAAACTAAAATATTCGAGTAATCAAAAATAATCGATTAATTAAAAAGTCGATTAACTGATAAATCGATTTTTCAAAAAAAACCGAATTATCGATTATCTTAAATAATCCATGAAATATCTGTTTTTTTTTTTCGTATTTCCGTTAAAATAGATAATTCGATTATCTTCGAAATATCGAAAATAATCGATTATTTGAAAATAATCACTTAATCGAAAATAATCGATTAATCGAAAATAACCAATTAATTAAGAAGCGATTCTACGATAAATCCATTTTCCAAAAAAAAAATAAACGAATTATCGATTATTTTCAAACACCATTTTTTTCATATTTCCTTTAAAACTGCTTATTCGATTACCTTTGAAAAATAGAAACTAATCCATTAATAAAAAGCTGATTAACCGATAAATCGATAATTCTAAAAAAATAACGGAAATATCGATTATATAAAATAACCGATTATATTCGATTATTTTCTTATAAATTATTTTTTCGTATTTCCTTTAAAACAAATACCTTTGAAAAATCGAAAATTATCGATTAATCGAAAATATTCGGTTAAACGATAAATCGATTTTTCTAAAAAAATTGAATTATTTTCTATCGATCGATTATTTTGAATAAATTTACTTTTTCTGTATTTCCTTTAAAATCGATTATTCCATTATCTTAAAAAACGAAAATAATTTATTGAAAATGTTGGATTAATCGAAAATAATCGATTGATTATAACCGATAAATCAATTTTTATAAAAAATTAACAGAATAATCGATAAATCGATTATTTTTGTAACCCCTATCGATCGCTTGTTTTTATCCGAGCATTTAGCTCCAAAATTTAGAGATTCGGATTTTTTGATCCCGTTATCTTTGAAACCGCATTCGATTGAATAATAAATATTGCTAGAATTTAGATTTTTTTTATTAAACGAAGATTTTTCGAGTTGTTTAGGGGTTTAAAATGTAACATTTTATTAACAGTGTGACTAACTCCCGTAACTTTAGTATTTTTTTTGTTTATACTAGATCATATTGTGCCAAATGTCACTTCCGATTTGACCACAAATAAGATGAATCTTGAAATTTTAAGTAGGTCATCCTGTATTTTATCTTATATTCTTATAAGAATACCTTATAAAAATAAAATTTTTAGTATTTTTAGTATTAAAAGTAATTTTGAAAACCGACTTCAAAATCGTGCAGATGCCCTCATCACATCTTAACCAAATTTATATGGGACCATCCCTGAGGTACTAACAAAAAATACCATCAAAATAATCATAGAAATTGGACAAGGTGGTAAAGAATTACCGCTAAACATACATTAAAAATGAAGAGTTTGAGGATTTTCTAATGGACCCAATTATTAGATTTTGAACAAATTAATATGGCACCACCCCTGAAGTACTCCCTTTTTTAACAAAAAAAAGAATCACTGAAATCAGATACCGTGTTAAAGAATTATCGCTAAACATACATAAAAAAATAATACGACGAATTGAGAACTTCCTCCTTTTTTAAAGTCGGTTGAAAAGGGCTAAAAAGCATCTTTAGTAAATATAATTTTTGTAAAACTACTTTTTAAAAACAAAATTTGGTTAGCAACAATGTCTACGAGTATTTAAATGAAATGTTCAAAATTTTGCCCCTTTGTAAATTTATTAAGTATTATGAAATCTGTTTTCTGAAATATGCTTTTAAAAGAATGCGCATCATATTTGGCTTTACCTCTATCCATTATTATGACATCTTCTTTTACATCTCACACACTTCCTTCAATGTGGAAAATTGCTTCGGTGACACCTATTTTTAAAAAGGGTGACAAACTCAGTCCATCCAACTATCGTCCAATAAGCCTCGTCCCAATCGCTTGTAAAATAATGGAATCCATCTTAACCAATTATATGTCTGATTTTTTTAAGAGCTATGACGTCTTGCTTAAAGAACAACACGGTTTTATTAAAGGCCGATCCACATTAACAAACCTAATGACCTGTTTAAACGATTGGACTACGTCTGTGGACAATAAAGAGCCTGTCGATGTCGTATATCTTGATTTCGCTAAAGCCTTTGATCGTGTTCCCAAAAAGAGATTGCTTTATAAATTGGAAAAAGCTGGCATTCGCGGCTCTTTACTTCTCTGGATAAGTGATTTTTTGTCAAATCGCATCTTCAAGGTAAAAGTTGGACAGATGTTCTCGTCAGAGTATCCAGTTCTAAGTGGTGTCCCTCAAGGCTCTGTCATAGGGCCATTACTATTCCTGGTATACGCTGCAGATCTAGGCAAAGACTTAAATTCTAATATTTCGTGTTACGCTGATGACACTAAGCTATACTGTAATCCTGTGACAGATTCTACCCAGCTACAAAAAGACCTTGAAACTATTTCAAACTGGTGTGACACCTGGCTGCTTCCTTTAAACGCGGAAAAATGTGTCGTCCTGCATATAGGAAAAAATAACCCGTGCGTGAACTATTATTTAAACGGTAGTGCGTTAGCAACTGTGAACTCCTATAACGACCTGGGACTCATTGTAAACTCTTCATTAACGTGGTCAGAACACATATCAGCGGTATGTAAACGTTCGAACTCAATGATCTACCTATTAAAAAAGTCCTTTACGCGTGTGAACTTTCAAACATTTTCTAAACTTTATACAACTTACGTTAGACCGTTGATGGAATATGTCGGACCTGCGTGGTGTCCTGATTTGGTTTCTGATCAAAAAAGATTGGAAAATGTTCAACGCTACGCTACTCGAATACCTTTCGGCAGAATCAGACCATCGTATGAAGAACGGCTTAACATGGCGAATTTGTGTTCATTTGCCCACAGAAGATTAAGGGGTGATTTAATTGTGACATACAGAATTCTTCATGGTACTTTTTCATCAAACCTCTATAGTATACTCCCACGGAATACAGATGAGCGCCTCCGTCGACATGAATACAAGTTGAGCAAAGAATATTTTAAAACACGTACCCGAGAAAACTTTTTTTGTAATAGAGTTTTTTATACTTGGAATAATTTACCCTCGAGTGTTGTTCGCGCACAGTCAGTAAATGTATTCAAAAACCGACTCGATGACTTTTTTAACGAAAACTAAAAGTTTATTTTTAGTGCTTTGTTTGCATTATGTTATTTGCTAATTACTTATTTAATAATTGTCTTTGTTATTGAACTTGTAATTTTGGGCTTAATAGGATTCATTCCTCAGCCCTAATTAGTTTGTAATAATAATAATAATAATAATGTATTTGATGCCTAATATTTATTAAAATTCTTTAATGCAGCTGAAGTATTCAGCCCAAAGGATCATGGCGACTTTATGTCAAAATTTAAATAAATATTTACCGCTGAAAACGAATATATTTCTTATTTTCCATAACATTGGCACTTATATTATTTTTCACGATATATGCTGGCATTTTCAATTTGAAATTGAATAACTAAAACACTTTAAATTGCTAATAACACCAACAGATAATTCAAAGAACGGCGGTCCATGATGATTCAACTCACGCGGAGATGAGCGTAGAATAGAAATGTCGGAGCAATTCGGGTGGCGTCGTGGACACAATGATTTTTAATTGGTTGGTTACTTAAAGTTGGAATAGACAACATGCGCTATGTGCAATATTACATTTGCGGTCTCTTTAATCTAAGCATGCGACACAAAAATGTGACCTTTTTGAAATAGTTACACTGAAGCGCAGGAGTATGTTTTGGCATGTCATCACTTAAATTAAAATTTTAATTTGAAATTGTTTGTTGTTGAATCAGTAGTAAATGTTTTATTGTGGTGTAAACATTATATAGATGGGCTCATTCCGTCATCTTTTTCACTAGCAAAACCTACCGGATTGAAGGCGAATTTTCCTACAGAAGAAGCATACAAAGCCGATACTCGCAAAGTCCCCATCAATATAAAAAAGTTCACAATTTGAAATCCTTAATTCAGTAAATTCCCCAAATAATTTTACAGTATGATATTTGACTGGACAACAGCGGTTTCCGAAGAAATGGCTGAAGAAAATTTCTAATATTTTTATAAAAATTCTTCGCTATTATAAAGTTACTTATCTTACTTAATAATACGTTAAACTAAATTTTTTTAATAAATAATGTATCAGATTTTTATTTCATAATGTTTAATTTTGAATAATTTTGGGATATGGCACAAATGAAATAAATATAAAAATAGTTTTTCTACGATCACTATCCAAAGTAGGCTTTTGTACATTCAAATCTAACTGGAAAGTTGACATTTTCCATGAATTGTCATAGTTTGACATTATTACCGCATATAGGCGGAAAGTCATTTTTTGCACAAGCCTATTTTCATTAGAAAATTTCATTAGAAAGGTTGTAATTATAAAGCTAATCGGTATTTTAAAAGAAAATGTAAACTAATCTGAATCTTTTAGTTGAACATTTAATACTCAAACTCATTTTCCTTAATATTTAAATTAAAATATTAAAAATAAATTACCCCGTTTTTAACCCTCAAAATAACATGTTTTGTTGGTTTAGAGCGTAGCGTGTTGGTCTTTCAACCTAAAGGTCGTGAGTTCAATCCACACCAGTTAATTTTTTTTTATTTTAAATTGATTTTTTAAATTAAAACTTTTAAAACAGTGGATGAGCCATCAATTTGCGATTAAGAGTATTCTAACCGATCTTGGAAGTTATTTTTTAGATGTACTTACTAACAAATATTTTTTATGTTAATCATAAAATTAATCTCCAAGTAAGCAGGCAACACAATATACACATAACATACTTTTCGTTCGCTAGTCAAGTTAGCCGTGTCTATCAAATTAACGTAGTAAGATTTGAAGTAGGCAAAATAAAACTATATACTTTAAATATCGTGTGATCGTAGAAAAAATCTTGTGGGTAATTCGAGCGAAACTTTTTATCTTAATCGGCAAAGTAGCACTTTCCGCTCTTAAAACACAAATAGCTATTTTTGATATAAAAGATACAAACATTGACGAAAAATAACTGTAATTAGCTTTTTCACATACTGATCAATAAAAAGATGTATATAACTATAGTATGGAGAAGAAAGGAGTGCAGTAATTTAATTTGCAGACCGTAGTACAGATTCAATAGGAAGATATTCTATTTATACTTCAACCTTCAATGCTTATTTGTAGTTAAAATAAAAATTTTAAATCATCTGATCGGCCTCATCGATTAGATTTAATAATGTTTCCACGATTATTAATGTAATACACTTAGACTAGGTATAAAGAGAGGACTCGTAACGTCGCAGGAAATTTTGTTCCATTCTGACACCAATGCTATTTGACCAGAGACGTACATGTTGGAAATAAAATAATGAACTTATTAGTATTTTATTGATCTTGTAAGGTATAAAGCAAGTTCAAAGGGTAAAAACTAAAATAAATGGGGAACAATAAATAAGGCACAAGAAAAATATGTGTACAAGGTACGCCACGCTCAACGGGACAGAGTCTGGTGGGTAAACTACAATATTTATTAAAAATTCCTTCGGCACAAATATACAACTCAACGGCGGCTACAAATTAAAATTAGATTCATATATACATGGTGTCCCAAGCCAGAATAACAATATAAAGATTTCATATTTCCATCTTTAATAATTATTAGCGAAAATCGAGTAGAGAAATAAGTAATTCTGCCAAGTTGATAATACGTTCTTAATAGCTGCGGAAAAAAATTCGCTTGAAAAAATTGGACGCCGTAAGCTATAGCCTAGCTAGCCTATTTAAAAATCCGCCATTGAGAACTGTAAGAACAGGTGGTACAAGGACTGCAATCCCAAGAAGACAAAAATGGTCCTTTTTACAAGGAAAAGGAAGAAAATAAAATTAAAACCTCCAAAACTTCTAAACACAAAACTAAACTTTGCAACAGAGGTGAAGTACCTAGGTCTCAGCTTTGACAGCAAGTTAACATGGAACTCAAACTTAGAAAACGGAGTCAAAAGAGCATACCGTAAGGAGCATCTGGGGTTTCTCCCCCAGAGTTGTTGCATGGACTTACAGGGTCATAATAAGACCTATGCTAACATACGGTGAAGTTGTCTGAGTACCGAACTCCCAAAAATTGACAGCTATCTGGAAACTATAACAAATTTAACGAACAGAATGTCTCAACATAACCGAAACTATGAAAACCACACCGACCAGAGCCATGGAACTAATTTTTAGTCTCACTCCACTTTATATTTACATCAAGGAGGTTCCTCTGCTGACACCCTCCGCAAGTTTGGAATAGAACCTGAAGTAGGATCTGGTGAGGCGAGACGTCGCTTTTGAAAGGAGGCGCTCGATACGCTCCCATTGCTTCAATCGAATATGAACTCCATCTCACCGATATATGTCTTCCATAAACCATATACTATCAGTATCAGTAGCCGGAAGTGGTAGGTACGAAACAAGGCTCAGGATGTGGAGTATACTTCAGATCCTTAAACCTAACTGTAAAATGGGCTGTGAGCAATAGTGTCAGTGTAGTTCAAACAGCTCACCGAGATTCTCATAGCAGCAAAAGAAATCTCCAGAAACAATATCAGTGGAGGCAATATGCTCATCTATACAGATAGCAGACAAGCACTACTTACCCTGAACAGACCATGAATTTACTCAGTAATATAGTATGTACTATGATATGTACTATAGAATATAACCAAACTTTAGTAGAAGTATCCATCATCAATGTGGTTACCTTAAGATGAATCAAAGTTCACGGTACATCGGAAGGTAACCGTCTTGCTGATCCACTGGCCAAGAAGACAGCCAACCAATTACTTTTTGGACCTGGTCTTTTATTTGGCCTGACAAAATCGGTAGTGACTGACCTAATTAAAGAACATTCCCTTGTGAAATTCAATGAAAGATGGGATGAAACAAGAAACTGTAGAGTTGCCATGGAACTTTTAAGATATCCTGACAACACTACAGCAAACAAATACTTGACTATAACTAGACAGAAACTGCGCCTAGTCATAGGCATTCTGACTAGTCATTGCCAAGTACGGAAGCATGTGTCAGAATCCGCACTCTGCACTATTAGAAGATTTGTGCTTAGCGAGTATCGGCTAACACCGGCCGATAAACGAGCAGTACCTTTTGACGACGTTGTCAACTACATTAAATTTGTAGGATGGCTTACGAGCTAGGATGTACTTATCATCTTAGGAGGATGCACAATGAGCCTAGTGAGGCCTAAGTACCGTGGGGTAACCCACCCTTCACAAGTTACAGATGAGGGGACAATTAGTAGGTTCTCTTCTTCCTATCTATTTTCCAGGAAATTTTGGGTTTAAATATGTCCTGACATTATTCGAATAATAATTTCTTGTTTTTTGTGCTTTTTTGGTGATAACATATCAAGAACTTTGTAGAAGATTGAATGTTTATGTCCTGCCACATTTTGCTAACTGTGTAACCTTTATCCACCCAGGTTTCGTCCAAATAACATATTTTTTTGCCTTCTGCACGTAATTTAAAAATGGTTCTGAGCTATATCCGTCTCCAACAAACAATTTCATCAGAATCAATAAGAGCTGCATTCCTGTCCTGTTTATCCCACTTGAACTTCAAATCTATTAGAGTTTCCCGTAGTTTTGTCTTTTCCATTTTAAGAAAATACGGATCACTACTGATTGCGTCCAAAACCTTGGCATGTGTTAATATCTCTTTTTTAAAATAAAATTCGTGAACTTTTCTTCTTATTACGCTTTTAATTTGTTCAGTAAATTCCATTTTTTCTTACCTCCTGCAATTTTCTTTGGGGGGTTGAACAACTTCACTTTTTAATTCACTTATAACTGTATATATCGTTGATTTGCTTACACCCATCATATTACTTGTCTGTTCAACAGAATCGTCAACAGAATACGAAGGATTTTCCATTCTTAGGCAATTATAAACATTGCTTACAAATATTTTCTCATTAACTGACAACGCACACTTTTTTATATGCTTCACAGCTGTAAACTTTGAACTTGAACTACACTGCATTTTTTAATACTACAGTCACTATTAACCGAAAATAACCACAACTTCTTATTGTAAATGATAATATAGAAGGCTAATCAAACAGGGTAGGTAATATTGAGAACTGATCAAGATACTAACTGCAACTGCCTATCTCATCTTCATACCAAATCTTAGGTAGGTAACCATCTTATAATCCCACCCCCTTGTCATCATTTTGTTTTTTTTCATGGCATTAGTAATCTCCAAATAGATGATAAAATAACGATTAACCCTTAGATGATAGATTTCTATAATCTAATGATTTATCCCATTTACTGATTTAATACAATTTTAGTCACATTTATAGATTTTGAACCCTAGATTTTTGAAACCTTTCTCTACACTTCTCATTAACTTTCACCTTGACATCAAAAATTTCCAAGAAGTCAATGATGAATAACGATTTAAACAAGTTAATGTAGGTATTCCTAATAGTTAAATTTATAGGTCTTGAAAAATATTTGTTATATACCTTGTTGTTAATTTAGTCAAACAGATAATTCTACCATTTACATAACAATTATAAATATCTCAAAAAACATTTTGTGAAGTACTTACATACTGAAATAATACTCAAAAAAATATATTTTTAAATGATGATTTTATGTACCCCGTAAATAATAATATAGACACCCACACCTGAAATTTTCTGATCTGACAGATTTATTCCTCTGGCTCGATTGCGATTCTACTATAATCCTTTATTGGTTAAATTTAATTCGTTCAATGTTAAAGTGCAACAATTTTGTCAAAAGCATAAGGTTCATTTTTATTTTTTGTAAATAATATAACTTTTTTTATTCAAAATTTAATCTAGAAAGTGCGTATATAACATTTTATATGTACATGCCCTTATTTATATTATGGAAACTTATTTTGCACAGTACGCCTATGGAATGTGACGTTATATCATATCCCCACTTTACTGCACACCTTTTTTATTCAGACTATATATTATGTATACGCAATTTGATTTAAAAATGTTTTTCCTTTTTAATGTAAAAGTGTGTGAAGTAGATAAGTAGATGTGCCTTCGAGCATATGTGCCCATTTTAATCAAATAACTGGTTCAATTAGATTTTGTATTTACCTAAGTAGTCTAATCAACAAGTTCAAAAGCGTGTTTTTGGGACATACTATTACGAAAATTATGTTCAATAGCTCATTCGATTCGGAATAATGTTTAGATCAATGTGTGAAGAAAAATTTTGCAAAACATAAAAATTTGCAAAAGTTATAAACAATTAAACACCTCAAAAACATGGTGTTTGGTTTTTCGCCTATAGTTTGTAAACTGTAAATATTTTTGGATTTTTCAAAAAAGATCCTTAAAGAGGAGGAAATTTGCTATAAATAAGTTCCGACTCTCGGAACTGTACCTCCATTATTTATAATTTTAATTTAACGCTCAAAGTAGCCTTCCGCGTGCCATTTTTAGGTTGCGCGCACGGCGTCGAAACCGAGTACTTACATAAAATAATTTTTTTAAGTTAATAAAATTAAATTCAAAAATTTAAAAAAATTACGGTGTATTCTAAACACTTAGAAGAATTCATTTCCGTTGGAATTTTTCAAAAATTAATTTTCCAACAAAGTAGGTTATTGTTAATTAACAAAATTTTTAGAATTTCTCTCATCATTACAAATTGATAAAAATATTAAATAATTACCGTAATTTTTTTGCTTCGTGGAGCTCTTTTTATATACATATAAAACAAAATAGCTTCATAAAAGTTAAAAAATGTTATTCTTTGTTTATAATAATTTTTTAAAGTTTATAAAAACAGCGGTCACAGTGGTGCTATAACATTTTTTTTTAATTTATTATAATATTACTGTTTTAATGTCAAGAAAAGACATTTATTAATTAAAAAAAAATGTTTTTTTTCCTCCATTTGTTTATAAATGGAGTATTTCAATTTTTTTCAATTTTCTAGACAATTGCCAATTATGATTTAAAAAAAAAAAATTTATTTGTTAATAATAGTTTTTTTTTTAAATTATTAGTTAAGAAATTTAAACCATAATTGACAGTCCTCTACAAAGTGACAGCAAAATTTTTTTTTTTTATTAATAATTCCATTGTTTATTAAGTTAACAATTTATTATAAACAAATTCCCAACTTTGGTTTATTTTTTTCCTGAAAGAAATAAAAATTCCAAAAATGATTAAAATTAAGGAAAAAAATGTATTCCATTTTTTATTAAACTTTGAAAATATACGTACTATCAAAGTTGCAGCAGCTGATCCATTTGTTGACTTAAAAGTTGATATAACTTTTAAACTATTGGAGATACAACAATAAACATTCCAGTCATTTTTGTAGGCAATGAAATTATCTCCCAGATACGTCATTTGTCAATTCCATACTTATTGTCAATTTGTTGTTTTTTATATTTGTTTATAAAAATTGATTTTTTTAAGTTTTTCGAACTTTTGCGGCTTGTAGCTCAGTAGATAATGCAAATTCGGTTATTGAACTTTAAGGCAATTCTGTTAAGCTATTAATTATATAACATTTGCAATTGTTTATTTAATTTTCAGTCAATTTTTTTATAAACTATTATAATTTTTTTACTAAATCTTTGGAAAGTTTATGCATTCATATTATTTTCAATTTTTTACATAATATTGCACAGTGTTTTTATTACAAATCTTTAAAATTTAGTCAGATTTTTTTTAAAAATCATAATTGGCAATTGTCTAGAAAGTTGTAAAAAAAAAATTTGAAAAAATTGAAATACTCTATTTGTTTATAAACAAATGAAGGAAAAAAAATTTTTTTTAATTAACAAATTTCTTTTCTCGACATTAAAACAGTAATATTATATTAAATTGAAAAAAAAAAAAATTTTTATAGCACCACTGTGGCTTTTCTGTTTTTGTAAACTTTAAAAAATTATTATAAACAAAGTATTAACATTTTTTAAACTTTTATGAAGCTATTTTGTTTTATATGTATATAAAAAGAGCTCCACGAAGCAAAAAAAATTTACGGTAATTATTTAATATTTTTATCAATTTGTAATGGAGGTACAGTTCCGTTAGTCGGAACTTATTTATAGCAAATTGCCTCCTCTTTAAGGATCTTTTTTGAAAAATCCAAAAATATTTATAGTTTACAAACTATAGGCGAAAAAACACCATGTTTTTGAGGTGTTTAATTGTTTATAACTTTTGCAATTTTTTATGCACTGCAAAAATTTTTCTTCACACATTGATTTAGACATTATTCCGAATCGAATGAGCTATTGAACATAATTTTCGTAATAGTATGTCCCAGAAACACGCTTTTGAACTTGTTGATTAGACTAAAGTACTTGCATTTATGATTTTTTTGATAAAACAAATATTTTATAGTAATAAAGTTTGTTAAATATTCTTTAACGTATTTTATGTTTGAATCAGTCACAATAGTATCTTCCTAAATTGCACTTAACGTTTTTCTCATGTCGGAACAAATTTGCGTTTTCTTAACTCGTGCTTTCTGTTTAAAAGCAATATCATTCGAAGAACTGTCGTCTCAAAATGGCTCCACCCACGGTGTCGCGATTTTGCTAGGCGACAGTTCCTCTTGTTAAATTGCTATAGGCAAAAATTCGTTCGATACAAAAAAATCTTCTTGTGTAATTATCACCGATAAAAAATACTGAGATAAAAAAAATTGTTTCGTTAAAAAATGTATCGATATATTTACGAATGGCAAATGTTCGTTTAACAAAAAATAATAAGCAGTTGTAGAAAAAATAAAGTATGCAACACATGCAAAAACCTTTTCCCACTCGCTTTAGTTGTGATATACACGCCTGATTAATATAGTTTCAATATTCTGCGCTCGTAGAAAAAGTGCAATTTTTCTGATTTTTGCACAAACTACTTATCTTTTACATCCGCACGTACAATAGATATGGAAAATTTCTATAAAGTCAGCCACTAAAAGTGACATCGTAATAGGAAACAAATAAATTTCATGTTGAAATAAAACTTATTGCAAACCTGAAGTTTTGACATATTTCTAACCTTATTTTAAAAACTTTAAATTTAATCGTTTATTTGGAAAAGGGTATTTTTGGGTATTTCGCCATTTTGGCGAAAAAGCTATTTTTAAATGTAAATACATCAATTTACGCGAGAAAGGAATATATCCGTTTATTACTATATTGGTAGTCATGACGTTTCTCCTACGTTTGGTTCATATCCTGGATATGTTACTTTTTCGAAACAAACGAACCATCCGTGGCGCCAGTGTTCTCGTGCGCATGAATCGCATTGTGTCATATGCTATTAGCGGATGTAAATTGTTGTTTTTGTTCTCATTTTTTCACGATGTCTGAGACCGACAGCAGTACAGAAAGTGTTGACAAAGTTATCAAAAGTAAGAGAAAGGAAGGTGTTAAAAATCCAGTGTTGTGTAAGGCTAATAATATTAAAAAGGCAAAAATCATAGGTTTACCCCACAAAAACAACGCAGGGAGAGAAGTGGCTGCGCGACTGACTGATGCCATGCCGGCAAGAACTTGAAAACAAAGCACAGTACCTGAAATATTTATTGTAATAAATTTTTTTTAGTTGCCGCCTAAAATGTTATGAAATGTTCTACGATCAAGAAAAGAAAGAATTGTTATCTACTGTCAATAGTTTTAATGATAATAATACACAGGATGTCTATATTCAAAGTCTGATCGAGGTACAATTCCGATCAACCCCCAAGCAGTGTCCACGACAGGACAAAACTAGAGGAGATGTAGTCACGTCACGGTGTGAGGGGATAAGCTCTAAGGACTTTTTCCATAGACTGTGACTGGCGACATTTTAGGAAAATATTCAAATTGGAGGGAATTTGGGGTCACATGGGTCGACGTAGTTTCCGACCAGCCCTAAACAACGCCCTCTGATGTCAGGACAAGATGTCCATGAAAAAAATAGGATTCAGACCGCTTTGCCAGGGAGCAACGCCGCTTTGTCAGGGAGCAACGCCGCTTTGCAAGGGATCAACGCCGATTTTATAGAAGAACGTCGCTCTGCAGGGTGCAACGCCGTACATTAGGAGAACGCCGCTCTACCAGGGAGCAATAACGATTTTTTAGGAGCCAGACTGCTCTACCAAGAAGCAACGCCGCTCTACCAGAGAGCTACGCCGCTATGCTAGGCACCACGACGCGCCACCAGACAAGAAGATTGCGATGGAAACAGGAAAGTTTCATATAATGGAGATAAAGAATTCAAATCGAAATCGAAAGAAGAGTAAGGAGAAAATAAACTATACATCAACAGGTGGTATAAATATAAATGAAGTAAATAGGTACAATATCATTCATATCTTTAAAAGTTTAAACTCAATAGTTAGATTAGGAATACTAAAGATTAAAATATAGGAAACTTCAGAACAAGTAATATAGAATTAATGACATAGGAATTATTTTAAAAGAGTATTTTATTGAATTTTATTAGGTGTAGACAATTATTTAATCTACGCTTATGTGCATTTAACAAAAGTATGTTTTATTCTTAGAGATATATGTTGTTTGTTTTTAATGGCCAGGAAATAAATAATAGTATGGTTTCTGTAATAAAACATACCAGTTTTTATTATTATTTCGTTTCGAAAACAAAAATGGTAAGAAGTACAAATTTATAAAAGCTTAGTGGGTTTAAACTGTATAACAAAGTAATCTTGAAATTTGATAATAAAAAAATAAGAACTGCATAAATTTGTAAGTCTCAAAGAATTAGAAAATGCTACCTACTCATAAAATATATTCCAGTTACAATGTTTTAAAATTTAATATTCATAGTAAATATAAATAATTGCGAGATGGAGATTTAAAAATAAATAACGTTTTCTAGTTCATTAATAATAAATAATTTTGGTATATTATAAAACATATTTGTTTTCGTAACTATAAATGTGCTTTTGGGGTAATTAAGGAAATTTATATGAAATGTAAATAGTATTGTTGTCATAGGGTAATCAAAAGATGTTGCCAGTGCACAAGAAGAAGAAAAAGAAAAAAGAAGAAGGAAAAGACGAGGTTAACTCCGTACTACCTTTGCCAGAGTCTCCATCAGCACCGTTTCCAGTGATAGTTACCCAAATCTAGGACCGTACCAAGAAAATCCAGGGTTCCACGATTCCACGATCTATGGCAGAGAATGGGCCGACTTCCAGGACTCCTGAATCCAAGGCTACAAAGAGACTGCTACATCCAAATCCAGAAACAAGGGCCAACCAGTACCGCCAAGCTTTCAAGCTACATTTTAAATCTGTGGGAGCCAAATCCAAGGCAAAAATAAGATGGAGTCAAATGCGAAAAAATGGACCAAATAAAGAAAGATGTCATTCCCAGTAATTAGCCAATAGGCCAATTGGCCAATAGCCCTCGTTTTTTTTGGGACTCTTTAAGTCCCAAACCAATGTAATGTGTAAAGTTTTGTGTACGATTTGTGAATTATGGGCAAATATCTTTAACTTATTTTAACGTGTTTTTGGTTGATAATTAATTGATTTACATATAAATGCCAATTTTACATTTTCGTCCCGAATTATCATATTTATACATATTTTTATATTATGTAGTTAAAGTTTTGTAGTGCTGTATTCCCTATACTTAATTTTATTCATAGTTTCTTAAGACTATTAGTAAAATTTTGTATTTATTGTAAATATACCTTTGTTAATGTTTTAATACTTATTATTAATCTCTCCCCCTTTCCAAACCAGTAAAATATTCCGAGCATTTGAGAAGCCTCGGCGTTTCTATTCCCTTAGGATCAAAAGAGTCTAAACCTAGTTGCCAAGAAACGCTCGACCATGCTATTAAGGGATAATTTTTGGTTGTTTTAATTTAATTTTTTTTATTATTTTTATTTGCCACTGGTGAATGGATGTTCCTTCTGGACTCCAGGACCCTTTGGCTGGTGACGGTGCTGCCCTAATCTCTTAATAGTATATTAACAACAGTAGCTAAAGACCTATTAGTAGTTACAAATAGTCTTTAGACTTCCCGGTTGTTACAAAAGGTAAGTCGGAAGGATCTAGACATAATGCAATACCTGGGGAAATTTGCGCCACATTACATGATTTTATAGAAAGTTTCGATGTAAAAGAAATACACTATTCGAACAACATAGTTAAAAAATATCTTTCTGCCACTCTTAACGTCAAAATGATGCATAAAATGTGTATAGAAAAATTTCCGGAACTTAAAGCCAAAATAAAATATTACTTTTTTTATCAATTTTTTAATCAAAATTTCGATTTATCGTTTGGTAGACCTCAAATAGATGTTTGTTCAAAATGTGAGGAACTGAAAGTTAAACTTAGGAACCCACATTTAAATGATAATGCAAAATAGATGAGTTGATAATAAGTTTTTTAAGAAAGCCGAAGAAATAAAAACAACTGGCCACTGAGAACGATACCATTTTAGGGATAACTATAGATTATATGCAAAACTTACCTCACCCACATATACCTGTACAACTCTGGGTATATGAATTTTGTGTACATAGTCTGAAAACTGAAAAAGCTGTATTTTATTCCTATCAAGAAGGAGAAGCTAATAAAGGATCAAATGAGGTATGTTCGTTTTTGAAACACTATACAGATCTGATAGATGCTTAGGACAAAATCGACACCATACTGTCGTCCGATTCTTTATGGCGTTAGCAGCTTCTGGCCGTTTCACAAAGATTCAGATCAGAGGACATTCTTTTAATGCATGCGTCCCCGACTTTAGTATTGTCAAGAGAAAAATACGAAGACAAGACAGAATTTATATACATGATAAGTATGTTCAGGTAATACTAGAATCATCGAAAAATAATAAATTTACAGTTGTCAATGTCAACACTGAAGACATTATTGATGGTAAGAGATGGTGGTCGAATTTTTATAAAAAGACTACTCTGTCACAACGAAGTTATTCTAAAAACGTACCAAAGGAAGACAAAGTATCGTTAAAAATAACCGATTATTTCCATTTTGAATACCATTTTTCCGATCCTGGAGTTCTTCTTCGGCAATATATTGACAATAGCATTATTGTTGAAAAATTTTCCCTTGCAAAACCAAGACATTCGGAGCCTTCTGCAGTACATACCCGATGACAAAATTGAATTTTACAACAAAGTGGCTGAGTGGCCAATAACAGAATCAGAAGAACGTCATTATATGTATACGATTAAATTTTGGCACTAATATGTTATCCATATTATATAATAAACCGATTATAAACAAATTTAGAGTATTTTTACCCGTTTATTTCGAAAAGGAAACGCCCGAAAAACAAAAACTAAAACAAAAAATTGAAGCAGTGATAATTAAAGTTTGTAAACTTAAATGCTCATTTTAAAAGATTTAAATGATGATATTAAATATCCAATATTGAAAAGATTCGAACTGATATAAATGTCGGCGAACGCCTCCGGAAGCTAATAAAGTCATCACTATTGCTGTCCTGATACATCCACAATTAAGACAGGCACTATCTTTAATAAAATCAGTTCTAGAGCTTAAACGATCTGCGCATGTCAAAATAAGAGAGGCGCTTCATGAACTTTCAATATCTCTCTATTATCTATCTATCCCTAACTACAAAATGGATAATTAATTTCATGCATCAATGTATTTCTCATATATATATCGATGCTGTATTTGAAGATTTGAGAACAAGCCTGAAACGGCGTCTGGCCCGAACTAGTATGTACATCATATTGCTAGTAGGAAGGGTATTTGTCTCGATTCGAATTCCGACGGCGACAAGCGGTTTGAGATTTGTTTCCGAATTTTCAAAATTATTCTATATCTTATTTTTTAGCCGTCAATTGTTACATTTCTCATTTTTTGGGTCTCGTTTCGTTATTCCCTATACAAGATGTTTCATAACTATCGTCATTATTTTTAATAGGGTAAGTCCGGTAGAGATGCCAGTGGTAGAGATGCCGTTTTCTTAGAACCCGATTGTGCGCTGTTAGAATAAATTAGTCTTTGTTCTGTTGTTGACCAGAGCGGTAAGTTATATCAATTTTAAAGTGCATCGAAAATTTTATCGACATAATGGTCAGACTATAAGTATGCCATAATTTATTGGGATTATTTGCGAATCGATTATGTTTAAGTACACTATTTGAGGTTATATTGAAGTACGTTTGCCTAGCGGCAACTAAAAAACAATCTTCTTGGAAAATGTGGCATCTCTACCTTATAAACGGTAGATATGCAACATATTCGGTAGAGATGCCAATATTATTTTTGCATATTTTTTTGCAGATATGCCTTCTTTTTACAAAAGAAAATCTGCCACCCGTGGAAATTGGTTAGAGGCCGACTTAAAATTGGCAGTTGCAGCTGTTAGTAATGGAACGAGAGTTGGCGAGGCGTCGAGAATGTACAATATTCCTGTTAGAACCTCAAAAAGAAGGATTGAAAGTAATATTGTAACTAAAGGAAGAATGGGTTCTGCGAGCACGCTTGGTGACGACGACGAAAAGAAGATGGTAGCTCATATAAAGAAGCTTCAGAGGTTTGGTTTTTCTCCTACTATGGATGATGTGAGGGAAATGGCGTTTAAACTAGCTGAAAGATTACAAATAAAACACAAATTTAACAAAGAAGAAGAAAAAGCGGGGTATGACTGGCTAAAGTCATTTTTAAGAAGAAATCCGGAACTGTCAATAAGAAAAGCGGAGGGATTATCAAGAAGTAGAATGTTGGGAATGACAAAGGAGGCTGTAAAGAATTATTTTAATTTATTGCATCAAGTATTGCAAGAAAATGATTTATTCGATAAACCAGGTTCTATTTACAATGTAAACGAGACTGGTCTACAACTTAATACTAAACCATCGTTGGTTATAGCTGAAAAAGGTTCCAAGGTTGTAACAACCCCGACGCCTCAAGAAAAAGGTGAAACTATAACAGTTGTGTCTTGCTGCAATGCAGAAGGTTTCTTTTTACCTCCCGCCTGCATATTTAAAGGTGTTAATAAGAAACCTAAATTTCTAAATGATATGCCACCAGTATCCGTTGTTTATATGTCAAAAAAGTCGGCTTACATAAACGCAGAATTGTTTCATCGTTGGCTAAAGGAGCACATACTTCACATACAAACGCAATAGATGTACGAGTATTGACATTTGCAGAAGGGAATGACATAATTCTGCTTTGCTTGCCACCTCACACCACATACTATCTTCAGCCTTTAGACAGAGCCGTCTTCAAATTTCTAAAATCGGCCTATTACCAATCCTGCTATTCTTTTGTCAAAGCAAGTAAAGATAGGAGACTTACCAGGCTCAATTTCGGCAAACTTTTAAACGAGACATGGGGAAAAGTGGCGTCTGTACATAATGCGGTATCTGCTTTTTGATATACAGGAATCTATCCTTATGATCCGAGCCAAATACCAGATTATGCATTTACCCAATTAGAGACTGAAAGTCAAGAATCGTATGGAAAACGAACAGGAAGCAGCGTCAAATGTTGCTACAACTTCAGCCACTAATGAGTCACATCCTAGTTCAGCAGATCAAACTGGTGAAAACAATACTCAAGATAATAACACGCCAGGAAAGCTGCTTATTGTAGCGCCATTATCTGAAGCTATCAGCAATGTTAAAAGTAGAGGAGGTAAAGTGGCTCAACTTCTGACATTACCTGAAAATTTAGAAAGAGTTAAGAAACTTGAAACAAGCAGAAAGAAGAAAGCAGAGGCAAGCAACAATAAAGAAAACAAGCCAGTAAAGAAAGCAAAGATTTCTATTTCAGAAAATGAAGCAGGCCCTTCTGGTATCAATTCCAAAACAAAGGTGATAGGAAAACCAAAAATAGAAGGGAGAGTAATTCAAGTGACACCTCAGATGACTTTTCAACATACGAGAGTAATTTTTCTTTTGGTCAAGATGAAGATGACGAATGCGTGGGCTGTGGAGAGCCGTGGAGTCTAACTAAGAAAAAAGACGATTGGATTCAGTGCATCCATTGTAACCGGTGGTTGCATGAGGGATGCACTAGATTCAGGAACATTTGCCAGCGATGTGGGAAGCTGTTAACTATAAAAAAGTAGACAGTTATAATCATTGGCATCTGTACCGCCACAGATGGGAATCTCACCCAGACAATATGGGAGAGATGACAAACTTAATTATTTTTTTAATTTACAATGTACCTTTTTCTATAAGAATTATCATTTTTTTACGCTAATGTATCTTTAAGTTATGTTGTTTGGTGTTAATGTTAATAAATTTAAATAAATATAACGAAAAATAATTTTTTAATTTAAACATTTAAAAAAGGTTGGCATCTCCACCGGACTTACCCTATGGTATAGAATTCCATAAAAAAATTAATTTTTCAAGTAACTTTTTATCATATAAGTACTCAAAAATCAGAAAAATATGAGCCTTTTAAGTTTTAAGTACGGATCTGTTCAATTGAATAATTTTAGTTTAGTGCTCCAGTGTAATTTATGGTGATTAATTATTTATCTGTTTTGCAGTGATACTGATCGTTTATTCGAATTGAAAAACTTTATTTGTGAAAATAGTTTAAGTTTATTAATTAATGGGTCTAAATAAAAATTAAGTAAATGCGTCTACTTAAAAATGTTAAACAAATATCGCCTATTTTTCAATAAATAAAATTTCCGTCTATTACTTGATAATATCAGAAACTTTATCAAATAATTCGTTTTTCCTAATACGTATAAAAAAATTAAACACCCTTTATATATTATTTTTTGTTATTTGATTTACATAATGGCGCCGATAATCGACAAACTTTCAAAGTCAAAAAAGGGAACTATGTATACATTGATAAATTGGCGAAGGAGACAACAAAAATAATTGGTTAACGTAATTTTATAAAACTCGAAGACGGTGGAGAATATTTACCTTCTAGAGAATTTTTCACGGTTGTTTTTCCAGAATTAGGACTAACACCAAAGTGTTTATAGAATCAATTTATTGGCGTTGTTTAATCAAAATGACCCAGCATAGTAGCAATCCTCTTTGACAAACTTGACTGACATTTTTAAAAATCAAGTTAGCCCAATCGGATTAGTATTTTAGATTCTGAAAAATTCGAAGCAGCAATTTTCCTTCGGAATTCATTGGAGGGGGTCTCTGGTAGTCTAAATTCAAAAAGTTGGGATTCCAAAGTTGTCGTTACCTCCGCCATCTTGATTTAAAGGGTTATTTTTTGTATTTTGAATAACTCATTTATTTTCATTTTACACGGAAAATAGTTTTTACAAAAGTTATTTAATATTAAATTTCCTACAATTCTGCTTTTTTTTGTACGATCGATTTTTTTCGATTTACACCCGAAAATTTTTGGTTATAGAATAACTCGTTTATTTTCAATTTTACGAGAAAAATTGTTATAAACAAAGTTGTTTAAAATTAAATTTCCTACAATTCTGCTTTTTTTTGTACGATCGATTTTTTTCGATTTATACCCGAAAAGAGGGGGTGAATTTTTGGTTATAGAATAACTCGTCTATTTTCAATTTTACGAGAAAAATTGTTATAAACAAGGTTGTTTAAAATTAAATTTCCTACAATTCTGTTTTTTTTTTGTACGATCGATTTTTTTGTATTTATCCCTGAGAAGAGTGAGGGTGAACCTAAGTATTGTATTGTCACGTTTATTATTGATGTTGTACCATTATTTTTTCTGTTTGTTTTTTTTTTGCTGATACCTGGAATTAAAAAGAAATGTGATAATACAATGATAAGAGTTTACCCCCACTCTTCTCAGGGATAAATACAAAAAAATCGAGCGTACAAAAAAAACAGAATTGTAGGAAATTTAATTTTAAACAACTTTGTTTATAACAATTTTTCTCGTAAAATTGAAAATAAACGAGTTATTCTATAACCAAAAATTCACCCCCTCTTTTCGGGTATAAATCAAAAAAATCGATCGTACAATAAAAAAGCAGAATTGTAGGAAATTTAATTTTAAATAACTTTTGTAAAAACTATTTTCCGTGTAAAATTGAAAATAAATGAGTTATTCAAGATACAAAAAATAACCCTTTAAATCAAGCTGGCGGAGGTAACGACAACTTTGGAATCCCAACTTTTTGAATTTAGACTACCACAGACCCCCTCCAACGAATTCCGAAGGAAAATTGCTGCTTCGAATTTTTCAGAATCTCAAGCCTGTTCTTCACCTAATCCGATTGGGCTAAGTTGATTCAGTTGATTTTACATTGGGCAAAATAAGTTCATCAGTTTTATGTGACGCGAAGTATACGCAAGACTGAATTAAATCAAAACTACTTTATACAAGGTGTTCATTAAAGAATGGGCCAAACCTCAGATGTGGTTAGTTTGAATAAAAATAAGTTCATTTAAGCCAATTTACCTTTGTAGAATTCTGCTTGCTTAAGAAGTTACAGGGTGGAAAAAATATTTTGTTTTTCAATATTTTTACGATAATTCAAATATTTTTTTAGTAAATATACCCAAATTTTGTGAAAGCTAAGTTTTTTTGGGTGAGGCAAACGAATACCAGCTTTTTGTTGCATTACATGTACATGGCGTTCTAAACTGGCGTGCCAATCTAGTACTTACTTCAGATTTTTTTTAAGAATGGACATTTTTAAAAAATGATTAATTATTTTGCAAAAGCGTTCAATTTGCTTTAAAAAAGGTATACTTGTTGCATGTCGCTAAAATGCATCATTTGAAGGAAAACTTAAATTAAAGTTAGTACTGCAAATGTATGGATTACTCCATAATTTCTCAATTTGAATGTTAAATCTAGTAGGCTTTTGTCAAATGTAGTAGCACTGTCAGGATTAGTCTTACATACAAGCATCAGAGTTTTGAGTGATAAAATTCGTTATTTTTATACAATGCCGCGACATAACTTTTTCTCAAACAGTGAAATGATATCAGTTTACGCCCAACAAGGTTTTAATGCACGCGCTTCAGCAAGAAGTTACACATATTTGTATCCTAATCGTAGACAGTCCAACCGAAAATTGTTTTCATGTTTATTCAGCAGATTAAGAGAAACCGAAAGATTTCGCCCAAAAAGAGTCAATGGGCGACCTATAGTTCGAGATTTACAGCAGGAGGAAGAGATCTTGTTGAAGATGACCCAGCAACAAGTATCCGTCGTATATCTACCAATGTTGCTTTATATCAGGGTACTCTGTCTAACATTTTACATGAACAACAATTATACCCATACCATTTAACTCCAGTCCTAAATCTACTGCCAGATGATCTTTTAGCGAGAACAAATTTTAGTTAGCTTGTCCAAAATAAAAATAGACAAGATCCATTTTTTGTGAATAAAATTATATTCATTGATGAGGCAACATTTACGAGAAGAGAAATTTTCAACTACAAAAATGCTCACACATGGCCGGTAGAAAATCCAAACAGTACGAGAGGGCGGCATACTTTCAGCATTAATTTAAATTAAACATTTTTTTGGTATAGTCAAAGATAACCTTATAGGACCTTTTGAACTTCCAGCAAAAATGACTGGAAAATATTACTTGCATTTCCTCTAGTACAGCTTATTTGATCTGCTTTAAATATTAGGGTTGTTAAGTGGTATTTACAAGATGGCGCCCTTGATCATTATTCCATAGCAGTAAGAAATCATTCACAGAGAGAAATTTGTCTAAGCAAGTAACCAAGAATGCGTATTTTAAATTTAGCATGACTCTAATTCTTAATTGAAGTAAAATATTCTTTATTTGAATCCTGGAATTCTTAAATTACCATTGCCTTGTTCAATTTTTGAATCAAAAGCTGTAAATAAACACCAAAGTTGTTAATTAAAAAAAAAAATCAACGATTTCTTAAATAAGGCTTGGCTCAAAAACAAGCCCGAAAATGCTTATTTTTTGCTTAAAATAAGCATGAATTTCTCTGTGTGTTTAAATAACGTATTCCCCCATCGATGGATTGGACGAGAAAGTGATCATTCATGGCCTGCACGTAGTCCAGATTTGAACCCTCTGGATTTTTATTTCTGGGGTTATATTAAGACTCCAGTTTATTCTGACCCTACTGTTAATACCAGAAATAAATTGTGGCAAAAAATAGTAATAGCGGCTAATATTATTCGACAAGACCATTCATTCTTCGAAGAAATTTCTTGAAAAGATGTAGAAAATGCATTGAAGTAAATGGCGGATATTTTAAACAAATTGAAATGAATTTTTCGCTTTTGCTATTATTCTTAGTTTGAAATTGTTAAGTTTTTCAATTTGTTATTTTTAAATATTCTTTATCATTTATGTTGTCATATTTTTGCGTTCTTTCAGTATCTACTAAATATTTAATAAAGTTCTGAATTAATATGTTATAATTTATGCATTATCTTTAGATTTAACAGTAAATACTAGATTGGCACGCCAGTTTAGAACGCCCTGTACATGTAATGCAACAAAAAAGCTGGTATTCGTTTGTATCACCCAAAGAAACATTCACAAAATTTGGATATATTTAATCAAAAAATATTTGAATTATCGTAAAAATATTGAAAAAAAAAATGTTTTCTCCACCCTGTAACTTCTTAAGCAAACAAAATTCTACTGAGGTAAGTTGGCTTAAATGAACTTATTTTTGTCCAAACTAACCACATCTGAAGTTTGGCCCATTCTTTATTGTTTGCTGTTTGAGAAATATATCAAACGATCGTGAATTTTATTAAAGGATATTTTATTTAGAAGCAAATTAAATATTATTTGAAACAAGGTCATATAGATTTACGAATTTAAATGATTTATAAAAACCACTACAGTCATAACAGGCTTCAACGTCGTGCTTAAAAAGCTACAATTATTATATTATTAATCAATTTGACAACAAAATGCTACATACCTACTTATTACAAAACAATAACAGAATTATTAGTATCAAAAGTAGTTAATCATCTTCATTAGATAATCAACAATATTATGCTTATTTAATATCTTCCATACTGTTTTTTTTATTTCATTATATTATACCAGTTATCTAACAAAGTCGGTAATGTGATTAAAACCACAAGTCCTAAAATAATGAACGCTGTAATCCATGGTTAATTCTCCGTTTTAACTTAACATTGTATTTCATTATCCAAGTTGCGACGTTACTATCCTGTATATTTTCTCTTACAGGCCTGATGATAATCACTGACCGAAACTAGTCGTCTTTCGCTTCTTTAAATAAAAAAATTCTTGTGGTTTAGATTTTAAGAATTTTCCCTTTTCTTACGGATATAACACATGGATAACCTTCTTACTCATTGAAATATGTAAATATGTATTGGTTGATAGAAAGATACTCTTCACTTTCCATTAAAAGTAAAGTTCTGATCTAAAGCATGTATGGAAATATGGCCTACAATTATGGAAGTGTATCAGAAGAAGCAATTACAATTGCCTAGAAATAGTTCTAAACCAAATTTTTTAGAACATAGTTAATGCTCTATGGTACTTTAGGAATAAATATCTGCACTGAGAGCTCCAAGTTGAATTAATTCCAGAATAAATTAAGTAACTTGCCACGAAACAAGAGGAGAGGCTGCACAAACACATCAACATTGAAGTAGTGTAAACTTTTAAATAATCAGGACTTACAATTAGTGCGTAGATCTAAAATAGTCAAACCTTTTGAGCTTGTTTAAGTGAACTGATAAAGCAGAGTTACTGCTATGAGCCACAATATCGAATTGTGCAAAATATGTTAAGAATTAGTATTGAAAACAGGTGAAATCTATACTTAAAATGTGGTAAGTAGTAAATGTTATTACAACGACAAAAAACTACTAGACTAATCCAATCACTAATAATTAGGTCTTTTTATTGCAATCATTCTGATTGTGTTTATTATTATGCAGACATAGCTGTGGCATCGGCTGCCGCATTAGATAGAAGGAGACAGCTGCTAATTTGTATGTGTGTTTAAATATGTTTATCTGAGGAGCAAGCACTACAGTTGCTTTATACCGCTGTAAATACCAAGGATGATTATATATTGTTAATGGGATTAAACTTTTTTTAATCTCTTGGCAATAAAAGTAACACTTCCGTACCTGGAATCAAAGATTAAAAAAAAATGTTCAAGAACTATCTTTAAACATCACTGTCTTCACTATAACTACTGGTATCATTATCATTGTCTTTTCTGAGGTTTATTATTATAGGGTTTATTAAGTTTTCCATTGCTATATCCACTTTCTCAAATGAATTTTCCACCTTTTCAACATAATCAATGCTATTTCGCCCATATTCTCCATTTACATCTGAAACTGCCTTCAAACATAAATTTTGCATATCAGGTAATTTAAATGTTGTATTGTAAATCTAAGAATTTCAATTCCTTTCTCGGGCCATCTTGTCTAATTTCTTTTTTGAATTTGTTTTTATGTTGCCTTGCTATTACGAGTAATTCTGCCTTCAAGGATTAAGGAGAACTGGTAATATTTTTAGAATGAAGTCATTTTAAAATATCTTCTTTTTCCATCTTGTTGTAGGTAGTGACTCCTTTGATCGGAGTTAGCTGGAATTTTTTTTATAATATTCTGAAACCAATTTTCAAACATAGGGCCATCAATTTCTTCATGGTAGTCTTTTGTTTTCTTTGAATCGACCCATCTGGCAAAAATTCATCGGTGCTTCCAATATGGGTTATTATTAAACGATTTCCTTTTCCTGTTGGATTCTTTAACCCACAAGAGACTGCTTTCATAAAGGCTTGTTTTTTAGTTTTAATGAAGGTATCTTGTCAAATTTTTGTTACTGTATGTCCAGCATTAACCTATGTTTCATCTAAATAAAATACCTGTTTAAGCTGATTCCTTGCATCCGCTATTTTCCTTAAATAATCATGTCTCCACGCAGTGATTTCGTCTTTCTCTGTTAAAAAGCTGTTTCTGTCACTTTCTTTGTAAAGAAAATTTAATTCATGTAATATTTTTTGCAGATGAAAATATGATATATTTGGAAAAGTGGGGCTATTTTCTATTTCTGAATGTAATTTTTTAAGTGTAGGAATTTCATTTCGAAAGAAAAAAGAATGTATCATTTGCCTTATTACATTCTTTATCCACGTTTCAATAAAGGTCTTGTTTCTTCCTGGGGGCTTTTTCGGATGTGAAACTTTTCCAATAACTGTATCTTCTTTAATAATATACATTGATCGCTTAGATACTCCAGTATATCTCTAACTTATAGTGCTTATTTCATTCACAGAAAGTGAAAGTACGATATTTTATTCTTCTAAAGATAATGCTTTATGTCCACTAGGTCGTTTACGCGTACTTGTGCTTGCACTATTTTCTAATGCACTCGCCATTCTTATATAACTGTAAAATTATAATATATGTATACTAATACAAAATTTAGAATCAATTAAAATGCATACGGGGGGGTGGGTTGGCTCAGTGGTTAGAGTCATGACTTTGAGATCGGAAGGTCTCAGGATCGAATCCCACCGTTGGCCGGGATTTTTTTATTTAATTTAATTATTTAAAATTAATTCTGATGCCTTGGTAGGATTCCCCACTCGACCATTCACTGTTGGGTTCTAATTAACAGTGCTGTTCCTAAAGTGGCGCAAGGAAACAGTAACAAGGCCTGTCTGTAGGGGTGTAGGAGTATTAGAGTACTAATACTTCTACACTATGGAGTATTAGACTACTAGTACAATTCATAACCTACATAGAACACTAGGCTAATGACCTTAGATGTTGAAGCCGTACACTAAAGAAAAAAAAAAAAAAAAAAAAATGCATACGATATAGCTATAAATAAATACAGTTTGACTTAATCTGTCAAAAGAAAAGATTTATTACAGTAAAAACCATGGAAACATGATTAAATCTAAACGAACTTTTCATTTTAACTACAATTAAGCATTGAAAGATGAGATATAAATAAAATGCAACCTCTTGAACCTGTACTTCGTTCTACAAATTAAATTATTGTCCTTCTTTCTTCTCTAGACTATAGTCTAGTAGTCTTTCGTCGTTGGGTTATTATGCTGATTAATCTTGTAAGATTAGTTGCATTGCATTCGGACATATTGAAACAAAAACTCCATATTTTGGCAGTTTATGGTTGTTAATAATTAAATAAAAGGGTGTTTATCAAAATTTAAATGCTTTTACTTAACTTTTATTGAATTAAAACGAAAATAAAGAATAACTACCTTTAAAAAAAACTAGTGTTTACGTTTGTTTTTTTTTTTTTAATTTCAATACATGGAATAATGGAGTTCGTAGACAAAGTATAGTGTTTTATTTATAATTTTCGTTACTCGTAAAACAATATATAATTTTTCTATGACGGACAAAAAGTATCCAATTTTCTTTTCTTAATAGCTACTAAAATGTATTTTTATAAACCTTCATTTTTTTCCAGAAAAGAAGTACTTACCAACTTTTCCAAAATTAGTATAAATAGGCACTAAAACTCATATATCAATTAAAGCGACAGTTGTTGCATTTCCTTAAGGCTGTTTTAGCGGTTCACTATTTTAGCATTATCCATGTATCTTAGTTATTTATTATCAGTATAATTTCATTTTTTGCTGAAGTATTCAAAAGAAACACCATAATAATATTTAGTCTTTTAATTTTTTTGTTACACCCTAGTTTTTTAAATAAAAATTAAAAATGAATATTAAATTTTATCAATTTGCAAATATTAATTTTTGGAAAACAACTGGAGTTTGTAGCTGATTTTTTTTCTATTTTATTCTATATTTACAAGTTTTTGCTAAAATTAAAAACTAATTGAGTTTTGTGGTAAACTGTTGTCCAATAATATTTTTATTTCGAACTCGTGAAAAAATTTCCCTCCTTACCATATATTTGTAACCAACGGTAGCCTGGATTAGCAAATATAAAGTGATTCGGCCTAACTCGCTCTTTTGATTGTAAAAATTGAGTATAATATATTTTTTACTTGTTGTGTAACTAGGTAAAAAAGAAAAGTCGCACAGTTACTAGCAAAAGGTTAGACTATTTTTATTAAACATACATTTTACTAAAGAAAAAAATATATAATTTGATTGATATGCGAATATGATTTTTATTGATTAATTTCTAAATTATTTCGGAATTCATGAATATTTTGAGAAATATCTCGA
This sequence comes from Psylliodes chrysocephalus, assembly GCA_927349885.1. Lineage (NCBI taxonomy): Eukaryota > Metazoa > Arthropoda > Insecta > Coleoptera > Chrysomelidae > Psylliodes > Psylliodes chrysocephalus. The sequence goes on from OV651813.1 coordinate 92,376,461, forward strand.
GTCGAAAACAATGGACAATTTTCAAAATATTCCTAATAACAGATTATATTATTTTTTAATTTATTGGAAATATTATAAAAGTAACCTTTATTATTTTGCTAATTTTAAATCCTAATGTACTAACACCCCAAAATGTATTTTGGAGAATTGGAGAAGTAGATGAATAAGGAAATGGTCTAATTGCAGTGATTGTTGACGGTGCATGGTCTAAGCGGTCATATAAAGTTAATTATAACCCTTTATCTGGAGTTGTAAGTTTATATTTTAATATTATAACGTGTGATTCAAAAACAATATTTCTAAAGTAAGCCATGACCGACAGAACTGTGAAGAATCCGTCATGTGTGATTTTTCCAGGGTCTACTTTAGAAACATATTTATATTTGACATAACATATAAAGGGTTTATTTTTAAATGCACTTATTTTTTACAAGCTTGCATTATTGGAGCAAAAATTGGAAAAGTTTTGTATGTTTCTTTTAAAAGTAAGTATTATCCTATATGTGCTCGAACTTTAACTAAAAACATAAAAGCTGCAATTCATAAATGTTCAAAAATTGGGATGGTTCGTCGAAGAATGCAGACTAATGGATGACATTGTATCTGCTGGTAATAGGCTGGTTCAAAACAGTTACAGCTTATTATTAAGCATGACTAATAATGCTGCAGAGACATGTAATTCAATCGTAGCCAAATTTGTTGGAGGATAGAGAATTAATTTTGCAATAAAAGGAGAATATAATATTGAGTGTACAGCTGCAGCCATTTCTTTTAATAAAAAAGAGAACTAAATTCCCACTTTTTATAAAAAGCTGTCAAAAAGTATTCCTGTGATATAATATAATTGTCAATTCCACTTATTTTATAACAACTATACGGGAACACTATTCTGCAAGTTCGATTTGCACTTGCACTTTGATAAATTTTTAAGAATGAATGTCAAGTCAAATTTAACAATTTTATTTTAAAGAATTAATGCCAAAATATTCACATTAAATTATGCTTTCTTTCAGCATTGAAGGCAAAAATCACGCTAATTAGAACTCTTTTACATTCGAATACTTTAGTAGATTCCACGCCAAAACGCATATAAGCCATTATTTCTGCAAAAGGGGATGTCACCTTTCATTATTGTTCGATTTAATTTATAAGATTCAAGTGCATCCGAATAAATATTTTTCAGAAAATCAGTTACACCAATTTTAAAATTTTGTAAACGTAAATATATTTTTTTTATATTTCATACATTGTCCGAATATACAGTGTGTCTACTTAAGTCGGCACCATATGGGAAACTTGTTTATTATTAGTTTTATGCAAAAAAGTTTATCTTCATAAAAAGTTCTGCATAATCTAAAACCTAAAATTCAACCATCAGTTATAAATTTTTTTCAGTCATGAATGAGGTTAGTCAAAAAATATAAATTTTATGCAAGAGAAAAGTACCCTAAATTTCTACAATATCGAACATTGTTATACCTGCGTGAAGTTGGCCCTACCATGTTATGATAATTACACCAAAGTTGTACCAATATTTTGCAACTAATTTGCAACTTTAGGCAACCGGTATAAAAAAATTTGCAACCTTACATTTTTGTTCTAATCGCTAAAACAAAATTGGTGGGGCCAAATTCACGCAGCCCCACCACATCGTCGTATTGACCTCGAACCTTTTTCATAATTTAGCAACTAATTTGCAACTTTAGGCAACCTTCGTGAAAAAATTTGCAACCTCGTGGTTACACCGAAAACGAATCCCTAAGTTGATGGTGACAAATTCACGCAACCCCACCACATCGTCATATTGACCTCGAACCTTTTTCATAATTTAGCAACTAATTTGCAACTTTAGGCAACCTTCGTGAAACAATTTGCAACCTCGTGGTTACGCCAGAAACAAATTCCTAAGTTAGTGGGGCCAAATTCACGCGGCCCCACCACATCGTCGTAGTGACCTCGAATTTTTTTCATAATTTAGAAACTAATTTGCAACTTTAGGCAACCTTAGTGAAAAAATTTGCAACCTCGTGGTTACGCCTGAAGCGAATTCCTAAGTTGTTGGAGCTTAATTCACGCGGCCCCGCCACATCGTCGTATTGCCCTCGAACCTTTTTCATAATTTAGCAACTAATTTGCAACTTTAGGCCACCTTCGTAAAAAAATTGCAACCTCGTGGTTAAGTCGGAATCGAATTCCTAAGTTGGAAGGTGAGCCAAATTCACGCGGCCCCACCACATCGTCGTGTAGACCTGGAATTGTTTGGGGCCAACATCTTTTTCTTAATTTATTTTATTACATACTAATATATTATTAAAATTTATAGTTACAATATTACAGTTTTACTTTAATAAATTAAGATGGTGATATAAATATAAGCACCATGTGCATATATTGTAATATTTAGTAGGTACATTTTTGTATTTGATACGCAAATCATAATTAAACAAAACAAAATAAAATAAAATATAATTTAACATTTTAAGAGGAGCATATTATTAAATATTTCTATATCTGTAAAATATAAAACAATTTTAAGTAACCAATAAGAGTGACTTACGAGTTGTTTTAAAATTGTGCAATAATTAAAAAAGGACATTCTAGTTAAAAATAAAAGTTTTCTTGAAAAACGTTAAAATAAAAAATGCATATTAGGAAACTACTGTTTTATATAAACCACTAAATGTGGGTCGACCTTGTTGTGACCTTGTTTTTTTCATTTGGAATTTTTTTTTGTAGGTCATTGTGTAGTTCCCAATTTCCCTGTTTTCTTCTTATAACAGCTACATAATGGTCTAATCCATATGAAACTATGCCATAAAATATATATCTAAAAACGAATAATAATTATTTTTAATAACAATATTATAAATATATTTACTATTATTACCTGTCATCATTTAAATATATCTCTGTAGGAAATTCATTTAGAGAAAATTGCCGTGAATTTGCATACACTTCAGTTTTAATAAATAAATGTTGCTGTACGAATCGGGTAGATGTTAATGTTCCATCACAATTTTCTTCAGTACAAAGATAAGTGATTGGTTGTATGTACTTATTTAATTTAAAGCTGTATTCATTCTATTGAAGCCTTCACAAAAATTTAAGATTATTATTGAACTTGATAAGTTTTTTTTAGAATTAATACACTTAATATTTGAGCACCTTAATTCTTCAATAGCTGATGGCACATCTTTTAATAGTTTTGAAATAATATATGTAATGTTACATCTAGCGTCGATTAGTTTGACATTAGTTATTCCATCAGATTCTTCAAAAATATTTTTTTTAAATATGAAGTCTCTTCAAATACATTATATTGGAACTTCCATGAATAGCTAAGTTTTTACAAAACTGGAGTAACTAATTTTTTTTTTGTGTCAATAAATTGTTTATATTGATCATTATCAATGTAAGCCATAGCTATAATAACTGCAATTGAGTCGAAAGGGCAAGTGTTATGCTTTGAGATTTTTAGTGGAGTGATAATATTTCCATTTATGAGCAAACTATTTAAATTTGAACGCGTTGTCTTTTGTGTCAATATATGTTCAATTTCTGGCACTGCATCCATGGTACTTTCTCAACTCGTGCGTTAGCAACTCGGGCGTAATATAAAACTACCTGAATTCGTCGCAACTCGGGCGCCCTCCAAAATTGTGCACCTGTGAGTTCGCAACTCGGGCGTCGACGGGATATGAAATTTGACCATAGTTTATGTACCCTGATTCTGATTACAATCTAATTCAGGCAGTAATGAATTATCGAAAATTTAAGAGAAATGAATGACATCGCAGAACAAGCTTTGATTTTAACAGATAGTGAGCATTGAAAAGTTAGTTGATGTAAAAAAATTGAAGATTTTTCCATTACGGTTTATTTTAGAGAAATCATGTGTAGAATAAAAAATATAGAGGATGATATCGAGATCATTTTAAAATTATTCTCGATTTCTAAAATATTTCTGGAAATAATTTGGTCACTAGTGGTATTATAAGTGAAAATAATGAGAAAAATTGGAATTTTGCACTTTACCTCAAATTTTCCGAATTCGGTCTATTTTAGAGAAATGTATGGAACAAAAATTATTGAGAATTACATTGTAAACAACTTTTATTTGAAGAATTTTCTTTAAAATTTGAATTTTGCACTTTTTGTCAAAATTCTCGAATACGGACCATTTTAAGGAAATCATGAATATGATAAAATAATATATAAATATTACGAAACGCCTCAGAAACATTTCTAAAACATTCCTAAAATGTAAAAATATCCTGTAAATGTAATATTTCATATATTTTATAAATAATAATTTGAAATCAGAAATATAACATACTGATATTTCAGAAATGTATCCAACAACAGACGCAAACTTCCAATTATTTAGAATATATGGTTGTTTCTAAAATAAAATTATATTACTTAAAATAAAATGACTACAACATAACCCATCTTCTTTCTCTTCTTACAAAAGAGAAATGTTTCAAATCTTGGCCATTTACAACATAACAAACATAAACCAACTTAATATTCTAAGTATAATCAAATGTTTAAAAATATGATTGCAATAAGTAGAATAATTAATATTTTTAGGTAAAATATAAACAAAACGTCAAAGTGTTTCGATACAATAACGTTTTTATTACGAGTTTTATGTAATTTAAAGAAACGTTAATATTAAACGTGTATGGGGTCTATTCTGTAACAATTCCTTTATATTTAACGGCCTTTAAAAATATTGACGGCCTATAAAAATATGTTCGTATTCGTTAATTTACTTCTGTCATTATTTAAACAGATTTCTTTAAGATAGTCCTCTAATGTATTTTAAAGATCCGTTTAAATAATGACAGAAGTAAAGAAGAAAATATTTATAAAGGCCGTTAAATATAAAGGAATTGTTACAGAATAGACCCCTATGTATCTTAATATCCAACTTTCGGTTGAACCACAATTACATAATAACATTTAAAATGAATATTAAAATAAACTAGAATAATTAATATTAAAATAACGTAGATATTTCGTTTACATTATTAACCAAACGTTAAAAAGATTGAAATACAATAATCTTTTACATATTATATATATTTAACAAAATGATTAACTTTTAGTTAAATAACAACGTTTAAATATAATATTAAAATATAGTTAAATAAAAGAGCCACAAAATACAGTAATCTCGATCGACAAATAAATGCCATCGTGGAAGACTTAACAAACTGTCATGAAATTATTAAGTCCGACTCTGTCTAAGCACGCGGCCTTCACGTCTGGGCAGCCGATTCATGCTAGAGGCGATGGAATATTCTGGGAATGTCGCTGAGGCTCGAGAAACGGGTAGAACGGACGGAGTGTGCCGTTGAGTCAGAATTGGAATTTTCCCAACCATCGGGATTATTCTGGTTACAGAGTTGGCTTGATATAAATAGCGCGTGTGTGAAGACGGCGGTCAGTTGATTATAGACAGTTTTAATATAGAACATTGTATTGGAAAGTTAAAGTGTAAGAAATAAATTAGAATTGTTAGTTAGTATTATATAAATTAAATAGTTCTGAAATAAATTGAAAATAGGGTGTTTTAAATAAATAAACTAAAAATAAATTAGACTTTCGTCACAAAACGGAACAACTGACTTGCGAAGTACACTCGAAATATTAAGACATGTTGTAAGGTTCGATTAATTTTTTTTGATAAAACTAATAAAAAAAGTTTTCTATGTAGCCAACTTACACAGACACGCTGTACATAAAAAATGTATTAAAATAAAAATTAAATGGCTAGCCGAGGTAGGTACACTATTGTTTATCAATCTAATTATTATATCAAAATTAAATTATACTTTTTTAAAAAAAACGACAATTTCAAATGTCATAACAATGTAATGTAAAGACTATTTTCGCAGAGAAAGATAAATAAAAAATCGTGTTTTATGAAAGTTACATAATATTTAAAAACTGGCAAGCTGCTCTTGTACGGCACTCCGTATATAATTTTAAGTTTAAGCCAAAAGCACCTTCTCAGGTTAAACTAAAGAGGTAACATTCATTATATTACTATAATATTGGTACTGATCCTTGAACGCCCGAGTTGCGAAGGGTATTTAATCTACCTGTAGCCTTACGCCCGAAATGCGAAAAATTAAGTATTCCGCTCGAGTTGCGACGCCCGAGATGCGCATAAATCGCATCCATATATGTGGTCTTTCTTAGTTTTTTTTCTCTTAATTGGCTTTTGATTGATATTTACCACAACTTCGTTATTCTCTCCCAAACCTCGCCAATTGTCAAATGCATCCTTTTCATTTCTACCTTCTGATATTTCTGATATTATCGACACTTCTGAATCACTACATTCATCTAAATTTTCAAATTATGATCGTTTTATATTTTTTACTGGTGATTTTTTATCTACAGTAATATACAGAATGTTCACGCATACAGAACTTTAAATTGGGAAATTTAGCTACTTTGAGTCGCATAACGATACAACTCAAAACATTTATGGTAAAAATATTATTGAGGAAGTAAACATTTATGAGATTAAAACATGCAAAATCCAACAAACATGTAAATTATATTCAAAATGCATTTTGTATACAAGTCTATTACAATTTTTGAAAATGTTTGCAATACAGTAGCTTGTGTTAATGACCCAGAAACTTGAACAAAGAAAGGATATAATGAATTTGGAAATGATTATTATTATCACGGAAACTAGGTAATATTAATAAAAATAATATTTTCATCGTTATAAATTATAATTTAATACTTTGAAAATTTGTATTATGAAATTCAATTTGTTAAGTCCCAACGTCTTGTTTAATTAAAATTGTTTTAAATTTTACAGAAATGCTCTCCTTAAAATGTTTTGTTTTGTTTAATTATGATTGGCGTGTCAGATGCAAAAATGTTGGCCCCAAAAAATTCGAGGTCTATACGATGTGGTTGGGCCGCGAGAATTTGGCCCCCTTCCAAACACGAAGTTTCAAATGTTTTCACGAAGGTTGCCTAAAGTTGCAAATTAGTTGCTAAATTATGAAAAAGTTTCGAGGTCATTACGACGATGTGGTGGGGCTGCGTGAATTTGGCCCCATCAACATAGGGAGTCGTTTCCGGCGTAACCACGAGGTTGCAAATTTTTTCACGAAGGTTGGCCAAAGTTGCATATTAGTTGCTAAATTATAAAAAAAGTTCGAGGTCAATACGACGATGTGGTGGGGCTGCGTGAATTTGGCCCCATCAACTTAGGGAGTCGTTTCCGGCGTAACCACGAAGTTGCAAATTTTTTCACGAAGGTTGCCTAAAGTTTCAAATTAGTTGCTAAATTATAAAAAAGGTTCGAGGTCAATACGACGACGTGGTGGGGCCGCGTGAATTTGGCCCAATCAAATTAGGCAGTCGTTTCCGGCGTAACCACTAGGTTGCAAATTTTTTCACGAAGGTTGCCTAAAGTTGCAAATTAGTTGCTAAATTATGAAAAAGGTTCGAGGTTAATACGACGATGTGGTGGGGCTGCGTGAATTTGGCCCCACCAATTTTGTTTTAGCGATTAGAACAAAAATGTAAGGTTGCAAATTTTTTATACCGGTTGCCTAAAGTTGCAAATTAGTTGCAAAATATTGGTACAACTTTGGTGTAATTATCATAACATGGTAGGGCCAACTTAACACTCGTCATTGTTATTATAAAAATTTTAATCAGAATTGAAAACTATTGTCAGATATCCATTAATATTCGATCTGTAATGCTTTTTGGCATAAATATGAATTACACATTTAATTTTGCAAATTATAAAAAACTTGTTTTTCATGATAGGTGGGAAAATATTGAATATCTTACCGTAGTTTTCAATTATTCTGACCAACTTTTCTTAATAAATTTTTTTAATGTTGTTAAAAATAAAGGTACTTTACTCCTCCTACACAGAATTTATAATTTCCAACAAACCTGGTACTTGGCTGAAACAATTTTATAATTAATGACTGTATTTTTAGTTTTTGACCATGCATAACTTTTTATAAGGAATAACTTTTTTTCATAAAACTAATAATAAAAAAGTTTACCATATGGTGCCGACTTAAGTAGAGTGTACAATAATTTGTCAGGGCTCGTATATGGAGTGTGAGTTCTTTTCTTGATAAATGCATATTTTTTTAAAACGGAATATCTACAGGGTGTTCTATTAAGAATGGGACATAGAACAACTGAAGAATCTCTGATTAAAAATAAGATGATTAAACGAAACAAAATACAGGGTTTTAAAGTTGAAAATTCTCAAAAAAATTAATGGCTATAATTTTTTGATTACTTAGAATAATTTTACTAAATTCGACAAACGTTTTTGGTATTATAAGATACACCTATCAGCAAAAAAATCAGTCAAATCAACTTTACTAGTGCGTATGACATGGATAAGTAACACCTTAATCTCTAAAATTTGCGTCACTGTCCAAAAACTTATTTGGACTCTAATTTTAAATTTTTTGATGTTTTTAAATAAATAATAAAAAAAAATTAAATTTCAAAATAAATAAAAAGAAGTATCTGTGTCCGAATATCTTGAAAACCAATCACTTCATAAGTTTCCAACAAAAGTACGATTTATGTAAAAAGCATCCAAAAAATTTCAGTCTAAATAAGTTTTTACACAGTGGCGTAAAATATAGAAGGGATGAAGGTGTTACTTACCCCTGCCGTATGCACTGGCAAAGTTTATTTAACTGATTTGTTTGCTGATAGGTGTATCTTATGATATAAAAAACTTTTGCTGAATTTGATAAAATTATATTGAGTAATACAAAAAAATAAATACATTAACAATTTTTAAATTTTCAATAGAACACCCTGCATTTCGGAAACGTGAATTTTCAATTTTAACACCCTGTATTTCGGAAATGAGTAACATATTTTGACTCAGAAAATCTTTAGTTCTTTATGTCCCATTTTTAATGAAACACCTTGTAAGTATATAAAATTTTTCTGGACACCTTGTAAAAACGATGCAAAAATATCTTCGTTCAATTAAGCCTTTTTTTTGGTCACATCGTTGAAGGTTAATGTCAAACATTAAAAATGCATTAGTCTGCACATTACATAATGTGCGACCGGGAAATTGAGTAAAGCATATTTCATAATGAAATTAAAACGTCAAAAATAAAAATGTAACAAAAAATTAATTCAAGGTTGGATGTGTAAACATTTAATGAAAATTGCTTTATCAAATATGCATCGATGTTGTTCAGCTACATGCCTGATCAAATTAAAGACAATTTGTTGATTTTGTTGGTTTTGTGCCGATTAAATATTAAATATTTGACACAATTTATTATTTATTACATTTGAACAAAGTATTCTCGTTTATAGTCGATATGGTTAAAATGTTAATATACCTTTGAAAATTAACAAAGACAGCAGACCAAGATTTTTCGGAATGTGACTAATAATTTCATTGTACACAGTTATAACATCATTACTGTTGTAAATTGGAATCCCTTAAGTTTTAATTTTACCAGAGGACACAGAAAAAATCTCAAGATGCTAAATCAGGCGAATAAGGAGAATCATGCAATAATTTAATGCTTCTGGGCCAACACTAATACCGTGTAGTATCACTGCATTCATGCTTCAAGGCATGCTTGATATCAAATGTTGAACAAAAGCTTTCGGAATATTCTCCCAATCTTCAATAACGGCATCTATGAGTTGGTTGTGATTAGAACATGAGCCTACGACTTCGATTCTCTTTTATTATTAATATCTATATTTTAATATAAAGCCTTGTTCAGAGTATATAACGCATTGTTGATCGCTCTCACTCTGAACTTTTGTGTTTAGTAACACTAGTTTGTTTTACCGACGACGCGTCGCTCGACGCAACGCTATCGCATCGCGAGGCTTGCCGCTCCTACTCTGAGGCTTAAGAATAAGGTATTAGGTACCTAAAATTTCCATTAAGCCACATAATAAAACATGTCTTGCGTTTAGTAAACAAATATTTCTAGACGATTGTGTAGCATCTAGATAGGTCAAGATTTCTAACAAATTAGTCATAAACATATGATAAATATTATATTTATAGTGTAGTGCCAGTCAATCGGAATTATGCTTTCTGTGGGGCTGAGTGTGGCACTATTTTCAAAAAACGAGATATTGGTACCATTGCATAGAGCGTAACGTGTACTACAATATGCCCGCAAAACCCAAAAAGTCACTTTACAAGTTAGGTAAATGTATTATTTTAAACATTTAAAAAATCATTGGGGCTTAAGGCCCAAAAAAAATAAAAAATGAGATTTCTCTGTTTTATCTTAATACATTAGTTTTAATTAACAGAATAAACCATTATCTGTTTAATTATATTTATATAAAATGTTTATCTAATAAATATATAAAAATCTTAATGACAAAAAAACATTAAAGATTCTAATTTCTAAATCGGTTCCGTGAATGATTAGTTAACAACTAAGTGCTCAAAATTGGTACAAGATGGATAAAAAGAAAACTTTCCCAGTGAAATACGCTTTTCGTCGTCAGATTTATATATGGATAAGCTATCTATGTAATTATGTATATCATTGGGTGTGAGACACTAAGTGTGCTCTATGGAAATTTCTAAATTTTTTTACTATTAAATCATTCCAAGTTTCCAAAGTGATGTGTTTGTACATTCACGGATGCAACAAGTTTTTTCGATAATGATATTACGAAAATAATTCGACTTTATTTAATTAATAATTACTAAACAATAAATGCCACATAAAATATTAATAAATCCCCCCCATAAAGTACACATTTTTGTTGCCAGTTGGCGTTAAAGTCAGGATACGCCATACAAAATCTGCCTAGAATTTTGAGGATTATACACGATACCACCATACTTTGATTTTCTTTTACCACGATACACATACTAATGGTATGCTGACTTTCGATTCAAAATTCATCCAAATCGCGCATGACGTAATGCGGGACGAACTTTCAAGTTATTTTGACACTTTTCGATTGAATAGTGTAAAATAATTTAATAATTTATTTGTTTTTGTGTTAGTAGTGAGTATATTTTCCTATGTATAACAGGGAAGAACTAAATTAATGTTTAAAATGCCGGGCTGCGAGGTGGAGATATTTCCGAATGCCATAAAATATGGGTACATTCTTATCAAAGAAAGGAAAAACTTAATTGAAGTTTCCCTATCCACTTTGAAGACAGTAGTTGTGAGATTCCTCTCAAACATAGATGCAAGAAAAGGAAACTGAATTTCACCAGAAAATAAATCGGTATTTAAAAATTTTAGCAGATAAAACAGTAGTTTCCTGTCCCAATACAACGGTCCTTTTGAAGTAATGCGATGCATGAGCAGAACACGAACATATATAATAATAAGATAAATGAATAGGAAAATTGGTTTTGAGTATTTTCAAAGTAAACTTGACAAAAAAATGTTTAAATTTACCAAATAAAAAGTAATGTTTTTGTGTACTTACTTTTTATAAATAAATAATTCATTTCTGCACACTTATTTTTATTTCACATAATAAAAAAAAAAAGATTGCAAGAGAACTACCACGCTCAGAAAGCAAACTTGTTTTTTTAGTCTATATCTTTTACTTATGGCCAGGTTATGGATTTTGCACAAAATACCCGAAACCCACGTGATCTGGTAACATCAGAAACACAGCGAAAGGGCCTGATTTGGTTCCTTATATGTCAACTGTCGTTGTCAACACTGTCAAAAATATCATTAGCGTTCATTTGGGTTTTTGGGTATATTTATATTATTTAAAGGTTATTGATTTTTTGCATTTTATCAACACGCTATTATTCAATTTTTCCTCAAATAATAAACCAATCAGTTCTTTTTAGAGCTCATTAGTGCCTTTATTCTTTTCTATCGGTAAGTGTAAATTTATTTACTTTTATACAAGTTTATTGACAATATAATTTTCAGCTCAAAATGTTTACACCGGAACAAGATTCTTTTATTTTAATGGCACATTTTAGAAGTGGATCTAGAAATGATGATAAAACTTGGTCATATTCAATTCAGAGTTGCATTCAACAATTTGAGGAACGTATTCCAGCTGTACAAATAGAATATGATAGTTTTCGTCATCATAGACACATTCTTATTCAACGTTTTGAAACGAAAAATTGCATTTGTAAAGAATAGGGGTCTGGAAGGCCCGCAGTAATAACCGAAGATGTTGTTCAAGATGTGCGAATTCGCATGGAGCCAAGTCTTACTAAATCGGTGAAAAAATTAGCAGCTCAAGCAGGTAAGAATAGTGTTTGGGAGCTTGACTCTCTTATAATCTAATTTCATTGTTTTGGATTTATCTGTAGGAACTAGCCATAAGATTTTGAAAAAAATCTATCAATGCATCCTTATAAGGTTTCAGTACTACAACAATTGTTTCCTGGTGATTTTGTTAATGGCTTGTCGATGGTTCAATGAGCAATTAAATGACAATAACTTATTGGATCGAACTTTTTTTACTGATGAAGCATGGTTTCACTTATCAGGATATGTCAATAGTCAAAATTATCGAACATGGGCAACTGAAAATCCTCATTTATTTGTGGAGACAAGTCTACATCCCATAAAAGTTGGTATTTGGGTAGCAATTTCAAGAAGAAGAATAATAGGGCCCATATTTTTCTATGGCAAAATTAATGGCCAACGTTATCGAAATATTTTTCTTGAATTTGTTGAACAGCTACAGGATGATGAGCTACAATTGGGTTATTTTCAACAAGATGGGGCAACAGCTCATACAGCTAGAGCTACTATTGACCTAATAGAAGAATATTTTGATGACCGAATTATTAGTAAAGGATTATGGCCTTCAAGATCTCCAGACCTCACACCTCCTTTTTATTTGGCCATATAAAAAATAAAGTATTCAGAAATCGTTTGCATGATGTGAATGAATTGGAGCAAGTATAGTTAATAAAATTGAAAGTGTAACTGAGGAGTAACTGCATAATGTGTTCGAAAACATGAAAAGAAGGGTTAATGCTTGCATTGAAGCTTATGGTGAACATTTTGAACACTTACTATGAATGTATATTCTTTGTAAAACATCAAATTATCCTTTAAAATAAATTATTGAAGTTCATGTTGTTATCAAAAAATGTCAATCAATTCTGTTCAGAACTGGATTGTTTTTAAGGTATTGCATAGCTTTTATCGCGGGCTTTGAGTGTGGCGACCGAATCAAGAAATTCCGTAACGACCGTAACGAACAAAAACCTAACACCCCCCACTCCGACCGGCACAGCGGTGCAGCGTTAAACAATATTAACTTCTCATTTATTCAATAAAAGAAAATCGAAAAATCGAAAAATCGAAAAATCGAAAAATCGAAAAATCGAAAAATAAAAAAATCGAAAAATCGAAAAATCGAACAATTGAAAAAACGAAAAATCGAAAAATCGAAAAATCGAAAAATCGAAAAATCGAAAAATCGAAAAATCGAAAAATCGAAAAATCGAAAAATCGAAAAATCGAAAAATAGAAAAATCGAAAAATCAAAAAATCGAAAAATCGAAACAGAAATTCCGTAACGAAAATAATAATAAATTTTTATTTTATCCTTTGAAGATTCAGGAACAAAGTGTTCTAATTGTATCTCGCAAGAGGGTGAGAGGTGGAAACATTTCTATGTAAAAATAAAATACCGTGTCAACACAATACCATATGTAATTTAAAAATACCACTACTTCAAGATCCTATCGCCAAAAAAAAAAACAAATATTAAACTGTTATAGCACACACTGGGACATATTCTTTTGATGGGTATAGACTGAACTTCCCTTGCAGAATTACCTCGACCATATCGAGCGCTTGTAGTGGTGGAAACTAACTGAATTTATACCAGCGGTATAACTTCCAAACTTGAAGATAAAGAAATGTACGGAGCATCGAGTACAGAGGTTAAATAAAGATTAGAAACAAACAAAACACTCAAGATACGGTATTCTTAGGTTAGGTATTGAATTATTCTTCTCTTTTAATATGAGACGTATTGAATTCAATAGTAATCAATAGTAATCAAAAATTTTAAAGATAAGATTTTACATTGGCCTAAATGCAATTCTAACATAAAAATATAATAATGTAAAGCACCATTTAATAACATGATTTTTTTTGTTATGTCTCACAGATAACTGAATTTTGTTCTTATTGTTACAGACCATAAAAAAAGAAGAAGAGATATTTTATTTTTATTTTATTTAAAACACCTACAGCACTGGCCCACATCTAGGGATTTTTACTATTATTTTCACCAATCGCTGTCATGACGATTTGATCACGTGGGTTTCGGGTGTTGAAGTCCTGGTATATTGGCTGTAACTTCTTATAATAAATTTATTAAACGACCCTTGTTTGTAATAATGACATAAAATATGCCCTTGAAAAACAAAATTAAATTTTCTTGTATACTCGTACAGTCCATCAAATCTAATTCATTGTAGACGAAGCTGAACCTAACTTGTTCCTCGTTTGACAAAAGCGTGCCTTTGGGAATTTCGTGACCTAGTGTAATTTATCGAATTAGGATTTATCAAAACCTGGTACGAATACTTTGATTCGAACAAATGTCGCTATTTAGTTGAATGCAAATACAAACTTATTTAGAGCTAATCGGGGTAGTTTGTATAGATCGCTTTATAGGGTGGATACTGAACTACTTACAATTTTTTTCTAAACCGTTATCAAAATAGAATAAAATATAGAGGAAATATTAACGGAATGCTTAATTGTTGGGGTTATATTATGATAAAGATAATTTAAAATAAATAAACAGCAATGGTCGCATTTTATTTTTCATATTTTTTCCATAAAAAAAATATTGTTTTTACTGGGAATTAAACCCCCGCCGCGTGTTCCAAAGTTTATCGCTTAACGACCTGAGCTATGAAAGCTTATGTCAAGTTAATTATCTAATCAAATATGTGACATTAGAATTTTCTACAACGGCTTTTTTAAAACGTCTTCGTCGAACACTGCAGGAACTACAAGGTAAGAATGAACGAAGTTTACAAAAATAACACACCTAAAAGTGTCACTGGTTCCCCTACTATATACTCGTAGGAGAAAAAAATGTATTAATATTACTTCTTTTCGTGCAATATCATTTGAAATCGCTTAGTTATTTGCTAAAAAGTTATATATATTTTATATAAATTCCGATATAGAGTAAAAAAAAAATAAAGACAGATAATTGGAAACGATCCAACAAATGTTTTTTTATCGATACTGATAAATCTAATTCTACGTTCACGCTATTGGAAAACTACTGGCGAAAAGCCTAAATAAATATTATTGACATTACCATGACATACTTTATTACTAGTACGGAGAAACAAAAACGCACAAGACACAACTGACTTGCTTTATCCAATTACGGTGAAATCAAGCATGCCATTAATTCGATTAGGTACGAAATGTCTATATTGGAATGATGCACAAAACAATGCGTTCAAATCGTTCGAGTTTTCTTTTGAAGGCAATTAATAATAATATAAATAATCTTGTTACTTTTGTTTTACCATAACGGCGACCTTATTGAATCTTTTTCAAGGAGTGACGTTTTTCATGTCTATTATTACATTTTATACATTAAATTTAATCTAATAAGTGTTTTCGGCGGGTCAATAATTATCACATTTAGGCATTCCAAACAAAATGGTTACCCATTGGTAATGACAGGTCATGATATGGCAACAGTGTGGGCCTGGTGACTTGACAAGGTCAATGATATAGATAGTTATATAGATTGATCATCCATGTTTTTCAAAATAAACATAAGCTTGTGCTTATGCCTTGAAGTAAAAATGTAGGTAATTATTTTTTATTACTATATTCAAAGACTAAATATTGGTTTTAAGACACATTTTGTTAAACCGATTTTGATTAATAAGCACTTGCGAGGCAATATGGCCGCTCGCAAAATGATCCGTTTTGTGCAATCTAATATCACTGACCCACGGTTCGTAGACACCACGGTGGCCTCTTCGTCCGTTGCTAAGGAAGGCTGTGACGTCACGGAATGCAAAATCGAGTTAACAGAAAATATTCTGTTGCGGTTCGTATTTTATTAATATTTAGTGGTGTTTATATTTTTATTTTTGGACTATACACCTGCGTTGAAGTTTTTATAAAATCGGTAATTTCGTTTTTTGAAAGACAAGCCACAAAACGGCATGGAAAAATCATGTAATGAGTTCCATCAAATTTCAAATTAATTACTTTTTTTTGAACTATAAAGAGAAATATTATTCTGTGAATGGTTTATTTTAAACATTTTGGATGGCCTCCTTGTCTTCTTCTCCTTTAATTATTGTTGTGGATACCGGATTGTAATTCATCATACCGACTTTTTCTAAAATCTGTTTGACTTAATATAATAGCTTCATCTTCGCTGTTTCCTATTTTTATACCTAGAAAGTATGAGGAATTTGATTTTGAATGCTCTCTCCAAGTTTCTTATAAAATCTTCTTTTAAACTTTCTTTATTTGAAACCACTAATCCATCGTCGACATACAGCATTAGTAACAGCAAATCTACCACATTTTTCTTAATAAATAAACAAGGATCAGCTTCACTTTTTGTAAAGTTTATTCTCATCAAAAACTCGTTAAATCGTTTGTTCTAACACCTTGGGGCTTGTTTTAAACCATATAAACTTCTTTTTAGACGCCAAACTCTATCGGTTCTATCAGAATACCCCTCAGATTGTTTCATAAAAACTTCTTCTTCAAGCTTTCCATAAATAAAAGCGGTGGCAACGTCAAATTAAATTTTTGACATTTTCTGGCTAGCCGCGATGCTTATTAAATCACTTATTGTTCCAGCTTTTGCCACAGGACTAAAGGTCTGTTCATAGTTAATTCCTTTCTTCTGGGAACAGTCTTTAATCACAAGTCTCGCTTTGTATTTATCACATACTTTGATTTTCTTTTACTATACGGAGAATGGTCGCACTGCGCAGCTTTCTGAGTGCCTTTTAAAAGGAGATAGAAAACGACTAAACCGACAATTCCGGAA
Source organism: Psylliodes chrysocephalus (assembly GCA_927349885.1). Classification (NCBI taxonomy): domain Eukaryota; kingdom Metazoa; phylum Arthropoda; class Insecta; order Coleoptera; family Chrysomelidae; genus Psylliodes; species Psylliodes chrysocephalus. The sequence goes on from OV651813.1 coordinate 92,393,516, forward strand.
GCAGAAGCGGATGATTAAAACGCACCTGATATTTTGCTTGCTGCTGTCAGTGTCAGTGAATATCACATACTTTGAATACTACAGTTCATCAAATTTCTAGAGGCTTTCGACGGCTAGACAGAGAAAGCACTACTGACAGGCATCCCGACGGATTTACGCAATGAAAGTACACTCTGCGCATCAAGTATTTCACTATTTCATTCAGACGTAAATGTCAGATGTAAATTTCGCTAAAACATTTCTTTTATTTTCGTTTGTGTTTTTTGCTCATTACAGTTTAATAGAACCTAAGTATGGAGTTTAATAGCAAATTAAGAGGCCGCGTGATTAACAGTCAATCTCGCGAAATAATAGCCAATGTTATAGAGTTTATGAGAAGAGAAGGAAACTTTAATTCACCTTCAATACCATTTAAAAATGTAAATGATCGTGTTGCTGCAGCCACAGGAGTATCTAAAAACACTGTCGTCCGCATTTCTGGAGAGAAAAAAAGAATCGATAACCGTGAGATATCGGAATTTTCATCACCAAGAAAAACCATTAAAAAACCAAAAACAGTTAATGATATAGATGAAGCTGCACAAGAATCAAATTTTGTTTCTGAGTTGTGTTCATTTACAGGCTCAATTTTTTTCCGTTTCTCCTTTTTGATTTTATATGGGGTTTCAAGTTGTTTTTGACTTATTTCGACGTAAATCACAACAACACACTTTTTTTAATAAAGCAAACAAGTGTTAAGAGGTATATGTACGTGTAAACTACAATTACAAAAAATTGATATGAAACCCATGAAACCACCAACAAGCTTCCGTACTAGAACATGGTGTCATTCGTCGAGATAATTTATCGTTTTGTTTAATAGATCAAGAAATGTAAATATTCCCCTGTTATTTTTTATAAAATTATAAGAGAAATAAATTTTTTTCTAAATAGTATAGTTTATTATTTTGTAGAAAAACAAAATTTCGAAAATTTTAGTAATGTTTCAGAAACAACCGTTATTAATAATAGGTACCATTTTCCTTAATAAGGTAGAAATAAAATATAAACTATTTCCACGATTTACAAAGGCCTACAAAAAAATTATAGGTATTTTCCGCTATCCTATAAAATTTATATTTTCTGACTCAATTTCAAAAGGTTGAAGGAATTCCAAAACACCTTTTATGGCATAATAATTATTTTCAATTCTACATACTATCTTTAGCTGCTTTTAAAAACGTTCTAAGAAAGTCCAATCAGACCAATTTAATTCCTAAACTATTCCACACTTTTAAAATTTAATTACCTAAAAATATTAAAAACTATTTAAAATAACTTGTTTAGCAGACTGTACAATAGCTATCTTAGTCACACGTAGCGCGTTCTCTGTCTGGGCGTCGAACACCTCTAGAAATTTGATGAACTGTATACGGGGCAAGAGAGAGGTCCAACACGCCCAACATAGGGCGCGGCCATTTTGAACCCTATGACACAGTTTATAGCTAAAGAATCAGATCGCTCACTCTGCGTCGGCACTTTTTATCTCAATGTTCCAGTTTATACACTGCGCAACTCAGATAATACAATATATGACAACCGCCTATAATAAAGCAGCAGTCTTCTGCGTATCCTGAATTTGTATCCCTGGAGTGGATGTTATTTTGGAACTTTCAACTGGTCCGAGTGAGCTAAATGATTCTTTAGCAATAAACTGTGACTCTAAAAATAATATTCACTGACACTGACAGCAGCAAGCAAAATATCAGGTGCGTTTTAATCATCCGCTTCTGCTTACGGAATTGTCGGTTCAGTCGTTCTAACCTGTCAGATTAAAAAAAGAAAACCAACAATTCCGAAGCAGAAGCGGATGATTAAAACGCACCTATTAAAAATATTGCGCCAAGATGTAGGCAACACGTAATAAGGGTTCAAAATGGCGGAGTTTTCTATCTCCTTTTAAAAGGCACAGAAAGCTGCGCAGTGCGACCATTCTCCATATAGTAAAAGAAAATCAAAGTATGTGGTGAATATTATTTTTGGAGTCACAGTTTATTGCTAAAGAATCAGTTAGCTCACTCAGACCAGTTGAAAGTTCCAAAATAACATCTACTCCAGGGATACAAATTCAGGATACGCAGAAGACTGCTGTTTTATTATAGGCGGTTGTCATATATTGTATTATCCGAGTTGCGCAGTGTATAGAGTGGAACATTGAGATCAAAAGTGCCGACGCAGAGTAAGCGATCTGATTCTTTAGCTATAAACTGTGACATAGGAATCAAAATGGCCGCGCCCTATGTTGGGCGTGTCGGACCTCTCTCTTGCACCGTATAGTAATCAAAGTATGTGGTATTTATCGATTGATCCGTCTGAATTGGTTTTGAGTTTGTATACCCATTTGCACGAAATTGCTTTTTTATTTGGTGGCAACTTTTCCATAACCCAGGTTTGATTTTCTGCAAGCGAGTGGATTTCGGACTCCATGGCTTCAATCCAGTATAATTTCTCATCACTATCAATTGCTTCTTGATAACTAGATAGCTCACTGATTTCTAGTATACTAGCAACTGTGCTTCAAACCTTGCAGGTGGCTTAATTTGATCTATTTTTCTTAGCTGCCTTTCGTTTGTCCCTATAAGACTTTAAGTTTCTTCAGAAAGTTCTTCATTTTCTCTATTTTCTTGATGTTCCTCTTCATCATATTCTTGATTACTATGGTTCTCGTTCTCTTTATCTTCTCCTTCTTCACAATCTGTTTGTGATTCTTTTTCTTCCTTCTCCGGAATAAGAATAGGAACTTCGTTAGAAGAAACCAGAGGATGTTCATCAAAAATTACGTCTCTAGACCTAATTAATTTGCTACTTTCATTACACCATATACGATAGGGATTGTCACTATCATATCTGATTAATATTCATTTTGCTGCCTTTCTTTCAAGTTTATTCCTGCAGGCGTTTGGAATATGTGCATAGCAAGTAGATCCGATGATCCTCATATATTTTAAGTTAGGTTGTTTTCTAAACCAAACTTCATATGGTGATTTATTTGGAATACTCGAGGTACCTGAACGATTTAATATATATGTTGCTGAATTGATCATTTCAGCCCATAAAAACTGTGGCAAACTTCTTTTTGAATGCATCATAGCTCTAGCTGTTTCAACAATTGTTCGGTTCTCTCTTTCAGCGGCACAATTATCCACATACCAACTATCTGGATCGCTTTCAGCTAGGAATACATTGCTTTTAACGACTACTAAGGTCATATTAATTTCATTGCTAGACTCACTAGTGCCCTTTTCAACTTTGTTTGGTTTTGGAGGCCTTACGTTATTTTTCCATTTGAAACAATTTCGAACTTTATGCCCTTGCTTCTTACAATAGTTGCAATAAACGTTTTTATTTGATTTATAATGTACTAGCTGTTGCTGGGTTGCCCGCAACTTTATTCGCGACTTTGCTCGCATGTAGACGTGTTATTAATACAAAAAAAACGTGACTTTCTTTTTTATTAATTTTATTGATTTTCATTTATTTTTATTAATTTTTATTAATTTTTATTAATTTTTATTAATTTTTATTAATTTTTATTAATTTTTATTAATTTTTATTAATTTTTATTAATTTTTATTAATTTTTATTAATTTTTATTAATTTTTATTAATTTTTATTAATTTTTATTAATTTTTATTAATTTTTATTAATTTTTATTAATTTTTATTAATTTTTATTAATTTTTATTAATTTTTATTAATTTTTATTGATTTTCATTTATTTTTATTAATTTTTATTAATTTTTATTAATTTTTATTAATTTTTATTAATTTTTATTAATTTTTATTAATTTTTATTAATTTTTATTAATTTTTATTAATGTTTATTAATTTTTATTAATTTTTATTAATTTTTATTAATTTTTATTAATTTTTATTAATTTTTATTAATTTTCATTAATTTTCATTAATTTTTATTAATTTTTATTAATTTTTATTAATTTTTATTAATTTTTATTAATTTTTATTAATTTTTATTAATTTTTATTAATTTTTATTAATTTTTATTAATTTTTATTAATTTTTATTAATTTTTATTAATTTTCATTAATTTTC